>CAMRHE010000239.1:2400000-3000000 GCA_947044405.1 Leptodactylus fallax | reverse complement strand
CTTACAATTTTACTATAGATTTTTAACATCTGGCTGAAGTTTACTCACTTACCCACGCTCCTGTCCAGGCCGGCCTCCGCTGCTACCTCTAGGCGGTGCTGCACGTTCCATCATGACGTTCTTCAGCATCTGGTACAGTGCGCCCTGGTGGTGCAGCGGAGGCTGGCCTGGACAGGAGCATGGATCGGTGAGTAAATTGTCGGTTGCTACCTATTGCAATAATCGCTGCATGGGGGCCATATACTGTGTGGGGACCAAGAAAAAAAGGCAATGGTATACTGTGTGGGAGCAAAAAATAGGGGGCCATATACTGTATGGGGGTCATAAAAAGGAGGCCATATGCTGTGTGGGGGCTAAAAAAAAATGGGGCCATAATATGTGTTGGGAGCTAGTAAGTCATATTAGGTGACATCACTTTGTTCCGTCTTCATTCGGATGGTCTCCAGCACTCTATAACAGTGGAACTTCTAGCCAAAGATAGAACAAACAGCTATAAGGGGTCACAGCAGTCACGCTTGCAACTGGGCCCCTAAACCAGGGAGCCTCATAGGCCCCCTGGTCACACTACTGTATCCAGGTGTAGGAAATTGGATACTTACCTCTTCTTCCTGCAAAGCGCTGATGTGGGGCCCCGCTATGCACCTTTTTTAATGTCCTTCTGGGCATGCTTTCTCCCGCTGTATGGTATCAATTGCGGTACCATCGTGCAGGTGATAAGGTAGCTGCTATGAAATTGTATGAGTTGTGTGGCCTGGAATGTATGTGATGTGGGGGTGGGGATCATCAATATCTATGTGGAGAAGACAATTAGGACACTATTACCTATTAGAGGACTGTTACCTGTAAGTGGGGGAGATAATTAGGACAATATTATATATGTGTATTAACAATATGTTAACATCAGCCTTATGGTTGCCTTCAGCGGGCTATAAATGTAACTACGCCTAACTGGCTTAGCTAGGTTTATACAGTCACCAAATTACTAAAGGCCATTTGAAGACAACCATAAGGCTGACGTGGCCTTCAGTGAAAATTAGTTTGGTACATCTGCTCTAAAGGATGTACAACGTTACAAAGTAGCCGGCTTACAATCCTTTTCTATTGCCCTATTAGAACATATGGATGTCATGGAAGAAGCTGCTCAGATCTCTCCTTTATTATAAGGGTATAGAACCACTCCTGTCTTGGTGGACTTGGCATGACCATGTGTTACATGGCTGACAATTTATTTGATGTTTGGATACCGAAATAAATAGCACCAGGATAGCAAGACTATACAGTTTGCCTTGAATAGGCATAAAAGTGCAAACAGGTTATTAAACATTACAACATCCTGCTATGGACACTTTTCATTTGTGGAAATGTGCCACTTGGTTAACAATAACTCAACTTATGCCATATCTTACTTTCCCTGAAGTGTTACCACACCAGAGGCGTATGTGATGTCCGGGGTGTTGTTTGATAAGGTGCTGCAATGATTATCCAGTTTCAAGGCTTCAAACTTGTCTTTTAGATCTTTCTCCAATGCATATTTAGCTGAACGGCTCAACCTGCAAATATTGGTGGACCAATAGACCATCAATGTGGAAGTGTTAGAAAAAGATTTCAACATCATCTATCACTTGAGAATCAGAACAATCCAATACACATAAGATATTCAGCCCGTACTGTTGAAATTGGTAGATTTGGCCAACTTTACTGTTATGTGTATGGGAACCTTCATTGAGGCTACCTATTTCATGGTAATAGACTGGTGGACTGAACTATTACATTGATATTAGCATGTAACCCCTTGCTTCTTTCCTACCCTACTTGCCTGATAGAAAGTGCTCATGTGTAGGAGAATGCCTCTAAAGTTGTCCATACACCGCAGATTTTTGTCCAAAAAAGCCTATTTTAGGCAACATTTTACCTCCATTCCATAACTTTTGTGACTCATATCAGTTTGATAGATCATAGTGAAATCAGATATCTGGAAATGTTTATCTGCCAAGCAGGGTGCAGAAGCTGACAACAGTTGCGCCAAATGACAGATGTGCACCCATCAGCAGAAGCTGAGCCTAGGTCACAGGTCAAGGCAGAAGCCCAGTACAGCTCACAGTCACAGTGCTAGTCACAGATCAATTGCCAATTTGTTATTTTCATTGATGACTACAGGCAGAACAACAACCTTCACAGACCAACAGTGAAGTTTTTCACAAAATACCCATAAATCTCTAGTGTATAGCCAATTCCATATAGATTAGCTTGGCATAAGGTGAAATAACTTACCTGATCTGCTCCATGATCTGCTCCAATGTCCTCTGCAGCAGAGCCACCACTCCTTGGATCACTTCCACTTCTTTGATAAGCTCTCTTTCCACTTCATCATGGACCAGATCTATACCAACTCGTTTCTCTCTATCAATATAGTGATCAGCATATTAAATAGATGTAAACACAGACAGATCAAAGCAGATTTATTATAGGGAAAATACTTATATATTTTTATATTATATTACCCTCAGTGAATTTATGGGAGACTTTCAAGTTTAGTCATCTGATTTGCAGAGGCAAGCTCTGGGACCCAATGCACAATCTGTAATGGGGCCCATACCTTCCTAGTGCCAATAGTGGTATATTTTATGTGACAGAGGGACCTTTGGGCCCCTCTAGAGGCTTAGGCCTGGTAGCGACTGCTACCACTACACCTTCTATAGCTACACCCCTTCTGTAATTACCTTTCTACTAAGCATTGTTGTGCTATGGACAGAGGCTCCATGCAGCTCTCCAGTGCTTTTTCCAGACGGACCTTATATGCCAACAACTGTACTATATCATTTACTGTATCTTCAAGCTTGCTGTCCAACTCTTTCTTCCAAAACTGGATCTCATCCAGCCTCTGTTCTGTGGAGATATAAGTCACACTAAGCCTAATGCTTACAGAGAACTAGAGCATACACAGGATTTTAGGGAAGGAGATTCACAGCCATGAACATACTTCAGGACATGTACACACTTGCATAGTACATATGTACAGGGTGGACCATAAGTATGGATACAACGGGTGGGCCATAAGTATGGATACATCCAGATACCATTGTTTTTCTTGTTCAATTCTCCATTGTTTTTCTTGTGCAATTCTCCATGTGTTTGATGTGTCACATGACCCCCTTCCCATTGAAAAAAGTAAAGTTGAAGACAAAATGGCGGCTTTACAGATGGCCGCCATGGGCGTCACCCGGCCTCAAATGTTTCCCCCCTCCCATGTACTAATATGCCACAAACGGTAAGGTGATATCAGCAACCACTTCCATTTTATCTGGGTGTATCCATACTTATGGCCCACCCTGTATATATACACACACTCATTGACAAAAAAATAATGCACCAAGTCAGAGCTGTGGGAATCAAATGAAACTTTCTATGTGTTAATGTAATGATGATATATGTAAGTCATTACATAGCCATTATAAGAGCAAAAGTTAATAAGGTGTAAGCTGCACTCCACTGTCCGGGTGGAAGTAGGGTCCCAGCCCATATCATACAGTAGAAAAAGGATTTCCACTCCAAAGATTTGTTTTCAAGAAATGCTCGTATTTATTCATCACACGTGGCAAAATTCATGTAGAGCAATAAATAAAGTTTCGGCCTGTGTACTGGCCTTCGACAGACTGAATTGAAAATAGAGAATTCTCTCGCTGGAGTGTTTGTAATACAGCACCAGGCTGTTATGGCGCCAGGCAGGCGTGGCCAAGATGTCCTCAGGATAGGATTTGCGCTTATGGTATCGTTGGTAGCATAGTGTATGATGAGCGCCATCCTACACAGGGGTCTGGTTTCTCCATACACTTCAATGGAGAGGTGCCTGTACACAGTGCTTGGCATCTTCCTCTAGACTTTAATGGACACTGCTCTGCTCTTACACCTTCAGCTCTATAATAAAACAAAGGTATTAAAGGGGTTGTCCATCCCTAAATCGAATTTGCATACTGATATACTGTCCACTGCATAGCGGTGGTTCTGGTGAACTGCAGCACTGCTTTTATTATTTGAATAGAAGCGGTACTGCATGTACCACCTGTCCAGTTCCAGCTTCCAGATGCTGCTAGAGCAGATGATCTGTGTGGGGTTCAGGTGTTGGATCCGGACAGATCACATACTGGTATGATCTTTGTTTTTGGGGCCGGACAACCCCTTTAAGTAGCACAAACTCAACTTTTTATGCAGATTCATTTTAATTTAGAGGTCATATCTCCACCTTTGGAGTAGCCTGTTACATAAGTTATACCTATTTTCTTGTTGACATCTTTTTGTGTTTTCTGTGTCGATTTTTCAATCTCATCAACCAGTCTCTGACTTTCAGCAACTAGCCTTTCAGATCTTGACCTCTGAACCTCTGCATTGGCGTACTGGGTCTGGTTTGCAAGACTCCACTCTTTAGGAAGAAACTTTGGTGGAAGTTGGACAAGCTTGGCCATTGTCAGCGGTTATTCTGAATATTGGACTTGAAAGAAAATGTTCTGTATTAAAATACAAGTATTTGTCACAGAGTAGGTAGATAGTGGTGATAGGATTCTCACCATATCTTCAACAACACATAGTAATGATTAAAAGAAGAAAACGTGATTCCCAAGACAATAGTATAGTGTTACTTGCTAATACAGTATGCACAGGGGGTCGGATAGTTTTACATATCAGCTAGAAATCCGCTGTACTTAACTGAGATACAATGCCTCTATGTCCTTTTGTTAATCTACCAATAAGTCATGGATTTTTGAGCTTTCTATTGGGGGGAATAGGCAGAAATAGCAAGAAAAACTTTCTTCCTTTGTTGCTTTTCCCACATATATGGATAACCACATATCTCACATGTGATAACAACACAATTTAGCTTTAGGCTAAGGCCCCACATAGTGAGACGCAGCAAAAAAAACGCCCCGCGGACTTTCTGTCCCTATTATACCGATATGGAAAACGCCACCGTTTACACAAGTATAATTGACATGCAGCGATTTTCAAAAACGCAAATGTTTTTGAAAATGCAGCTTTTCCACTGCTGAATTTTTTTCTGCGATATGCGGATGGGATTAACCAGAATCCCATACACTTTGCAGGTACTGTAAAATGCAGTGGTTTTTTTGCAGCAGCATTTTTTTGCATTTTCACAAAGTGGGTCCCCAGCCTTAAAGGGGTTCAAGACCCAAGTCTTTTTGAATATGATGACCTATCCTGGCCCCCAGTATCTGATTGATGGGGCCAACTCCCGAACCCCATACTAATCAGCTGATCCGGCTGCCGAAAGCTATATACAGCCAGAAGCAACTGTGCTCCTATACACAGGATAGATGTTAACTGTATGATCACTGGGGGCTCAACTGCAGGGTCCTCCATAAATTTTTTATAATGGGAGTCAGAGCCCCTTGTTTCTGTTCACCACACAACTGCAGGTGGACTTTGAAAGGAACGGTGGTCGAGCAGGCCATTTTTTTCAAAGTCTAGAGGATTGTAATAAAAAACTTCATTTACCTATTTCAGTCCTTCTTTTGTTCAGCCTGCTATCAATAGCGGGTTAAATGGCCAGGATCAGAGTTTTCTTTGCTCCCAGCTATTATTATAGGAGAGTGCCCCTGAGTGAACTGTTGTGCCCTTACAATCACCATGACATACTTGTTCAGCATTGCACAGAAATTTCCTCCTGGTGAAAATCTAATGTGTGGCCACATTACCTTTCAAAAATGTGTCATTAAAGTAAAATGGATCTGTGACACACAGGGTGTTTGAGGGTCGTATGTATAAGCTGGAAAGTATATTGCCAAGATATAATATCCAGGATAAGGACAGGATATGCTACCACATTATGACTGGCCAGGGTCCGACCTCTACCTCAGAATGCAGGAGGCACAGCACTGGCCTGACCATGTGGCTGTGCAGGGAACTGCACTCAGACCCATTTATTTGAACTGGGCTGTGCTACAGTTCTCTTTATGTGTGGGTGAGCAGGGCTCCTCTGTGTAGGAAAATACAGTGCCTTGCGAAAGTATTCAGCCCCCTTGAACTTTTCAACCTTTTGCCACATTTCAGGCTTTAAACATAAAGATATAAAATTTTAATTATTTGTGAAGAATCAACAACAAGTGGGACACAATTGTGAAGTGGAACAAAATTTATTGCTTATTTTAAACTTTTGTAAAAAATAAAAAACTGAAAAGTGGGGCGTGCAATATTATTCGGCCCTTTTACTTTCAGTGCAGCAAACTCACTCCAGAAGTTCAGTGAGGATCTCTGAATGATCCAATGTTATCCTAAATGACTGATGATGATAAATATAATCCACCTGTGTGTAATCAAGTCTCCGTATAAATGCACCTGCTCTGTGATAGTCTCAGGGTTCTGTTTAAAGCGCAGAGAGCATCATGAAGACCAAGGAACACACCAGGCAGGTCCGTAATACTGTTGTGGAGAAGTTTAAAGCCGGATTTGGATACAAAAAGATTTCCCAAACTTTAAACATCCCAAGAAGCACTGTGCAAGCGATCATATTGAAATGGAAGGAGTATCAGACCACTGCAAATCTACCAAGACCCGGCCGTCCCTCTAAACTTTCATCTCAAACAAGGAGAAGACTGATCAGAGATACAGTGAAGAGGCCCATGATCACTCTGGATGAGCTGAGGTGGGAGAGTCTGTCCATAGGACAACAATCAGTCGTACACTGCACAAATCTGGCCTTTATGGAAGAGTGGCTAGAAGAAAGCCATTTCTCAAAGATATCCATAAAAAGTCTCGTTTAAAGTTTGTCACAAGCCACCTCGGAGGCACACCAAACATGTGGAAGAAGGTGCTCTGGTCAGATGAAACCAAAATCAAACTTTTTGGCCACAATGCAAAACGATATGTTTGGCGTAAAAGCAACACAGCTCATCACCCTGAACACACCATCCCCACTGTCAAACATGGTGGTGGCAGCATCATGGTTTGGGCCTGCTTTTCTTCAGCAGGGACAAGGAAGATAGTTAAAATTGATGGGAAGATGGATGGAGTCAAATACAGGACAATTCTGGAAGAAAACCTGTTGGAGTCTGCAAAAGACCTGAGACTGGGACGGAGATTTATCTTCCAACAAGACAATGATCCCAAACATAAAGCAAAATCTACAATGGAATGGTTCACAAATAAACGTATCCAGGTGTTAGAATGGCCAAGTCAAAGTCCAGACCTGAATCCAATCGAGAATCTGTGGAAAGAGCTGAAAACTGCTGTTCATAACGCTCTCCATCCAACCTCACTGAGCTCGAGCTGTTTTCCAAGGAAGAATGGGCAAGAATTTCAGTCTCTCGATGTGCAAAACTGATAGAGACATACCCCAAGCGACTTCCAGATGTAATCGCAGCAAAAGGTGGCGCTACAAAGTATTAACTTAAGGGGGCCGCCCCACTTTTCAGTTTTTTTTTTACAAAAGTTTAAAATATCCAATAAATTTCGTTCCACTTCACGACTGTGTCCCACTTGTTGTTAATTCTTCACTAAAAAATTAAAATTTTATATCCTTATGTTTGAAGCCTGAAATGTGGCAAAAGGTTGAAAAGTTCAAGGGGGCTGAATACTTTCGCAAGGCACTGTACAATGATGGGGCCACAGCACTATACCAATGCTGCATCCCAACCAATGTCAGGATTGGTGGAGATCAGATCCCACCTAAGTGATGTCATATCCTAGACATACTCCATCACTTGTAAGCTAGAAGTAACCCATTAAAACTATGGCCCACATTTACAGGCGGATGTACCTTGAAAGTGGCCAAAAATGTGCCTCATCTTGGTGCATTTTTGGCGCACTGTGGCCTATCTCAGCCTCTGCCCCCCGTTCACCACTTTTTTAAACAGTGGGTGCAACGGGTGGGAATTTTGGAGGGCAGGGGTGGTTCGGTCCACAACATTTACTCTAACTCACGCCGAAAAACTGGCTTGAGTTATACCACAAATCTACGCCAGTCCCTGACTGGCATAGATCTGCAGCTAGGCAATCCATGCTCCTGGAGGGGAATGAATTAAGACAGGCGTAAGAATCTCCAGTCTTAATAAATTTACCAACTACTGTATGTATTTATGTTTTATTTGAGTGTGAAGTTTTTTTTTGTATGACTAGGAGGGCTGACTGCTACCTCACGCAGGGCACGGGACCTCTTTTGTTGGTTTTTTTTTTTGGACAACATAACCAAAACTCCATCATTACAGTGACCTATGAGAGATAGCACTGATACATATACACAGAGGTAAATGGATCTCCTCCAATTCAAATTGTTCCCAGATGGTTTAACCCTTTATGAAGGATCTTTCACTGTCCTATGTTGCTATGTTTAAGCAGAGAATGGTGACATATTCACATAGCAGGATAACTCATTATAGCATGATGATTACATCATCCCTGTGACGTCACACAGGCATTAGCACTATTTCTGTGGCTCCTAGGGTGTATGTCCGAATTGTAACCACGGTACCCTGTACATAACTAGATCTCATCATGTGCCCCGCTATAAACATCTCCATCTAAGAACTGTACAGAACACTCTACTCTGATCCTTGTAAAGAGGTGCTTCAGCAGCTAAACATTTCCTAACCAAGGCTGGATACCTGTGATCCCAGAAATGCAGTATGAAGATTGTGTGCGATGATCCTGCCTCTTACTCCAGGACTGCACAGGACCAGGAGCCGCTCTCAGCTGCCAAACAAGGCGGTTACCATGGAAGCAGGAAGGACGCGTCTCCATGACAAAATGGGCGCGGCCTCAGCCTCCTCTCCCTCCTTCCCCTCCTCCCTCTCTGGAGCTCATGCAGTTTGCATATATTGTATGGTATGAGTGACCAGATCAGTGTCCTCATGATGTTATCTGTGAGGTGATAGCCTGCCATTGTCTGTGATCAGGTTATCAGAAGGCCCTGGAGCCACTGCCTAATATACACAAGCAACAAAAGGTGAGGAGCCATGTCTAGACAACATGACTGCAGCAGATCACAGCAGGAATCCTGTCCTTCCAGTCATGACACCATCAAGGATCAGTCTGGTCACAGCATAACATATACTGTGGTCTGAGTGTGTACAATGATAGAGCAGGCATCTGGAAATATTACATGCCCAGAAAGCGCACCATACCTAAAAATACATGGTGATTCAATGCAATGATCATCCCCAGAACTGGAACATGGGAGGAAAGTGCTCTGTGTAGCATAAAGTTATTTTACAGTGCTGCGAAATATTGGGATTATCTGTTCTTTCTATACAAATTGGAAGGATTGCTAGGCTATGCCATCACTATATGATCAGTGGGGATGCAACCTCTAGGACCGCTCTGATCCTGAGAATAAAGAAGATGTAGCACTGGTGTAGTGCTGTACACCCTTCGAAATTTTGTCTAAAGTTTCCTCTGATCTCTGGGACCCCAAGTGATTTAGAGAATGAAGATTATACAGCGCTGGTGTAGCACTATGGCCTCTTCAATGTGTGTCTCTGTACAGTTGTGCTCCTGATCACTCGGCTCTGCAGACAGCTGCTGCCAGACCCCCTTAGGCATGATATAAAGTGATGAAGCCATACTTGCCAACAGTCCTGGCATTTAGGGGCAGACTCGGGAGGTTCATGTGTGGGACATACACATCCCTATTTTAAACTTGGTAAGTGCATAGTGCTTCACCAGTATTGCTGTATCCCCTCTGTACCACATTTATTTGTGGTACCATGAACAACACATTGGGATTTGAAATAGATTCATCAGCATCATATTGGAACCCGGATCTCATATCTAATGCATTGTTTAGAGAAGCACAAATAAATTACAATTCCAAGGGAGTAGTGATTAAGATAGCCGCACCAAATGGGATCCAACACCAGAAATATTGTGGGATTGTCCTAAAGTACATATTAATGGCCTAGCCTTAGGATAGGTCATCAACAGGGGCGTAGCCATGGGGGTGCAGGAGTTGGACCCTCTGGGGGTCCCAGAGTTCCCTCTATGACATAAAATGTACCACTATTCTAAATGGCACAAGGTAGTTACACCTCTGGTTATCAGGATCAGATTGTTGGGGGTCTGACATTCAGCACCTTCACTGACCAGCTGATATCTGCAATGAGAGCTGGAAGTAGGCAGCTCAATGCACTGTGTAGTGGTGGAGCCACATTCATTCTAAGGATAGGTCATCAATATGCAGTCTTGGAGAAGACCTTTAAGAACTTTATGAACCAACATGTTGAAGTTTGTACACTATGTTCCTTATATATAATTTTGGTGAAAAATTATTGTGTGTTGAAGTGTACAGCATGTAGGATGGACAAAGCCATCAAAGGTGTCTCATAGGTGAGACATGAGGTGGATTTCTGTGGGTGGGTTCAAAGTTCAATTTTTAACAGATCGGTCACCCAGGCCATTACAACAACAGTTGTGTGAATAGATCCAATTAATGTCTGAGGGTCAGTGTGTAGGCCATTAATACAACAGCTAACTCGGCCGGACAGCCCTGTTGTCAGAAGGGGTAAGGCTAAATACACACGACTGTCTGTTTTGTCAGTGTGCTATCAGTGTTTTTAACAGATAGCACACTCACCCATTCTCTTCAATGGCCCCATACTTATCACAGTGTATTACAGGGATCAGCAACCTCCAAGTATGTTCCATTCACTTCTGTGGGAGTTCCAAGAAGAGCAGAGGAGGTAAGCATTCCAGGACTTGTAGTGCCACAGCAGCTGACATGCTGAATGTTGCCTAACCCTGGTGTATTATCAAGCCCTCTTCCTGTGTGTTTTGTGGTCCTGGTCCATTCATTGAAATGTATGATCAATAGAGGGCATAGACGGCACACTGATACCATCCATTGGCCATATTCTGCTAGACCAATACATGCACATGTAGCCTTAACCTGCTTTTGGCATATTATGCTTAGTATGGAGTAGATGAGTGGATCCTTTATTGCGCTGATACTCAAGGGTTATATGAACACATTGGGGCTATATAAAAGAAATAATAAATTGATGCCAAAAATATACTGTTAGGTAAATTGACCCTTGTGGGATGATCGCTTGTATGACAGGTACTAACTCCATAACGCTCCTTTTGTGTGAGAAAAACGCATCACAAATGTTTGGCATTGACACCTCTTGTAATGAGAACAGTGTACAAAATAAACACAAATGTATGATTTACACACACAATACTGGAGTTGCGCTGAGAAACTAAGAATATATTCCATTCGGTAGGGTGGTAAAGCTGGGTCTATAGGCAGCCAATTATTTCCTGTTGTCCCTCCAGTAAAACAGATGATTAGGATTTGTAACAACTTGATGAACTACTATAGCTCAAGGAATTGGCGTATATTCACACGTGCAAGCTTTGTTCAGGTTTTTGATACAAATTTCCAAACCAAAATCTGCTAAAAAACCCCCCAAAAAAACAGCATCTGTTCTTTATACTTTCCCTCTTTTAAGGATCTACTCCTAGTACAAAAACTGCGCCTGCCTTGGCCCTGGTAGTGAGGACCACTGATGCTGAATAGTATAGCCGTGTACAAGCCGCATCAGTCACCAGAGACGCTTATGTCTGTGTATATAGGTGCCTACTAGTGTTACGGTGGGTACACTTGACGCCCAGCAGTCAGTATCTCCAGATCAGGTCAAGTGTATGAGGTGACGAGGCTCAGGGGGCGATGCACTATCAATCACACGGCCCCTTTCATCATCTCGTCTCGCCTTATCTGATTCCAGCCAATCAGGAGATCGCCATAGTTCTCGTCTAGCCAATGAGGTGGCAGACACCGCCCCTTTACTCACAGACGTAGCCTACGCCCAGACTTCACCAATGAGCGAGCTCCGCCTACTGTATTATTAGTAAGCCTCGTGTATATAAGTAAAGGGGCGTGGTCATAAGAGGCGCGTTCTACTTAATATTCATAAGCTCCTCCTGCTTGGCGGGGTTCTAGAGCCATGAATCACTGTTGTGTGGCGTGGCACAGTGTGCATATTAATGAGGAGGTGTGGCTGCGCGCAGGGTCTTCTCTGCTCGGTGGGCTCTGTACCTTTATTCCAGCGCTGCTGCCTCTTCTGCTGCCATGTCTTCCATCTTGCAGCCGTTCACCGTAAGTGAGGGGCCCTGCGAGTTATCGCGGACTGCAGGCAATGGAAACAAGCGGGTGGTCTCCAGGTCCATGGCTGCTGCCGCTCCAGGAGGAGGGCGAGGAAAAATCACACACCCTGGCAAAGCCATCCTGGCTGGTAAGTATCGCCTTTGAAGTCTTGTGACTGTGAGGTTAGGGTAGTCATCATGGCCAATGTCTTTGCCCATCACATAATGCCCAGGTGTATGCTCCATCCCCACAAGATCTCTGAGCCCTAAAATCAGAAAACCAGCTGTAAATGCAAGTCCTTGATATGTCCCTTCTCTCCAGCCATGGCTTTATTTGGGGGAAGTTGAGTGACACCTCATGCTGCAGCTCCCACTGGGATCTCACCCAGCTTTCCCTGACTCCTGAACGGCAACACAGTAGAGTATTGATCTGCATCCAAGTCAGATGTGTGGTCAGGAGTCCATGGCTGACACCCTGGTTTAGGATGTGTTCAGTGATGGCACAGGGTGTATCACCCAGCTTTCCCAGAAGCCTGAAAAAAATAGAAGTTTTAGGAATTTGTCAGAGACATAATCAGTGACTGATGCATACCCCTTCGCATTATACCCCTTCGCATTATACCCCTTCGCATTATACCCCTTCGCATTATACCCCTTCGCATTATACCCCTTCGCATTATACCCCTTCGCATTATACCCCTTCGCATTATACCCCTTCGCATTATACCCCTTCGCATTATACCCCTTCGCATTATACCCCTTCGCATTATACCCCTTCGCATTATACCCCTTCGCATTATACCCCTTCGCATTATACCCCTTCGCATTACAGAATGGCAACTACACAATTATCAGAACAACTAAGTTCTTCAAAGTTAAGAAATGTCCATGGGTGAAATGTAAAGGGGATGACAGATCTATTCACACAAAGTGTAAAATACCAAAATGTCAACTTTACATTTCTGACCTATAAAGCCAATCCATTCATGTATATCAGATGCCAGTGTGATAGGTGTTTGGTAAGGGGGCTTTAAGAATTGGAAAAACATGGCCAGTTTTCTTCCAAAACAACACCTCATTCGTCCACAGGCTGTTTCTGGTATTGCAGTTTAGCTCAATTGTGGTAAATAAGGCTGTGCTGCAATGCCACGCACAACCTGGGGACAAATATGACTTGGAAGAAATTAGCCACGATGCTGTAATCCTGTGCCACACCTTTAAATGAAGCCTGTCACCAGAACCCAGAATGTCAACCCATCCCCGCAGATAGATAGGGTCATCTGAATCCAACAGTGTCAATCCCTTGTGAATCATTGCCTCTGTTGTTGAGATATCACAGTTTTTGTCAGTATGCAAATTAGCTCTTTGGAGCAATGAGGGGGTTGTCTTTGTTTCAAAGAACGCCCTTGTTTCACCAAAAAGCTCATTCGGATATTGACAAAAAATTAATATCAGCAATGGAGACAGCAATTCACAATTGTGAAACACTGTTTGATTCAGTTCATCCTAACCTATTTACAGGTACCCTTTAAACTATGCCACCACCGATGGTCCCTTTTTATACTTATGAAAGTGCCTTATGTCAAATGTGCCCTATCTGTCTACACTGTATCCCATAGTACATTGACCAGATTAAATCCTCTATAGTAAAGTCATTATCTACTCAGAAGATTGTACCTGACTGCCAGGATCTTGAGCAACGTGGCAACCAACATTCTTAATTCAGCTTATCATACCATACACATGTGGATTCAGCTGACTACGTCTAAAAGTTTCTAACCTGCCGATTATATTTTCCTTTAACAAGGCTGCTGTCAGCTACATTAATTTTTCAACCAGTGATTAGCCAAAATGACCAAAATTGTCAATTTTGCCCAACTTTTATCTCATCTATATGGGCAGCTTAGTATGAGCTATCAACAAGATTATTAGTTCAGTAAGTCAATTGTTTTGGCTCTTTCACCATTTATTGACGTCTAAGCCTTTTGTATTTACTTATTTTCATTTGCTTAATTTTCTGCCATACCCCCATTATGCAATTTTTACCATTAGTAATAGAGTAACCATCTGTGGGGCTCCTCACTAAAGGTGCACTCCTTAAAGGGGTTGTCCAGGCAAAAATGGACAACCTGTTTAAATTTTAAAAAGGCCAGGGGCAGCAAAAAAGCTAAACAAAATTCATACTCACCTTTCCACGGTGCTCAGATGTCTCCCTGCGCGGTCCGGTCTTCTCAGGCTTGTGCTGACATGTGGCGGAAGTCCCAGCCACACGTGACCGCTGAGGCCAATCAGCAGCCTCAGTGAAAGGCATGAAATGTCACTACTTGTGACATCACGTGTCCCTTGCTGAGGCTGCTGATTGGCCTCAGCGGTCACGTGACTGCTGAGGCCAATCAGTGGCTTCAGCAGAAGGGATCCATGACATCACAGCCAGTGAACAGTTTCACTTTGAGAAGATGCCGGAGAAGAAGGACCAGAACAAGCCAGGAGGACACCAGAGCATTGGGGACAGGTTTGTATGATTTGTATGATGAAAAATGCCTAGTCAACCTCTTTAAAGAGGACCTTTCACGTCACATGCGGTTTTATATACAGCTAGAAAGCCGACAGTGCGCTGAGTTCAGCACACTGTCTGCTTTCCCGTTATGTGCCCTAGGGCTGGAGATATTGGTGCCGTTAGTTTCGGCACTGATCTCTCCCCACTGTCAGAAGGGCATTCTTGACAGTTTAGCTGGGCTGTGAGGAACGCGCACTGTCGGCTTTCTAGCGGTATATAAAACCTCTTTAAGGCTGAGGCCCCACGTTATGGAAAAGCTGCTTTTCTTGTTGCAGATTTTGCTGTTTTTTGAGTCAAAGCTAGGAATGGATTGAGCAGAAGGGAGTAGTAAAAGAGCTTCCTATATATCTCCCATTCCTTCTGTAGCCACTACTAGATTTGGCTCAAAAAATGCAGCAAAATCTGCAACCATAAAAGCAGTGTTTTCACAACACGGGGCCTTATCCTAAAAGTTACTATGCCTTCAACCCTATTAGTTACACCTCTATAGTGGTAAAGAGGTCCAAAGTACAGACATTTATTTTGTATTGATTTAAAAGGGATTGTTCAACTCCTTTTTATTGATGACCCATCTTCAAAATAGGTCATCAATAAGATATCGATGAGGGTCCAACACTCAAGATTCCTGCAGATCAGCTCTTTGAAGGGGCCGCAGCACTCTTTCGAGTGCTTTGACCTTTGCACACCATCTCTTTCATAGTGGCCATGCAATGTAATTACAACCTTGTCCCATTCAATTCTATAGGTTGAGGCAGTTATATCACATGGCCGCTGTGAAACAGATACCAGTAAATTTCAAGGGAGTCTGTCAGCAGTAACTTAAATCTAATCCCAGTTCCTTGTAGAGGTGATGGTTACAGTTTTCAAATATGTCTGTTATTTATCTTCGGAGCCCTATCTTCATGTAAATCAACATTGTATTCATATCCAAATGAGGGGAATGTTATGTCTGGGAATCTAGACCTGAGACCAAAGCACAGGCAAGCTAAGGCACTCCCCAAAGCACTTTCCCTTTCCTTTGCATTTAAGTAAAACAGATTAACCTATCTAGAGGATAGGTCATCAGTAGAAAGGAGTTGGACAACCCCTTTATCATTTTTGCTCAGACAGGTGACTTTGTGTGGGCACCTCCACTGTCAAGATCATTGAGGGAGTTCAAAGTCAGTTTCCTCAATTCAGGCATTTATAATTAATACACCTTATGTCCTATAATGGAACCCCCTCTTAAAGGGTTCAGTGGCAAGTTGATAACTTATGATTTGTCCACAGGATAGGGTTGATCAGTGGCTGTCAGGCTGCTGGGATCCCCACTGATAATGAGAACAGGAGCCCTTGTCCAGCCATCTGAATGGAGTAGAAGTCATGCAAACATACTGCCAACCCATTTACCTCTGTGGGACTATTGGATTTAGCTGAGTATTCTGCAGTCCCTTTAATGACAGGGTAATTTGGATACAGAAAGTCAGGTCTATAGTTTGAGGGTAAAATAACACTAACTGAAAATAAAACAAAAATTAAATAAGAAAAACACTTTTTCTTAAGGTATCCTTGTCTTTAATGTATTCCAACTACAATTGTATGGAGATAAAGGCTTGTATGTGTACTCGGAGGAATTTTGCCCCTCTTCTACCTTCAGATAAGACCAATCTCTTGAATCAATCATCTTTCTGCATCAGGATTCCTCCCTTACTGCCCTTTCTGCTAACTTACCCCTCCTCTAGTTGGTTCCTATCCAAAATAGAGGGGATTAGTAGGAACCTGACACCTGCTTTCTTTGCCAGGTTTCTAAAAGACTGTTTGTTTCAGGAGCTTGCGGAAAGTCTTGTAGCGTGACAAATATCCTAGGGTTGCCAACCTATTTTTGTTTTTCTCCTGGACCACTTGCTCATAAATCAAAGACAGACACATTTTAAGACACATTGGAAAAGCAAAAATTAATACTAGTGATAAAAGTGTATAGCGCATAAAATGGACATAATGTAGCACATAAAACTGATATAACATTACACGAAACACAAAAAGATAAATATAATCACAGGAACTTGCCAAATATCCTTTAGTATGGTGTCTTTGTTTTATGTACAGTACGGATCACTGACTAAAAATAAAGTTCTATCTATGTATATATGACAAATATATTGTTGCTTTATTTAACATGGGCACATCAGTCAGGACAGGCTGTTGTAGGCATACAGTATGTGCACCTTTGTCATGGAAGCATGATTACCTATACACCTTAAGATTATTAAGCAGCATTATGTTGGCTGATTTCTGTATTGCTTTCTGTGACAAGCCTGCTTGTGAAACTACAAGTTCAGAGCACAGGGGTTTTCCTTGCGAAGCATGATCTCGCTTTTTCCCTTATCTTAGTGTTCTAGCCTGTGCCCCTGCCATCTATTCCCTCCTTCATTGTGAGGTGGTGAGGATGAACACCTAGAACATTTTGGCTTGCTCCATGGGAAGGACTAAATAGCTGTTCCCTCTGTGTCTGTGTCTATGAGGAAGAGCACAGTGTTAGTGTGCGTAGTCTGGTTTATTTGTTATGTTGTATCATATGTAGTGATGTACTTGCACTATGTTATATGCTTTTTGGACTCCTTAGAGATGAAATATAGTTGCATTGTGTGAAAAGTTGTTTGTTGCTCCCCCCAAGGTGTGACTCACTGACATCAGACATTACCTAGGGCAGGAATGGCTCTCTATTTAAGGGCCGGGCCCAGTGGGTGGACTGGCTTGGAAGGAACACTGCTTGCAGGAGTCGAGGATAGCTTGATCCTAACCAGCGCATTGGAGATCTTAAGAAGGGAAGCTTCCTCATAACCACAAGAACACCATCTGGTTCTGCAAACAAGATAACCTAGGACACTCACTTGAGTGTGAGGACGGGTCCCCTGGTGATGAAAATTGTACTCCTGGTGTCAGCAGAAGTGCGGTGATCGTTGCTGCGGTCTGTGATCTTACATACTAGGCCTAAGTACAACTGTTGCTTTTACATGTCCTCAGACATGTGCTGTATTACATACCGCTAGAAAGCCGACAGTGCACTGTCTATAGACTCCGTTTTGTGGTACGCACAGTATGGTTTTCAGCCTCTGTAAGCCATTTCTTAGAGTCAAATGGCCAGTATCACCTTTTGAACCATTATGTTCATGTGTAAGGTGATTCTGATGCATAGCTTAAACAGCTGACATTTTTAACAGGGAAAGGATATATTCTTGTCTGACTACGCCTTGGAGTATAGCAAGAGCACAGTGCTGGTAGATTTAGTGCACCAAAACTTGGTGTAGTAGGGTTTATTGGCTATGTTGTATCATATGTTCTATACTTGCACGGTGTTGGATAATGTGTTATATACATGCTCATGTTCCTTTAATTGGTGCAGGTCATTGCACAGTCAGTGTTCTGCTACTTTCTAGAAGCAATGTTTCCTTAGAGATGAAACTAAGTTGCACCGTAGAAGAAGTTGTTTGTTACTCTACCATGGTATGACCTACTGATGGTAGGCATTGCCCAGGCTACCCAAGGCAGATAAAGGTTTGTTTTATGTTTAAAGAGCTGTTCCTGTTCTTTGGGAGAGAGCTTGAAGACAGCTTGGCAGGTCGGAGGGTTGTCTTGCTATTGGAGCATAGCTTGTAGTAGAAAACACCTAGAGAGTGCGGGCAATCCCGCAGAGCTGTGCAGACAGGTTGTGGAGAGAGGGACACAGTGAACAGGACATCAGCCGGTTTGATGAAGTGGAGCAACTTACAGCAAGCACCAGGTCTTGAGGTGTTGGTCGGTGCATCTTCTGTGAGATCTTATTGCTCAGTGCTGCAACCCGGAGACCTGCATAGTTAAACTACTAACTCACTTTGTAAACCCTGTGAAGAGCTGGCGTATAATAACATGTGCTGCAGTAAAGAAGGAAGCCACAGTGACAAGCCAGGCTAGACAGTGAAGTGGCACGTTGGTTTCAGCAAGAGTATGGTGCCAGCAGCGTGGAATAACATTTTTCCATTGTCCCGCGGGTACCGATGATTCCCCCGCTGGTGTCTCACGTATACATGTATGCCAGAATGCAGGAAGCCTTCCAGCAAAGTACATGTATGTAATTTTGCAAAAAGAAAAGATGGCATTCCTGACAAAACCCTGTGAATAAAAGGAAGATACAAAGAAGATTTTGTCATGTGCCTCTAAAGCCATAGTTTAGCAAATATGACAAGAAATGAAAGATGTAACGTTGGCGGCTCGTCAGTCATACTTCTGGATGTCTTCCACCTTTCCAGCTGAACAGTTTTATTGACGTCAGGTGAATTAAAATAGATTTTTTTTTCCTATGTATCTGACGGTTGTCATTGTATATCTTGAATAACAAGCACTCTGCGTGAGCCATGCATATTTCATTCACTAACTGCGCTATACTCTCCTGGCATACCGCCATAACTAATGTTATTTTACTTGGTGCTGTAAATAAATAACAGTGCCACATCTTGACAGCTATTCTTTGCAGCCTTCATGCCGAAAACATCAACCATGGGGGATCTGAAAAGCAATTCTTCTTGTTGTGGGAGAAGATTTTATTAGAGTAAAGACACTTGGACATTATTGGCTGGGTTTCAGTTGCTTCTGTGTCACAAGCTGTAGATGACTGTGCTTGTAAATGTAATGTAGTCTATAATGAAATTTAGTTCATGGTCTATACCATTAAGAAATTGGATATGAGTCATTTTATTATCCGTTATTTTTAGGCTCTGAGTACATTGCCTTATTACCATAAAGGCTTTCCTGATCATATAGCACAATATTCTATACTGTCTCCAGCTTCTGCGCAGAGCTGTAAAAGCTATGTATATTAGGCCAAAAACCTGATGTACAGTACAGACCAAAAGTTTGGACACACCTTCTCATTCCAAGAGTTTTCTGCATTTTCATGACTATAAAAATTGTAGATTCACACTGAAGGCATCAAAACTATGAATTAACACATGTGGAATTATATACTTAACAAAAAAGTGTGAAACAACTGAAAATATGTCTTATATTCTAGGTTCTTCAAAGTAGCCACCTTTTGCTTTGATTACTGCTTTGCACACTCTTGGCATTCTCTTGATGAGCTTCAAGAGGTAGTCACCTGAAATGGTTTCACTTCACAGGTGTGTCCTGTCAGGTTTAATAAGTGGGATTTCTTGCCTTATAAATGGGGTTGGAATCATCAGTTGTGGTGTTCAGAAGTCAGGTGGATAAACAGCTGATAGTCCTATTGAATGGAGTAATAGAATTTGTATTATGGCAAGAAAAAAGCAGCTAAGTAAAGAAAAACGAGTGGCCATCATTACTTTAAGAAATGAAGGTCAGTCAGTGCAAAAAATTGGGAAAACTTTGAAAGTGTCCCCAAGTGCAGTGGCCAAAACCATCAAGCGCTACAAAAAAACTGGCTCAAATGAGGACCACCCCAGGAAAGGAAGACCAAGAGTCACATTCTGCTGCGGAGGATAAGTTCATCCGAGTCACCAGCCTCAGAAATCGCAGGTTAACAGCAACTCAGATTAGAGACCAGGTCAATGCCACACATAGCAGCAGACACATCTCTACAACAACTGTTAAGAGGAGACTGTGTGCAGCAGGCCTTTATGGTAAAATAGCTACTAGGAAACCACTGCTAAGGACAGGCAACAAGCAGAAGAGACTTGTTTGGACTAAAGAACACAAGGAATGGACATTAGACCTGTGAAAATCTGTGCTTTGGTCTGATGAGTCCAAATTTGAGATCTTTGGTTCCAACCACCGTGTCTTTGTGCGACGCAGAAAAGGTGAACGAATGGACTCTACATGCCTGGTTCCCAACGTGAATCATGGAGGAGGAGGTGTGATGGTGTGGGGGTGCTTTGCTGGTGACGCTGTTGGGGATTTATTCAAAATTGAAGGAATACTGAACCAGCATGGTTACCACAGCATCTTGCAGCAGCATGCTATTCCATCCGGTTTGCGTTTAGTTGGACCATCATTTATTTTTCAACAGGACAATGACCCCAAACACACCTCCAGACTGTGTAAGGGCTATTTGACCAAGAAGGAGAGTGATGGGGTGCTACGCCAGATGACCTGGCCTCCACAGTCACCAGACCTGAACCCAATCGAGATGGTTCGGGGTGAGCTGGACCACAGAGTGAAGGCAAAAGGGCCAACAAGTGCTAAGCATCTCTGGGAACTCCTTCAAGACTGTTGGAAGACCATTTCAGGTGACTACCTCTTGAAGCTCATCAAGAGAATGCCAAGAGTGTGCAAAGCAGTAATCAAAGCAAAAGGTGGCTACTTTGAAGAACCTAGAATATAAGACATATTTTCAGTTGTTTCACACTTTTTTGTTAAGTATATAATTCCACATGTGTTAATTCATAGTTTTGATGCCTTCAGTGTGAATCTACAATTTTTATAGTCATGAAAATGCAGAAAACTCTTGGAATGAGAAGGTGTGTCCAAACTTTTGGTCTGTACTGTGTATGTGTGTGTGTGTGTGTGTGTGTGTGTGTGTATATATATATAGATATATATACACACACACACACACACACACAAACTAAAAAAACTGTCTCAAAAAAGCAATTGTAGCAGCACCAGCAAATCGGGATATTGTCCCATAAATTGCACGGCAGAAACCCCTCTGCAACCAAAACGGTTCCTAATAGAAAAAACTATCCAATCTTCCAGCAACTTGTGTAGATGGAAAATGTCCTTTCATTGGAAAAGCAGTACACTACGTATCGGTTCTCACAGGAACCTGAAGGAATCTGAAGTGCACTTGAGAAAGGTTCCTCTGAGAACCAATATGTGGTGTACTGCTTTTCCAATAAAAGAACGTTTTCCATCTACACAAGTTGCTGGAAGATTGGATTCTTTTATATATATATATATGTGACAACTCAGGGGTTATTTTAGCTAACAGGATCGCAATCTCTTCATCAAGATGGTTAGCACATCAGAAACCTCCAATAAATTCTCACTTCACACAGTGAATTTGGTTCAGAACTGACCTCAGCCAGCTTTATTCTTCAGCTTTCACAGCAAAATGGCCTGTTCATCACAGTACAAAATAAATCCTCAGCAGTCTGGCTACTAACACATTCAGTGTCCCTCACTATGAAACCTCAGACCTACTACCCAGTATCTCCACAAACACAGCAGTACTCACCAACTCGCATGGTTCTGTCTCCCACAGGCCCTGGCACACTGCCTGTCTTCCCCAGACAGGGATCATAAATTAATATTTTAATCGTTTGGGCATTTTTGAGCACGGGGATACCTAAAGGGTTTATGTTTACTTTTGTTTATTTACTTTTATATGTGATCTAGGGAAAGGGGGCGATTTAAACTTTTGTGTTTTCTTTTTTTTTTTTTTCTTCTTTTACTTTTATAATCAGACCCCCTAGGGACCTTGAACCTTAGGGGTTCTGATTGCTCATACTGTTCACTGCAATACCAATGTATTACAGTGAATAGTAAAATCCTTTGTCTTCTATTACACGCTGCCTCTGGCAGCGTGTAATAGAACCATACTAATGAAAAGCCTGGGAGCCATCAACAGGCTCGAGGCTGTCATGGCAACCGTTCGCTGCCCTCCGGTACCGATGACGTTCCAAAGGGTGGCAATCTGTAAACGATGGCGGCACCCTTGGCACCTGCACACTTTAGATGCTGTGGTTAAACGCGACCGCGGCATCTAAAGTGCGCAGGTGTTTAACCGCTGCATCTAAAGCCCTCTCCATACAGTCCCATAGGACCTAGGACTTACTATTACGTACTTGGTCGTTAAGGGGTTAACAACTTGTCTGCAAACCAAAAGGAACATCTAACTTTCTAGAGACTTTTCTCTTCCATCCTGCTTTTCCAGGGTGAAATACACATTTTTCTGTATCTTTAATGGCACAAACATGCTACTCCACATGTCACAGTGCACCATGTCTTGTTGCAAAAGGCTCAGCACCATTTCCCAATATTCAAGCATAATACAGAAGTTTTATTTTACAAGGGCTGGATTTACTACCTATTTTTGGATTATTTTATTGCCTGATCAGTCCTGTGAGCAGTCTGGGCACTACTGTAGAATGGGGGAGTCTTTGATGGATTCTAAGCTGTAATTTAGGTGAGATGTTGTTCTCTATAGAAAGTCCTAGATTGTGTCCATGCATGCTAGATTTCCTCTTCACATTCTTTTCTTCCACTCGTGATTGTAATAAAGTTCATTGAATTGAATATTGTGCAATGCTATATTCCGATATTCACAATAAAGGGTTGGTCCAGAAAAAAAAATATTTTGGATAACAGCTAGGCGTACTATAAGATAACAAAAGAAGTCATACTCGCCTCCCCAATTCCAGACACTTCAGTTCTGACGCTTGCCGATCCCCTGCTAGTTTCTACTTCTTGCTTTTCTCTTGAGACTAACATGCGGCTGGTTTGGTGGATCACTGCCTGTAGCTGGTCACCACATTCCTCATGAAGTGATTTCTTATGTAAAGTCTTTGCACTTTCACAGTCTGTGTATCACATATAAAGGATGTCACTAATAGAAAGTGTGATTTGTATGTCTCAGGTGGAATTGCAGGGGGCATCGAAATCTGCATCACCTTCCCTACAGAATATGTTAAGACCCAACTTCAACTGGATGAACGGGCTAATCCTCCTCGGTATCGGGGAATAGGTAAGGGTGTATTATAATGTTTACAATGTAAATGCTGCGTAGTGACTACGTACTGTATGCAGACACGGGTTTTTTGAATTAAAAAAAAACTAAACTTTTTTTTTCCCCTTTGTTCTGCTCTGATTCATCAACTTAAACAGAACCATCAGCTCTCCTAACCTTTCAGTCTTAGTAAATAATTTATGCTGTGCCTTCCCTCTGTTATTCATACAAGTGGGTGTTACCAGGTGGGGCTATGTTGCTACATACTTAATGCTGTCCAGCCAGTGCTGTGAGTATTAGGGCTTATTCACACTGTCACACAGCCTTTTTGAAAACACATTGATTTCAATTTGTCTATTCACATGTTTTTTTTTGACTGACTGTTTTTAACAGCTGTCAGAAAAACTGACATGCTCTTTGTTTTCATGGACACGTGACCCCAATAGACAACAATGGATCCGGTTTTAACTGACGTAAAACGTACTGGCGTACTGACGTAAAATTCATCAGGGTTTTTTACAGTTCAAAACTGACGCAAAATAGATGACACTCGGCTGTTAAAAACAGAATGGAACGGATATAAAATGGCCGTTAGAAATGGACACTTATGTCTGTATATAACGGCCACTAGATCCGTCAAAAAACGTCACTGTCATGTGCATAAGGCCTTAGACTGTGTGGGGACATACACGGTTGATAAGGTAAATGGTAATTCCTCAGTTGTCTATTTACTCATACATTTCCAGGAGTTATAACAGAGGAACAGCAGAAAGTATAGCTCTTAACAAAAGATGCTTAAGAATTATTATCTTATAAGGAATCAGGTATTTACTAAAATGGACAAGTGAGAAATGGTGACAGGTCCTGTTTGAGACAATGAATGCCATGTAGTTCAGATATCCCTAGACTCATACATACAGGCTATGGATATACAGTACATACATAGATATATGTAGAAGTCTATGTATCACCACCATATAGCGGACTGTATAGACATGTGTATGTCAGTGATCCATGAAATAAGGTTTTTGAAAGCCAAATTTTAACAAAGTTCATATGTATATCTTATTGTACAACACAAGACACAAGCCTAATATATTAGCTGAGCAGTATCGTGGTATGGCTGCTTCACTGGATACATCCCCACTCCCCACCCCTGCAGAATCAGCAGGGATGGCCGGGCCATGCATCATTGCACAAACAAGAAAAACTGTTGAGCTGTGCTGTCAGTCTGTCTCATTGAATGCCAGGATGGCTTACGCATGACCACTCAGTCTTTTTGATGGTGACATATTCAGACTCTTACACCTCCAGCTCTTTATTCTGTATTCCATCCAGGAAAGCGCACAGCTGGTGTCATGCAAAGAAACGTGATCCAGTGAAGAAAAAAGCAAAGCCAGCACTTCAGATAAAACTCAGCTTCTTTAATTTAGGAACCATTAAATCCAGAATATCTTACAAAAATGTCATGTAGTGACAGACAGACCGACCCTGCTGGAAACAGGGATTAGACAGCTGAGTTAACAGCCAGCCTGATTCAGTGGTGTTTTGGGCTGCTCATCCTTGTTCCCACCATAGTCTTTTGACAAAACCAACAGGAATGTTTTGGTGAAGAATTCTGACATTTACTTACATAGTATGGCACTACCTGGTGTTGTATAGCAGTGTGCGCCTCCACCTAATATGCTCGTGGACACACATGCTCTGTCATTCTCCCCACAGCCAGGTCTCTGCATAACACGTAGTTCTATATTTACTGCAGAGCAGCCAATAGCAAAAGCTTTCTGTTCTGTGTTCATTGCAGAAGAGCTGATCAAAATGACTCTTATCTGTACAGAAAGCTACTATTGGTTTCTGTACAGTGAACAGAGGATTACTAGGCAGAGTCCTGGCTTTGGGGAGTGTGACCAAGTGTGGTGTCCACCAGCACTCTGCTTAGTAAGTGGATATGCACATTGTTCTACACTCTGAACACTAGGTGGTGCCATACTATGTATGTCATTGTCAAAATATGGATAATTTTTTACAGTGTGTAAATGGCAAAAGAATTAGGATATATTAAAGAATTATGACCATAAATATAACATATAGTAAGCCAGGCCCCATAGCATAGGTAATTATCTGTGAGATCGGGGGAGGAGGGGGAAGAGCAACTTGAGGATCAGAACGCTGCTTTGGATCATTTAACCCAGGGATTGAGACATCACTGAAACCCCCAGGTCCATCATCACCCCTTTAATGGTGGGACAACTCATTTAAGATAATGAATCACATTAGCCTCACCTGTGACATATATGTGAAGCTAAATAGTTTGACACATACAGAGAGATGGATATATGAGAGACTCCAGAGTAAGATAGACTAATAGATACATCAAAAATTGTGGTTAAAACATAACCTTTAATAAATAATCAATAAAAACACATAGCGTGTTTCCAAAGCAAAAGAACAAAAAAAATCAAAAAATATATTTTACTGCGAGGGACAGTATATGTGATAGGTTCCAACCCACACAAATAAAAACGTGTGGATAAAAATAAAGCACTCCACTGTCAACTAGAAAGATGTGCTGATACAGCTGCACTCAAAAAACTAATCTCCCTCATCCAGAATATGAAATAGGAATCACTCAAAAGTTGCTGAATGCCTAATGTGTAGCAATAAACCAGGTTGCAAAATAATACTGGAGGGACCCAGACAGTGAGGCTACTGGCCTAATGCCGCACCAACGCCGTCTGTAGTCCACAAACAACTTTGGTAAAAGGCGCACAGTGAAAGAGTTAGACCTCTAGACTAATAAAAAAAATCCTACGCGTTTTTTTAATCTTGATTCATCAGGGGTCAGATGCTGGTAGATGTTAAACAGTATAGTCTATGCTAGACAGAGCAAACACAGCATGGTCCGTAGGTGGTAGAGAGAGTGTGTGTGTGTGTGTGTGTGTGTGTGTGTGTGTGTGTGTGTGTGTACACACGTGGACAAAATTGTAGGTACCCCTCGTTTAATGAAAGAAAAACCCACAATGGTCACAGAAATAACTTGAATCTGACAAAAGTAATTTGCCTAACTACATGTTGACAAACCACAAAGCTTCTTGGAGAATGTCCTATGGACAGATGAGACAAAAATCGAAATTTTTGGCAAGGCACATCAGCTCTATGTTTACAGACGGAAAAATGAAGCTTATCTTGAAAAGAACACTGTCCCTACTGTGAAACATGGAGGAGGCTCTGTTTTGTTCTGGGGCTGCTTTGCTGCATCTGGCACAGGGTGTCTTGAATCTGTGAAGGGTACAATGAAATCTCAAGACTATAAAGGGATTCTAGAGAAAAATGTGCTGCCCAGTGTCAGAAAGCTTGGTCTCAGTCGCAGGTCATGGGTCTTGCAACAGGATAATGACCCAAAACGCACAGCTAAAAACACCCAATAATGGCTAAGAGGAAAACATTGGACTATTCTGAAGTGGCCTTCTATGAGCCCTGACCTAAATCCTATTGAACATCTTTGGAAGGAGCTGAAACATGCCATCTGGAAAAGGCACCCTTCAAACCCGAGACAACTGGAGCAGTTTGCTCATGGGCCAAAATACCTGTTGAGAGGTGCAGAAGTCTCATAGACAGTTACAGGAATCGTTTGATTGCAGTGATTGCCTCAAAAGGTTGTGCAGCAAAATATTAAGTTAAGGGAACCATCATTTCTGTCCAGACCTGTTTCATAAGTTTTCTTTTTTTAAAAATTCTGTTGAAGCATGGTTGAAAAGCAATGTCTGACTTTCATTTGTTCATTTTCATAGAATTTTTATATATTACTTTTGTCAGATTCAGGTTATTTCTGTGACAATTGTGGGTTTTTCTTTCATCAAACGAGGGGTACCAACAATTTTGTCCACATGTGTATCTATAATCATTATAGCCATTAAGGCACCTTACATCACCCTTGTGTATTTCAGAACAATTTTAAGCTTTTCCTATAGGATACATGTACAGCTTCTTTGTGACCTTTTATCTCGCACCACAGGGCACTGTGTCACACTCACTGTACAGGATCATGGATTCAGAGGTTTATACCGAGGCCTTAGCTCATTGCTATATGGATCAATCCCTAAGTCTGCAGTGAGGTAAGGGGTCAGGGTCACACAAAGGGAGTGCATGAGAGGTATAAAATGTATCAATACCACTTAAAGGGGTTGTCATGCCATATATATCCTATCAGGTCAAATGGATGTCATTGGAGGGGAAGGGTCCCTTGCTTGGGATTCCCCTGTGTGCAGAATATCTGCATGTCTATGATTTCTTCACTCTTCCACTATGTATAACACAGACTACCATTTATTTAAATGGAGCCATATAATGCTACAGGGGAATACTATGCCGAAATTAGGCTTTTCCCCGATGATGACTGTTATCCTTGTGAGAACTCATTTTAATGTCTTGTTCTTTATAATAAAAGGTCTAGTGTAATATAAGTAGTGTGTCTACATTTCAACCGTAGTAAGGGGCATAAGTAAAAAAAAAAAAACCTGGATTGTAATGTAGTGCTTTCTCCATGATGTGTTCTTTTCAGATTCGGCACATTTGAGTTCCTCAGTAACTTTGCAAGGAGTTCTTCAGGGAAACTGGATGGAAAGGCTAGTTTTCTATGCGGCTTAGGGGCAGGTGTTGCAGAAGCTGTTCTGATCGTGTGTCCAATGGAAACTATCAAGGTATGTGTTTTTGCCATACAAATAGTGACACTGTAAACTTTATCTGCTTTTTAAAATTGCTTTTTTAACATGACAAAATGAGTATTACTCTCCTTACCAACCCCCCGCCCCTCCTGTGACTTCCTTGGTCCTCTGCTAGTCTCTGTTTACGGGGTGCCGACATCTGAGAGCTGCAGCAGTGACTCCTGTGATGTCAAAGCAATGCAACATTACTGGTGTATTACTCCTTTTGTTACTTTATAATATTGTAAGTGATGTATAAACAAATGTCATGGGGTTGGGGTAGCATTCAATTTTTTTTTTCTGTGCCTAATCACAAGGGAATGGACCTTCTATAGACATATCTCCCAACTGTCCTGTTTTTAGCAGGATGTTTCATACAGATGACCTATCTACAAGGTCTGTGATCTGTGGGGTCCGACACCCAGACCCTAGACATTTCAGCTATGGTGGATGGAGAGTGCATGCAAGTTGCTCCTAGTCAAGTAATAGGAGAGGTGCCCTGTCCACTGCTTGGTGGTGGTTCTGAGGAACTGCAGCCTGCAAGTCCTCCCCGTGCACTGCACCAGCTTCCGGCACCTGAATAGCTGATCTGAATATTCCCCCTCTTTTTGGGTGACTCCACATGCTACAGACTCTTTCTGCTATGGATTTGATCCTCAACAGAACCTCAGCAAAATTTGCAGTTGTACAGTGTGGTGTTTGGTGTGGATTGGCCGTGGATTTCACATCCCCCCCCCCCCCCTTTTTTTTTTTTTTTTTTTGGGGGGGGGTGAAAATATCTTGTTGACAAGGGGGAGACTGAGACTGGAAAGAATTGTGCAGTGTACCTAATGGACCGTGCCTGACCTTTATAATAACTCAGATCATGGTTATTCCACTTCAGTTATTTCCAATTACAGGTGAAGTTCATCCATGACCAGGCCTCCTCTGCACCTCGCTATCGTGGCTTCTTCCATGGAGTACGGGAAATTGTCAGAGCGCAAGGTGGGTTCAAGTTCTTTCCATTTGCATTACTAGAAAACTAGAAAGATTTTGTAGGCAGAAAAGAAAGTGCCCTAAAACTATATTATGTGACCCCTTATATTCAGGTACATATTATACAAGCGATTGCAGAAATGTAACTTTGGGAATAATACCTGCTATTTGAATAGAACTTCTGTGTTTTCTGTATTGTTGATCATGAATATTAATGTCCATGTGTTTTTGCTACCATACAGGGCTGCGTGGGACATATCAAGGACTAACCCCCACTATTTTGAAGCAAGGCTCCAACCAAGCAATCCGGTTTTATGTCATGACCTCACTACGTAACTGGTACTTAGGTGAGTAGTAGCCGGTTACACATTTATGTAATTATACATAATATTGGATATTAGTAATAAACTACATAACATGATATTCATGGAGACTTTGCCAGAAAATAATGAAAAGTATTTAGAAAAAAAAACAGACAACCCTTGGGGTAAGGTAACAGGGTACTTGGGTAAGTAACTATTTGTATGTTGTCTATTTAATAGACCTAGGAATTAATAGCATTAGTGCTTATTCACACATCAGGCTTTCATGGCCGTGTACTATCCCTTTTTTTAATGGACAGGACACGGCTCCATAGAAAATAATGTATCTGTTCACACATCCATATATATATATATATATATATATATATATATATATATATATATATATATTTTTTTTTTTTTTTTTTTTTTTGGAATGGCCCATGTGTCCAATCTGGTAAATAACAGAACCTGTTATTTCTCAGGCTATTTACATGGATCCCTCAATAGACTCAAGTCTATGAGGAATCTGTGAAACAGGATTTTCTCCAATGTACCCTGGGCCGTGAAAAATTTACTCAGCATGCATGTTCAATTTGTATACAGGTCTCCATTGAGACCATTGATGGCTGCATTGGAGATCTGACCACAAATGGCACTATATCAGTAGACATCATCAAAGACCAGAAAAGCCTTACACAATCTTCCCTGGTGCCAACTATTATCCCTCTGTATATTGTGTCTTGACTTATCTTCATGGCCAACACAAACCCCATTGTTTAATCAGCGCTTCATCACTTTATCTTCTGACAGTCTACTGGTAAAGTAGACCACATTGTAGGATACCTTCAGCGTTGTCAGGCAAGTTGCATAATATTGGATGTTACAGACATTAGACATTTGCCTATCTTGCATAAGAATATCTGTCTTTGCCAAATATTACATGTAACCTCTGTTCTGATTTCAGGTGATGATCCCCAGAGACCTATTAATCCTATTATCACAGGAGTGTTTGGTGCCATTGCTGGAGCTGCTAGTGTCTTTGGTAATACACCTCTAGATGTTATCAAGACCAGAATGCAGGTAATGTGTTTATATCGCTGCAGATTTATTTGACTATAAAATCATATCGTATTAATACTAAACAGTATCTGAGCACTGTTGTCATTTGACATGTATCCTATGTATGCTATTAATCTTTCATACCGACAGATCCTTGCAAAATTGCAGGGAAGGTTATGACTAGAATGTATGGGCTGCTAGGAGAATCCTTAGAAGCAAGTGACCAGGGACTCCCTTACTCCCAAAGCCTCCTCAGTATCAAGGAGAAGCGTGTTTAAAGAGGACTGTTTACCTCTTCTACCAACTCCAGCTCTTTGCACCCATTGATAGGTGTCGCTCCACTGATTCTGGTGCAGTTGAAATTTTTTTCTCTAGCCCCCACCATTCCAGAGTGATCATTGCTGTTAGTTTTGGTGCCTGATTTGCTATTTAGGCTCTGTACTGTTAGGCAGAAGCAGGCAAGGGGGGTGATTCTGAGCTCCAGTCAGAGGCAGCCAGTGTCAGAGCTCAGAATCACCCCCTCCTTGCCTGTTCCTGCCTGACAACGCCCACTTGGCATTACAGAGCATAAATAGTATACGAGGCATAAAAATTAACAGCAATTATTACACGCCAATGGTGGGGGCTAGCTAAAAATCCCAACTGTGCCTATTTATAGTATGTTTTAGTCTTTGCATAAGTTATATTTCAAGCTGGGTCTGACCTTTTCTTCAGGTATAAATGTTATTAAGAATAATCTTTGACTTCCAGTGTGTGAAAAAAAGTATCAGACCCATAAAAGTAAAACTTCAGTTCAGCCTATTGGAAACTTCTTTTAACACCTCTAGCACAGGATAGGTGTCAACCTGCAGATTGGTGGGGTCTGACAGCTGGGACCCCCACAGATCAATAATATGGGGATACCATTCCCCTGTCTGAATACAGCAGCTAGTTGAGCTGACTGGAGAATGGTATCCCTGTTCTTGTGATCAGTGTGATCCTAGGTTGGACCCCATTGATTAGTAGTTCAACTTGTGGATTGGGGTAGCTTGAAATACCGTAATACCCATTTAAGGTTTTGCTCAAATTATTATCATGACATATTATCAAATATATCCCTTGGAATCCTATTGACTTTCATCACAGATTTCCTTTGTTGTTTTGTTAAATTGAACGGCAAGAATTGAGTAACAGGAATGTAAAATCAGAAATGTGAACAGAATCCTGCGAGTTATCCTGCTAATAGTGCTGATAATCTATTATTCAGGTCCTATGTAATGTATTATGTGGTCGCTATGTTCTAGGGTTTGGAGGCTCACAAATATAAGAGCACTTTAGACTGTGCAAGTCAGATACTTCGTAACGAGGGTCCCTTGGCGTAAGTAACCAGTATTTACCCATTCTGCATGATTAGTGCATAATATAATGTGGCAGCAAATCATAATTAACAATGTATTATGTCTTATTTTCTCATGGTCCTAATGTAATTTTACTTTTATTGTACGGTAGATGTTTATTACGTAGATGTGATATCTAACATAGTACAAGAGTTATTTTTATAGAAATTGTGATACAATCCAAAAACAAAATTTTTCAATTCTCCACCGGTATCTCTAATCCAATCCCAGAATCTCCTGGTTTCTCCAGCTAACTGGCTGCCGAGTTACTAGTTGGGGACCACTACGAGTCATGTGGGTGGCACTTTACATTATTTAGTATAACGCAATTCGTTAAACCAACCTTATCAGATCTTGCTAAAGTGGTTTTCCACTCCCAAATTGAATTTTCATACTGATGACCTATCCACCTATCTATCGGTGTCAGACACCCGCACAGATCTTCTGTTCTAGCAGCCTCTCTGTGCCTGGAAGCTACTGGTGGATGGGTGGTGTGTGCAGTACCACTGCTATACAAGTAATAAGAGCAGCGCAGCAGCCTCATCCACTGCATAGTGGTAGTTCTGGTGAACTGCAGTGCCAATCTTATTACTTGTATAAGAGCGGCACTGCATGTGCCACTCGTCCACCAGTACCCAGAGGCTTCTAGAACAGATGATATGTGCAGGGTTTGGGTATTGGATTCCAACAGATCACATACTGAAGACCTATCCTGTGGATAGGTCATTAGTATGGAAATTTGAATTGGGGCTGGACAACCGCATTAAAGGAATTTACCACAAATGGCTATTAAACTGCCCCCAGGTGTTGTAGGGAGCATTACAAACATGCAGAGCCATTCATAGCTTTAGCATCTGTTTAGTGGATCTGTTCATTAAATGGATCCATTAAACAGATGCTAAAACATGCTGTGAATGGTCCTTACCTTAGTTGCTGTACTGTGGTGCCAAGAATATGAACTTTTATTCTGTAAACAAGTTGAGATTTTAGTGCAGCTGGAGCATGTCCTTTTTCACTTGGCACACCAGTTTTCGTGGATGGTCGCCCTCTTCTCGCCTCCTAGGGCCACTGTCTAACTGGTGACCCCTCCCTCCTGAGCTGACGTCATGCACTCTAAACCAATCCTGAGTAGGTGCTGGTGGTTCGGATTTTGGTACCTGTGCAGTACAGCCGGTCTTCTTTCTGGAGTCCTCTGCTGTACTCTGCATGTGCCAGAATCTGGTGCATTGGTTTGTTCAAGGCGTTATCTATGCCATTCACTCTTCTCTAGTCCTTATCATGAATTACTGAACCTACAATATCTTTCATCCATAGGTTCTACAAGGGAACCATTCCACGTTTGGGTAGAGTCTGTCTGGATGTTGCCATTGTCTTTGTCATCTATGAAGAAGTAGTTAAAGTTTTGAACAGAGTTTGGAAGACCTCCTAACATTGCTTGTGTGACCTGCAGAGCCACACTCCGCCTAGCGGAGGGACATGTTTTCTATTTTAATTTTCTCCTCATCTGAAGCACTGAATTGTGCTTGTTGGGAATATTGTAAATTATCACAAAATGTCATTTTAATCTGTTATTGTATGGTAAATGTGCGTGTAATGTCTGGATTTGCCTTAAAGCTGCCAAATACCTTGCAGTCATTGATTGTCAGATACCTTATTGTGGAATTATTTCAGCTGTATTTGCCTGAATTCACTTTAAACTAGACTTGAATTAATGTTTATATGGATCTAATCCATAAAGATCTGATGGGATCCACTGACCATCTCATGTATATGGAGGCCTAATGGCAGATGTAGACAGAGGGGACAATGACTAGGCATACTGGTTTAATGGCCCTTTAATATGGCCCTACTATTGAGCCAGTTATTGGGAACTGGCATTTTTGTAAGTGTGCTTCTTCCTGATCACCCGACAATCGAGCAAACACTTGTTTGACAGCTGATCACATTATTATGCAGCAAAATAAATATGTGACCATTGGTATCGCATCACCCTGTGTAAACCAAGGATGTGTGGCCAACAATAATGTTGATGAATGGGCACATCAGTGATTGCTCTGTTAGTGTGAAAATTCATTACAGATCATTGTCCTGTTCTTACCCTCTCCGCATTGAAATAAACACATGCTGAGTCGAGGATGACATTTATGGGTGACGTAGGTGATAACCAAATAAGTACTTAGACAACCATTACCTTGTATATGTCCAGTCATGAAACCCTATAAATATTACAAGCGGCTCATACATCTTACACCCATGACCACATGAATGTACTTCTATAGTCCACAGGAATCATGTCTAAAATAATGGATCTACAAATGTGCAAATATTAAGAAGCAGCAGACACTATATTGAGCTTTCAAGTAATTTCCGGATAGGTTCACATCAATGTGTTTTTATAATTTTTTTTTTTTTAACTTTGATATATTTAAGTTGTTCTTTTGTAACATTTAATATATATAATTTATATGTGAACATTATATTAGCTCATTGTGTAGCACAAACCAAACACTGTCTCATCCCTTCCAAAAATACAGTCAATACATATACAATTCGCAGGGGTGAATTTACTATGCTGTTCATGCCAGTTTCCTGGTGCAAAAGTGCCGGTTATACACACTAGATGGGGAACAACTTAAATTTACCAGAATAGCTATTAAGTGTGCCCTGCTGTATTAACCTATTGGAGACAGCCATATTGTCACCTGAACTCATTGTCCAACAATATATCTTATATGGACATTTAGCCTAGAGAATGGCCGCCCCCACTATATGTGACTGGAAGGATTTAATTGTACTTTTTACCTGTAGCACCTTACTCTTGTTTGTCTTGTCTTTCCTAACTTTGTGCCAATCATGTATTTTATCTATGTAACTTTGTGTGATTTTGTGGCTATTATTTGCCTAATGTAATAACTCCTAAGCTGACTGACATCCTCACACTCCATGCTGATACATTTAACAGCTAATCTGTGTAAATAAACCGACCGAGTGTTATATGTGGTGTGGTACAGAAATGCTTTGGTATCTACTTTGTCTTTGTGTTGGGATCGAAATGGTTATGGGTATTGTAGTGAACACTTGTAGTGAATGGGTAACCGCTGCTGTGTCCATAACAGGTACAGTACTATTGTGAATATGGCGAGTGTGTGCAGCAACGCCGAGCAAGTAAACAATGTCAGGAGCAGTGCTCTGCATAATAATAAAAATGATTCATTAAGGCTGGGCAGTTAATCGAAAAATAACCATAACTGAGTGTTAACCCAGATAACCGATGTGCTTTTGTGTATGTTGGTTATTTTGGTTCAATTATTCAAAATTTGCGAGGTACCACCTGCAGTTTTGTGTGGACTAAACAAGTCCAAGCCAAAACTGCCATTATTATTTTCTAGGGTCCCTTCAGACCCCAGACTATAATTAGTAAAGGCCACAGGGAGGTGAGCAAACATAAAAAACAGTATTCCCCTTACGTCCAACAGCAGCACAATATGGGGTATCTCTGCCCCTGTGTGCTGGTAGGACAGGCGGAATTTTTAATTTACATAATTAATTAAATGATACTCCCCTATAAGAGGCCAAGAAGACCTCCCCTCACTGTTTTTTTCAGTCCTGTGTGTTGGACAGGTGGAGGGAGGCTCTTTGTCCTCCCATTTTTTCCTAAGGATTTGGGGGTTAAGTTTTTTTTTTTTTTTTTTTTTTTTTTCTCCTCTTTCAGCTGTTCATCTTTTTCCTTGGGAGCTTTTTACTCCTAAGGCTTCCTTGTTTCTCCCTGCTGTACTCTCTGTCTGTGGCCATTCTGGGCTGGGTGCCTGTCCTTGTCTGATCAAAGGTGAGATGTTTGCGGCTGGGCAGGCTGTGCATTGAGTATGTGTCTGTTTCTGAACTTGGAGGCTGTATTGCAGGGTTAAAATAAACCTCTATGCATCTCCTGCCTGGCTGAGCTCTTCAGCAGAGCTTATGCTTCAGGTGTTTGTGCTCAGTTTAAACTGATGACAGCGTCTCAGACACAAATTCGCTACACTGCCTTTCTATTGTAGTTATGGTTCTATTCCAGTCTGCCACAAAGACACACTGCACTTCCCATAGCAGTGGAATTAAAACGAAGAGGGAGAGAAAGGTTTTTTTTTAATCCGGGGGAAGTGATTTTGTCACTTCAGGTTCCGGAACCTTTTTTGCAGGTCCTGTTTTCCTGGATCCCTTTTTTTCCTGTTACACTTCTGCAGCTTTCTCCCAGTATCGCTGGATTGCGCTGCCGGACTACTGTAGTTTAGGCCATTCTCTTTACCGCTGTAGCGGTATTAAAGACACCGTTGTTAAGGGTCTCTTAAAAAGTTGTGTATATAAGTTTTATGGATATAGTCTTCTCCCTACTTGTTTAAACCTTCTTCCTAAGTTTGTCTCTCTGATAGGCTGTACATTTTTGTTTGATACTATTCTGACTGCTTTTGGTGGCAGCGGCAACTTAATGAGGGAAAGGTCCTCTAAGCTGAAACCTTTTGCTTATACAGAGTGTGACATCCCTCTGCCTGATGGTACCCCATATTGTGCTGATGTTCAGACTAAGGGAAAACAGATTATCTACATAATCAAGGATTACTCACCTGTATATCACAGGTTCTAGTCCCACCCCCGATGACAAAAATAAAAATTACCGTAACGTAGAGGAAAAACTATTTAATAAAAAGTGAAACATAAAAAAGACACGTTTTGTTTATATTTTCCAAGATATAAACAAAATAAAAAAACATGCAAAAATAAAAATAAAGCCCTATGTGTCACTGTAAAAAAGACGCAAAAATTAGTTGAATAACCCAAATGATAAAAATGGTATAACCCTCAAAACCGCACATACAGAGCAGAGAAATTGGCAAAGTACTGAAGTGGTTAAGCCCTCATACAGCTCTATGAACAAAAAAAATTAAAAGTTATGTTTGGAAGGTGGGCAATAAAAAATTAATATCAAAAAATTGCAGTGGGGAGGCGGTTAAGGATGGGCCATCAATTCTGGTGGATAATTCCTTTAACAGAATTCTCTAAATAGAGACTTTGAAAGTTATTTTTGTAGTAATTTTTTACTAGAGTAAATTACAATCTGCAGTTCATGCTGAAGGCCTCTAGATGGCAGGTTTTCTTCAAAAATAAAATATATTATCCATCCCTTTTACAAGCACGTAGGCTGCGATTATTACTAAGATGTGCAAAAGAAACAATCTTGTGAGTCAGGTTCTGCTTTAAGGATCAAGTTTCCTCCAAATTCAATACTTTTCAGTCTGATATACAGCATGAATTTACCACATTATCACATTGAAATGATGCAGTGACATTGTACTCAGGATCCCAAATACACTCACATGCATGAGTTTTGTCTAAATGAGTGGTGATTAACCTACCACATAATGGGTCTTCAGATGAAACCATGGACTACCAATGGACTGCTCAATACTTTGACCTATGGCCTTCTATTTACTACACTGGGGCACATGAGACCACTTTGCCGAACATTGAGGGAACTAGCACAGTAACATAGTAGATGAGGTTGGATGAAGATACAGGTCTATCAAGTCCAACCTATAACCCTACAGTGTAGCAGTCAACTAATGATGTCAATGTCTCCCGACCAGTCACTTTGGTGAAATGTCCTGGGAAGCCTGCAACATGTCCACATTTAAATGGCATCTGTTTGCCCTGCTACACTATTGACATTTTGTCACAGGGATATCACACCTACTACACCAACCCACAGACAGCATAAACCAGAGGAGACCAGAAGAGTGAACACTTCCATTTGTTGTGGAATGAGGCTAAGTATTCCTTTTTTTAGGCTGAGGCCCCACGTTGCAGAAACGCAGCTTTTTTTGTTGCATATTTTGCTGCGGATTTTTGAGCCAAAGCCAGGAGTAGATTCAGCAGAAGAGAGAAGTATAAGAGCTTACTATATATTTTCCATTCCTTTTGTAGCCATTCTTGGCTTTGGCTCAAAAAACGCAGCAAAATCTACAACAAAAAAATCTGCGTTTCCGCAACGTGGGGCCTTAGCCTTAAGTCTGTTTTGGCTCCTAATGACAAAGTCATTATTTACTGTTTTTCCATCATTGCATATCAGGAGCCATAACTTTTTATTTTCCCATCAATGTAACTGTATGAGGGCTTGTTTTTTGCAGGACAAGCTGTAGTGTGTAATGGCACCGTTTTACGGGTACATATGTTTATTTGGTTACCTTTTATTAACTCTTTAGGAGGGAATTGAGAAAAAAAAAAAAAGCAAGCACTTCCACCATTGTCGTTGTACACTATAACTTTTGGATTGTTCACCTTGTAGCTTAAATAACCCGATAAATATATTCTCTGGGTCAATACTACTGCATCAATACCAAATTTAGACCTATTTTGATAATACAATTCCATTTAGCATCTCCACTTTTCAAGACTCATAGCTTATTTTTCTGTCAACAGAATTGTGTGGGGCTTAATTTTTGTTTTAATTGATGTCATTTTGGGGAATGTAAAACACTTTGTTGATCACTTTTTATAACGTTTTTTTCTGGTGCCTGACAAACAAAGAAATAGCAATTCAGAATTTTTTTAATTTTTTTTTTTTTTTTTTTTTTTTTCTTTTTAGAAATTTTTATACACCTATATGCGGGGAAAATAACCTTATGGCTGAGGCCCCACATTGCGGAAACGCAGCTTTTTTTGTTGCAGATTTTGCTGTGATTTTTTGAGCCAAAGTCAAGAATGGATACAGAAGGAATGGGAAATACTTAGGAATCTCTTATACTTCCACCTTCTGCTCAATCCACTTCTGGCTTTGGCTCAAAAAACTGCAGCAAAATCTGCAACAAAAAAAGCTGCGTTTCCGCAATGTGGGGCCTCAGCCTATAGTTGTTTTTTCCATGTGTCATTACAGATGAGTAATACTCAATGGGGAAGATTTATCAAGCAAAATGCACCAGAACATCAGAATTCTGGCGTAATTTACATCAAAAACCATGCTGTGCACTAAGTGTTTTAGATACTTTTACGTCTTGTACAAAAAAAGGTGGAATCTCATGGGAAATGTAGTGTCATTGTGGGTAAGGGGTGTGGTCTAAGTTAAGACACTACGTCAAAAATTTTTAAGCCAGCTAATAAGTGGTGTAATGTTAGACTAGATAGTAACAATACGCAAGATTTATCAAACAGCATGAAACACTTTCATAAATTTGGTGAAGTTTAAAACTGTCTAGTCTTAGTTTGCACAATGTTTTTTTTTTTCAAAAACATTCCGTGATGAGGAGACTAAGGTTTTTTTTTTTTTTTTAAACTCGTTTTATTGTATTTTGCATTTCCAACATAATCAAAACAAGACAATACAGAAAACAGTTCACACACAGGGAACAATCGGATACATAAGCACCCAAAATGCCACACTCCTACCCCAATCAATCCACAGCCCACCCACCACACAGACAACACTGGATTTACCCACTAGACATACCCAATCAAGGATATCAGGATTACGATTTACAGGTCTGTGATATCAACTATAGTACATCATAAAATGCTTAGAAGTTGTGGACTCTCCCGGCGTCTTACCCCCCCCCCCCTCACGGCATAAATGAATTTATAGCGATATGTAGTGAAGGAGCTGTATACTAGGTTATAGAAGAACTGCACCATGTCCCAAACACCGTATGGAACTTCTGAGGGCACCCTCTCCCTTTATATATGATCTGATTGAATGGGAGTACAGAGTTAATTAGCTTCCTCCATAGAGGTACTGATGGAGGTCTCTCAGCCATCCATCGCAATGCGATGGCCTTCCTGGCGTAAAATAAAGATTCCCTCAGACAGATTCTAACATGGTGCTGCCATAGTTCCTCATCTAGTATGCCAAAGAGACATACTTCTGGTGTGAATGGTATAGGCGCACCTATAACTTCCGCCAGGAGATCCACAACCCCTTTCCAGAAATTCTGTATAACCGGACACACCCAAATCATATGCCAAAAGTCCGACTGTGGACATGGACACCTGAGGCAACCTGGACGAGATAGTCGTCCCATTTTATGTAAACGGGTGGGGGTCAGGTAGCATTGGTGCAGGATATAAGTCTGGATAAGTCTATTATTAGCTGAGGGTGACACGTACTGAGAGGATTCAAGCATGTCCTGAAACATCTCATCTGTGAGAGCTGGGATATTAGTGCGCCATCTCGTCAAGGCCGGGGCATCTCACAGGGACACTTTTGCCAGAATCAGGTGTGCATACAGGGTAGATATTAAACCTCCAGGGCCCTGAGAGCGAAGCGGGTACTCAGAAATATTGTTCTGCTGACCAGGGAACAGGAAAGAGAGTGCATGTCGAATTTGGAGGTATCTAAAAAATTGCGTTCTAGGAATGTCACGGGAGGTGCTTAGTGAGTCAAACATACTAAAAACGCCTTGGGTATATAGGTCACTAAGAGAGGCCACTCGATATTGTGACCAGGACTGAGCGCCAGGTAGGGCAAAAAGCGCCGGCAGTCCAGGGTTGCCCCACAGCGGTGTCTCCGCAGGTACATCAGAATATGCAGACACTTTCTTACCTTGACGCCAAACCTGTCCTGCCAGAACATGAATGGGCAACAACTTTCCCCTAAATAGGTTCGGGCTCTCCAGTACCGGCCACAGCATACCCAGTCCCAGATGGTGAACCAGATGTGCCTCTGGCCCCAGAAGGGGATCGCGGGAGAGCCATGGCTTTATAAAACGGAGCTGTCCCGCCAGGTAGTAGAGAAACAGGTCGGGAAGTGATGCACCACCCAGCTGTTTTGGTCTCTGCAGAGAAGACAACTTAAGCTTAGATCTAGAATTCCCCCATACAAAAGAAATAATAAGAGAGTCCATCTGTTTAAAGAATCGAAGGTGCACCGACACGGCAGAGTGACTCAAAGTATACAAGCACTTAGGCAACACTACCATTTTTACCAAATTGATTCTACTGGCCACCGACAGGGACAGGGAAGCCCAAACCTGAAACTTGGCCCTAAAGTGCGATAAGAGGGGAAAAATGTTCTGTTCCAAAAATTGCTTATGATCTTTAGATACAGTCATATGAAAAAGTTTGGGCACCTCTATTAATCTTAATCATTTTTAGTTCTAAATATTTGGGTGTTTGCAACAGCCATTTCAATTTGATATATCTAATAACTGATGGACACAGTAATATTTCAGGATTGCAATGAGGTTTATTGTACTAACAGAAAATGTGCAATATGCATTAAACCAAAATTTGACCGGTGCAAAAGTATAGGCACCTCAACAGAAAAGTGACATTAATATTTAGTAGATCCTCCTTTTGCAAAAATAACAGCCTCTAGTCGCTTCCTGTAGCTTTTAATCAGTTCCTGGATCCTGGATGAAGGTATTTTTGACCATTCCTCTTTACAAAACAATTCCAGTTCAGTTAAGTTTGATGGTCGCCGAGCATGGACAGCCCGCTTCAAATTATCCCACAGATGTTCAATGATATTCAGGTCTGGGGACTGGGATGGCCATTCCAGAACATTGTAATTGTTCCTCTGCATGAATGCCTGAGTAGATTTGGAGCTGTGTTTTGGATCATTGTCTTGCTGAAATATCCATCCCCGGCGTAACTTCAAATTCGTCACTGATTCTTGTACATTATTCTCAAGAATCTGCTGATACTGAGTTGAATCCATGCGACCCTCAACTTTAACAAGATTCCCGATGCCGGCATTGGCCACACAGCCCCAAAGCATGATGGAACCTCCACCAAATTTTACAGTGGGTAGCAAGTGTTTTTCTTGGAATGCTGTGTTTTTTTGACGCCATGCATAACGCCTTTTTGTATGACCAAACAACTCAATCTTTGTTTCATCAGTCCACAGGACCTTCTTCCAAAATGAAGCTGGCTTGTCAAAATGTGATTTTGCATACCTCAGGCGACTCTGTTTGTGGCGTGCTTTCAGAAACGGCTTCTTTCGCATCACTCTCCCATACAGCTTCTCGTTGTGCAAAGTGTGCTGTATTGTTGACCGATGCACAGTGACACCATCTGCAGCAAGATGATGCTGCAGCTCTTTGGAGGTGGTCTGTGGATTGTCCTTGACTGTTCTCACCATTCTTCTTCTCTGCCTTTCTGATATTTTTCTTGGCCTGCCACTTCTGGGCTTAACAAGAACTGTCCCTGTGGTCTTCCATTTCCTTACTATGTTCCTCACAGTGGAAACTGACAGGTTAAATCTCTGAGACAACTTTTTGTATCCTTCCCCTGAACAACTATGTTGAACAATCTTTGTTTTCAGATCATTTGAGAGTTGTTTTGAGGAGCCCATGATGCCACTCTTCAGAGGAGATTCAAATAGGAGAACAACTTACAATTGGCCACCTTAAATACCTTTTGTCATGATTGAATACACCTGGCTATGAAGTTCAAAGCTCAGTGAGGTTACAAAACCAATTTTGTGCTTCAGTAAGTCAGTAAAAAGTAGTTAGGAGTATTCAAATCAATAAAATAAGGGTACCCAAATTTTTGCACCGGTCAAATTTTGGTTTAATGCATATTGCACATTTTCTGTTAGTACAATAAACCTCATTTCAATCCTGAAATATTACTGTGTCAATCAGTTATTAGATATATCAAATTGAAATGGCTGTTGCAAACACCCAAATATTTAGAACTAAAAATGATTAAGATTAATAGGGGTGCCCAAACTTTTTCATATGACTGTATAATGATACCTAAATATTTGCAGGCTGATACCACCTTTAATCCACAGATGGTATCTCCCTCTGTATTGCTCGGCATCCGACCAATATGCATGTAGGATGATTTGGTCCGCAGGCCAGAATAATTGCCAAAGTTGTCAATTATAGCCATGGCTCTGGGTAGGGATTGAGATGGGTCCCTCATGAACAGTAGCAGATCATCCGCATATAGTGCGGTCCTTTCCTCCCGGGAATCTATAGCTATACCTCTATATACAGGATCCTGTAGAAGCAGAATCGCCAAGGGTTCCATCGCCAAAGCAAACAATAGCGGTGACAACGAGCAACCCTGCCTCGTACCTCTGCCCAGGGGAAAATATGGGGACAATGTACCATTAATCGACAGTGCCGCTCTAGGGTAACTGTATAAAATGGAGATCCAGGTGATGAACCCCTCACCAAAACCATACCTGCGCAGTGCCTGCAACAGAAAAGGCCATTCGACCGAGTCGAACGCCTTGGTCGCGTCTAACGAGGCTATAGCCCAGTCGTTTGAAGAGGATGCACCAATCTGAGTCACCACCTGGACACGCCTGAGATTGTCTGATGTGGACTTACCTGGCATAACTCTAGAACCACAGAGTTAAGCCTATTCGTCAACATCTTAGTAAGTAGTTTATAGTCTATATTAAGTAATGATATAGGCCTATATGAGCCGCAGTCCAGCGGGTCCTTGTCTGGTTTAAGTAAAAGGATAATAATGGCGTCAGAGAAGGACTCCGGGAGACTGCGGCCCACAAAGGCAGATCTGTAAGAGTTGAGCAACACTGGAAGGAGGAGATCTTTATACTGGGCATATACCTCCACCGAAATGCCGTCAGAGCCAGGGGACTTGCCCCTTGCCATACCTTTCAACGCCTCCGACAGCTCTTCCAGTGTAAAGGGGGAATCCATAAAGGCACGTTTATCTTCTGACAAGACCGGGAAGGGAACCGAATCCAAGTAGGCCGCAAGCTCCCGCACGGTAACTCCGAGTTTAGATAAGTATAACTCACTATAATATTGATAGAATCTGGTGCGAAAGTCATGACTATCAGACAATGTGTCTCTCCCATTACCGATTGCACCCGTAGTATTGCGGGGGAGGCTGTGTTCTGATGTATCAACTGTTCCAGCAGGCTACTTGATTGATTTCCAAGCTCATAGAATTTTTGCTTATTAAAGAACAGGGACCTACAGGCCTTGTCGTGCAGCACATGTAGGTACTGTCATCCCTTCTGTAGCCACTGAGACCTAGCCTCATCAGTTGGGTTGGCCACATAAGCAGCTTCAAGCGAGGTACACTGAGCTGCCAAGGTAGTCTCTAACTGCGAGGACTCCTTTTTCACAAAAGAAATAGAGGATTTAATGCAACCTCTGAGATATGCCTTGGTAGTCTCTCATAGCAGGAGAGGTGAAGTGTCCGGGGAGTTAATGGCCAGAAACATCTGGAGTTGGTCAGGTATTCTGTCATGGGGTGTAAATAATTTCAACCAGAAGGGGTGGATCCGCCAGCTCTGCCGGGAGCCGACGGACATGCCACTATTAAGTTGGACTAGGAATGGGGAATGAGCTGACACAGCCCTAGGCAAATAAGATATAGACTGCAATATAGAACAAGTTTTAATATTGCCAAAGGCACAATCAATCTGGGACAATGCGTGCCTATGGGCAGAGTGGCATGAGAATACACGGGCCCCAGGAAACCGCACCCGCCACAGATCCTGCCAGCCCAGTTCGTGAATTACCTTGGCCATAGTAGTGGGGCGAGAGGGAGACAGGGAATCTGGCGCTATAGAGAACCGATCCAAGGCTACATCCATTACCTTATTAAAGTCCCCCAGGCAGAGCACAATGGCTTTGGGGAATCGTGTTGCAAACTGTGCTGCCTTTTGGAGCACAGAGAGATTCGCTTCTGGAGGCAAGTATATACCTAGGATAACATACAAGGCCGAGTCCACCCAGGTCTGGAGAAACACATATTGACCATCAGGGTCTTTTTCAACAAGGCCCGGCTCCCACCTGAGTCTGCGATGTACCAAAATCGACACCCCTCTGGAGTAGGAGGTATGCATGGAGTGAGCAGCCCATTGAACCCATGGCTTCTGAAGCCATCTAGTGCTGTCCGGCACTAAACGAGTCTCTTGGAGGCACACTAGGTTTGGATCAATCCTTCTAATCTGGGAGAAGACCATAGACCTCTTCCGTGGGCTGCCCAGGCCCCTCACATTCCAGGAAAGGACACTAAATGACACCATGGTATTTAAAGAGTAAAATTATGGCAGTCCCTACCCCAATGAACTGCGTAGGACCGTGCCGTGTGTGGCCGGGTGAGGTGTGAGGCAGTGTGCGGCTAACCAGAAACCAGGTGAAAACATAAACATAAATCAAGTATAACATGGCACCCTTAGTGGGTGCAGCGCTCTGTACGTACATGTTTAACCAGAACTCGTACAAAGATCCGTGGCAACAAATTAACGGGGGTAAGAAGTGCACCCAGAATTGTTGTTAAACGGGGCACTATCTTAAATATCTATAAACGTTTGGCTAGGAAATAGACGTTCAACAGAGCCTATATCATAAGATAAGATACACCGGTGCCCCAGGGATCGCCATCCAGGGCAACTAAAGTGATACATTCCCGTATAACAACACCGCTATATATGTTCATATAACTACTATGCAGGATCTCTCAACAAGTCGTGAAACATGAGTTCATCTACGCAGTCCAGCTGGACCTCTCACCACATGTCCTCAGGATCAGCGCCACGGAGATCAGGGCAGAAGAGACAGCCAGTCCTCCACGTCTTTAGGTGTGGTGAAGAATAGGGATCTCTCCTCATGGACGACCCGAAGTCGAGCAGGATAGACCATGGAATATTGAATAGCCTTTTCACGCAGCTTTCTCTTTACAGCTACAAAGGATGCGCGGGTCTTTTGAAGAGCCGCCGAGAAATCCGGAAAAATTGCCACCGCAGCTCCATTGTATTTTATCTCACCTGCCTGGCGTGCCGCCCGTAACGCTGTGTCTCGTTCTGTGCTGTTGATCAGACGGGCCAGCAATAGGAGGAGGTACAATATGCTTCATATAGTATAATATGCATCCCACAGTGCCCCCACATAGTATAATATACTTCCCCAGTATAATGCTCCACAGTGGTCCCCCCATTATAATGATCTACAATGGTCTCACAGAGTATAATATGCTCCTGAGAAGCCCCACAATATAAAAAACTCCACAGTGGCCCCACACAGTATAATATACTCCCCAGAGGGCCCCATAGTATAATGCTCCTTAGTTCCCCCCCCGAATAATGCCCCACAGTGGTGCCACGCAATATAATATGCTCTGCAGATGGCCCCCCAGAATAATGCTCCACAGTGACCCCACACAGTATAACATGCTCCAGAATGGCCTTGACACAGTATAATATACTGCCCAGAGAGGTTCTCCCAGTATAATGCTTCACAGTGGCCCAAAACAGTATAATATGCTCTCCAGAGGGCCCCCCTCCCACAGTATAATGCTCCACAGTGACCCCACACAGTATAATATGCTCTCCAGAGTAGACCCCCAGTATAATGCTCCAAAGTGGCCCCAGAGAATATAACATGCTTTCCAGAGCTCCCCCCCACCTTATAATGCTCCACTGTGGCCCCACACAGTATAATATGCTATCCAGAGGGCCCCCTCCCCAGTATAATCTTCCACAGTGGCCCTACAGACTCCCTTAGTGATAGTATTATATTACACTCTGGGGTTTCTTCAGACCCCAGAGTATAATTATTGAAGGCCCGGGGGAGGTAAGGGAAAATAACAAACAGTTATACTTACCTTGCCTTACTTCTTCTGGGCCTCCTCGCGCTGCTCCGTTATCGCCGGCTTCTTCTTCTCTGCAGCTGACGTCACGCATTGTGGACGCCATTGCTGAAGCCGGTGATTGGGCCTCAGCGGTTACGTGAGGCACGCTGCATGTGACTGCTGAGGCCAGGCCTCAACGGTGAAGTCCAGAACGCCAGAAGAGGACGTCGGAAAAAAGGACAGGTGAGTAAAAATGTTTGTTATTTTTACTCACCTCGGAAATGGGCCCTGCGACACATGACACTGGGTCCCTTTCTGTTATCGATATGGCCGGCCCTGCATGTGACATGGAGAAAGTCGCTGTATAGCCTTAGCCTAAGGTCTATGGAATATAATGGAGAATGGCACCTTTTGGTGGTAAAATGTATTTAATTTACACTGTGATTTTTTTTTTTTTATGGTGATTGTTAAAAGACTTTTGAATGTCAAAATGCAAATTTCCAATTTAGTGCTTAAATGATGAGATCCTTAAGATACCCATAAGGATTATCCCACTGTAGTTTTGGGATTCGGCTCATGGCCAGCCTTGTTTATGAAGTGTTTGATCCTCTCCAGCACAAGCATCCATCACATGTTCTTTTCAGGAAGACTGTGGGAATGGTGAACCACAACCCAGACTTCTTGTTGCCATCTAGTAAATATCTGTATTTGAGGTGTTATTGTCTCATGGCAGTAGCACCATAACTACAACGCTTTAAAGAGGTTGCCCTACATATAGATATGCATTCAGTTCTTTAGATAATGCAAAATATCACAGGTTTTCAGTTGGAATTGTTTTAAAAAAGAAATGCTTTTGTGTCTAGATATCGCTGTTACATACTTGTTATGGCGCCCCCTGCTGTTATCTGTTATTTCCTGTAGGAACGTCCTCCTAGTGTGTCCAGTGTTCATTATCACACATGCTCAGTACAACCACCCAGATCCTCATGTACATTGGTTGCAAAGTAATTTTTGCTATTTTGCAGGCCAGCCAAGCAGTTACTTCTCACTAGCGTTGAAAACATAAGGCCACTTTCACATGGATAGTAATTTACATCTGTATTTTTTGGCCAAAACTAGGAGTGAGTCGAAAACACAAAAGAGGTGCAAATCTATCCATTATACTTTTGTTACACTTCTAGTTTTGGCTTATGAACATCAAAGCAAAATACTGACCAAAAACTAACTGTGTGAAAGTGGTCTTTAGTCATGAGATAGTATGAAAAGAACACTGGGTGGCGCCATAAGAAGTATCAACATGCAGGAGCATCTTTTAATGACTCCTACTGAAAACTTAGGTTTAGAGTTTAGAGTAAATTAATATTTGATCATGGAGCAACACCTTACGTATGGTAGCTAGTTTGTCTGTCCATCCTTATACATATAGACAGGTATGTACACAGTTTACATATACACAGGTGATGACTAGCTTCCTCTCTCGTCCCATCACATACACTTCCAGATCTACCAAGTTCCTCAATACTGTATATGTGTGAAGAGTGAAACTTAACTTTAAGACTGAAATAGAGAAACTACCCAGTGACCTCTTAGGGTGGGTTCACACTTGCGGTGGCACTCTGTCCGGCGCGAATCCGACCTAAATGTCGGAAAACTGGATAGGGAAAGGTTTGCGGCGCTTTGCTTAAAAACCCATTCACTTTAAAGCAATGCGCGGGTGTACGCTTATCCCCTCTGTGCCGCGAAACCGTTTTTTTTTCGTTGGACAGTCCTGCATGTCCGACTTTGTTTCCAACGAAAAAAAACTGTCTTCGCAGCGCAGAGGGTGTAAGCGCACACCCGCGCATTGCTTTAAAAACCCATTCAAGTGAATGGGTTTTTAAGCAAAGCGCCGCAAACCTTTCCCTATCCAGTTTTCCGACATTTAGGTCGGATTCACGGTGGACGGAGTGCCGCCGCAAGTGTGAGCCCACCCTTAATATCACACTACACGTAGGTAATGGTATCTGAAGAAGAACAATTCTTAAAAATGACTCATGCTGAATGCACATGTTCCTATGTAGGCAAGTCTCTATTTACCTAAGACACACGTTCTGCTAAGTGGAAACATGGAGCAAAGTTCATTCTTTGTTCTTTTTGGAAATGATGTCATTATGTGTACCTGACCTCTCCGTACTGAATAAAGGCGGAGTATTTTTTATTTGCTGGGCGTATTTAGGTCCCCTGCTGAGTGTGACCTCTGATTGTTATAACATGGAATGATATATCTGTGATCTTCTCTTCATAATACTACTTGGTTCTTACTGACATATCTCATACTGTATTCCCATAGGATTGCATACTTATGTGCGTTAAGTTATTGTACAACATGTATTGCACTACAATATGCTATATCTTGCTACAATATATATGATTACTAGCTAGCTTTATGATTCTGATGGAACACAACTGCAAAATCACACACCCTCAGGAGAGCCATGTCCTCAGAGCCTATATGGCTACATACAGAATCCTTGTGGATTCATACTACAGAGCTAAACACACTCCTTGCTTCCCATATTGTGTCTTTGTATTGCAACATAATATGTATGAATCTGGCCTTTGTATGAAACTGAAGTCATACTGAGCTACGGATTGGCTCCATAGACTTCTATAGGTGCTATATTAAAGGGAGTCTGTCACCAGAACCAAGCATATAACCCTTCAGATAGATAGACCATGGATAGTAATAAGTAACAAATTATCCACATTGATTGAAAAATCCAAAAATTACCCTTATCATCATAAAATTACAAGTCACATAATAACACAGAACACAACTACAGAATCACCACAACACATTAAAACCAATAAATATATATGATGTGGGGGATAGAAAGAGTAGTGTCTGGACAGACAAGGATCACAATCTATGTCATATAACCCTAAAGCCTCCTGCAAACGACTGTAATGGTTTTACTGTCTGCAAATACTCATCCACAAAAAACATGTCCGCATGTCATCGGCAACCATGGATCAGCAAAAAGACTTGTATGATCCCCTACACTTATCTATGCCACAAATGTGGGCAAAAATAGGACATCCTTTGTAATTTGGGGTCCTTGTATATGGCACAATCACACATCTGCAAAATCTATGGCTGCACATGGGTCCATAGAAAGGAATGGGCCTGCACTTTTATTCGCAATTGCGGATAAAAACTACAATCGTGTGCAGGAGGCCTAATGTGTATTAAAGGCAATACTCTTTCTGTTGCCTCACCATATCTATTTATTGGTTTTAATGTGGTGTCTTTGTCTGCTTTTATAATGTGACTTGTGATTTTATAATAATAAAGGTATTTTTCCATCACTATGGACAGTTGGTTACTTATTACCATCCATGGTTTGATAGGTGGTCTTGATTATTTGGTACTATGGTTGGAGTTAAATAAATTTTAGACTCATTTTTCTGGGTGTAGGTATTCTGCAGACAGATAAATTAGGATCACCTGAATCAGGCTAAGGCCTCATATACCAGGCCACACCAAAAAAAAATAAAAAAAAAAAAAGAGCGCTGCGGGGAAAACCATGGTGGCAACGCATTGCGTTTTTTCCCACAGCGCTTTTCACAGAAAGTCTTCAGAGGTAACTTTCTGCTTCCATTATATCTATAGGCAAACCTCCAGCGTTTCCATAGGTATTACTGACATGCTGTGATTTCCAAAACCGTGACAGTTTTGGAAATCGCAGCGGGTCCGCTGCGCGTATTTTTTTTGCAATGTGTGGATGGGATTCGCTAGAATCCCTTACACTCTGCATAGACTGTAAAACAACATGTGGGGCCCTGGCCGTAAACTGTATTTTCCCCTTGTGAACTGGTGCCTACCAGTGCCAAGATATCCCCTTTTTCTATCAATATTCAAATAAGCTCTTTGGAGCAACAAGGGCATTATTGTTGCTCCAAAGAGGTAACTGGCAATACCCACATTGCTCCCAAATGCTCACATATTGACTCAAAAGGCAATATCTCTTCAACAAAAACAAAGAGGAAAACACTGTTTAATTCAGGTGGCCCTAACCTATTTATGGCCTAATCTAAGGAGAGGTCATAAAAAAAGATCCTGGCCAACCTTTGAGGCTCCCTTCAAAGCAGAACTTTATGACATTAATCTACACAGAACTTGGACCCACTTACATAAAAATACATAAACTTGAGTTGAAAGGTGTTCATTCATTGTGTTACTATTGAGGGAAGACATACTGAATATACAAGAGATCTAAACGCACATGGTGACTAGGTGTCATAGTGGCTGATATAACTGTAAATGTCTATGTAACTATATAAGTTGTACCTCATACTGTGAAGAAATATTGAAATTATATTACAAAACATACATTTCACTGTACAGTAATACCTTGAATATTCGCGAGGTTAGGTTCCAGAACGAGTCGCGGATCGCGAGGAATCGCGAATATTTGGTGCGAGCACTTAAATGCTAATTTATGCTTATTTCCCCCCTTATATAACCCCTAAATATCATTAATGTTACCCCTACAGTACTGTACTGCACGTATACCAATTCATTTGCTGCCGTTTGCACATATGCAAACTTTTACCGTATGGAAAAGGCGCGTGTTGAACTGAGGTGTGGCTTCGCTCATACCCTAGTACAGTACGTACACAAAGCATCCGAGCTAAAACCAATAAGGAACAAGGAAAGCTTGTAGCGTGCTGCGTGATTGGTTACAGTACTTTCAACCGTTCCAGCCAATAGTGTGTCATCATGGAGCCTATGTCATTGCTCATACCCAAACCGCAAATTTCGCAGATCTGTGGAAAAATCGCAAATGCATATGTCTTAGGTTCCAAAGAAAATATCGCGATTAGGTGAATCCGCGAATTCAGAAACGCGAATGCAAGAGGTATTACTGTATACATTTCTGAGACAGACACCCAAAATTGCATTAAAAAGTGGCCTTCTAGGGGGTTGATCTTCTCAACGAAAACGGCTAGTACGTTATAGCACAGGGGTCAGTAACCTTCGGTACTCCAGATGCTGTGAAACTACAACTCCCAACATGCTCCATTCACTTCCATGGAAGTTCCAACAACAGCAGAGTAAGTATGCATGCTGGGAGTTGTAGTTTTACAACAGCTGGAGTGCTGAAGGTTGCCTACCCCTGTTATATAGCACATGACATCAATAAAATAACACAAGCCATAAGGGCAGCCATGATGATGGAAACAATAGGGAATTACCACACATGCACATCTGATGTCAGGGCGGTCCCTTAGAACATGGTCTTCTACAGACAGACCTGCTGCCCTCTTCAGAGGTATAAAGCTACTGAAGGAAGTACGGATCACAATGAGAGGAAACAACACAGGAAACTGAGACTATGTGAATGATAATACAGGATGCTAAAGACTTGTCATATGGGAGTTTGGGACACATTATTAGTGTGACCTAATAGAAAATGCATGTATTAGGAGACTCCACTCCCCCGTGTGACCCTAACTAGAGAAAATAATGTGTTATAATCAATGTAATGGCCCTTTCTGTCATCTAATTTCAGTGACCATTGTAAAGTGTGAATCTGATGGACACCACAGACCCAAAGAAATCAAATGAGCCTAGTTCATATTTTACACCGACAAAACGTTAGAGCATATCCAGTGCTGACTCGTTCTTCCAGACACAAGATTTCCTTGGACTATACATTGATGCTTCTTGAGCCTGCATCATCCCTTTTTGTCCTCCATAGTTCGCAAAGCACCACAGAAGATAAAAACACTTAGATGTCTGAAAGACGCCTTGTACTACAATGTGCTCTCATGGGAGGATATTTATCTAATCTCTTATGTTTTGCTGATTTTCTGATAATTTTACTTAGGAACAAATGAATAAATGGGCTCAGTTCTCTACATAGAATTCATGATTATTATGAAGACACTGGGCAGATTTAATAATCTGTCCAAAATGAAAATGTCCATACTAACCAATCACAGCACAGCTTACATTTCATATTCTGCTTTTCATGAAATGTTTTGCAACCAGTTTTATGTTATTTTCTTTCAACAGCTCCTATGTCTACCCCTGCATTTCCATGGTAACAGAATTATCATATACTTTATTTCTAACTTTCATTTGGTAGGTTAGCAAAATGTAAGGGACAGAAGGTTCTGATGGTATACAGAACCCTTAAGGCTGAGGCCCCACGTTGCGGAAACGCAGCTTTTTTTGTTGCAGATTTTGCTGCGGTTTTTTGAGCCAAAGCCAGGAGTGGATTGAGCAGAAGGTAGAAGTATAAGGAGCTTCCTATATATATATATTTCCTATTCCTTTTGTAGCCATTCTTGGCTTTGGTTCAAAAAAAAAAAAAAACGCAGCAAAATCTGCAAAAAAAAAAAAAAAAGCTGCATTTTTGCCATGTAGGGCCTTAGCCTTAGCCCATGTAGTGGGCTGCACTTGAAAAATGCTTTTCACAGAAAGTCCGCAGAGTTTCTCTCGCATTTTTGAAATCGCAGCATTTACGCAGCGGTTTTTCTGCAATGTGTGGATGGGATTAGCCAGAATCCCATTGACTTTGCAGGTACTGTAAAACTGCAAAGCATTTCCACAACGTGGGGCCACAGCCTTAAGGAGTTTTCCTACTAATTACACCTATCCTTTACCCATAGCATAGGGAATAATTGTCTGATTGCTGGGAGTTTGACCACCAATAACCCCCCCCCCCAATGACCACTAGAGTACCCTATGTGAATAGAGTAGTAGTTGTTCACATGTGGCCACTGTTTCACTTGCTTCTATGGGGGTCAAAGGTGCTCTGTACTAAAACGTCTCCATCACTCATAGAGACATGAATGGAGAGATAGGCACACATGTGCACAACTGCTCCATTCACACAAGAGACTCTGGGACTCTTGTGATGTCTGTCTTAGTTAGGTCCCCAGAGTTCAGACACTTATCCCCTGTGGATAGTGCAGGTGGTGTTTGTTAGTTCTCATTCATAGCACCACACCCATGTTCTGAATAATGGGCCTGTATTTGGCGCAGAAGAGATTTTCTTCTTGGTTAAAGGTGTTAGCAGGTCTTAAAAACTCCATTATAGATTTTGGCTATCAATTAGTACAGCTTATTGAAGGCGGTAGTAACCCCTACAATTATCTGGTATATTAGTCTTTTTTTCTATGCAACGTTGGAAAAAATTAAGCATTGTAGGGTGCCCATAGAAATCAATATGCCCTGATAGCAAAATGTACAGAAACTTTACATCAGACATCCAATTGCTTTGGTTTTTTTGCATGTTATCTATAGTTTCATAATATTTATCAGTGATTTATTCATTTTAGATTTAGCCTGTAGGTGGCACTGTTATTGAGGTCAAAGAGTTTGGAGCTACAAAATCTTCATCTGATTAAGTTCACATTTAGCAACATATGAGATAATGTGTGATAAACCTCAGAATGAATCATAGCATCGATGACAAATGTGTCTTTTCAGATCAGTTCCAACCCTTTATACCTCAATATTTTCCCAGTACATCCTATGTAAGCACCGCTACATGATGAGGACTAATATAATCGACACATTTTTTCTTTCATTAGGTAACTATTACCTATATATATATATATAAATAATTCAGCTGGTACTGTATTTTTGTACCATAAGACACACGCAGACTTAGACAAAAAAAACAAACAGGACCTGCACAATGGATAAGGCTGTGGTTCTCACACAGTCCTTTCCTCCCCTGCACTGAACTGACAGATCGGTGTCAGACAGGGAGGGGGAGAGAGAAGATTGCAATTTATCAGGAAAATCGCTCTATCATCACTCACACAATCATTAAGGAAGTTGTCAGGGGGGTTTAACACTGCTGGGCCTGCACAATTTTGGATTATAAAACGCAAACACCTTTAAAGCAAAACTTTTTTTTTTTTTTTTGCTAAAACGTGCATAATCCCATAAATATGGAATTTCCTTATTTAGGTTGGGGCCCCACATAGCATATACACCACAGCGCTTTACAGTACCTGCAAAGTAGATGTGATTGTGGCAAATCCTGTCCACACATTGCAAAATATAATCTGCAGCGGAAATGCTGTGATTTCAAAAACACATGTTTTTGTTATATCGCAGCATGTCAATTGTACCTACAGAAATGCTGATGTTTTCCGAAGTGGTATAATAAGGGCACTTTTTGCGAAAAGCGTTGCGGGAAAACCATGATGTATTTCCACCACGGTTTATCCCGCAGCGCTTTTTGGCTGTGGCTTACTGCGTGAGGCCTTACAATAGGTTCACACCTGCTTTGGGGTTTCCGTTCTTCAGGTCTGCTTTGGAACCTGAAAAATGGAAACCCAACCCGCTTAATGGAGTCCTCTGGGTTTCCGCCCGAAAAATGTCTCCTTCCAGGCAGGGATGGTACGGTCTCTAGCTGGCCATGGATTGAGATCAGAGCAGAGAAGGGAAAAAAAAAAAAAAAAAAAATTCTAAAAATCAAGATGGTTTGATTAGAAACAGAAGAGCCTGAACTACAGGAATATGAGTGCAATATACTGTACATAGAAGACATGCATAAAAGACAAGTGTTAAAGAAAATCCAGTTAGAGAGGCAGGGATGAAATAAAGTGTTCTTGTGGGTGGGTTCACACTTGCCCCAGCACTCCGTCCATTACACATTGACTTGAATGGGTTTTTAAAGCAATACGCGGGTGTGCACTTACACCCTCTGCGTCGCAAAGCCTTTTTTTTTTTCGTCGGAAACAAAGTCTTGCATGTCCGACTTTTGCATGTTTCTGACAAAGAAAACCGGCTTCGCGGTGCAGAGGGTGTAAGCGCACACCCGTGCATTGCTTTAAAAGCCCATTCAAGTGAATGGGTTTTTAAGTAATGTGTCGCAAACCTTTCCCTATCCAGTTTTCCAACATTTACGTCGGATTCGCTGTGGACGGAGTGCCACTGTAAGTGTGAACCCACCCTTATTAGGCTGTAAGAATGAGACCTTAAGGATTATATAAGGTTTAGCAAGTGTTCAGTACTGCATTGATATTTTTTTTTTTTTTATATGAATCCTGAAATTTACTAATCCATCCAAGAGCAGGGAAAAGTGTCTGAGACTACCAAAGCACAGTGTGCGTAGAGGAACCTGAGAAGCTTATGGCCATTTAACAGAAGTGGAGAGAGGACCAGAATACAAAGGCTCCATGTCAAAAAAATTAAAAGGTAAGAACAGATATTTTATCTAAACATTATGCATGTATAATGAACTGTATGGTTTCTTTAAATGGATTGTCCAAGACTATCATTGATCTATCAGATCAACAGGGGGCTGAGTCTGCAGTTCCTTTCCCAGCCACTACAGAGTATGTGGAGCTGTACAGTTCCCCTTTGACACAGATTCTCTCTCCATATAAGTCAAGACAGACAGCACATCTGCCAAGCCTTACATACTCTTATGGGGTCTCATTCTGACTCAAGGTATTTTAACTATTTATTCTGTATTCATTAGAATTTTTTTTAATTTTATTGTGAATCACAGGACCAGTTGAAAAACACACATACAGGAAGCATTTAAACTCCTATACACAGGCTAAAGGTCAGACTGTATACACGTGGACACGTATTGGAGGCTATCTATGAATTTTGACAGCTCCACCTTCAGCTGTATGAAGCAACAGGTGATAACTTTACTTTTATCCTGGATTTACAGTCTTTTGCATATTCATGAAAGAGCCCAGCATGTACAGTTCCTTCCACTTGAAACGACAAGAAATCTGAGCAGAGCAACAGGACTTGTAAGAAATAAACAGAAGACTGCTTCCAGTCACTTGACTCTCTGCTATCACAGCTGCTGACAGATGCACATCTAAGTCACTCTATTAATATCACAGACCCCTGGTATCCCATTTCCCAAGGACTATGCTTCTAGCCAGGACTTCTGGAGTTAAAAGTGCAGGAGGCGCATAACCCCTTACATGCTGAGGATGTCCTAATTTATTAGCTGCAGCCCAGGGCCACATCCTCTGAAAGTGCCCCCAGTGCAACTTACACTATTATTTACATAGCAAAGGTGGCAGAACTGTTTGCTTCTTCCTTGAAAGGCTTGGCATTTATAGGTGCCATACAGGGATGTCCTTCAGCTTTCCTAAGGGTGGGGTCATTCACTTCTTTGTAGGACATTAGCAATAATAATTGCCCCATGACAGTTTGGGATAATCCACACAGCAGTCTTTTCTTATTATCTATATGCCATCTAGCTCTACAAAGCATTAGACTTGTCTAGCTCATGGACCAACAGTAGTCAATGGGTTTCAAGTGTCGCTTTTCCACACAGGACGGGTTTAAAAAAAAAAAATGCAGCCTGCACATTTTTCATCCGTTTCTTTGGGGCTGTGCACCAATGTCTCTTGACCTGGGTCATTTGTCACTGAATGGAGACTACTCTTAAGAGGTAGCGACCTGCTGGTTTTCCTGGTGAAAAATCCAGATTCCTGGGCATTAAAAGGGTGAATATAGGGGAGCCACTCAGGCAGTGCCCTTATGAGTAGCCCCAAGTTAAATCTCTTCTATGATCTTACTCCCTCATCCGCTGCATTACAACCGCCTTACTGGCATGCTCATACCCGAATTCTGTCACTCTTTAAATCTCAAATAAAATACATTTTACACGTTGCCATTTTGTCTTGATCCAGTTGGGTATAGAAAATCCATTTTTGTGACTTCCAAGCATTGTAAGGATTCATTCACACAAGTAATGAATAGTCCATATACTGCAAAAGAATAATGCCATGCGCTATAGGCACATAACGGATCCAGTCAATGGAAAGCTTTTGGCATACAGCACAGGGCATTCACACATACCATTCATTCAGTGGTGTGTGACGTTGCTGTACATTTTAGATTACAGCGATGATGATGATGATGATGATAACTGGATAGTGGTATTTAGGAAAAACAAACGAAGAAAAGAATCAGTGTTTAATATCAGCCAGTAAGGAACAAGCAGTCTCCAGTCTTCTTCCCAAGCCCTTCACACATTTTCCACTACTGTTATTTGCCAAAACAATAAAATCTATATTGCATTAAAAAGTCAGTGCATACGTAAGAGCACTACCAATAGGAGGTGTCTAATAGAAATTCTTAAAACATGGTGGAGTGACTGTGACCTTATTTCACAGATTTACAAGTAATTGTGTAGAAACAGAGAATAGGACCTGTCACCTCTCCTGACATGTTTGCCTTAGTAAATGCCTGCAGTCCCCCATGAAATAATTCTGAAGCATCTTTTCTCAGAACTCTACATTGTGCAGTTCCTCAGTTAGGCCTCCTAGAAATATATGAATAAATTGACAACTGGAGGTGTGTCCCTACATACTCTGACATTGTCCAAACCGTGCTGACTGTAGGGTCGCACCCCCTTGACAAGCAGAATGGTAACACCTAGTTGTCTGTTTACTGATAAATTCCTTGGAGGAACAACAGAGGAACACCACAAGGCAGATGCTCCAAAATTGCTATTTCATGGGCAAAACATATTTTCTAAAACAGACATGTCAGGAGAGAATACAGATCTTTTATAAGGATGCAAACCACCAACGCAACCACAGTAAGAGCATCACCGCTCAGTACTATCACCACTCATAAAATAGGACATGTCACCTCTCCTGATATCTCAGTTGAATTGCTTGTATTCACCATAAAACACCACCACAGAAGTATCTTTTCTCAGAACTCTGTGTTATGATGTTCCTCTGCTCCTACTGGAAATATAGAAATAAATTGAAAACAGGGCGTTACCATCCCTGTGTCCATAGGAAGCGTTTTTACACACACATGGCAATCACAGGTGATAGTGTCAGACTCCGTGGAGACCTGATGAGAAGAATCATAGTGCCCTGTTAATTTATTAATTCATTTCCAGGAAGAACAGAGGAGAAACATAACACATATTTAGAGGAAAAGACGCTCAGCATTATTTTATGGGGATACAATTAATTTACTAAAACAGACATGTCCGGGGAAGTAACAGGTCCTCTTTAAAAAAAAAAAAAAAGATAAAATATTAAATACACAGAGTATGCATATACATATCCATGGTAAATGACTATAACTTGTCAGCTAAATCACTTCTAAGAGTTTCATACAAATAATATATTTAGATCTGTGGTGATAGAATAAAACCTTACTTTATCCATATGGCGAGTGGTGTAACATATGCTGAATCCATTAAAAGCTACCCAATATAATGGAAGACAAAATACAACAGGTCTCTGTATAAAGAGTCTTCGTAACCCTTTTATCATATGAGCTAAGGGTGGCAGTAGTGAGGGCACATGGCAACCCTGCATGTATGGCCTCTAATAATTCTATACACAACCAGTGGACACATTGAAAAATAAAAAGTTTTTCATTCTGTTCTTTGGCTTGTGATTGAGATCCCATTTCACTCCATGACAGTCTCTTATTGCACTGATGAGGAAATTAGGGAATTAGCACCAGACTGATCGTCACAGCATTGGCTCACTTCTGTGAATAGGAGTCTCTTGCTTATCTATGTCAGCGCCTTGCTTCACAGGCTTGGTTGGTTTAGATGGCCAGACAATGAGCCACCAGGGTGTCATTCAGATAGGCTGCAGACTTCAAAACAAGTCCAGAGGTGACAAAACCAACACATCCACCTCCTTTTCTGTCAAGTGTGAACTATGAATGGTTTGTAAAAATAGAGTCTGGAGCACCTTGTGGACATTCCTGTGTTATCTGTCTTGCTGAAGGTAGGCCACAGTGTGAGGTGCAGGAGAGCCAGATGGAAAGACATGTAGTCAGGCGGATGCTGTGATAAGATGAGGCTGAGTGGATACTAGCAGTCACCACGCTGCCAACGGGAAACCTTCTGCCAACGGGAAACCTTGACCAGGGCAAGCCGTGGTGGCAGGGACATCACTCGAAGCGTCGCAGGTGGTTGTAGAGAGACTGAACATAGGTGAACACACACATCGGGTCCGGCTTTCTGCCCATCATCAGCATGTCTTCAACTTCAATGAGTCGGTCACAATGAGCCATTTTTCTGAAATAATGATTAACAAAACAACAGGTGATCAATAACTGAAGTAATGTATGGAAATGGCAAGTAACACTAATAATAAAAATCAAAATCGTAATCTAAAATATAAAAAAAAAAACCTCAAAATAATATTTAATAATACTTACTGTAATAAAACTCCTTACATTGTTACCAAGTTTCATAGAAACAACAAAACAAAAAAAAACAAAACTATTTTTTACCATTATAAAAGAACATCTAAATCCTTGAAATAGTAAAACAATAAAACTGCGGAGTCAGAAATGACCCCCACTACACAGCACACAGCAGTAGTGTCCAACTGTTGGCAAGTGACTGACAAGAGTTTTCCTAGGGTCCCTATGATTCTGTAAGTTCTAGTCAATACATTCACAGTCCGGATGGGATGCATAGATATAGTGAGGTGCCTGTAATACATTTGTGTGAAACTGGCCTAAAGTTTGCTTTTGTTCAACTGCTTACCCAGATCCCTGGATTGCCCCAAGTTGTCAAGAGGCACTAAGTAGTTGAAGAAACAACATTTCTTAATGGTGGTCTAAGGTTGCAATGGGAAAGCCACAAGCATGGTCTTGGTATGGGCGATACATTTCTAAGTACAGAACACTGCAAATTTACTACAAAACTAACTGCACTGATTGCTCAGGAATTGTGGAAGAAAAAAAAAAATTCCAACTGCACTGCATTGGAGCATTGCCTATTAACAGATGCCAAGAACAGGCGGTGGTGAAAGGTCCTCTTTAAATAACCTTTACCTCTTGTCAATAAGGCTTTGGCAGTGCCCAGTCTACCTACTGCTTGGCATGGATTGCATGTAATGTGCAACCCACTGACAGTCAAGCATAATGCTTACATAAACTTCTAATATCATGATGGAGGAATATAGATGGAACATAGAAAACAGGTTTATAGAAGTGCCCTTTAATTAGTTACATAAAAACCATATTTTAGCCATCCCTTTAATACCAGCTTAGTCGTGGCAATTTGGTCCACTAGTTAATCTGATTTTAGGATCTCTCCTTTTCTTAGGGGAAAAATGTAATGTTCTCTTTGAAATGCAGCCGCTCATTAGTAGATGCCCTGGCGTTGAGCGCCAAAACACTTGTGTAGACTGTTTTATCCTGTGCCACATTGTTCATACTTCATTTACAGCAGTGACACAAGTTCACTTCTGGTCCAAGCTTCAGATTAGTATTCAGGACGGCAGGATTTCTGACACTGGGTGCTCCCAAATCTCTGATTACATGCAAAGGATTGTGATGAGGTTTGATGAGGCGTTGGTAACTATGCCGCTTGCATCCACCTGCTCTTCATGTGCTTGGATTTAGCCAGTGCTGACAGCGCTCAAGTCTGCAAAAACTTTTTTTTTTGTAGTTCTGTCATTTCAGATCAGAATTTTGGAAGTAATGCTTCCAAAAATAAAATGTACTCATATTATAACCTAACAAAAATAACAGTAATGAAAGGGGTTTTCTACTTTGTACAATCCTTATTGCTAGACTGGTTTCATGCATCCATGAATAAAAAAAAAAAAAAACAACCACAAACATGTTTCCAGGTGGCTGAATAAATGCATTGAAACGAATGGATACATGTAGCGTTCATGAAAAATTGGGAAAGTGTGAATAAGGCCTAAGGTGCTGTGGGTGCTGCAGGCAGATGCAACCCCATTCCTATGTGATGTCAATGATCACATGATTATGTAGGTAAAAGTAATTCCTGCATTACTGTGCCACAGTCCTAGCATTAGAACTCAGCCCAAGCACACATTCAGATTTCGATGATGTAGTTTTTTAGACCAAACCAGGTGTGGATCATAAAGGGGAGAACCTGTAGAGGACATATAGTAGTACTCGTTTTCTTAAAAAAAAAAAAAAAAAAAAAAAAAAAAAATCCACTCCTAATTGCCAAACTGCAACCACTAAACCTGAACGTGTGACTTTACTCTAAGTGCCGAATTCCCACAGGTCAGGGGAACCTTTACACATTTCTCATTGAAATCAATGGACTGTAATAAGAAAGAAGAATGAGGGATAGATGGGAGAGAAAGCAGTTACAAAATATTTGCACCCACTCTCGGCTCCATGCGGTAGGGGGTCCTTATTTGGAAAACACCTCAATGCTGAATATCATACTAGGGTATTCGAATATGGGACCTTTAGGAGACAAATGTTCAGAAGGACTATTTTAGTGCATAGTCAAGTTCCAGGGAATACATGGTTATTTGCTAGAGGCACAATGACGCCTCCAGGTCATTACAATGCAGGCCTCTAGTAAACAATACAAAGAATTACCATGTCAATCTTGCCATTTAGCACATAATCCTGTACCTTTAGGTAAGAAGCAGTACAGAGAGGAGTAATACTGGATCACTGGTGCCGAGTGACACATAAAGAGGTGACTTATACTATGGAATTCCTGTTAACAAGCATAGGTTGGTCAAATTCTGTTAACATCTGGGTGGAGATCTTCTCAAATGTAGACCCCGCACTCAGCATGCCTTTATGAAAAACACTCCTTTTTTGTGTTCAAGCACTGCAGGACGCAATACTGAATCACTACATTTATTACATAGGAGCGTCGACCTTTGTATTCTGCAGAGTCTAGAAGTAATAAGGGCAGACTTGGGTCAGATTCATACAGAGCAGTTTTGTTTCAGTTTTTTTTTCCATATGTATGAATGCACCTTAAAACGACCATGTTCACAACAGTGAAAAATATAGGGAAGCCGCCTGAGCGGCCAAATCTTTGTGTCTTAAGATGACCATACATATTAGATTAAAGAGGTGTTCCTATCTTAACAAGAAATTCCCTATCCACCGGAGGTAACCTGCAGCCAGAATCCCATCCACTTTGCAGATATTGTAAAATGCAGCATTTTTTTTGCCGCCACAGCCAAATTGCTGTGTGGGACCCCCGGTCTTATAGAGGTACCCTCCCTTCTCCTCAGAGTACATGGCCACTCAGCCTAAGAGAACAAGCGTACGGGCATGTGAGGTCCAGGGTAAAAAAAAAATAATAATATCAATCTATCAACATAAGTGTTCAACCGACAGCTATCAATTGGAGGACCATAAAACTACAGACATTCAGTCCGCTAAAATAAATAGTCCTTTTAATAGTCCCACCACGGGGAAATTCAGTGTGTTATAGCAGCAAAGATAAGCAGATACAAATACAACATGTACAGGAATGTTCCAAGGTAAGAGGCATTACATTGATAGTAGACAGACAGATAAGTAGTAACGGGGGGGGGGGATATTTCTGTGTGTAATGATCTCCGCTTAGGTCGGTGTTGGTTGTACAGCCTAACCGCGGTGGGGAGGAAAGACTTCCGATAGCGCTCCTTCTCACACTTAGGGTGGAGCAGTCGGTCACTGACAGTACTGCCCAGCGCTATCACGGTCTCATGCATGGGATGGGACTTCTTCCACATGGAGCTCACCACGGACAGTATCCTTCTGTCACCCACCACCTGCACTGGGTCCAGTGGGCTCCCCAGGACAGAGCTGGCTCTTCTAATCAGCTTGTCAAGTTTCTTTCTGTCCCTGGTTGATATACTGCTCCCCCAGCAGGCCTCTCCGAAAAAGATGGCTGATGCCACTACAGAGTTTAAGAAAGTCCTAAGAAGTGTCTCCTGGATTCCAAAGGCTCTCAGCCTCCTAAGCAGGTAGAGCCTGCTGTGGCCCTTCCAGTGCAGGACCTCCATGTAATCTGTCCAGTCCAGCTTATTAAGGAGCAAACCCAGGTACTTATAGGTGTTCACAATCTCGATGCCCGTCCCCAGGATGTCCACTGGTTTAGGAGGGTATCTGCATTTATGGAAGTCCACCACCATCTCCTTGGTCTTCCCCGCGTTAATCCTCAGGTGGTTCTGCTGGCACCAGTCCACAAAATCCCGGTTCAGTTCTCTGTACTCCCTGTCATCGTCTGTGATGAGGCCTACTATTGCAGAGTTGTCAGAATACTTCTGTAGGTAGCAGCTAGATAAGTTGCACCTAAAATCTGCAGTGTACAGTGTGAAGAGGAAAGGGGCAAGAACTGTACCCTGAGGTGCCCCCGTATTACAGATCACGGTATCTGAGACACAGTCCCGGGCTCTTAAGTATTGAGGTCAGTTTGTGAGGTAGTCTAGGATCCAGTTGGAGAGGTGGTGGTAAAATAGCGATACATGTAGAGACCGATGTAACTCCTTTGACTATAATGGGGTTCGTTAGGTATCCGTTGTTTTAAACAAAATCGGTGGGCAATTTCAAATCGTGGACAAAAAAGTTTTGCGTGCAGGACTTTCATCCACTGATTTCAAGAAGACAATGCGATGGAGTCTCCAACACAGATATGAACTTAGCTTTATATGTATGGCCAACTTACAGTGCCTTGCAAAAGTATTCATACCCCTTGAACGGTTTCACATTTTGTCACCTTACAACCACAAACTTAAAATGTATTTTATTGAGATTTTAAGTGATAGGCCAACACAAAGTAGCAGATAATTGTGAAGTGGAACAGAAATGATACATGGTTTTCAAAATTTTAAATCAAATAAAAATCTCAAAAGTGTGATGTGCAAAAGAATTCAATCCTCCCATATCAATACCTTGTAGAGCCACCTTTCGCTACAATTCTCATTCTGCAAGTCTTTTGGGGTATGTCTCTACCAGCTTTGCGCATCTAGAGACTGGAATTTTTGCCCATTCTTCTTTGGAAAATAGCTCAAGCTCAGCCAGCTTGGACATAGAGCGTCTGTGAACAGCAATTTTCATGTCTTGCCACAGATGCTCAATGAGATTTAGGTCTGGACTTTGACTGGGCCTTTCTAACACATCAATACTCTTTGATCTAAACCATTGCACTGTAGCTCTGGCTGTATGCTTAGGGTCATTTGCTGTGTCCACTATATAGCTTTCGGCAAATTGCAAACGGCACTTCTTATATCTCTCTTTCAATAATGGATTTCTTCTTGCCACTCTTCCATAAAGGCCATATTTGTGGAGTGCACAACTTATAGTTGTCCTGTGGACAGATTCTCCCACCTGAGCTGTGGATTTCTGCAGCTCCTCCAGAGTAACCATGGGCCTCTTGGCTGCTTCTCTGACCAGTGCTCTCCTTGCTCGATCTGTCAGTTTAGGTGGATGGCCATGTCTTGGTAGGTTTGCAGTTGTTGAATACTTTTACCATTTTTGGATGATGGATTGAACAGTGGTCCTTGGGATGCTCAAAGTTTGGGATATGTTTTTATAGCCTAATCCTGCTTTAAACTTCTCCACAACTTTATCTCTGACCTGTCTGGTGAGTTCCTTGGTCTTCATGATGCTGTTTGTTCACTAGTGTTCTCTAACAAACCACTGAGGCCTTCACAGAACAGGTGTATTTATACTGAGACTAAATTACACACAGCTGGACTCAACTAATTAAGTGACTTCTGAAGACAATTGATTGCACTGGATTTTATTTAGGGGTATCAGAGTACAGGATGCTGAATACTTTTGCACATCACACTTTTCAGATTTTTATTTGATTAAAATTTTGAAAGCCATGTATCATTTCCGTTCCACTTCACAATTATCTGCTACTTTGTGTTGGGCTATCACTTAAAATTTCTATAAAATACATTTAAGTTTGTGGCTGTAAGGTGAAAAAAAATGTGAAAAAGTTCAAGAGGTATGAATACTTTTGCAAACCACTAATGCTAAAGCCTCACACATCAGGTCTGCTGTGGGATATCCGCAACAGACACCTGTGGAGAAAAAAAAAAAAGGCTGTTTTTCACCACGTCTTTCAACTGCAATTCCTGGCTTTCAACCTTTACATTGCAAGATTGAAAACCACAGGCTAAAGTGCAGCAATAACGATATGCTGTATGTTAGAGACCTGCATGTTAGAAAACTTTCAATCTTTATGTGTTGATTATTGGGATTCTGGGCTTGTTCTGACACCAGGTCAGGTAATCGGAACCAGCACCCGACATCCAACTAACAAACAAAGACTCCCTGGAAAACCCCTTTAGGACAGGGCCCTGCATTGCGAAACCGCACCGTTTTGGCTGCGACGGAAATACTGCGGCAAAAAAATGCTGTGTTTTAAAGTACCTGCAAAGTGGATGAGATTCTGGCTATTATACCTACGGAAATGCTTGCTGTTTCCATATAGGTATAATAGAAGCAGAAAGTCCGCAGAGTTTAACTCTTCGGACTTTGTGAAAAACACTGAGGAAAAAAACGCAATGCATTTCCCAGTCGCTTCACAGCTTTTTTCGGGTATGGTTCACTACGTGGGGCCTTAGCATTAAGGGTTCATGCAAAGGTACATATTATGGTTCACTAGTGCAGCTCAGTGGTTAGTGTTGATGCATGCTGGAGTTATGGGTTCTAACCAATGGCAACATCTGCATAGAGTTTAACAGGATTTTCAGCAGTTAATCCAGTTTCCTCCTAAACCATACCATAAAGAAACTGAAAGGTTAATTGGGAATTAAGACTGAGCTCCGATAGTAACAAGGACCAACTTGAGTAATGACAATCTTATTAGACTTCTATGTTGGCACTATATGACTGAATATAAAAAAAGTAGCATCTCACAGAGCTGTATTACAACATCCATATTACAATATGGGGTCCTACTGTGTCTCTGATTTGATACAGATGCATATGTAGTATTTTTTTTTCTATTGCTGACATGATATAAAAGAAGCATAGCATTACAGTGGTACAGTGAGTGCCTATGGCAGATGTCCAACAATATTTTCAGAAGACTGCCACCACCATGCTGCTTCAGATGAAACTTATGAAAGCATCTAAATATCTGTAAAGATTAGCAAACCTACAATAGACATTTGTTGGGTGTTCTGTTATCTGAACTAAATGATATATTCAGCAAAAGAAGCAAATTGCATTTATAGCAACAAATTCCGGATTTGTCTCTTCAGCTCAGTCCTGGGTAGTTAATAATCTATTTTACTCATTCCCATTGTATTAAATCTTAACGGCATGAAACACAATGTCCACATTTTGCAGACAACAGGTTAATGTATAACTGACTGTTCCTGACAAGATATAGCAAGGCAGTGTATCTAAATGCAGATCAGATTCCCACAAATGTCCTAACTGAAAACCTACAGATACATCACACTTTCTCACGTGAAAGCTGAAACCAGATGAATTATAATTGGTATAACTGGTTTCTATCCCTGTAGTGTGAATGAAGACCTTTTTCGTGTAACTTGTTCATGGTTTCAGTTACACCACATCAAGAACTTTGTGTTCTGCTCTAATGTAACTGTACATGACGAAAAGAAAGAGTTAAGAATGGCTACAGACAGAGGGATACATAACACACTCATGATCTGCACCTCCTTGGGGAAAAAGGGGGAGGGGGGCTCAGATAGGATGAAGTCATTATGAAAACATTCCTGAAACACAAACACAATAAGTAAGCCTGGGGGCATGTGTACAAAGAGCAAAAGTGATTACATGTGCCAGCCAGGGTTCACACCAATACGCGGCTGACTCTGGTGCCCCCCTAAGTGTGAAGTATGTGCAGACCCCTTGGCTCTTCAGCAATGTGTTCAGCCTCAAACCACAGTATATCACAAGCGGTTTTAGGCAGTAACACCAGTATTTCCTGTGTTCTATATTTATATCCATTTCATTATTCTGGGGCATTGTCCTCTTACCACATCAATACTTTATGTGGATATATTTTTGTGCCCCCTATTTATGGGATTGTTGTCATTAATTGCTTTTATATTTAATAAACTATGATTTATTTTATAATCATGACTTGTGTGGAATTTACTTTGTTATATTGTTAAGCTGTTGCAAATATTTTCTATTGGATTTAGTTATTGGCCCGTTTTCGTTGTCACACTTTTTTTTTTTTTTATCAGCGTAGAAGAATAAGTACTTTCCCATTCCATTCCTTTTGTAGCAATTCTTTGGTTTTGGCTCAAAAAACCCGCAGCAAAATCAGTTAATTGTTTTTCCTACAATTAACATTCAGTACTTAACCATAGGTGATACCTGTAAATGCCTGATGGCTGGGGGCTGCCTACACCTGGGACGTCCACCATTATTAGAGCACTGTACTCGGCTATCTCCCTCAGTGTCATAGACTATATACGGTGTTTGACCGCCCCGCCATTCATACCCCTCACTGCAGGCATGTACTGAGGAGGAATGGAGGTTCAGGACAGTCCCAGAGATCAGACATTTATCACCTATCCTGTGTCATGAGATGGCATGAATATTTATTTACCTTAAAAAAGTACAGCATCACACAGCCAAAGTCTTTTTCAATCATGGGTCACCAATATTACCTATACAATATAAAACTTAAGAGCCTATATCTTAATTGGCGCTTTTATTCCTAAAGTCCGTCCACCCATTCAAAAGATATGTCCCCTAGAGAGTTATATGTAAATTAGCTTATTCATCAAGTAGGCAGGAACTTTTTCTTTTTTTTTTTTCCTAAAAACAGTGTTCCCTCCCACTTGATGAATTAGAGCTAGTTTAGATGTAACTTTCTAAGGGCCATATCTTTTGAATGGGGTCCGGATTTTAAAAATAAAAATGTCATAGCGAGAATCAAATGATATATGGCATTTGGTATTTTGTACTTGGTGACAGGCCCTCTTTAAGCATCTTCAGAGGATCTTCCCTGTGATATAAATTTTCAGAAGAACAGGTGATATCTTCTGTGTAGGGTCATATTCACACGGTCAGTGTTTGGTCCCAGTTTGTAGGCCAGTTTTGAGTGGAGTCTACTCAGAGATAAGGTAGTATGGAATGATTTGCACCTGTTCTGTGTTTTTGAGCTATTCCTGCTTTTGACTTAAAAACAACAATGCAAAAAAATGGCCAAAGCATTGACACATGAATAAGGCCCAAGAGTGCAGGTTTCTGGTATTAACCCTTGGCAGACCAACACTACAACAAAGTGGAATCACTGTTCACCAGTCTGCTCTGCTTCACTAGATTTCAATTATGATGTAAGAAAGAAAGATGCTTCAGCTTGCAGGGCAGCAGTTCTTATTGTATTAAATGAAGACCTCTTCAAAAGCAAAGGCAAGATGTATCCGTGACAGCTATGTGGTAAATGGATACCCAAGCTATTTAGAGACCTGACAACATGACGTGCAAGGAGGTCTTGCAGATCAGGTTAGAAACAAACTTATACAGCCCATTTTCATGGGAATTTCTGTACATGCAGTCAACATGTGGTTTCTATTGCTTGTCTGGTTAAAACAACCAGACTGATTGCATCAAGATTTGTTTAACCTGACCCTTTTTTTGCTGTAAAATGCTGACATTGTTTTTTTCACAACAAACAAATAAATATATCATACTATATTAAATATAGATTATCTTTTACATTATTTTTTCCTTTTATGGTTAAAAAAATGCAAAATTTAAACAAAAAAACAAACACCACTTTTTTTTTTAATATTTACCCTGCAATCTCATTCGTTCACTCTGCACCACACAGATCAAAGCTTGTCTTTCCATTCACAGCAGGAAATAACAGTGTCAGAAAACAAGTTATTCTTGGTTCTGCTACAGATGAGGTATCTCTTATGCATGACTATCAGTGAGCCCAGGCTGCAGAACGGACAGGAATAAGACTTGCCCTGAGTTTTGCCCTGGGCTCAGGTGCGTGTGTATGCTGCTAGCACACTGACAAAGCACATTGTCGTCTGCATGTGCTGCATGAGACCTAAGTTACCTACCATACTAACTGAATGAGGTCGCCTTGTCATGGCAAATGGGTTTTCACAAGCTTGATCAATCATGTATATGAAGAACCTCAAACTTATATGTATTGATAGTAACTAACAGTAGTAAATTTACATGTGTATGTAACAAATTGCAGCAATGCATTTTCAGCTCTATTTATATAGAGATATATATTGGTTCTGTTTACAGAGTGCGGCTGTAATTTTTGTATTTGTATTACTGCCATAGCAGTTTGCACTTGTTCACATTGGGATGTGCTGTCTAAATTTTGTGTTTTGTACACTTAAAAGGTAACTTATAACAAATAACAAATCTTTGGGCAATCATACTTTTTATTACAAATTCCTTGCCTTGTAGCATTTGCAGTATGATTTATACATCCATAAAAAGATAATTAATTATCTCTGCATTGCTTGCTTCATGGCCATAAAGGCATGTTTCTGCCCCTATTAAAGGTCCCACATGGCCCAATTATTAGTTTGGGAAGCATTTTAGACCTGACAGGTTACCTTTAAAGGGGTTGTCCAAGAAAAAAAAAAAAATGTATTTTTTTTTTTTTTTTTAAACAGGCCAGGGGAGGTGGGGAAAAAAAACAAAACAAAAAAAAAACAAAAACACACACACACACACACACACACACCCTTTCCCCGATGCCTCCCAGCACGGTCTGGTCCTGACGGTCTGTTGTCTTGCGGTGGAAGTCCCCACCAAACATGACCGCTGAGGCTAATCAGTGGTCTCAGTGAAGGGCACATTATGTCACTACCTGTGACGTCCCGGCTCCCTTCCTGAGGCCGCTGATTGGCTTCAGCAGTCACGTGATCCATACCTCAGCGGAAGGGTTCCGGGACGTCACAGCCGGTGAGGAATTTCACTTTATGACGACAGGTGAGCAGCAGGACCAGACCGCAGTAACGGAGACAGGAGAGTATGATTTTTTTTTTTTTTTTTTCACCTTCCCCGGCCTATTTATAAAAATAAAAAGGTTGCCCAGGCAAAAAAATTAAGTATTAAAATAGTTCTAGGTCATCAGTCCTTGGAAATGGTTTTAATAACTGTCATGACTAAGACACTGGGAAATGTCTTTTCCGGCACAAAACTGTGTTTCCCATATGAAGGCTGTTATTCATAGAAAGTTATAAAACCTTGTTAATGAAAAGCTGAATATTACATTTACAGCGATTTCTCTGTATGACAGACCAGACCCCGGCAGTCACCACAATGAAGAGGCCATATTGCTTGTCCATTAGGCACTGTGCCACTTACTGCAGCTTACCTCATTCATTCTGACTAATGGAAATCAGCAGTAATACTTATTGCTTGCAAGTTTTCTCAGTCTCCATCAGTAATATGCAATGTCTGTGCAAATGCACAATATTCTCTACCATATGTATGGTGTTCGAATTAGATTACGAAATTTGGAAGACTTGTTACTGTGTTCAGTCGTGTTGTCCGCAAGGTGGCAGAGCAGATGTGTACCGTCTGGCTTGGCTTAGACAACAAATTGCCCCACTGCTCACACTACTTTTTACTGTTGCTTGGTTCAGACAATATGCTGACTCAGTATTTCGTACTGGTCAAAGTTATGACATTAAACCATGCAGATTTTACAGAAAAAAAAAATAAATTATATATATACATATACACACACAAAAAACCCACCTACCAGAAGAACATATGGGTTTATCTATGTCCATACTGGAATACAGCCTAATTTGTGGGGGGGGGAGGGGGTGACAGAAAAAACAAAAACAAGAAACGCAACTCCATCTTCCCACCAAGACATTATTTGTGTGAGGCTCACATAAAAAAAATAGGTAGAGACCTAAGGCACCCACACAAAAATTGGCTAACTATCTAATGTGTAAGTGGGCCTCCCCACTCTTACCAACAGACGATATGGGGGGGGGGGGGAGGAAAGAGCAGACATTATGCCTGATTCTCTGTTCCTTCAGGAAATAAGCTTTCCTCAGTAAGAACCAAGGATGCAAAAGGTATATAGCCACCTATAGAAACAGTACTTACTCAGCTGTAGAGAATGCTTGTTCAAAGTTGTGTTTGGGATTTGAAGGCACCAGAGCATCATAGTCAAAGGCTTCTGGGAAGAAAGAGTGGACAAGGGCACAGAAAGCCATCCCATCACTCCAGCTGGATGAAAAGTTCTGCATATCAATGTTCTAAAAAGATAAGACAAAAAACATGCATTTTACAGTGCATAAAAATTACACTTAATACTAAATCAGATAGATCTTCTGTATTAGTTTGCAAGAAATAGCTGAAACGAATTTTCCAAAAGTTAGTATAAATAATGACGGCTATGTAAGGGATGGACATAGTAATCTAGGCCCCTGGCCATTACAAGTCATGGGCCCTTTCCAACCACTTTAGTAATGATATACTGTATGTGGTTTGAGTTAGAGGTGGATTTTCCTAGGGTGTTTGGTTAGGTTTGGCTTCTTTCAACAGTCAAAAAACACATTCTTACATTAGATGACTTCCTTTCAAATTGGAAATGACCGAGAGCATGATATAAATCAATGGTATTTTAAGATATATTGTGATCATACAGACAAATGGGCTTGATGTGACTATATTATCTGGGCACTGTGTTGTAGTACAAAAAGGACATACTCGCCTGTCCTCAGAGCTCCAATGTCCCCCACCGCTATCTGGTCCAGCACACGTCCGGGCTTGTGACACAGGAAAGGACATTACTCAGGCTGGGTTCACATCTGCGTTCGTCAATCCGCTTGAAATCAGGATTTGAAACCTTCAAAAACTGATTTCAAATGGTCCGGATTAAAACCCGGTCCGGATTTCAATGGGTTTTAAAAGTAATCTGCATGTATCCGTTTGTGCCATTTCTGTCCAGTTTCTGCTTTTTTGTGTGTGGAGAGAAAAGTAGAACTTGCAGGACTTTGTCTCCATACTAAAAATAAGGATTCTAGACGGACAGCAACCAATTTTTTTTATTTTTTTTTTAACATTGAGGTCTATGGAAAACTGATTACAAACAAATAGCAGTCAGCTTGTGTCCCTTTTGCAATCACTTTTTCCCTTTGCGCCTGCTCAGAATGAAGAAGGGGTAAGAATAAAAAAAAATGTATTGGTCAAAAACAGACACAAATGGTCAGTTTTTTGAACGGACACCCATTGACTAATCCATGTAAAAAAACAGATGATTCGGGTATCCGCTGTGTAACCGTTTGGAATCCTTTTTGTACCAAACCGTTTTTCTCTTAAAACGGTTTGCACGCGAACGGATACCAGACGCAGATGTGAACCCAGCCTCACATATGTCACCGGTCCCTTTCCTTAGGCCACTGATTGGTCTCTGTTGGTCACATGCGGAAAGGACTTCCACTGGCACAAGGCCCAGAGTGTGCTGGGCAGGACACTGGCGGAGGACACAGGAGCACGGAGGACAGGAGAGTATGACTGGACAATCCCTTTAAGCTTTATTACTGTTCCCCCGAAGCCCTGTGCATTACATTTGCAAAGAGTAGAACTCTTGTTCCCATGTCTTCTCTCAGTCCCAGGCTGCAGGTCCATTCAGTAGGGTGCAGGGGAGAGAGGAATGACAGTTCCAACGCTCCAGCCACCCTCTACAAAAGTAATGAATAGGGCTCCGGGTGACTGGGGTGTACATTAGTAATAAAGCTTAACCAAAGCAAGGAATGCACTTCTAAACTTCATTACTCTCTGGATAACCCTATTAACTAAAGCAACAAATGGGTTACATGGAGAGAAAAGCAAAAATGTATTTCGAATGCAGAATTATTTGTTACAGGATTAGTCAAGCTTTTTTTGTTGTTTTTCTTAAAAACAGACTTTTGTAAAAGTCTATCTTCTGTACATACAAAAAAAAACAAAAAACTATTAGTAGTATTTTTCACACAACCACTTTAACAGAAATGCTTAGAAAGTTTATTCAGCGACAGAACACTATTCTAAATTCAAGAACAATGCTGGCCTCGACTAGATGTGTAAGTCTAAAGATTTATACCTACAGTCATGGCCAAAAGTTTTGAGAATGATACAAATATTAATTTTTACAAAGTCTACTGCTTCAGTTTTTCTAATGGCAATTTGCATATACTCCAGAATGTTATAAAGAGTGATCAGCTTAACAGCAATTACTTGCAAAGTCAATATTTGCCTAGAAAATGAACTTTATCCCCCAAAACACATTTCAACATCATTGCAGCCCTGCCTTAAAAGGACCACCTAACATCGTTTCAGTGATTGCTCCATTAACACAGGTGTGGGTGTTGATGAGGACAGGGCTGGAGATCAATCTGTCATGATTAAGTAAGAATGACACCACTGGACACTTTAAAAGGAGGCTGGTGCTTGCCATCATTGTTTCTCTTCTGTTAACCATGGTTATCTCTAAAGAAACACGTGCAGTCATTGCACTGCACAAAAATGGCCTAACTGGGAAGAGTATTGCAGCTAGAAAGATTGCACCTCAGTCAACAATCTATCGCATCATCAAGAACTTCAAGGAGAGAGGTTCCATTGGTGCCAAAAAGGCTCCAGGGCGCCCAAGAAAGACCAGCAAGCGGCAGGACCGTCTCTTAAAAGTGTTTCAGCTGCGGGATCGGGCTACCAGCAGTGCAGAGCTTGCTGAGGAATGGCAGCAGGCAGGTGTGAGTGCATCTGCACGCACTGTGAGGCGGAGACTCTTGGAGCAAGGCCTGGTCTCAAGGAGGGCAGCAAAGAAGCCACTTCTCTCCAGAAAAAACATCAGGGACAGACTGATATTCTGCAAAAGGTACAGGGAGTGGACTGCTGAGGATTGGGGTAAAGTCATTTTCTCTGATGAATCCCCTTTTCGATTGTTTGGAACATCTGGAAAACAGCTTATTCGGAGAAGAAGAGGTGAGCGCTACCACCAGTCTTGTCTCATGCCAACTGTAAAGCATCCTGAAACCATTCATGTGTGGGGTTGCTTCTCAGCCAAGGGAATTGGCTCTCTCACAGTCTTGCCTAAAAACACAGCCATGAATAAAGAATGGTACCAGAATGTCCTCCAAGAGCAACTTCTCCCAACCGTCCAAGAGCAGTTTGGCGCTCAACAATGCCTTTTCCAGCATGATGGAGCACCTTGCCATAAAGCAAAGGTGATAACTAAATGGCTCAGGGAACAAAACATAGAGATTTTGGGTCCATGGCCTGGAAACTCCCCAGATCTTAATCCCATTGAGAACTTGTGGTCAATCATCAAGAGACGGGTGGACAAACAAAAACCAACAAATTCAGACAAAATTAAAGCATTGATTCTGCAAGAATGGACTGCTATCAGTCAGGATTTGGTTCAGAAGTTGATTGAGAGCATGCCAGGGAGAATTGCAGAGGTCCTGAAGAAGAAGGGTCAACACTGCAAATATTGACTTGCTGCATTAACTCATTCTAACTGTCAATATAAGCTTCTGTTACTCATAATATGAATGCAATTATATTTCTGTATGTGATAAAAACATCTGACAAACACACATAAAAAGCAGAGGGCAGCAGATCATGTGAAAAGATAATATTTGTGTCATTCTCAAAACTTTTGGCCATGACTGTAGATACACTCATTAGCTAAATATCTCCATACATGTAACCTTGCAGATCAGATTCTGTCATTTAGCCATGTTTGTTGTAGTCTTCATATTCTTGAGTTATTTACATTACTGTGTCACAAAAGTCACCTGAAACCCATAATCCGCTACCTAGACTATCTGTTCTATCCATCTATGGCACCTTTTACATGGCAAATTTTCATTGTGGCAAACACTATTAGTATGAGGTGAAGCAATTGGTAATATCATTGTTGTCCTCACATCTAACGCTAGGTTCACACTACCGTTCAGGTTTCAGTTCTTGGGTCCGCTTCGGGACCCGAAAAATGGAAACCCTATCCCCTTAAAAAAGCGGTTATCCGCAGAAACCCGCGGACCCCATAGACTATAATGGGGTCCTCCAGGTTTCTGCCCGAAGTCGAGCAGGACTTCTCTCCATATATTTTAAGTGGAATGTGGGACGGAGTCCCTGAACACTAGTGTGACTGCAGCCTTACAAGCACTTCCATGCCCACATAGCAGGTTTACCCTTAGACAGGGCAATTATCTTCTGTATAATTACCCGATTATCGGGCTGACCAATGGGGCCTCAGCTAGGAACAAATACTTGTTTGCCCAGTCATCACCCCATGTAAAAGAGCCTCATCTGTCCTGTGTCTCCTTCCTATGTATCTGTTCAATACATCTATTATCCAAGGTGCATAGATTCACTGCAAATAGAGTTGGAAAATCTTTTTTTTTAAAAAAAAGGCATAATGGAGGTAGTTTATTAACCCATTTATGCTAGTTTTCTGGTGTAGATGGGTGTAATTGTGGCACATCTTTGGTACATGTCCCTTTCCTGAACGGGACAGGGCAGGGATACCTCACCCGACATATTTCATTCTTCTGATGCGAGTTATAATAGAGTTCTATAGGAGATCTACACCAGTTCTTGACTGGCGTAGATTTTCGTTCTGGCGCACAATACTGTGCCTGATTTAATAATAAGGTGCCTCATGTCAGTCAGGAACTTTATTAAGGCTGACGCAGGAAGCGTTTGTCTTCATAAATTCCCCCGCTGACTATTAACCTTTAAACAGAGAGATTTCTTAAATATTTTCACTACTGCATCACTTTTTTTTTTATTCATCATAGCTGTATGAGGGATTGATATTTTGTGGGACAATAGAAACCGGTCATGTGAATTTGGAAAACTAAACCACCAGAAGGTCCTTATGGACCAGTGGTTTATATCCCTATATCAAGCATGCCTAACCAGGGATGTTTATAAAAAAGAGAAAAGAGTCCAATATCCTCATCGAGCAAATTGCTGGTGCTCCAGACACATATACTAAAGATGGGGTAGTACACCTCTGCTTCACTGTGCATGTACCTGGTACCCAAATATCAAACATGTGCAGCTTTTATTTTTAAATTTTTAGCTACAAGGCATTTTGTATGGGGAAAAAGGTTTTCCCCCCCATTTTGGATTGTTTTCCAAAACCTATATTTGGACATGGCTTTATAGTACGCTTTAATACTGCTGTATTGCAGTGCAGTTTGCAAGCAGTCAGTAAAAGATGGCAGAACGTGAGATCTTTAGGCCTCCCAGCTACCATGAATATCTATTGGAATCTAGTGGTTATGTCAGATGTTGTGGTCAACATCGACTGTGGTATATAATGGGTTAAACGGCCAGGATCTGATACCATCCATTGCAGATGGGTGTCAACTGTAGAACATTTCCAGTTGACAAGTCCTAAAAGTATTTAACGGTGTATATGGATATAATGTTGTACAAGAATAGTAGCATTATGTGGGAATTACATGTTTTAGCTCACAATAAGCTAATTAGGCTCACTACTGTCATGTGGGCGGTCCTGAGTTGTAGAGAATATGGATCTGCCCACCTGAAAGTACAGTGCCAAATTACCATATTGGGTGCTGGAACTAACTGCACCAATTGCTGCGGAACTGTGGGGAATCAGGATACAGAGAGCTTGTTATGTGGGTACTATATGACGGTATTACGTGGGCTGTATATAATATTATGGCAATATTGAGATATTATTTGGGTTAAAAGTATTGTACAAAAAAATACTGCTAGCTGGGGGCCAGACTTTGCTTGCAGTCTATCACTCCATTATGAAAAAAATAAATAAATAAATAAATAAATAAATTGGCATTGGTGTCTTTTTTAAACCAGGAGTAATACTTTTCATGGGAAGCTTACTTCCTTTTTCACAGATGTGTAAAAGCAGAGACAAATATCTGGCACAGATAAATGTCTTGCAGAGGAGTCGACATTTTACCTTGTAGCCAATAGTTTTAGAGCGGCACCATTCCAGGAGGATCTGTTTAATGCTGCTGGCGCTGGCGACTCCAAAACTCTGAGACCTTTTCAGTTTCACCTTGGATTCCCCCTTGCCTCTATTAATAGAAACAAAGGGAGATTAATAAAGAAACAGCACAGCACAGGAGTGTTAGGCTTTGCTTGTTCATACACACAGGAAATGAAAAAGAAAAAAAAAAAAAAAATCTTTAGATAAATCAAATAAAAAAAAGTATCAATAGTGAACAATGTATGAGCTGTGAATCCAGGCTAAGGATTGCTCAGACTGGATAGAACTGTACAATCTCTCTGCTGTATTAGGACATGTCATGTTTTTGGCCTCTGAATGTAAACAAAAATGTTCATATTCACTGACAAACAGGAATCTTGAACTGAAATGCAAAGTATGTTAGGACATTTTAAGTCTGTTTTAGTTTTTAGTCTTTATTTATAGTTCAGATGAAATCCAAAATCTGTGGCATTGTAAACCTTAGCATTGTGCCGTTCTTCTGTTATTACTAATGAAAAAAAAAAAATGAATAAATGAATTAAGAACTAGGTGTTTCCATTTCCTTTTTCAAAGGGGTAAATTTCTACATAGTCTGTTCAGTCCAAACAGTGCCGATTTGCTGACAGACTGTGTAGGGACACATCTGGTTGACAATGGGAATGACCTGCTGTCAAGGTATTCACGGGAAAATGTAAGAAGAAAATTTGTATCTGTTTTGTATTTTTTTTTTCCTTTAAAAACTGTTAATAAAAATATGTGATAAAATACAGACATATCAGGAGAGCTGACAAATGCTCTAAGAGGACTTGTCAGGTGCTCCATGACATATATTTTCTTTAAAATTCTATTTTAGCTCCAGAATTTTTATTACATGGAAAAGGCAGGTATTTACTAAAACAGACATGTCACGAAGGGTAATGGTCCTCTTTACGCTTCATGATGTTTTGAAGCAAAACTATATGACAAGCACATAAATCCAATTTACATCTGGCATAGAATTTCATCACACAAAAGACTATTATGGGCCACATGAGGTCTAAAAGAAATAAGACTGATAAGTCAACATTTGGACACAAGTAAATTTAGTCAGGAAAAAACAAAACAAAAAACACAACTTGTGTGGTGAACCGCAGCTGCAGATTATCAATAGCTTCAGTCAAAACAACAATGTATCTAATGCATCAACCCCTATAAGTGGTCAAACTGGGAAAGTATTCTGTGGTCTGGCATTGCCTTCATATTATACAATTGCGTAACATTAAACTGGTACATCCAGGCTCCACTGCTCAGATACATTTTAAAAAGAGGTTTATGTTAATACTAGAATAAAAAAAACATTCTAAAATCAGAAATGTGTCCAATATGTAATAAACAGATTTACTGAGATGCAAATCATTTTTTTGATACTGCCTTTTACATTAGAAGGAACACTAAAAACATAGAAAATGCTCAAAAATAAAACAAGATAGCACAGCTTATTTAAAAGGAACACTAACCATAGAAAATGTGGAGAAAGTAAACAAAATATAACAGCACTTCATCCATTAATAAGGTCCTTTCCTTTGATCATATTTTATCTCCTATTACAATTAAAACTAAAAAATATATAAAGTAGTATTTTTTGTGTGACTCAGGATCTCAGCTCTCTGTCCTTTCCTCTTCTGTCTCAATATCCTGTGTCTGGCTGTAAGACAACTGGCTAGAGCAGGAGACACCTATTACCTTCTTTAATAGACTCTGCTGTGCCAATTCTGACAGCTGGAATTTTTTCTCTAGCACCCACCACTCCTGAGCCAATGGCTCAGTTATTTACAGCACCCAATATACTGATCAGGCTCTGTACAGAAGCGAGCCTAATTACCATATCGGGTGCTGAAAATAACAGTACCAATTTTTCATACATGGTGAGAACGAGAAAAAAAAAAAAATTTCAACAGCACCAAAAATAAATGGAGGAGCGCCTACTGCAGGATACAAGGAGTTGTTGCTGGTGGAGGTGGTGAAAGGTCCTCTTTAAAGACGTTGTCCAGTATCATAAAAGTGAATTCAAACAGCAATTTAAGGCGAGAAAATAAATCTGCATTTATACTTACTTGCATCCTACCCTCAGTTCATGCACGGAGCTTGCCAATACCCCTGAGCGGCTGCAATGATGTCACATTGACTGCAGCGGTCCAGTCAATCACTGTTCTCAGCTGTATACTGCTGAGAGTGGTGAATGGCTGCAGCAGTCCTGTCAAAGTAATGTCACTGCTGCAGACCCTCTGTCTGATGGTGACATTTTCTAGCCCTCCCCTACTGCCTGCATTACATTTTTTATGATCCTGGACAACCCCTCTAAACCTGTCCCCTTCAATAATCCCTATAAATGGAGCAGATTATAAGAAGTTAAAAAATCCTGCAGACTGCAAAGGGGTTTGTTTGAAGAACATGAAGAAAATGCTACATGCAGAGAAAAGCTTAGATCATGTATATTTCTTTTATCATTCATTTCCTTGTTTAATGTTCTTTTAAGAGCCTGGGTCTATGGGTGTAAGTACAAGCAAAGCAGCTGCAATGAGGTATATTGGCTAAGGGGGCACACTTGGGTACAGGAACTGCACTTTTCACTTAGGAAAAATAAGGTGTCTGTTTTCTCTTTTGTGTAAAAGAACTGCTATATGACAAATCACTATTTTAGTAAATATTAGATACTGCTGTTTGCAATATTGCACTTCAGTATACCATATGCATAGTAACAATTTCTGGAGTCGCCCATCAATAACTGGTAGTGTATAAAACTGCAAGATGGAAAAATGTACTTTACAGAGAACACAATACAACAAAAATAAACATTTTATCCCATAATACATAGGGATTAAAAACAACCACATCACTTGCACTTTCATAGAACTGAACACTCCCACGTTTACATTTAATTTGCTATAAATGTCTCCAAACATACTACAGCAGCTTAACATTTAATACAAACATATATGTGACCATGTATAGTTTATAAGGCCACCCACGAGGTTGAAAGTACAGATGGTTAAAACAACATGTGAAAGATCAGGCTCTGTATAAAACAAACACTCCTAAACCCAACAGTGGTGGGCAAGTCTACAATACAAGTACTGCCTAACTACTGCCCTGCCTGCAGGCAGCAGCACACAAGGAAGTAGAGCTGAGGAAACATCATGCAACCTCGGACAAGCTGCATTTACAAGGTAAATATGTGTATGCAAAATTAAATGCAGCCTTAGGCAATTTCAATTTTAAGGTTATGTCTATATGTACAGAAAAACAGCAAATTCTGCATGAAATACATGCAGACTCGGTTGTGGATTCACATAGGATTTCATCCGGCTACACCAAAAGCACGACTCCACAGGAAGAACTGAGACGCTGCAGATTTGAAGGGAGTCTGTCAGGCCCAAATGCCTCCCAAACCAACAGTAATGCAGTATATGGGCTTTTAATAGAATCAGAGACACACCTTTGTGGCCACAAACCAATACAAATCTCTTTTATGGATATCCTAATAAGGCTGTATCACGAATTGTCACTTACACCAATAGGTTGTAGTGAAGCCATTGCAGAGGAGAGCTGCAGCACTTGTGGCTGTCTGTAGGCAAATGAGACCGATGTGCAAATCTATAAAACGCTCTCTGCATTGCTTCATTGGTTTGTGGCCACAAAGGTATATTTATTCTACTATTTAAAAGGGAACCCATCAACATGAAAACGCTGTGTAATCCCTGTGAGGACCGGCCACTGGACTCAATTACTCCTAGCATAGAAAGAACAGAGAAACAAATGGAGAAATGACAAGATATACTGAATCTTTTCCCACAAAACTATACATCAATCTTCTCAGCTCCTCTGCAGATTAGATTGCATTTTCATGGTGACAGGTTCCCTTTAAGGCTCCAGTGTGGCACTATTGTTGGCTTGGACCTGACAGACTTCCTCCAAAATCCATACCACAGGTCAATTTTTGCACAATTTTTTTTTTTTATATAGCAAATGGTTCATACATGCTGAAATCTTTTCTACTTTGCTTCTACTGTAATATGCTGTGGATTTTCCATCCAAAAATCTGCTATGTGTGAATATACACTAAACAGTGACGCCTTATTTCAAGAAATCTAGGCTTTAGGAGTACCTCTAATTATAAAACAACTTTCACCAATGAATATAGGAAAATATGTAATTATCTTATTAAAATTTTTTGCTCTCAGTTTATCAAGTGGTGTATAACAGAAAGCTTTTACCACTCTAAGGCTAGGTTCACATCTATGCACGGCGCAGTGGTTACCCATGGACCCCATAGACTATAATGGGGTCCACTGAGTGTCTGTCGTTTTTATACTGAAACCGGCAGAGGGAAAAGTCTTTCGTACAGGACTTCTCTCCCCGCTGATTTTCGGCTATGAGACTCCGGCGCAGATGTGAACCTACCCTAAGAAATATCTGAAAAAAAAAAAAAAAATTATGTATAATATGTATTATTCATGTTAGGATGGTAGGTGGATCTTGCAAAAAATTCAGCTTAATGTTAAAGCCAAGTACGACTCAAGAACTAAATCATTAAATACTGGTCTGCAAACTGTGGTTCTTATGTCTCAGCAAGCAATGAAAAGTTGCAAACTGTTAATGCATGCTGGGTGGGTGGCCTCAGGTGTAAATGATAAAGTACACTATGAAGTTTGGTAAGGACACATGTTCAGGTTGCCAAAACCAGGTATGGATCATCAAGGAAGAGAACCTATAAAAGGACATTGACACTTTTCTTGATTTTTCAACCCGCTCCTGGTTTTGGCTTCAAAAACTGCATCAACAAATGCACCTTAAGGGTGCCTCAAAACCGCATGTGTTTTTAACATAGAACCGTATGCACTTTAAGGGGAAAAAAAAAAAAAAAAAAAAAAAAAAAAAAAAAAAAAAAACGCACCACGTAAACCCACCCTAAGAGCACCCATACACGCATGCGTGGACACTGCTAATAGCTGGGCTGCACCTGTGCTTGATAAATAGAAAGGAAAGTGTACTTGCTACTAAGTCAAATAATATGCTGAGACTTCCTGTTTTCTGTAGATTTCTTTACAGTGGACACCTCACTTATCAGAATAATGAAGTACTGTGTTAGCCATAGAAAGTAGTGGAAGATACCTTTTAGAGGCTGAGTATATTTGATAGTAAGCTTTCGAGAGTACTAGCTCTCTTCTTCAGACATGGTGGTATTACACCATGTCTGAAGAAGAGAGCTAGTACTCTCAAAGCTTACTATCAGATATACTCAGTTAGCCTCTAAAAGGTATCGCCTGATTTCTTCACTCTTCCACTATGTGTAGAAGACACAGAATCCATCAGTCAAAATAAGTGAAGTCACAGCTTATCTACTCTCTTCTCTCCACGGTCACACAGCATGCCTAGAAAACTCTCCCAGGAAGTCAATAAGATCTACCCCCAGACCACTATGTGTATGGCTCATGGTCCATCTCCAGGAAACAAGAATTCACAGATTTTAGGCTTAGTGGCAACAGTTGGAATTGCAAAATGTTTAGGATTTATTAAAATATAATAACATGAACAATAAAAACACAATCACCAAAAATTCTTTAGAAACAGGTTAAACATTAAAAAGGTAATTAAAGAATAGGTGACTCTTTTGTGACATATACCCTTTAAATGAATAGCAAGTATAGGTGCAGCCCAATAGCATGTGACTGTAGGAGATGGTTAGCTCTGTGTAAAGGGACACCAACGGGCAAAAATAGGTCATCAACTGGTCATGCATTAAAATGATAATTTTTCTCATGGTAATTCTGTTCTGCATTATATATAAATAAGCATACATGGGAATTTAAAAGGGTGTCGCCCAAATTTATCACACTGTCTATAGCCCCCATGGCACTATAGCCATATTCACTCAGACACATTTTTATTTATATAGTTCTTCAAAGGAGCTTCAAATTGCACCCTGGTGTATTATAACTACATAGTGTCCCTTCCCCTCTCTTCATTGAATAATATACAGATATTATCTATTTAGATTCATGCCTGACATGACAATACATAGTAAACTGGGGTTGCAGTAAATCAGTCATATAGAAACATTTAGGAGCATAATAACCAGTCTTGTGTATAAAGCGCAAAATAAAATGCAGTCAGCTGAAATACTCTAAGCGTGTACTCACAAGATTAATAACCAGTGTGTATTTACCCAAGAGATAATCATCCTTTACTACTCTTGTACCTGTCTCTGAAAAATGTAGCTATCACAAACCATACCGAGCCTGAATTCCATTGCCAAGAGGTACATTTTCTGACATATATTGTGTGCGTTCTTATATGCAAGATCAATGAATCAGTGTAGACAGTACAATTTACAGCAAGTCACCCTAAAGCATTTTGTGTTTTTAAAGGTGCCATTTCTATACACACACACACATTATATACAGTGCTGGCCAAAAGTATTGGCACCCCTGCAATTCTGTCAGATAATACTCAATTTCTTCCAGAAAATGATTGCAATCACAAATGCTTTGGTAATAATATCTTCAATTAATTTGTCTTCAATGGAAAACCACAAAAAGAATTGTCAAAAAGCCAAATTGGATATAATTCCACACCAAAAATAAAAAAGGGGGTGGACAAAAGTATTGGCACCCTTTGAAAAATCATGTGATGCTTCTCTAATTTGTGTAATTAACAGCACCTGTTACTTACCTGTGGCACATAACAGGTGGTGGCAATAACTAAATCACACTTGCAGCCAGTTGAAATGGATTAAAGTGTGTACCACATTGAGCATGGAAAAAAGAAAGAAGACCAAAGAACTGTTTGAGGACTTGAGAAGCAAAATTGTGAGGAAGCATGAGCAATCTCAAGGCTACAGGTCCATCTCCAAAGACCTGAATGTTCCTGTGTCTACCGTGCGCAGTGTCATCAAGAAGTTTAAAGCCCATGGCACTGTGGCTAACCTCCCTAGATGTGGACGGAAAAGAAAAATTGACAAGAGATTTCAACGAAAGATTGTGCGGATGGTGGCTAAAGAACCTCGACTAACATCCAAACAAGTTCTAGCTGCCCTGCAGTCCGAGGGTACAACAGTGTCAACCCGTACTATCCGTCGGCGTCTGAATGAAAAGGGACTCTATGGTAGGATACCCAGGAAGACCCCACTTCTGACCCAGAGACATAAAAAAGCCAGGCAGGAGTTTGCCAAAACTTACCTGAGAAAGCCAAAAACTTTTTGGAAGAATGTTCTCTGGTCAGATGAGACAAAAGTAGAGCTTTTTGGGAAAAGGCATCAACATAGAGTTTACAGGAAAAAAAAGAGGCCTTCAAAGAAAAGAACACGGTCCCTACAGTCAAACATGGCGGAGGTTCCCTGATGTTTTGGGGTTGCTTTGCTGCCTCTGGCACTGGACTGCTTGACCGTGTGCATGGCATTATGAAGTCTGAAGACTACCAACAAATTTTGCAGCATAATGTAGGGCCCAGTGTGAGAAAGCTGGGTCTCCCTCAGAGGTCATGGGTCTTCCAGCAGGACAATGACCCAAAACACACTTCAAAAAGCACTAGAAAATGGTTTGAGAGAAAGCACTGGAGACTTCTAAAGTGGCCAGCAATGAGTCCAGACCTGAATCCCATAGAACACCTGTGGAGAGATCTCAAAATGGCAGTTTGGAGAAGGCACCCTTCAAATCTCAGGGACCTGGAGAAATTTGCCAAAGAAGAATGGTCTAAAATTCCAGCAGAGCATTGTAAGAAACTCATTGATGGTTACCGGAAGCGGTTGTTCGCAGTTATTTTGTCTAAAGGTTGTGCTACCAAGTATTAGGCTGAGGGTGCCAATACTTTTGTCCGGCCCATTTTTGGAGTTTTGTGTAAAATGATCAATGATTTGACTTTTTTTTTCATTCTCTTGTGTTTTTTCATTGCAAGCAAAATAAATGAAGATATTATTACCAAAGCATTTGTGATTGCAATCATTTTCTGGAAGAAATTGAGTATTATCTGACAGAATTGCAGGGGTGCCAATACTTTTGGCCAGCACTGTAATTATAGGGGAATTCTTTGAATGATAGCAACCTAAAACATTAGCCGCATCAGAACACACTTTTATTTACATTTTATCTATTCATTTGTGTTACATACATGTTCATTGGGGCAGATTTATTAAGACTAGAGTTTCGTACACCAGTCTTAATTAAAAGGTCTTGACAGATGCTCCAGCTTCTTCATAAATAAGGTGAAGTCCTGTGCACCAGAATAGACATCTACGCCAGCTAGGAACTGGAGTAGATTTCCAATTTAATCACCAGAAACAGGGCCTGGCTTGCCCACATTTGCACAATGTGTTGAGCTACGCACAAAATGAGGGACTGTGGTGCAGTTTTGGCGCAAGAAAGAGCCTTGTGCCAAATGTGGACTACAAAATCATCCCCCTCTACATCAGAAAACTGGCCTAGATGGATTGATAAATCCCCCCCCCCACACTGGGTTTAGTAACAGGACTGGGCAATTAATTGCAAGATATCCAAAAAGTCAACTCAACTAATTGGTATGAACTTGCTCACATCAATTATTTCAGTTATTTTCCATCTATGCCATCCTGTCTAACACAGCTATAGGCTGAAGGATATGTCACTAACTGTACACTATCCAATCAGGATTGCTACACTAAACTGACTGTCTATTCTTACGACGATCTCATTAGTGGTAAGATTATGCCAATTGCGGGAGTGTGGGGAAGCTCAACAGACTACATATTGTTGTTTAATATGTATAGCTTTTGACTAGGGCACAAACTACAAATGCAAAACAGCTGGTAGTTACTGACCCTGTGGTATTAAGTTGCTAGTTATACTACTGTACCATTGAAATCTTGCCTGTGCTATGGAGCAGTTACCATTTCAGCAATCTATCACGTTTTATCAGGGCATCACTTTCTTACATGGTTAGGGAAGCAGAAAGCTCTGTACGCCATGTAATGGCTATGCTGGGATAAGCAGCTCAGCTCCTATGCACTTATATGGAAGCTAAGCTGTAGTAACTAGCACAGTCTACAGACCTGTCTGCTACTGGCTCTGTACACTGTGCTAGTTTCAGCAGCTGCAGCTGCCAATATCAGCTGCTCTAGATATAAATGTAAGGAATGGTTCTCTTACTTGCTACTGTCTTGTTCAAACTTCTCAAAGAAGGCTTTGCGAACTTGGGTTCCAGAAGATCTTGGCAAGGTCTGTGACCTCATTAACACAGGTTTTTTCTCAGGCTGACGACTCACGGCAGGAGGTGGAGAGTGAGATTTGGGAGTAACATCAAAATATCTGTCTGTGCTGGAAAGTGAAGAAAAGACAACACTGACTATTGGACAACAAACATGACATTACAAGTAATGGATTGCAGTCTGAACTATGAACAACTGATCACAATATGATCACTGGAACCACATGTATTACTATTCTATGTTTGATATCAATAATACACACACACACACACACACACACACACACACACACACACACACACACACACACACACACACCCATTGACTAAGCACATTGGTGGAATTTACTAAACTATCTATACCAGAAAATTGTCATAGAAGCAGTGCATATTAAATGCACGACCAGTATTTTCCCCATTTCTACCCTGCTTTTTAAAACAGCGGACAGAACAGGGTGGGATCAAGGCCAGCCAGGGAAGGGACGCCTCAGCCCATCAGACTTACTGTAACTCACGACAGAACACTGGCACAGATTACAATTCTGGAGCACAGAACCTCCTGAAATGTGACAGAATGCATCTAATGCAGAGGAAAATGAAGCCTGGCGTACAAAATGTCAGTCTTCATAAATTCTCACCACCGTGCTGCTAGAGCAACTTTGAAAGTCATAAAAATACGTTTCCAAAAGAGTATAACTGCTATTGTCTGAACGTTCCCAAAAAATGATTAAACACATTCATGCATCTAGAAGAAAACCAAATGTAAAAAAAAAACCAAAAAAAAAAAAAAACCACACACACACACACACACACACACACACACCTTCCCTTACCACAGCTTACACAAAGTTTATTATACAGTATAGAAAGACCAATATAACAAAATCTATCACTGACGGAATTTGTTAAATAGAAAGGTTTGATGAAAATATTTATCAAACCTATATTTCTAGAGATAATTTTTAGTTTCTGTAGTGTTGGGTTTTACTTTTGGGAAGTGAGAGACTCAGGGACAGCTGTAATCCATACGGGACAGGTTGTCACTGAAGGCAGGGATTCTTAGCAGCATAGATAACTATAATACTAGGAGTTCCTCTCTCGGCATAAGGTACAGGTTGGTAAATGTGTCTGAAACGCAGTCATGTGAATGCACCCCAAGAGGTGTGTTCCATTACTTCTGTCCATGTAGTGTACCGCTTGTTCCTGGCCTGTTTCTGAATAAGAGAGACAAACAGGCCGGGGTCCCATGTTGCAAAAGTGCTGCGTTTTACATTACCTGCAAAGTAGATGGAATTCTGGCTAATCCCATGCACACGTTGCAGAAAAAAAACGGAGCAGAAAAGCAGTGTTTTTGAAAAACGCTCACATTTTTGAAAACTTTTCAATTATAACTAAGGAAACACTGGGGTTTTCCATACAACAGTACAGAAAATCTTCTGTGGAAAAAACAAAGTTATGCATTTCTGCCACTACGTGGGGCCTTACACCTTAAGGCTAAGGCCCCATGTAGTGGACTGCAGCAAAAAAACCTCTGCGGGAAAAAACACAGCAGAAATGCATCTCAGTTTTTCCAGCAGTGCTTTTCACAGAAAGTCCACAGAGGTTTCCATAGGTATAACTGATAGAATGTGATTTCCAAAAATGTGACGGTTTTGGAAGTTGCAGCATTTCCGCTGCGCATATTATTTCTGCAATATGTGGATGGGATTTGCCATTTGGGGCCCCAGCCTAAAGGGGTTTTCCAGGCTTATTAATTGATGACTTATACTTAGCCATTCAGCTGTTTGATGAGATGGCGGCATTCAGGTGAGTGCTGTGGCCTCTTCACAGGAACCCAAGCACAGAGACGTATGTTGTATCACAGCTCAGCCCCATTCACTTAAATGCAACTGAACTGCAAACAGGCCATGTAACTGAAGAACGTGACATCACATAGCCTGTAAAGTGGAAGCATATCTCAGGAAGCGTTGATGATGGTTCGCAGGGTTCCTGCGTGTCCTAAGGGTTGGTCATCAGTTAAGTTTTGATAAACCTCTCTATGTAGCAGATTCCCCACTATATAATGTATGCAGTGTATGACAGCTAGTATTTACCCTTCAGAGAGAATAGCAAGCTACAGATGCAGCATGCAGAGAGAGAAACTGCTAAGAATGTGAAAATATAAGTCACATATTGGCCAGAAATAGCATTAGTCCTTATGTACATACATGTAACAGATCATCCGGAAAAGCCAATTAAATGACAGGTACGCTTTAAGTTAAGATCTTTGATGTGGATCAATTTCCAAAAACGTTTGAGAACTGCTCACAGAATTCCATCATTTGGGAATCTTTGACAACATTCTAAACAAAGCAATGGCAAACTGCTTAGAATATAAGAAATTTGGTGATGGTATGAGCTCAGTGATTCACCAATGTAGCCTCCTATCATATGTGGTAAAGCTGTATTAGACCACAGATACAGAACCGCCTCTATACACCAGAGCCCAGATCCCATCAAGCATATCTATCCCTTCTGAAGAACAACCATCCTTGAACAATGAATGGCTTATTTCATTGAGTGCCATGTAATGGTTCATTAAGTAATAATTCTCCTTGATGTTCCTCCTGACATACAGTCAGATGCACTCCTCGAGGACCTGACATATGAATAGGGGTTATCCAAACTGGACAACCCCTTTAACCTACACTACAATTTTAAACCAAGTATTTTTTCTCTGAATACTTTGCATTTGGTTAAAATGGAATTTGAAGAGTTTATTTTAGTTCTCGACAAGTGTTTTACACTCATTGACAGTGTGATAATTGGAATTGTGTGCAGGTACAAGTGACAGTCTGACAGCTTTGCTTTCCTTATTTCATATGCCTGAGAGGAAAATTAAACCAAGTGTAAACCATCTAATGGAAAAAAAGACAATGCCTTAAAAGTTGCTGCTTGACTCAAGTGTCCTGTAACAATGTCATTCAATATTTTCCATATGATTAAATGCAAGTATACTAGCAGGGAAGGAAATGCATACACACGTACTGCAGACCTCAATGAAATTTTACAAGGCATTTTATTTGTGTTTCTAGGGAAAGATAGAATAGTCAGTCTGCCTAAGGCTGTACTAACATAACTCAAGTACAGATCTCCTCAATGTCCGTCCATGTTTCAAAGCTTTTTAAAGTCAATCAAATATATTTAATTCATATTCCTCAAACTCCGCCACCAGGACAAAATAATATATTTATTTTGTGTTTATGTATAAAATTATTGATACACTGGAAGAGAGATATTCTTCCAAACTGCACTTTTTGCAGCAGGCTTCTCTATAGCTTTCTCTATACTTTGTTAGACTCCTTGCACCATTCACCTTCACTTTCCTTGCAAGTGCATTATAAATAACCCTGCCACTAATATGTATGGTGTATGTATGGTGAGGATGCTGCGTTTTTGGTTGCGTGCAGCATTTAGCTTATGCCAAACAAGCCTTTTGGTTCTACACAGCAAAAAATGCTGCAAGTGCCCGACTGTGTAGGGGCACACCACTTTGGCAAGAAGAATGGTTATACCCAGCTGTGAATCTATACATTATTATTCAAGTATACAAGGCATAGGGAGAAAGCGGACAGTCAGTGGTAGGAGTAGCTGCAGCTCAAGAACACGGAGGTCCGTAGAGCACGGTGACTCAGTGGTTAGCACTGCAGCCTTGCAGCGCTGGAGTCCGAGGCTTGAATCCAAGCAAAGACAACATCTGCAAGGAGTTTGTATGTTCTCCACGTGTTTGCGTGGGTTTCTCTCAGGTACTCTGGTTTCCTCCCACACTCCAAAGACAAACTGATGTATGATCTGGAATGTAGATTGTGAGCCCTACAGTGATTGACAATGTCTGTAAAGTGCAGCGGAATATGATGATGCTATATAAATAAGCTTAAAAAAAAAAAAAAAAAAAAAAATAAAAAAGCTCATCATTGAATGGACAAATATAACAGCAAATATAATAGCAGCAAGTACACCAGTAACTGATCCAAGCATGGAACCAGGGTCTCTGTCTCTACTTCATACTGCCCTCAGGACAGACAGCCTTCATACACCTGCTGACAGATTTCCTTTAAGCTACCCACTCAATTACACACAGCAGTTAATTTGACTTATGTATGCATATCACAGGTACATAGTATCTATATACATAGTACCTCTCAAAATAAAGACACGTACAAGGTCACTGATGGGCATACTCTGTACATATCTGTCTCCTCTTCTTCCCTTTAATTACTGTCATCACTTCTGCATAAAATTTATTACATGTTCAAACAATTCCAAGAAGCTCTTGTAAAGGGGACTTTTCTCTTAAAGACGACATGTCCTTATCTTCTGGCCAAGCCATCAATCACTTTTTGTCTGCTGCCGCATTACATATTGAGACAGTCGATATCTTGACTATCCAGAATAACCAGTTTTAGGGTGGGAGCTTTCTTTTGTTTTCACTATTTTTTTAAAGGTTTGATGAAATTTTTGCTTTATGATTTTGTGACTGCCATCTTTACAGTTGAAAAGAGATGGAAGAGTTATTTCCTTTGTGACAGGAATCCAGACAGACTGGGTGCAGAGCATTTGTCACTACTTGTACTTGTGATAACAGGTCCGGGGATTTATTTTGTTATTTTTTTCTTTTCACAGGTTTTACTGATTTTAGTCTGTAGGATGGGATTAAGTCCAAATCCAGAGCTCAGCATATAGAAATGATAATATAAGCAGTCCATAAACTACTTTTATGTGGAATGGATCATAAAAAAAACAATGTATTTAGTAATCATGGTGCAACCGACTGTATGTGTCCACATTTTTTTTCCTTTGTTTGTTCTGTTTCTACCAGTTCTTCTGTACTGAAAGCCTATGTGAACAAATGCATTATAGTTGGCTAATCGTCATTGTCAACTGCAACAAAGCAAAAACTATAACCGATACCTGCATATACTGTAGTGCTGCAGGTTATACAGTACATTATGTTTATTATTGTCTGGAGGCTACCGCACTGTGTGTCATCTGCTATTAAGCTTATTTTCCGATTATACCTCATGCAAAGTAAAATAGTAGAGGTAATAGGTAACCTAGTATGGATAAAAATGGCAGGGATGGGAAAAAAACTCTCATAAGACATGAACCAAATCTGCCATGTAAAGCAAAAATGTCCTTTCCAATACCAAATAGCAATGCATCTGGATCAACATCCGAACTAAAATTCTGTAAGTGGTTTAATAAAGGGGTTTTCCCTAATAATAATACTTATTTCCTATCCACAGGATAAGGGGTAAACATCTGATAGTTGGGGATCCCACTTCTGGGACCCTCAGAAAACGCAAGAATAAGCCCCCTATCTGATTCTAGAAGTATTGTGCATACTTTTATGGGATTGATGTAGCTCTGTACTTCACAATCTCAATGGATCTCAATGTCCCATAGTATAAAATGAAGCAGTAGTCCAGCGTATGCAATACCTCTCCATTCACACATCTCATGATCCTTGGGGATTCTAGCAGTGGGACATGCTGCGATCAGACACTTATTCTGTAAATAGGGGACAAACGCTGTTAGTGGGAAAACCCCTTTAACAGGGCTCAAGTTCTGAAATGACAATGCATACAGCCAGTTATGAGATGGCATGTTTGATCATTAGGGTGGGAAGGTGGAACAGACAACTGGTAACAGAATGGATTGATTATTTGTTGAAATGCCAAAATATAGAATTGTCACAGACTGAAAACATAAGCCTGTTACTGGTATGAAAACCAGTTAACTTGTACATTAGAATTATCGCTTATTTGTTTTAAAACAACATGTTAGCATGAATAGTGACATTGGCTTACATATGTGTAACTTACACAAGACTTGCCTTCCATGCAGCAAGGTTAGTAATAGTAATGGACTCTCCTTTATAAACATTTAGCGATCTGGCATAATACAAAGCAAATGTGATTTCTGGCAGCTTGACCAAAACCACTTGAACATTACTCATGGTGTTTTTACCGATTTTATAAAGTGCTTGCAATGGATGCAGTGGGATCATTTTTGAAAACTGACAACTGGAGAGTCTAAATACTTGGCTATGGTAAGCACTTAATATTTTTTCCACAGTTTGGAAAAGCGAACAGGTCCTTGCTTACACTTACTGAGCCCCTGTCAGATGTCATATTCAATGGGAAGAACAGCTGAACAAGTAGGGCTATTCTTCCTATCAAAAAGACAGACCACAGGAGAACCCAACAGACACATAAGCCGATCAGGTCCAAATTGGATTTGGTTTTGCTGCTTCCATAAAGAAACAGAAGAAAATGGAATACGTAACGTGTGAAGTATGAACAAAGACTAACTGCTGCAGTTTTGGTAGGAGTCTTAATACAGGTCTTAAAGTATATCTCAATTTGCATAACACTGTTTATAAGGTTATTACTATGAAAGCAGGACATCTGGACAACACAGAGAAGGCTCCGCTACTCTGGACCTCCTCCATTAACAAAAAAAAAAGATTTGTGATGTATAGCTAGCTGTACATATTAGATACGTATTGGCTGAACACTCTTATTTTTGACTGGTCTGGCTGACCATATGATGTGTATGGGGGCTTACTCATCTATCCTGATATCTGCTGTCAGAGGAGAGTCAAGGATCGAAAAGTTGGTTTTCAACTGCCCAATCTTTTACCCTGGGAGATAAGCCACCACCCCAGGTGTCTGGCAGCAACTCTTTTCCCTCTTTCAAGGGAAAAGTTGGCAGAGATTGCTGTAAGTGTTTCACGAGCAGCCATCTAAAGTGTATGGTTGGCTTAAAAGCAGTTTATGTCCTGGCAGATCCAACCAGTCCTGCTGAAGCAATGGCCAGACCTGGCTCCCCGAGTGATAACAGATGATCGCTGGGGGTTAGAAAAGCCTGACCTGTGGCTAACTGGCACGCCATCTTGTTTTTAGGAAGCAGATGCTTATGTGAAAGCTTTAAAAAACATCTGTAACCACTTTTTAAGAAAACTTAAGTAAAACATTAAAAATCTTTTGCAATCCATAAGCAAGAATTTAAGGCTGAGAAGACTACACTGACATTTTTTGTCTTTTGCTTTACGTCAATAACATGACAGATCCCATACACACAGCAGCACATGAGTAAGAGATGGCAGACCTGCGGTCAGGCTGGAACTCAAAGCATAATAGATTAGTATGATGCAGAGAATTTGGTTTAGCTATGCAACGGATGGTTCAAGAAACATGGCCATAACAGACTATGGTTCCAGGACCTAACACTGCAGTCTCAAATAGGAGTTTAGGCTGTGATATCACAACTTTGTGTCTTTTTTTTTTTGAGCCATTCACAGAAATGGGTGCTAAAGAGAATAGAAGCATCCTTTATACTATTCATTTTTAGGGTATCCTCCTGTTTTTGGCTTAAATGACAAAAGTTATCCTTTCCCCCCAATGACTTGTTCCATAAACAAAAACACAAGGAAAAAGGTTTTTGTTTTTTAAATGCAAAAACATCCCTTTCAGAAAATGACATGTTAAGTGAATGTACACTAAAATACACAAGTGACATCACATACCTTTCAGAAGTTACGGACGAGTTGGAAACACTGTAACTTTGTGTGGATTTTGTAGTAGAAATGCTTTTTTCTGGAAAATGAATAAATAACTAAAAATCACAATTTAGTTAATTAAGATATAAAAAAATTATTGCAGCAAAAACTTAATTCAATAACTATCTGGTTACACAGGAATTTGTGTTCTTTAAAAAAAAAAAAAAAAAAAATGCAACTACATGCAAATGTATTAACTCAGGCATAGTATCTTTTTAAGACTAGGTTCACACTAGCGCTGGGCTCTCAGTCGTTCGGCTCTTCTGGCGGACCTGAACAACAGACAGCACCTCTGCGGACCCCATAGACTATAATGTTTCACTATAAAACCGACAGGAAGAAATGTCCTCTTTGCAAGACTTTTCTCTCCGCAGATTTTCATCGGAATCTGTGGCGCAGTCTCCTGTGATTCCGCCACAGATGTGATCCTAGCCTTAATAGCTTTCAGCATTCTGAATATTTTCTCAGGGAGCTGGAGTACATGAAGTTTCAAACTATATTATTTAAAGGCGACCTGACACCAAGAAATCTAGTTATCCATGTTAAAGAGGTACTACAGTAAAAAAAAACAAAAAAAAAAAAAAACCCACACACAAACACACACTGAACTAAATCTCTGCTCCTATGATGCACAGATGCACATAGTTTCTATGCCAGTTTCCTACATAAAGTTTTTAAATACCAGTTGAGACAAAAATTGTTGCAACTGGTGTTTTAATGCGTCCTAGACTACTTTCTGATGCATTACACAGATTCCTCTTCAAACAGCAGGGCAAATAAAATGGGCTGCCGTGTGGGTACATGAAGAGAAACACTGAGCTAGTGGCTAGAGACTAGCTGCAAGATGAGAAGATATCTCCCATACACAGCATACAGTCTTCATGGACTATGGGCACATGTAATCTGCTACTTCATTGAGCTGACAGTTCAACATGGAAGACAAAGACTCTTTCAACAAAGATTTAGGGTACGGCATTTATTATGGTGTTTTCCCAAAGACTTCTAAATAGGACTAAAGAGGAGAAAAATGTATAAATGATGATAAATAAAAAAAGCTGCCATAAATTATTCTAAAATACTCACTATACATACAAAAAAATTAAGGCATTTTTTGGGGCCGCTTGTTTCCCCTCCTCTCTTTCTTCCTCCCCATGCCCCTTTTTTTCCTTATTTCTCCTCTTACTCTCCTGCCCACTTCTCTCTACTCCTTCCTTCTGTTTTCTTTTCTTTTTTACCAGCCATGCCAATGTCACCTTGCATTGGCTCTACTGATGTGCTTTGTTAAGTTGTATTGCTATTGTTCACATTTGTTTGAGATGGCTAGTGGCCTTTGCTGTTTGGGGCCCACTTTTGTATTTTTTTTCTGTCTACTTGTGTTTGCTATAAAGAATTTATATTAAAAAAAACAAAAAAAACAAAAAAAAAACCCAAACATGTCAGAACATAAGAACATAAAGAAGCCCTTAACACAAACATTTATTCATTTTTCATGTGTTCTCAATGTTCTTTTCAGGCATGAATTACCACTGACACTGCACACAGTATTACATCATAACTTACACCAGGTTTAAGAGAAAGAAGAGATGGTTACTAAATGATAAGCACATGCAGAGAAAATCCACCTTGCTGGATCTGTGTGCTCAAATTCTGATGCCTACAGCGCATTAAAATCAGGTATCAACTGCGATCCTAATAGTTTATATTTAATGCCTATATTTCACATGTCAGCAGATAATCCTCTGCCTTACAGCACTGAGGGAATTAAGACTTTGAGAAGTAACATAAGAAGATTCTCACCAGAGTTTGCCGTTACACCCATTGTCCTGACAACGCTGGCATTCCATGTCCTGACAGCACCTAACAGTTACACAAAGGAGAGAAATATAGTGTTCAGATATAAATACTACATCTTAAAATTAACCAGGTCATCAGCAAGAATTCACGATGATGTCATCCAGGCAACACCTGTTTTATTGGAAAGTTGTTGCAAGACCGTACCAGTGGTGCGTGGGTAAGGAGTGAGGCAGGCTCGGCTTTATTTTCTAAGCCTTGATACAATAGAGCTATTTCAAACTGATCTGAAATCATTCTTAAAGACCTCATTGAGTTACAATGGCTTCGCACAAGTTTCGGTTTTGTTTTTTGCCTTTTTACAGGCAAGAGCACTGGCTTCAAGTATGGCATACTCTGCAGCAAACACACACACACACACAAAAAAAAAAAAAAAAATCTGATTGAGAGGAACAGAGCACCAGTGTGAACAGTGCAACATTCTTGTGTGTATAACTACACTTTTTTTTTTTTTGTTTTACACATTTACATTGTCTGAAAGACTATCGCCTCAGTAGTAATAGTTGTAAAGCCAGTGACAAAAACAAGGCAAAGAATACAGAGGGAACTGTGGATATCAGAGTAGGATGCTATGAAAAGGAGCCAAAAGTCTGTTAATAAAGTATATATTACAACATTTATTAAGGTCACAAATTCTGCCAGAAAATCAAAAGTTGTTTGAAAGTTAAGATACAAGCTAACCCTATAGTCTACTTCTATATGTACCATTTTTCTCTGCTTGCCTCACTCATATATACTCTTTAGGTCACCAGTGGGTCAGCACTCTTTGTAAGACATAAATAAATGAAGTTATAAGCCAGATTCCACTCGCCTGTCTTTAAGACATAGAGAAACGTCAGACAAAATGTTTGTTCACATACTCTATTTAAAGAGCCGATCCTGCACTTGACAAGTCTGACATTTTAGGATAATAAACCACTTGTCAGATGCATAGGATATTTCATCACCAGTGAGCCAATACTTAGTAAAAAGGCTATATACAGTTATATCTGAAATGTTATTTTAGGTATAACCCCCTATATTTTAATATGCAGAAGCAAAATAAACTTAAATGCCTAGGTCTTTAACCAACAGTTGGTTCAGTCAGAGGACACAAAAAATACTTTTGGTGATCGCAAAAACACTCTTGGAGAGTGAAAACAGGTTACAAAAGCTATAAGTATAGCAGCACACCTGTGACTTGTGAATGGAGCAACCATACATGAATAGAGCGGAGATGCAATACCAGGTACAAATAGACAGCTTTATAAGAACGCAGTTGTGTTTCTAATCCAGGATAACCCCTTGTGGCTTTGTTCTTTTTACTCACTGCAGAATGGTTAAAGCTAGAAAGCTTTCTGCATGGGCTAAAATGGGGAACTTTTTTTTTTTTTTTTTACATTAATATTACAAGATTTGGTCTATGGGTCAACAAGTACTTGCCAGGACATCACATAGGAATGGGCTGGTTGTATTATGCTAGGTTCACACCTGCGTTTGGGACCCCCCCCCCCCCGAACGGAAACCTAATCAGCTTAAAAAAAGCGGTTACCTGCAGAAACCCACGGGCCCCATAGACTATAATGGAGTCCGCCTGAAAAGGGCGAAAAATGAGGAGAGAAAAGCGAAGCTTGCAGCGCTTTTCTCTCCGCATTTTTCAAGCTAAATGGCGAATGGAATCCCCCAGCAGACAGCAGGCGCAGGTGTGAACCTAGCCTTAGCAGCCAAAGTAGGGTCTGGTAGGCCAGAGTACAAGAAGATGAGACAGTGTCTGCCTGCTACAGAAAGATTAAACACGGAGAGACTGAGTAAGAGACAAGCTGTTATATTCTCAATGGTCAGGGTAAGATCTAAACATCTGCAAAATGGAACAGCTTAACCAGGGGCGTAACTACCGGGGTAGCAGTGGTAGCGACTGCCACAGGGCCCGGAACATTACGGGGCCCGGAGCCCTGTGGCAGTCGCTACCGCAAACCCCACAATCACTGCTATCGTTATACTCCAGGGTCTTTTGAGACCCTGGAGTATAACGATCGGGGGCCCAGGGGAGGTGAGCGAACATAAAAAACACTGTAACTCACCTATCCGCCGCTCCGCAGGCTTCGGGCCTGTTTGGTGACGTCCCAGACGTCAGCCGACGTCATTATGCGTCGCGACGCCGGCCTGGATCGCGCAAGATCCGGTCCGACATTGAAGATGGCCGAAGTAGCGCACGGGAGTGCACCGGAGCGAGGAAGAGGTAAGTTGCAGTGTTTTCTATGTTTCTCTCCTCCCCTGGGTCTCCGATCATTATACTCTGGGGTCTGAAAAGACCCCAGAGTATAATAATCGTTCATGGGTGGTCCACTATGGGGCATAATACTGTGTGCAGGGGCCACTATGGGGCAAACTACTGTGTGCAGGGACCACTATGGAGCCAACTACTGTGTGCAGGGGCTACTATGGGGCAAACTACTGTGTGCAGGGGCCACTATGCTGCATAATACCGTGTCCAGGGGCCACTATGGGGCATAATACCGTGTGCAGGGGCCACTATGGGGCATAATACTGTGTGCAGGGGCCACTATGGGGCATAATAGTGTGCGCAGGAATGCGGTTTGTGTGTGGGGGGGGGGTTGGGGGTGGCGGCTTGGGGGGGGGGCCCCCCATGTCAAATGTTCGCCTTGGGGCCCAGCCATTCCTAGTTACGCCACTGAGCTTAACCACAAGAGCACCCACAACAAAAAAAAAAAAATTCAAAATTATATATATATATATATATATATATATATATATATATATATATATATTTTTTTTTTTTTTTAGTTATGTGGGTGCTCTTATATAATATCTTATATTTTTCCATGTTCCAGGGACCCATGATCTCCATAGAAAAACTGCAATCGAGTATGCACATAGCTATTCCATTCATCGCCGTAAGACTGCAGAAGGGAAGATGGGTACAGAACTCTGTCAGTTGTATAGATTAAGACGTGGCAGTGGGGATGTTTGATTCATATCAGGGAAGATGAGGAGAATGCTCAGGACCCCTATTCTTATGATCAGTGGGGATCCCACCGATCAGACACTTACAGTCATATGAAAAAGTTTGGGCACCCCTATTAATCTTAATCATTTTTAGTTCTAAATATTTGGGTGTTTGCAACAGCCATTTCAATTTGATATATCTAATAACTGATGGACACAGTAATATTTCAGGATTGAAATGAGGTTTATTGTACTAACAGAAAATGTGCAATATGCATTAAACCAAAATTTGACCGATGCAAAAGTATGGGCACCTCAACAGAAAAGTGACATTAATATTTAGTAGATCCTCCTTTTGCAAAAATAACAGCCACTAGTCGCTTCCTGTAGCTTTTAATCAGTTCCTGGATGAAGGTATTTTTGACCATTCCTCTTTACAAAACAATTCCAGTTCAGTTAAGTTTGATGGTCGCCGAGAATGGACAGCCCGCTTCAAATTATCCCACAGATGTTCAATGATATTCAGGTCTGGGGACTGGGATGGCCATTCCAGAACATTGTAATTGTTCCTCTGCATGAATGCCTGAGTAGATTTGGAGCTGTGTTTTGGATCATTGTCTTGCTGAAATATCCATCCCCGGCGTAACTTCAAATTCGTCACTGATTCTTGTACATTATTCTCAAGAATCTGCTGATACTGAGTTGAATCCATGCGACCCTCAACTTTAACAAGATTCCCGATGCCGGCATTGGCCACACAGCCCCAAAGCATGATGGAACCTCCACCAAATTTTACAGTAGGTAGCAAGTGTTTTTCTTGGAATGCTGTGTTTTTTTGACGCCATGCATAACGCCTTTTTGTATGACCAAACAACTCAATCTTTGTTTCATCAGTCCACAGGACCTTCTTCCAAAATGAAGCTGGCTTGTCCAAATGTGCTTTTGCATACCTCAGGCGACTGTTTGTGGCGTGCTTTCAGAAACGGCTTCTTTCACATCACTCTCCCATACAGCTTCTCCTTGTGCAAAGTGTGCTGTATTGTTGACCGATGCACAGTGACACCATCTGCAGCAAGATGATGCTGCAGCTCTTTGGAGGTGGTCTGTGGATTGTCCTTGACTGTTCTCACCACTCTTCTTCTCTGCCTTTCTGATATTTTTCTTGGCCTGCCACTTCTGGGCTTAACAAGAACTGTCCCTGTGGTCTTCCATTTCCTTACTATGTTCCTCACAATGGAAACTGACAGGTTAAATCTGAGACAACTTTTTGTATCCTTCCCCTGAACAACTCTGTTGAACAATCTTTGTTTTCAGATCATTTGAGAGTTGTTTTGAGGAGCCCATGATGCCACTCTTCAGAGGAGATTCAAATAGGAGAACAACAACTTGCAATTGGCCACCTTAAATACCTTTTCTCATGATTGGATACACCTGGCTATGAAGTTCAAAGCTCAGTGAGGTTACAAAACCAATTGTGCGCTTCAATAAGTCAGTAAAAAGTAGTTAGGAGTATTCAAATCAATAAAATGATAAGGGTACCCAAATTTTTGCACCGGTCAAATTTTGGTTTAATGCATATTGCACATTTTCTGTTAGTACAATAAACCTCATTTCAATCCTGAAATATTACTGTGTCCATCAGTTATTAGATATATCAAATTGAAATGGCTGTTGCAAACACCCAAATATTTAGAACTAAAAATGATTAAGATTAATAGGGGTGCCCAAACTTTTTCATATGACTGTATACCAATCCTGTGGATAGGAGATAAATGTAAAGCTTGGTATAATCCCTTTGAGTTACAGTATTTAGTACATTTAGGTAATATATTGCGTGAGGTCTGTTGGCACAGCACAAAGTACAATGTATCACATCAATGAACTATAATCCAACAGCTTTTGTTCCGAACAATTGAAATCTACCCTAATGACCTAATTATCAGCCACAGACGCGTGATCTGGCTGAAAAGAACAAGATGGATAACCTAAGCAATTATGTAGGATTTACTCAATGATGTTTAACCAGCTCGGAAGGAAAACAAAAGGAGGTGCCAGCGGGAGAAAGTGAAATACTGGAGCTAGCTACAATGGAAAGAATGTTACAAACAGCACAATCTGGGTACAGTGGACCACTGTTAAGATGCCTTTAAAATATCATATTTAGGTATAGCTATAGGTATTGTGTATTATATTGTAATCATTCAACTGTTCTCAACATTCTTTTCTGTCTGCCGCCAGGAGCCACAGTAGCTGCCACATTGCTTTTATTTTCATGTAGTATGGGCTATAATAGATAGATAACCATTTGTAATCTAGAATCAATTCACCTATCAGCTATCTCTGTGTGCACACTTACACATGGAGGGCTGTCAGTCACTACGGAGGATCACCCACTAGGTGACTGTCTAAAGTATAGAAAAATACAAACGAATAAATGATGATACTGAATCTTAACCCCAAAACTATATGTCAATCTGCTCCACTGCTCCTGCTCTATAAACCTGCTGCCTGCAGGTTGCAGTACAATTCTCATGTGACATGTTCATTGGAAGCCAAGTACAGACCAGTAAAAGGTTGAACATTTGAAAGATATTTAGTTTACCCAAAATCTTGGGGGAGCTTGGCATACCCCGTGAGAGGTGTGGCTTTGTATGAAAGGGTGTAGCTTAAAATGTACCAATGCGGAAAAAAATATGGTGCAAAATTTTGGCACAAAGTAACCCAACCAATAAGTAGTGTAAATTTAGACAAAACTGCATGAACTGTAGATGCACCAAATGCATCATACTACAAGAGCGAATTTGATAAATTCAGTTTGTCTTGTCCAAGTTCACACTGTTTAACTAGTGCTCAGAATTAGTAAATCTGCCCAAATGTGTTAGTTATAGCCTCCTTGGGATTCATTTTGCACAAGTTCTGTGTACTGCATTAGAAGAGTCAGGGGCCATGTTGTTGAATACCTGGAGCACGATATATAGTGACAGGAGTGGTACCTTAGAGTAGTCATAGTCAGTAGCCATCTTGACTGCCTCCTTCGCATTTTGTACAGAGGGATTGGCATGGTGGCTGCAACAATAAGCTGTTGAAAAACTATTCTTGGATTTTTATACTGAAAGTTTATCCTTCGCATAGTGCACAAACATCAAATCAGTGGCTGTTCGACATGTGGCACCCGAACTGGTCATCTGATTGAAGGAGACGTGACACTTGGTCATAAGTGTCATTCAAGTAATCCTTATGCAGCACAGCTTTACTCAGGTGAATGGGAGTGCGCTGTTACACCAGTCGCAGCCGCTATGCCATGTATGGTGAGGTGTCTCATATACAGTGAAGAGGCTGCAGCCCCTTCAATCAGCCGATTAGTGGAAGTGCCGGGTGCTTGGCAATGCACTAATAGGAATTGTTTCTCTATGCTCGCACTTCCTGGTGAGCCTGTGACAGATTTGTGTTTACCGTATATATACCAATCTGAAGACATACAGCTGCAGGGAGTGGAAAGGGCAACAGTTTGGACCAATGAGACAGGAGGTGTGTTTCAGGCTACCTTCCCTGACTCCTTGCACACAAGTGACAGATTCACAGCTCTGCCCTAAAATTTACATAAACTCGTAGCATAGAATAGAATTAAAAGTAATTTTTGCACTTTCAGGTGCTAGAAAATTAGCTTGCAAGGCATAATAGAGGTGTCCCTATGAGTCTGTGCACCACACAATAATGACAGCTGAAGGGGTGTAGCACTGACTGTTTCTACCCCATTCATTTTAGCTACTGGTGGAGCTGTCAGTACCTGGACCATCAATGCTCAACCTCTGACATCACTATGACTTGTCAAAAGTTTTTACAAAGTTCAGTTACATGTTCACATCTAAACAAGGACCTGCCTAATCTTCTAGGACATCATTCATTAAATGTCAGGGCTATAAACAATAGAACTCACTGGAAACCAGAAATGATAATGCTTTAGATGAACTCTTGTCATTTATGTGAGCGAATGATCCAGGAATTTAACCTTAAATTCTTTTGTGTCCTCACCTTGTGCATTGCTTTGTTTTGATGGCATTTCCACAGGACTTTTTGGTTCTGAGGATTGTAGACGGATGCTGCCATTGGAAGTGGTAGAGTGCGAGTCTCCACATACTTTTTTCACTGCGGTGACTGGCATGTGGGGCATTCGGACGGACATGGCTGGTAAGTGTTCTTGTGTTGAAGGTGTAGGAGCCTCGGAAACAGAATCCAATGGGACCTTAGCTTTCTCTATTGAAAGTTTGAAAGTGTATGGGAAAAGTATTAGGCAAGAACAAAATTTGGGAAAATCATGGCAAAATGATGCCAAGAAACAAAAATTATTATTATTATTATTATTATTATTATTATTATTATTATTATTATTATTATTAATAATAATAATTATATATACACACACACACACACACACACACACACACACACCAGTTTCTCTTAATAAATGACAATATATAATTATCTATAGGAAAACACCTCCTTATAGTAACCTACATCATTTTAAACATTAACCATTTAAAACACAGACACACCAAGGGCCCAATATGTAAAAGATTACCATTTTGCTGCTCTTCTGCATACATACCATTGTATGGTTGATGTCCATTTTCCACAACTGAATAACTGGTTGGTTTTGCAGCATCAACATCATTGTGTGCCTCTGGCACAGCGCTCTGCCAAGGAAATGAACCAAATATAACATGAATATGCCAGCTCATAGCAGATTAGCGATCACATTTAAGGCACAGGGTACAGATTATGTCAACTTGAATAATAGCAGGATTATAGAAAGATTAGAAGCGAATACACTTTCACACTGGATGGCTAGCCAGGGCTTTATGAGATTTTACTGGGGTTATGCTAGAGAGTGCATGGATTACATTAATGCTATGCTCAGCCAATGAAAGATTACTAATGCATCAATGTCAACTAATAAAAAACATCGAGTGATTCTGTAAAAAAATGATATATACAATTAAAAAAATACTGTAAATAAAGATTGTATGTACTGTAGTATTTCCCTTCTGTCAACACATAACATGCTCTAACAAGTCAATTATCTTCCTACACATCATAGCATAAAAGCAAAGGTTTATTCTTACTCATACACTATATAAAGGAACACTAAATACAAAAACTTACATCTGTAATGCCTGAATATGGGGCTGAAGTGGCAGAACATGACAAGGGTTCTCACTTGGTGTCATAACCAGTCATAATACAGTGTGTATATATATATTCCCCTTGACATACATTATATAGTTAAAAACATTGTACACAAATAGAAAAGCATGGCTGCTCTCTTTTCAAAAGGTTACCACACCAGTCTTCAGGATATGACTGCTCTAACTAACCCATTCAAGAAAATGGAAATGAGCTGAAAAAGTAAACTCAAAGGACAGAAAGGGAATCCAATTGTGAAGGGCTAACACGCCCTAAAATAAAAGCCCAATGTATACCATAAAACATAACTCTTATTTAACTGGATAAAAAAAAAAAAAAAAAAAAAAAGGAATAAGAGGCTCTATCAGATTTATACACTGATAGGACACAGTGCACAATATAATTATTACTTAATATTCAGAGGGCATTACTAAAGATCGTGTCCCACAAAGATTAAGCTGTTTTAGGATGATTAACTAAAAGCTGAGACCTAAAGTGCCCCCCCACCACCCCTGCCCCATGTTTTGCTGTATCCACGTCGTCATTAGGGGTCTTGGGGCAAAGAGCTTGGACTTAGTCTTTGCATTAGTAGGTGTATTGACTGGCAAATGGATCGTTCAGTCTTGTCAGGATGGCCATTGGTTGAAAACTGTTCCACCTCCGTAGGACGCTATCAGAGGCTACATAATCCTCCTGTTCGGTGTAGTCTACAATATTTGTCCAAAGAACCCTGATGAAGCCGCAGATAAGGCGAAACTTGCTTTAGGTCTCAGCTTTTAGTTAATCACCCCAGTTACAGCTTAATCTTTGTGGGACATGATCTGCAGTAAAGCCTCCTGAATACAGAATCATATTTATTTGTGCACTGTACTTCCTACTAGGTGTCTACATTTTATATAGCCTATTATTCTGTTGATCTTGTACTGACTAAGTTTTAATCTTAAGGTTTTTTAAGCAGTAAAATAAAAGTTATATTTCAGCCTTCTATATCTACACTCCATCTATGGTAAAAAAAACAAAAAACACAAAACAAAGAAAGGTGTGGTTTTGGGAAAGTAATAGTCTTAGTTATTAAAGGGTTAGCTCTCATTAGAGAAACAATTGTACTGATGAATAAAGTTATTGGGGGTTACTTTTTTTTTTCCTTTCTTAAAAGTAATCCCATTACCATGGCTACTGTGAATGGAGGGGTACATGCAGTTCTCAATTAATTTCTATAGTAGCTATTTTGTCAAAATTCCTATAGAATTAAACGAAAAGACCCAGGGATGGAGGACCCTGAGTGTCAGGATGTTGGACAATACCCCTTTATATGAACAATGGGAATAATCCCCAGAAAGAAAATTATAAACTCTCAAAAACGTTTCGTAAATTAATCAACTTTAATATAACAAAATGAAAATAGAATATAGCTCTAAGGACTAGAAAAAAAATATTTTTTTTTATATATATATATATCTCTATCTATCTATCTATCTATCTATCTATCTATCTATCTATCTATCTATCTCGCTCTCTCATCACAAAACCCAATGAAAAATTGCTTCGTTCCAACATGTAGTGAGTATTTAGTATAATGGACCCCTGTATAATCTTTATTATACTGTTGAAATATCCAAATTCTATTCATTACATATAGACTAGATATGCTCCTGCTATACTGTTGGACACACAATGTGATTTACTTTACTAATTTTCATTACTCTTTTCTCAGAAACTTTCCCCTACATATCACCATTGTCACACGTTTAACAACACAAACCTTTGCATTGCACAGCCTAGCTGTATACAGGAAAAGATAAATGTTTTGAAACTAGGCAACATAATGTAATGTATATACATTTCAAGTAGAAGGTGGGAGCCTTTGAATACATCTGTTTCCTGTAAAGAAGGTGATGTAGGATAGTATACAATGGGCTGGTAACAAGCACCTACTAGCACCATCATGCTGTACTGCAGTGCACTGGCCAATGAAAGATGATGCTATCATAGAAATGTAATGTGTAAGATATTCCAAAGAATGTGGGTGTTTACAGTGATGTCCTTGAAATGTTCTTTACACATATATACACAGTATATGTGTGTAAAATATATGTATACCTATAAATGTTATCAAAATGAACATAAACATTATCAGCAAAAGAAATTCAAGACTAACCCCATTTCATTCAGCGTGAGAACATTAATGGATCTAATAACGTGTGACGCGTTTATGGGCTTGCCACCATGAAGCTGAACTTGCTTGCCACTGTACAAACCAAAGATCCTTACAATCATAGCTGGGATCATATAGCCGTCACCTTCCTGACATGTCTATTTTAGTAAAGACATTTCTCCCCCCCCCCCAATTTATAACAATGCTGTCGTATCTTTTCTTATAACTGCATTGTGCAATTCCTACAGGAAATGTATCAATAAATGGACAACTGGGTGTTATGAGTTACCTTGTCAAAGTGCTGTGTCCTCTCACAATCTGGCTCTGTAAGCAATGATTGGACAACAATGTCAGACGTCGTAGGGCTAAATCCCTAGGTGGTAACACTCAGTTATCAATTTATTCAGGGTTAACAGAATACAGAGCTGTCAGAAAGAGGATCTAGAATATATTATATATATATATATATATTTTTTTTTTTTTTTTTTTTTTTTGCACCGACAGTTTTCAGGTGCATTTGCACATACATCTGAAAGAAGGACTAGCTTGCTCGCCAGCAGTTCTGGGACAGCTGTCCTGGATTCCCAGTTAGCGAGTGATGAAGGAGCCTGGCTGGGGCAATGGCACGCGTGTCCAGAGAGAGTTCTGAGTGCCCCCTCTGGCACATGTGCCATAGGTTCGCCACCATGGATCTAGGCCTTCAAAACAAAAAAAGGTTGCACTGCAGTAAATGTAACTCGAAAAACTGTACTTCATTTCACCACTTGGGCTTGAGATTACTTTTATTACTTATTTATTCTGGCATTTCTGACAACACCACTGGCAACTGTACAACATAGTTAACAATGCAAAAGTCAGAAGTGACAAAATTCACTGTTGCATGTGTGTATCATGTGGCAAGAGAGATTTTATGAGCTAGAAACATTTTGTACAATTACTGTATACAGCTCTTATGACGTACACAGTCATCCCCAAGTTATCCTGTCCAAAATGTATTGCCATGAAACAACAAAGAAGCAGTTCTAATTTTCTTTTTTTTATGGCAAAGTATAGCGTAATCAACATCATATACTTATCTGTACGTTTTAGCCTGGGGATCCAGCAGGGAGTCTCTGGTTCGAGTCCCTGATGTTTGTTTCCGGTTTGCCTCTGCATGAGCAGGTTAGCCAAATCAGTGGCTGAGCGCTGATGTTCTGTTCAAACTGTGCGGGCCAAGGATCAGGGAAACCGGGGACAAGAACGGAGACTTTCCACTGGATCCCCAGCCAAACAGACAGGCAAGTATATAGTACTTATTTTTATGGCAGAGCTAGGCTTAAAATAACATTAACTGGAACACTCCTTTAGATGAGAAAGAGAATTGGTAGATCTACATTCCTTATCACTACTGTATGTCTGGAGTGTGGGAAGAAACCAAAGTACCCAGAGGAAACACATGCAAACACAGGGAAGTTGCTTTCACTGAAAAAAAAACCACCACACACACAAATACAATAGATATGCACGGTATCATCCTGACCTTAGGCCACATACACACACAGGGCTATCTATACCATAGATCAGCTGGATTTCCCAGCCTGAACCCAGTTAGGAGACCAGGACTTTTTGCATCATAGTGATCCAGGATACTGGGAGTCCCTGCCTAGTGCCTATCCATGGTTTCACTGTCCAAACTATATACAGTTAGGACAGTGAAGCTGCAGGCAGGAAACAACTCCCAGTATCATAGATCACTATGATGCAAGGATTCCAGGTCTCCTAATTGTCCCATGTGCATGGGGCCTTAGGGTGCTGCCACACAAGTCTTCTTGATGCAGTTGGTGAAGCCACAAACACATGTGGATTACAAGGAGTGAGCCCCTATAAAAAGGAGAGCGCATAGAATCCACTTCTGGTTTTGGTTTTAAAAACTGTATCAACAAAACCTGCAAGTGTTAGCCTACGTTCACACGATAGTGAAAAATGTCTGTCATATGGCTGCATATAATGCACTGTATGTGAACGGGGGCTATTCACTTGTCAGTTTTTTTGACAGTCCATTTGGCCCATTTTAAGAGATTTCTCAGTAGATAAGGGATCCATGAAGGACACCCCTTTGGATGCAAAATGGATGTAAAAAATGTCCATTCATCCAACGTTGTGCGAATGCAATCTTAGGTTCGAAACATGCACAGATTTCTACTTTTTTTATGGCAAGTTTGCTTGGATGGATGCGGCATGATAAGCAGCAAAACCTTCATCAAAAAGCAATAAAAACATCACGTGTGTCTTCAGGCTGACTGGTACACTCTTTGCTATAAAATGAAAATGTGCATGATCCTTGTGCACTTCATGAGTCTTCTATAATATTTTATGCATGTAAGATTCTCCCTCAATCTTCAGCTAAAGGAGAAAAGGAGTTGACTTACAAATACAAGAACTATACATGAAAGAACTTTGTATCTAGATGTCCTAATATCTTCTAATAAATGTGAAGGTGTTAGATGACCGCATGAAGGAATGAAGCCCACAGCTGCTTCACTTCACATCATCCTCCCACCCCGCACCAGGACATGGATAACACTGTAAATAAGATTATTCTGCACAGAATGATCTGATATCCATTGTCCTTAGGTGGTCTCCCAGAGCAAGAGAGTAATAAAAGGTTCATAAATCGTTAAATGAAGGCCAAAATAACATAATTCAATCTCCATTCCAATATCATATAACCTAATCTGGTTGGGTCTAATCTAATAAAGCTGGAGCTGCACAGTGATTTTACTTCACAGCCAAAGATCGCCATGTTGACCTGCGATACCTACACTAATGTAAGTGGATGGATTGTGACCCCAGTTTTAAACAGAACAGCTATGGATTATGAATGACCACTGGTTATGTTGTTATACAAGCGATATAGAAGACAAACTGTATCATTAGGCATCAAGGGGATCAGTAGTTAGCAACGGGGTCAGCAGCGGGGTCTTGGTTTCAAATCTCATCAAGAACAAAATCTGCATGGTGTTTGTATACTCTCCCTCTGTTTGCATGGGTTTGTCTGGTACTCTGGCTTACCCACACACCCTAAAAACATACTGATAGGGAATTTTGATTGTGAGCCCTACTAGGGACCAGGAGTTAACATATCTGTAAAATGCTGCAGAATAGGTTGTTGCTCTAGAACCAATAAAATTGAGTAAATGTGCCAAATGTAACTACAAAAAAAAAAAAAAAAATTATAATAAACTTTAATGTAAAACTAAAAAACTATTCTACAAAAACTACTCATTTTCTATATCTATAACAAAAGTCTTCTTTTGCACAAGATACTTCCAACAAGCGTACTAAAAATCAGTATTTCCAATTTCATAGATGTCCCAGTTTACGACACGCGCTTCAATCATGCTCAGAATTCTATACAAACCTTCTGCTAAAATAAATAGTTTCCAAAATATCTGATTCCGCTTGCTATCTACCATCTATAATACTATTTTTAATTAAAATGGTGTATACTTGGCATAGGGCTTACAGCCAGTATAACCAGTACAGACATCTTGGCTTCATTCATCTGACTTTGAATCTGTTCACAAAAACAGGCTCATTTTGAGAGATCAGGGAGCATGAAATGGACGGCGTATTCAGGCAGTACGCGGGCCCTTAACCTTTGGAACTTAATTTAAAAATACTTCTCCGATTAGGTTTCAGACTCCATCACAATGTGTCCCGTGTCCACCAAATAAATGTATCATTGTGGGTGTTATCAGGACAACGCATACCGCAGAGGCCCATCCTCCCACTTACACTGACACTTCTGTTTGGAAGCCTGCCTAACATCTGAAGTCAGACACCCCTGTCTATATCATAGTGCCAGCTTCCCTGTCACCACTCATGTGCCAGCCCCACTGAGTAAGGTACAGTGGAGAGCAAAACGTATGTGTATTCTCTTCTACTATAAATCAGTATGTACTACCATTAAAGAGGACTTGTTACATTGAACATATAGTTCAACCTATTGGCATCATGCTATAGAGCAGGAGGATTGGAGCACACTGATATATAGTTTGTTAGAAAAGCTCCATTTATCCATTTAAATCTTTACTCATTCTCGGTTTAGTTATATAGAGATAGTTGTCAGTCACTAGGTAGGACTTCCCACTGGAGCCCTAAGCCAAAAAAGGAGCAGGGATCTAAAAGGGGTTGCCCAATACTTTTACCAAATGTAATGATCAGCAGAGATCCTTCTGCTGCTCCATGTTCTTAGTTACCACTTTTATTTGGGAAGCTGCTATGCAATGCCTTGCACCTAAAATCAGGATTTGATATTCACCTAGCCTTGCGGATTAGGGTAGAGTTGCTGATTCTGGAGTCTATTTATATCCAGATATATCAGTTATATTCTTTGGCTAGGTATTTTTCCTTTCCATATTCTGTTATTTTGATCTGTGCTTTCTGGAATTTGTAGTTCTACAGTTTAGAGTTTCAAGTCTTCAAAATTTTTGGGGACCTGTAATTTGGTTACTATGCTGTTTATCCTGGCTCTTGGATTGAATTCAGATTTTATGCTCACTGTTATTTCATCTGCCGCCTACCTATGTACCATACATCTGTCATTCACTATACTAGTGGATCATCTCCTTTTCCTCAAGGTTTAGTAACCTGTTCCTCTCATCCACTGGAGATTGTCTGTTTTTTTTTGCCAGTATTGATTCGAGCTTCATTCATATGGATTGAAACTGTGGAGTTATACAAGTACCATGAGCCACATTTAGGACATGGAAAACTTAGCTGCTATAGATGAAGTCCAGTTTTGTACACAACCAATATTTGATCGGAGGGGGTCTGGCACCAAGATGAATGGGAGCCAACGTGCAGTAACCCTGCATGGTCACTATATATAGCTGTAGCTCTAGTGCTGCTGGCTGCTATGAACAGCTATTTGGTGGGGGTGCCGTGTGCTGGACCCTCACTTACAGTGGGGAAAAAAAGTATTTAGTCAGCCACAAATTGTGCAAGTTCTCCCATTTAAAAAGATGAGGCCAGCCTGTAATTGACATCATAGGTAGACCTCAACTATGACAGACAAAATGAGAAAACAAATCCAGAAAGTCATTGTCTGATCTCCTCTAGAGCAGTGATGTTTTGGGGCTGTCGCTAGGCAACACGGACTTTGAACTCACTCCAAAGGTCTTCTATGGGGTTGAGATCTGGAGACTGGCTAGGCCACTCCAGGATCTTGAAATGCTTCGTACGAAGCCACTCCTTCATTGCCCTGGCGATCTGCTTGGGATCATTGTCATGCTGAAAGACCCAGCCACGTTTCATCTTCAATGCCCTTGCTGATGGAAGTAGGTTTGCACTCAAAATCTCACGATACATGGCCCCATTCATTCTTTCATGTACACAGATCAGTCGTCCTAGTCCCTTTGCAGAGAAACAGCCCCAAAGCATGAAGTTGCCCCCCCCCATGCTTCACAGTAGGTATGGTGTTCTTTGGATGCAACTCAGCATTCACTCTCCTCCAAACACGACGAGTTGTGTTTCTACCAAACAGTTCTACTTTGGTTTCATCTGACCATATAACATTCTCACAATACTCTTCTGGAACATCTAAATGCTCTCTAGCAAACTTCAGACGGGCCCGGATATGTACTGGCTTAAGCAGGGGGACACGTCTGGCACTGCAGGATCTGAGTCCTTGGCGGTGTAGTGTGTCACTGATGGTAGCCTTTGTTACGTTAGTCCCAGCTTTCTGCAGGTCATTCACTAGGTCCCCCCCATGTGGTTCTGGGATTTCTGCTCACCGTTCGTGATCATTTTGATCTTGCGTGGAGCCCCTGATCGAGGGAGATTATCAGTGGTCTTGTATGTCTTCCATTTTCTAATTATTGCTCCCACAGTTGATTTCTTCACACCAAGCTGCTTGCCTATTGCAGATTCAGTCTTCCAGCCTGGTGCAGGTCTACAATTTTGTTTCTGGTGTCCTTCCACAGCTCTTTGGTCTTCACCATAGTGGAGTTTGGAGTGTGACTGTTTGAGGTTGTGGACAGGTGTCTTTTATAGTGATAACAATGTCAAACAGGTGCCATTACTACAGGTAATGAGTGGAGGACAGAGGAGCCTCTTAAAGAAGAAGTTACAGGTCTGTGAGAGCCAGAAATCTTGCTTGTTTGTAGGTGACCAAATACTTATTTTCCATCATAATAAATAAATTCTTTAAAAACCAGACAATGTGATTTTCTGGATTTGTTTTCTCATTTTGTCTCTCATAGTTGAGGTCTACCTATGATGTCAGTGACAGGCCTCATCTTTTTAAGTGGGAGAACTTGCACAATTGGTGGCTGACTAAATACTTTTTTCCCCACTGTATCTTAGAGATTGATGACCAATCCTAAGGAATTATAAAATTAATCTTAAAATTTCTTTGTGGACCATAAAACAGAGGAGTTGTGCTAAATGAAGAGCTATGGTTGAGTCAAGTCATCATGAGCAAGTGCTTTTCTTTCTAGGGTCTTCCTTCTGTAATACAGAGGGGTCTGTGGGGGAGGCTTCACCTCTGATGTCCATATGTCCTTACATGGCATTTACATACTGCCAAGTCATGTAGTAACACATGATCACTGAGGCGATACAGCACAACCAACTCACCTTTCTCCTTACCCTTGGGTACTGCCCATGAATGAACCCATATACTGGAAATGTTGATAAGCCTAAGTAAACATTTACTAGTGCAAAGTGATGTGACCAATATGTTGTAATGCTATGACCACACTGATAAATACATCATGGTGGGTTTCGTTAGACTTAGATTACATTAATGAACAACAGCTGCAAAGATAAATGTTTTACTATGGCAAATAGATCACCGCTCCTATTGCACAAATACACAAACAGTGACATGTGCAGTGCTGACATTATGGATTCAGACTCTGTCTGTGTCGAAATAGTAGACACAAAAGGCAATAAATGATATTCCCTGGAGTTTGTGATCTCCCTTCAATGATTAACTGTACCATCCTCCTCTACAATACGATTTGGATACACGCCGGCTCCAGCTTTGGCGTGCATGTCATAACATTCATAAGTTCTGTGTTCATACTAGAAGTCTGCCTGGCAAAAAAAAAAGCCATAGTTTATTAATGTGATCATGTAAAGCTCCTTAGACTCTCAAGTATAAATAATCTCAGGACAAATGCACCACATGCTGACGTATAAATCTACTGACTCATGAGGCCACAGCAAACTAGAGCTTGTGCAGTCCCAAGAAAAAGAATCACTTGGAATTCTCTCCATGACCAAGTGTGCTAACACATAGGACCAATAAAAGTGATATAAGTAGTAGAATAAAGCAGCAATTAGAGGAACATGTTTCAGAAGTCTGCTGGTGTGAACAAGTCCTGTGTGGGCAAACAACCTCAAATATGTAATGATGGAGACCATCACCAAATCACACCTGCCACATTGAGCTGCCGCATAGACGCTGGCAAATTGTAAATGACTAAAGATATCACACTTGCAAACCTTTACCTTAAAGAGAACCTGTAAGGTGTTCTTTCCACCTTAAACTGGTCCCACTGTCTGAGCATCAAGTAATGACCTTTCCTATGGTGCCGCTCACTAAGATTTCTGTTGCTGAAGTGAAGTTATAAGCTAGTAATGCAGTTTTCATGCTAGATCACACCCTGCGTGGCATAAATGACATGTCCCCCACTGTTCGGTACCCTGCAATCACCGCTTGACTAGATGAAGCTGCTCCCTGTGACTAGATAAGGTAAACTTACATATGCTGATCTAAGGTTTTAAGGTTTTCTGGTGTAGATGGGTGTAAATGTGGCACTTTGCCCTTTCCTGAGTCAAACATGCACCATGTTGTTGGTTCTGTGCCTCACTCACCATTTCTTAATAAAGTGAGCGAAATGGGATAGAGACACCATAGCCCTACAAATTTACCATAACTCACATAAGAAAGCTGGCATGAGTTACACATGAAACCTATGCCAGTTACTGGCACATGGGGGAAGAGTCTGAATTAATAGGCTGGAGCTTCTTTAGAATTAATTCCCCCCATTGTTTAAATCTATATTTATTTATTTATAAATAATAATAAAATAATTAAAGGTGCCATGTCAGCTTTTGATTTATTTATTTATTTAGTTATTATTTTGAAGCAAAGCCAGAAGATATTCAACAGAAAGAAGTATAAATCCTTGGTAAACCAAAGTGCACATACTACTTTATAAAAAGTATAAATTCTTCCTTTTTATTTCCCATTACTTATGAATTTGTTCCTGGACTTGGTCCAAAAACCTATAGGTCTTTTATTCCTAAAAAAAAAAAAAAAAAACGTTGTGTGAGAAACCAACCTAAACTGGTATTCCTATCTCAGATGGCATATCCACAAGAGAACTCAAACATGTCTGATAGATTGTGGGTCCTACCTCTGGAACCTGCACCTGTATGAACAATGGATATTGGGGGAGGCTGCAGTGAATGAAGAGACATGTTTGGGTGTTTATGGAACTTGCACACAACTGATAGGAGAGAACCACACATGCAAGGTCACCTTTCCATTCAGAGCAGTTTTGGGAAGGAGGTCCATGAGACCCCAAACCTAACACATTTAAAAATGTCTAAGATGAGAAAATTCCTTTAAACCTTTGCCTTGGGGCTCATTAACATGACAGGATTCCACAGCTGTGTGCTGGCCAGCACACAGACCCTAGACTTTAATAGATCTATTCACGCTACCATGATTTTAAATAGCCCATGTGAACTGATTATATATATATATATATATATATATATATATATATATATATATCTCTATCTATCTATCTATCTATAATTAAAACCTCGCTATTTGTCGGGCCGTTTTCACAGATGCCTCAATAGACTCATGCCTGTGAGGGATCTGTGAAAACAGACTACCCGGGGTGTACACTCGGCTGTGATCCATCACAGAGACCAGTAAGATTTTGATTTGTAAAACGGTTAGCTTTTATGGAAAAAAAAAATAAAAATAACCCACACACGATTTACATATATGTATTGGTAACTGATATATAAATTAATATATTACAGCACTGTTTTAGTCTAAGCTGCAAAATCATTCAATAACTAGTGAGATCTAGCTGTTGTTAATAGTAAAAAACAGTAATGGAGTGAGTGTATTTGGAGGCTGATTAGATAAGAAATCTACCGGAGCTGTATTTATTATTATTAATTCTGGAATGGTTATAAAAGTTAATATTTAATACATGTACCCAGAGATAAGACCGATAGAATCAGAGCTGAACCTGAGGGTAGCTGGTGCAACCTGAACATTTGAGGACATCAGGAGCACAACACTTGCAGCAGAAAAAATAAAATTTATATATATCTATATCTATCTATCATTATCCACAAGAAGAAAAAGCATATTACTCCTTCACATAGACTGTATAATGTCCCATTGAAGGAGCTACTATAATCTGCTGGTACTCTGTGTGAGTCTCAATTTTCTGCTATTGATCATACTCTTAGGGTAAGTTCACAAGCTGTATTTTGCGGCAAAACCCAACATGCAAAAACTGCTGTAGAAATCTTTCTGCCCTTGGCTGCAAAATTTCCTACTCCCATTCATTTCAAACCAAAGTTCAAGTGATTCTGCCCTAAAATACGGCTGGACACTTTGTCCACCAGTTGATTTTCAGCTAGTGGAAAGAGAAGCATCTGAAACAAATGGAAGGCGGACTTTTTTGCAGTGGATTTGGTTGCAAAATGTCCACCATGTGAACTTACTTACAGTATTTCCTCTACTGAATGGCAGGGTAGCTTTTCATAGCCTTAGGTTAAGTCCCCACGTTGCGGAAACGCAGATTGTTATTTTTTGAGTCAAAGTAAGGAGTGGATTGAGTAGAAGGGAGAAATATAAGGTCTTCCAATATATTTGCCATTCCTTTTGTAGCCACTCTTGGCTGTGGCTCAAAAAAACACAGCAAAAAAAAAGCTGTAATTTACACAACATGGGAACTTAGACTTAAGGTTTTCTGGGCAAAAATGTTAATGTTACCAGATCAGTGAGGGTCTGACACATCCAATGTTACGAAAATGCAGCATTTTTGCCATTGCAGAAATGCCGCGGCAAAAAACGCTGAGTTTTACAGTACCTGCAAAGTGAATGGGATCCTAGCAAATTCCATCCACACATTGCAGAAAGAAAAAAAAAAAAAAAAAAAAAAAAACTGTAGCGTAAGAGCTGCGTTTTCAAAAACGCCTACTTTTTTGAAAATCGCAGCATGTCATTTATACCTGTGGAAACACTGGCGTTTTCTGTATAGGTATAATAAGCAAGCAAAGATCCACAATTATATGACAAATAAAATTTAACATTTAATAATCTAAAATATAATTAACCCCAATGATTGGATGGTATAAAAATCTGAAAATAATTGGACCCGTTTCAGATGAAGCATGTCCCCACCTTTAGAACCACAATTTATCCAAATGCAAAGGGAATCAAGTATGGGTGCAGGAGATTGAACCTGTGCAACCCTGTCACCCTTAACTCCCTCCCTTAAAAGGGTTGTCCCAATGCTGCCCCACTGTGAGGCCGTCAGGAGTTCCCCGCCCTCGGTGCAGGGCTCTGCTATGCTTGGTCGTTTCAATTGATCTTCTAACAATCCCCTGATGAGCATCCATGTTTTGGATCCGAAACGCATCGGGAGGGAAGATGATATTAACAGGGCAACTTTAGGGTCAGCATTGGGACCGCCCTTGTAAGGGCGGGGAGTTAAGGGTTACAGGGTCAATCTCCTGCACCTATCCTTGGTTCCCTTTGCATTTGGATAAATTGTGGCCCTAAAGGTGGGGAATGACATCCTTCATCTGGAACGGGTAAGAGTGTTCCAATTTTCAGATTTTTATACCATTCAAATCATTGGGGTTAATTATATTTTAGATGATTATTAAATGTTACATTTTATTTGTCATATAATTGTGGATCTTTGCTTGCTTGTATTATGAATTTTTGATAAATGAGAAATTAAGAACCTTTTCTCATTTGTGTTATTGTATATAGGTATAATAAGGGTAGAAAGTCTGCAGAGGAAAACGCTGCAAAAACGCTATGAAAAATTACATGCATTTCCGCCGCAGTTTTTTGTTCTGATTCACTACCTGGGGCTTTAGCTTTAAACAGACTTTGACATTTTATAATAAAAGTTACCACTTTTCCCTGCATGTACTTTGTATAATGGTGAGTGATTGAAGCCAGATGAATGAACATAGGCTAGACAAAAGTGATTAAACCTTGATACTTCTGGCATGCAGCACATGCTTACCAATGGAAACTGTACACAAATGAACCCGCTGTTCTGTCTTTTCTGGAGCGGGCATCCTGATTTTTTTCCCTGTGCCTTTTAATAAGATTCCTCCTTCACTGCTATTTTACAAGCCGCTCTGAAACAAAGCCTCAGGCAATGACAGGTGCAAATTCTGAGAGTCCGAAACATAACACAGAAGGTCCCCTGGAAACACTAGGTTATTGAAAAGGATTTCGGCTGCAAAGCAAATGTAACCTTTCCCATAATACCAGGATTAACCCATCACTTTCCAGCAAGTCCCCAGCCTCCATACTCATTATTTAAGTATTTTAGAAGTCATAACTGCTGTACATCACCAGAAACTGGAATGCACTCAAATTACCGCAATTCATGAGCCGTAAAATAAATGTGGTGAAAACATTATCCTTCTGGTAACTACTGAAGGTTATGGAGGGGGCAGACTGCACATGAAACTCTTCACAGTAGACTGGCTAGTATGTAGCAGTGGTATTTGACCTTGTCACTGCAAGTGTGATACACCAAGACAGTCTAACTTATTGTTAGTTCTTTAAAAAAACAAAACGTCACACATTTGGTGAGGTCAACACTTTGTTCATTATAGAGGTTGGCTAGCTTCAAGAGATCTGCTGCTTTAGTGATATGTGCCAGGAGACCGCTTTGTCCACCTGTCCATGTGCTAAAAGTGGTACACTGAAATATACTAAAAACTAAGTGTATGGCTCTGTTCACATCTTTTGATCATTTCTATTGCTCTGCTGTGTCATAGGACAGGGCAACAAAAATGACAATGGTATGAGATCCATCACATGATGGATGGATTGCATCTGATAGACCCCACTGACTATAAAAAGGGGTCTGTCAGGTCTCCATTATTTTACTGAACAAAAACAGTCTAGCTGTGTCAATTCATCCAGCATTTTTGATGGAATGTGACAGGACAAAGGGAAAAGCGGCAGAATACATTTCTCCCAGGTTCCTGTCATACATTCTAAAAGCAGCTAGGAAAGCATGTAGCAAGAAAATGTGTTTCTTGCTGTAGGATTTTACCAAAACCCTGGTAAAAAGGTCTGGCTGATGAAGTAAGAAGAGTTGGGTGCACCGCTACTCCCTTCATAATTCCTTGCATTGCTGAGGTGTGTACATAAGGGCAGACAGCAGTTCGATAGATAGCTCTCTGCTCCTGGGTAAAGCACTTGTAAGTCAAAAACTGGCGTATGTTGTGTTTAGGAAGTTGTGCAGTAGGCTCAGCTCTCTGTAGTTAGGAACCAGTGTTGTAGATAGTGGCCAGACAGCTAGGATTTTATTTTGTATTGTTTATGTTTTGTTTGACTGCCTGAAAAGCACAAATAAAAACTGGTTATGGCCAGTTGCACCATACTTGGCTGGACTGGACTCTTATGGCTGTGCCAAAACAGCTTGTCTATCTGAAGAGACGACAATCCCCGAACTAATTCTGTCATGAATGGTTGAGGATGCGGGCACAAAAATCCAACAAGTTTTATGTTGTGGGTTAAGTCTGCAGCCCCTGCAAAACCAAACCCTGCAAGCTTGGACAAAGTTGTTAAACAGCTGATCCAGGCTAACATTCAGCTGCAACAAGCGAATGCCAACCAACAGGAGACTAATGCCAACCAACAGGAGACAAACCATCTGCTCATAGAGTCCACACAAGCGGCCTTCAGAGAACTGAAGGCGATTAATAAAAATCTGGTGGAGCAGATAAAGTTTTGGCAGAAAGGCCTCAAGTCCAAGCGCAAAGTGTCACTCCTGGAAGGAGAGTACAAGCTTTCCCAGCTGCTTTTAGAATGTATATGACAGGAACCTGGGAGAAAGTGTATACTCCTTCTACCACTTTTTCCCTTGTTCCGTTGCAACATATCTATCTATTACAGTATATAATACATACACAGAACATTGGGGAGATTTATTAATAGGGTCATAGGATGCTTGAATTTATGAGTTGTTAAAAGAACACATCGATTACCCCTTGTTTTAAGAACCTTTAAATGTGCCCTTACATAATGCATTTTTGAGGTGCAAATATTTTAAAAGGGGAATATTATTTTGACTTTATAGTCATTAAAAGGGCCAAACCCATGTGTGTTTTTCCAACGCTTTTTTTTTTTAATGCGATTTTCAACTCTTCTGTAAAACGCATAGTGGCACCCTTATACTGAACCACTTCTATTTGACAGTTTTATACTGAACGAATGCTTATAACCTAGGATTGGTTATCTGACTGTATGTCTCCCTTACTGTTGGCATCTCATCTCCTGTGATTGGGCCTCAGCAGTCATGAGGAACACAAAGGCATCACACTTGTATCTATGCATCATGACATTGTAACCCACATGACCGCTGAGGCCCATCACAGTCCCTGACGTCTTCAGGAGGCTAGAAGAGGCCCGAAGAGGCTGGGGACCTACACCAGAGCTCAGGGGGAGGTGAGTAACACTGTTTTCTATGTTTTCTCACCTACCCTGGGCCTCCACTAATTATACTCTGGGGCCCGAGGAGGACTCCCTGTTCAGTCCAAACAAAACTGTTGCTAATATTCACGAGACTAATTTTGCGAGGTTCGCCCAACAAATACTCGCTGCCAGTAGACCCATACAAAAAGGGTGTGGTCCAAAATGTTCATTAATCGTAAATCGAGACAAAACCAATCTATGGGCTGTTTACGGAGGTCAACATCTCTAATTCATCCAAAGCAGATTTTATCGACCAATATGCTTGGTGGAATGAAGCCTACTGCCAAGTATAATAATCACCAACATCTTGGACTGGATTAAGAGTTGCACATGTCATAAAAACAGGTCTTTTTCTTAATGAACACTTATATGCATGTTGGCAATACCTGTCTGGTACTTAACAACAATATTTTTTGTAGTATTTTAGAAACTGTCTATGGTAGGACAGCTTTCTATCAGTAGCTTTTTTTTGGTGTAGCTTTATTTGTGTCTGGTTACCCATTGAATTTTACTGATAGAAATCCACAATGAAAAATCAGTAGTAGGCATGTCCCATGTAGTCCATGTGGGAAAAAAAAAATAAAAATTAGATCTATCTATCTATATTTTTTTTTTTTTTTGTCTGCTAAAAATCAGACAAAAAAAAAAAAAAAAAAAAGTCAGTGATTGAATTCCAATGAAAGTAAATATGTAACAAACCTTCCATCTAATTATACAATATACTGAATAAAATTGTTTATCAGTAGGGGTCTGACCATGGAGACCCCACAGTTGCTGAGAACGGGGGCGGATCATTTTACCCTAATTTGTGAAGGAACGCACACCCCCGATGTAAACAGAGAACCCCTCTCCCAATCACTTCAATGGGAGTGCCGGAGATAACTGAAGCCTAATCGGTCAGATCCCCTACAGATATGGATAGAGGATAAATATTTTTTGTGGGGAAAAAAAAAAAAAAAAAAAAAAAAATTAAAGGGATTATTTTGAACCAGGAACGTGTAACATTTTTCTGACTCTGGGGGAAATTTACTAACCCATTTATACCAGTTTTCTGGCTACATTTTTCCTTCTCCACCCTCTCGCCACTTAGCATCCGTGTGCTCTGCATGATTTTCATGGACCCATAGACTTTAAATGGCATCTGTGGTCTGTGAAATGGACCAATACAGAGCAGATTGATGTTTTTTTTTTCCCCCAAGAAACATCAGTCCATGGAATATGAATGGACATCTGCATGTGTCCGTTAAATTTAATGGGACTGCATGCAGTCTAGATAACATGGACATCACACGTTCACTAAAAGCAAATTTGTGAATAAGCCAATCTGGAGACTCCGTCACAGCGACCACCAATAATCGACGGATGAAAAAGTGCTGCAAGCCCTACTTTTTTGTCCAGTGGTTTCAGTTTAAAAGAACAAACACCCATTATATTCAATGGGGTACGCTGGGCACCGTTAGTGTCTGCTATTTTAGACACCCAGGAGCAGAAGTGAACATAGTATAAGCAATGTAATATAATTACATGTTTATGTAGATAGATAGATATATATTATATATATATTTTTTTATTTTTTATTTTTTATACACACACACACACACACACACACACACACACACACACACACACACACACTATCATTCAAAAGTTTAGGGTCACTTAGAAATTTCCTTATTTTTCAAAGAAAAGCAGTTTTTTTTTTCAATGAAGATAACATTAAATGAATCAGAAATACACTATACATTGTTAGGGTGGGTTCACACCTGCGCTTGCTATCCGTCCGTTGCCAATCCAGTGAAAATCTCGACGAACTGGATTGGCATCGGATACAGACCGGTCAGCGACGCATTGGTTAAAAACCCATTCATTTGAATGGGTTTTTAAAGCAATGCACGGGTGTGTGCTTACACCCTCTGTGCTGCGAATCCTTTTTTTTGTCGGAAACAAAGTCGGACACGCAGGACTTTGTGTCCGACGAAAAAAAAACGGCTTCGCAGCGCAGAGGGTGTAAGCGCACACCCGCGCATTGCTTTAAAGACCCATTCAAATGAATGGGTTTTTAACCAATGCGTCGCTGACCGGTCTGTATCCGATGCCAATCCAGTTCGCCGAGATTTTCACTGGATTGGCAACGGACGGATAGCAAGCGCAGGTGTGAACCCACCCTTACTGTGGTAAATGACTATTCTAGCTGAAAACATCTGGTTTTTAATGCAATATCTACATAGGTGTATAGAGGCCCATTTCCAGCAACCATCACTCCAGTGTTCTAATGGTACATTGTGTTTGCCAACTGTGTAAGGCGGCTAATGGATGTTTAGAAAACCCTTGCGCAAGTATGTTAGCACAGCTGAAAACAGTTTTGCTGGTTAGAGAAGCTATAAAAACTGACCTTCCTTTGAGCTAGTTGAGAATCTGGAGCATTACATTTGTTGGTTTGATTAAACTCTCAAAATGGCCAGAAAAAGGGAACTTCATGTGAAACTCGACAGTCTATTCTTCTTCTTCTTAGAAATAAAGGCCATTGCATGGGAGAAATTGCCAAGAAACTAAAGATTTCCTACAACGGTGTGTACTACTCCCTTCAGAGGACAGCACAAACAGGCTCTAACCAGAGTAGTGAGAGAAGTGGGAGGCCCTGCTGCACAACAAGACAAGTACATTACAGTCTCTAGTTTGAGAAATCGACGCCTCACAGGTCCTCAACTGGCAGCTTCATTAAACAGTACCTGCAAAACGCCAATGTCAACGTCTACAGTGAAGAGGCGACTCAGGGATACTGGCCTTTATTGCAGAGTGGCCAAGAAAAAGCCATATCTGAGACTGGCTAATAAAAGGAAAAGATTAATATGGGCAAAACAACACAGACATTAGACAGAGGAAGATTGGAAAAAAGTGTTATGGACAGACGAATCAAAGTTTGAGGTGTTTGGATCACACAGAAGAACATTTGTGAGACACAGAACAACTGAAAAGCTGGAAGAGTGCCTGACGCCATCTGTCAAGCATGGTGGAGGTAATGTGATAGTCTGGGGTTGCTTTGGTGCTGGTAAAGTGGGAAATTTGTACAAGGTAAAAGGGATTTTGAATAAGGAAGGATATCACTCCATTTTGCAACGCCATGCCATACCCTGTGGACAGCGCTCTATTTGGAGCCAATTTCATCCTACAACAGGACAATGACCCAAAGCATACCTCCAAATTATGCAAGAACTATTTAGGGAAGAAGCAGGCAGCTGGTATTCTATCTGTAATGGAGTGGCCAGCGCAGTCACCAGATCTCAACCCCATTGAGCTGTTGTGGGAGCAGCTTGACCGTACGGTACGCAAAAAGTGCCCATCAAGCCAATCCAACTTGTGGGAGGGGCTTCTGGAAGCATGGGGGGAAATTTCTCCAAAATCCCTCAGCAAATTAACAGCTAGAATGCCAAAGGTCTGCAATGCTGTAATTGCTGCAAATGGAGCATTCTTTGACTAAAGCAAAGTTTGAAGGAGAAAAATTAATATTTCAAATAAAAATTATTTCTAACCTTGTCAATGTCTTGACTATAATTTTCTATTCATTTTGCAACTCATTTGATAAATAAAAGTGTGAGTTTTCATGGAAAACACAAAATTGTCTGGGTGACCCTAAAGTTTTGAACGTGTGTGTGTGTGTGTGTGTGTGTGTGTGTGTGTGTGTGTGTGTGTGTATATATATTTATTTTGTGACAGGACCAGGGGCAAAGTGATAGAAGGAGTACACATTTCTCCCAGGTTCCTGTCATATACCTTCTAAAAGCACCTGGGAAAAGAAAGCTGTGTTCCTTGCTGGAGGGTTTTACCAAAACCCTGGTTAAAGATCTGGCTGCTGGAGTAGGGAGAAGTCGGTGTGTCTCCATTCAGCCACTTCAGGTTTTGGGTGGAATGGGGTTAATTCCTGGTTTCATGAAGTGTGTGTATATAAGGGCAGACAACACAGGTATTTGGCTGTCTCTGCTCCTGGGAAACCACTGAGTTAAGCTGCTGTGAATTGTGCATTGTGTTTGGGGAGCTGTGCAGTAGGTGCAGCTCTCAATAGTTAGCTACCTGTGTTATAGGTAGTAGCCGGACGGCTAGGATTTTCTTTTGTATTATTTTTGTTTTGCCTGGAAGAACTAATAAAACTGGTAGCAGCCAGTTGCACCATATTTGACTGGACTGGACTGTTACTATGGTGTCAAAAGTGCTCATCTGACTGAGGAGACGACGACGATCCCTGAGCTAATACCGTTACAAAATTATATATATTTTATACACACACACTCTAAAATGCAGTAAAGAAGAGCGAACATACTAGATTATGTTTATTATTCCTGTCAGCTCTTCAGTCAAGATTTGCCATCTTTAAATGGAAATAGTATTTGGTAAGAAATGAGTTTAGAGAAATTTGGTTTGGCTTTATGTCAGTATCCTCTTAAACTGCACATGCATTTTGGTTGCAGAAACACTCCACCATAAAGTCTACCACCATAAAGTTCTAGCTGTGCCCCCTACTGCACAATAGAGGTCAGTCTTAATCATCCAGGACTAAAGAAGGGGGATTAAATGCTCCCACTGTCTATTAGGAAAGCATAAGCCATTAATCACACTAGCAGATCCAAAGCAGATATCACCTCCCATGCTGGAAGCAGTTCCAGCTGTAAGAGCTGCCTCAGGGGAAATGCAGAGAGCCAGCTGTGGTGAAGTGATGTCACCGGGAACCAATCAGGACGTCTCCGCCAACAGCTGTCTGGACCAGCAGACTTATTGCAGGATGGAGTTTACATTTAGACCTTTTCCTAGAACCAGACTTTGTATATCACAAGTGATTAAGAAGAGGAAAAAAAAAAAAAAAAAAATGATCACAAATATTTGGCGAATGTACTGCAAGTGCTTAACCCTTTCAACTGTTCCACCTAAGGCCTTATTCACATGTTCATTTTACTCCATGCATGGCACACAGTGCCATTGATTTTTTTTTTTTTTTTTACCTGTTTTGTCCATGGCTTATCTGTTTTTCACATCAATGATGGCACAATGAAACAAAAATGCTAGGCAATGTCTAGGATCTGCAAGTTTTACAGACCCACAGGCAGTAATGGGGCTGATTGGTCCACATATAGATACAGCAGAGACAGAGCAAGTCTGATCTACATACGGTCTGTGAAACAAATGCATGTCTGCAAATGTCCATTTAAAATCAATACAATAGTGTTCTATCCATGGAGAACACAGACCGCTCAGGACTGTGACAAATGGACATAGGAATAAGAACTCAAGGAGAGAGCGTATTAAAAGTGCTTAGTAAGGTCCTATTAGGACACAACCAGTCATGGTGGATTTCATGTAGAATTGAAACCAGTGCGCAGTACAATCCAGGTGAATGGAGCACTGCTCATATGTAGCGGGTTTATCTACTGATGTGAGGGCATGCGGCACATTTTTTAATCTGTGTTCTAATGTTGCGGCTGTAAGCCCACCTGTGGGAGCCAATGACAATCATTAAACAGCCAAAGGAGATGTATTGGTTGCATAACCATAGAATCACTAGTTAGTTCACGTGCGGCAACTGCATTAGACTACGGCCCCACATTGTGAAAACGCAGTGGGGAAAACAGCTGCATTTTACAGTACTAAAGTGAATTCTGACTAATCCTTTGCTTAGACTAATGCCACAGTGTAACACCTCAAAATACTTACATTTTTCACGTATCCCATATACAAGTATGAAGAAAACACAGAGATTCCACAGGTAACGCTAACATCCAGCTTCTCAAAAACAGGTTTTCCATAGCAATTTTTACATAATGCGTAGATAAGAATAAATTAAATCTCAATCACTTTGCTGGGACTGCTGCATTTGTGCAACATACAACCTAAAGGCTGAGGTCACCTTCGCATGCAGAAAATTCTGTTGCAGACATCAGTTCCATTCATCTTAAATGGGGTATATTGCAAGCCCCAATCAAATGGAATAGATTTTTAGTTGCAGAAATTTCTGCAACAAAATCTGCAGCGTGTGAATGCACCCTTACGCTGAGACCACAATGCTGTGTTTTTTTGTTGCAGATTTTGCTGTGTTTTTTTGAGCCAAGGCCAGTTGTAGATTTACCATAAGAGAGGTATAAGTGATTACCTTATATTATAGCAAATCCCATCCAAACATTGCAGAAAAATACGTGCAGCAGAAATGCTGCGATTTCCAAAACCATAGCGTTTTTTGGAACTTGAAGCATGTCAATTATATCTACAGAAACGCCAGCGGTTTCTCTGTAAGTATAAAGGAAGCTGAAAGTCCGCAGAAGAAACGTTTGAGGACCTTCTGTGAAAAGTGCTGCTAGAAAAACCGCAGTGTGCTTTTTCGCTGCGGCCCACTACGTGGGGCCTTAGCCTTCTACTGTGTTCTGCATTTTTGCCTCCGCCATATAAGTGTATGGATAAAATGCAGCTTTTCGCAGGTAAATAAAATCTCATTCACTTTTCTGGTACTGTAAAATGCACCTTTTTTTTCCTGATGTTTCTGCAACGTGTGGTCAGGTCAGAGCCTAATGCTTGTGTTGCATGCAGATTTTACCATTATTTTATTTCAGCTTAGGATAGGCCATAATTATTAGATCTACGGGGGTCCAACACCCAGAACCCCTGTAGATCACTGGTACAGAGAAAGTGCAGCTCTCAGTATAGTTTACATTCCACAAGCAGAGATGCTCACTCGCTATACAAACTGTCCCATAGATTTCAATGGGACAGCGCTACACATCCTAAGGATAGGCCATCAATGTTAGAAACCAGATAACCCCCTATAAAATGTTTGGGGTTGGGTAAAATGCATTTGCATTGTACTGTAATTTGTAATCCACAGAATCAGAATGTGGCCTTAGCAGACTACTCTAGTTACACTAGCTTCAGGTTTCCGTTCAGGTGGTCCCCAAGCGGAAAAATGCGGTTACCCGCGGACCTCAGACTATAATGGGGTCCGTAGGTTTTCCCACCCGAAAAGGGCGAAAAATGCAGCACTTTTCTCTCTGCATTTTTTAAACAGGTTTGGGGACGGAAACCCCGAACGGAGTACATGTGTAGGTGAGAACCCAGCCTTAGGATATTTCCTTGTGGGCACCAATTACTGACATGTTTTTTTCTTGCATGATTATCTCAGATATCGATTTATAAAATGCAATACGCATCGGATCAGCAGTCTGACAATGAGAAGCTAGGGTAGCGAGCCCTCACCTTATTACCCTGGGAATCTGCCCTTAATATTTTCACTCCCAAACACTAATCACGGTTTCTCTCACAAACAAAAATCAAGGCCTGTGAGCTAAACTAAAACACCGCAGCACTATAAATCTTTCAATACGTGCCTACACAGAAATCTTAAAGTTTGTCGGCACTTTCCAAAAATAAACAAAAAAGAAAAATCTTTGCAACATGCGGTTCTACTTTCTTCACACTGCCAATTCCATCTGGCAGACAAGACAGAATAGGAATTCTGCACTTTAGAGTGCGAGTACCTAGTACTTTATGTGAAGTGGTTGTGTAAACACAAAGAGTTACAGTGACAGGGCTAAACAAATGTCCCAGAGCCAGACAGACTACTCTAAAGGCTCCACATGCACAAAAGCTCCTTTCAGAGTATTTCTCACCTATCATGGATGTCCCCTCTTCTGCCCCTTGCATCTACAAATGGCCCTAGTGACAGGGAGAACAGACATATGGATGATGTTTGGATGGCCAAAAGAGGGAATGGCAAATGGTGTTTAGTTTACATAATACTACACATAGCAACCATGCTCAACACTCATGAAACGGCCTTGTTGTTTTAGGTTAGTTTTACACTGTCCATAGTCCATTTTTTATTTTTTTTTTCCAGATGTTACTTTAAAGATCTACAGTCATGGCCAAAAGTTTTGAGAATGATACAAATATTAATTTTTACAAAGTCTACTGCTTCAGTTTTTCTAATGGCAATTTGCATATACTCCAGAATGTTATAAAGAGTGATCAGCTTAACAGCAATTACTTGCAAAGTCAATATTTGCCTAGAAAATGAACTTTATCCCCCAAAACACATTTCAACATCATTGCAGCCCTGCCTTAAAAGGACCACCTAACATCGTTTCAGCGATTGCTCCACTAACACAGGTGTGGGTGTTGATGAGGACAGGGCTGGAGATCAATCTGTCATGATTAAGTAAGAATGACACCACTGGACACTTTAAAAGGAGGCTGGTGCTTGCCATCATTGTTTCTCTTCTGTTAACCATGGTTATCTCTAAAGAAACACGTGCAGTCATCATTGCACTGCACAAAAATGGCCTAACTGGGAAGAGTATTGCAGCTAGAAAGATTGCACCTCAGTCAACAATCTATCGCATCATCAAGAACTTCAAGGAGAGAGGTTCCATTGGTGCCAAAAAGGCTCCAGGGCGCCCAAGAAAGACCAGCAAGCGACAGGACCGTCTCTTAAAAGTGTTTCAGCTGCAGGATCGGGCTACCAGCAGTGCAGAGCTTGCTGAGGAATGGCAGCAGGCAGGTGTGAGTGCATCTGCACGCACTGTGAGGCGGAGACTCTTGGAGCAAGGCCTGGTCTCAAGGAGGGCAGCAAAGAAGCCACTTCTCTCCAGAAAAAACATCAGGGACAGACTGATATTCTGCAAAAGGTACAGGGAGTGGACTGCTGAGGACTGGGGTAAAGTCATTTTCTCTGATGAATCCCCTTTTCGATTGTTTGGAACATCTGGAAAACAGCTTATTCGGAGAAGAAGAGGTGAGCGCTACCACCAGTCTTGTCTCATGCCAACTGTAAAGCATCCTGAAACCATTCATGTGTGGGGTTGCTTCTCAGCTAAGGGAATCGGCTCTCTCACAGTCTTGCCTAAAAACACAGCCATGAATAAAGAATGGTACCAGAATGTCCTCCAAGAGCAACTTCTCCCAACCGTCCAAGAGCAGTTTGGCGCTCAACAATGCCTTTTCCAGCATGGAGCACCTTGCCATAAAGCAAAGGTGATAACTAAATGGCTCAGGGAACAAAATAGAGATTTTGGGTCCATGGCCTGGAAACTCCCCAGATCTTAATCCCCCCCAAAAAAAATTTTGAAAAAAAAAAAAAAGAGGGGGGGGAAAAAAAAAAAAACAAAAACAAAAAAAATTAAAAGATTGTTTCTGCAAGAAGGGGGCGCTATCAGGCGGGATTTGGTACAGAAGTTGATTGGGGGCACGCCCGGGGGGATTGGAGAGGTCCTGAAGAAGAAGGGTCAACACTGCAAATATTGACTTGCTGCATTAACTCATTCTAACTGTCAATATAAGCTTCTGTTACTCATAATATGAATGCAATTCTATTTCTGTATGTGATAAAAACATCTGACAAACACACATAAAAACCAGAGGGCAGCAGATCATGTGAAAATATAATATTTGTGTCATTCTCAAAACTTTTGGCCATGACTGTATATTGAAATTTAAAGCACACTATAAACACTGCTTTTCAGTTTTTGGCTATTTTTGTGGCATTGAGTCTTTTTTTTTCCCCAAAAAATGTAACATGCTCAGGGGTATGACTTTTTCTGTTTTTCTTTAAGGCCTTTGCACAGGACTTGGGGGGGGGGGGGGGGAAAAAAAAAGTCGGTCAAGAAAAAGTACATGTACAAAATGATGCGCGCATGCACACATACAAAAAGTAGTAAAAAGGCAAGAAAATGAGGCAGAGTGAAGGATGCTTTATAGTTATGCGCATAGACAAATATATGTAAGTGCCACCTAACTGCTAAGGACATTGCTTACTATATTGCTGTGTGCAACTTACACACTCCAGCTGTTAAACTACAACTCCCAGCATGCTCTAAACAGCTATGGACTTCAACAGATGGAATACTGCAGGTTATTAAATACAGGCTCATAGTGTGTCTGACTGAAATACCTAGTCCACACCAGACAAAATAATTTTGAGAACTTACTATCCGGGTATACAAGTATATACAATATTCCACATTGCAGAAAAGCTACTGAAGAATTAGCTGCAGTATTTTTTAGCCAAAGACAGCAGCAGGAAGAAGTATACCTGCTTTCTTTAGATTTGTCATTCCTTTTGAAGGCACTCTTGGCTCTGTAAACAACCCTTATCAGTAGTAAGGATTAATTTATGCAAAAAGTGGGAATCCCCCTGCTACATGAGAGACATTATCCTTATTATTTCCTAATAGAGCCTCTTTAAGAAACAAAACTGTACCTACAAAAGTTTGTGACTCATTTAATTACTTTTACTATACTTATATACACCTTACCAGCTCAATCCAAATTGAAGTGAGTTTTTTGGAACTTCAGTGTTGGTGACCCAAAGGCTTTATGCAATGTACTGTATTTGCAAAAGTCCTTATCTAAAGCATCAATGCCACAACTTCTAAAAAAAAAAAAAAAAAAAAAAACCACACAACAACCACACACCATGCTGAAGCCACATGGTAACAGCAGTCATGTGGGTGGATAACAAGTCACACATCTCAAAGAAAATTGACAAGGTCCAGTACTGACCACAAAGCAACAATCAACATGGGCTTTATCAGGACAGTAATGGCTCTTTTGCTATTTTATGCCATTTCCTCACTTTAGCTATTTTTTCCACCTTGGAAACCATTGAAAGGTTTTATATATTACCAGGTTTTTCCTAAAGTATGTCAACTGTGTGCCGAAAAAGTAAGACCAAGACCAATGCTATTTTTTTATGAAATATGCTGTACAAACCTTCTGGTGTATCCTAATATTTACAGCATACTCCAAAACATAAAAGGTGACAGACATCAAGTTTAACATTTATCTGTCATTTATAAAACACTAGAACTAAAATAACCTTTTACGTCCACTATTGGTAAGCACAGAGCACTTAAGAGCAACACCCTGACGTGTTTATAGCAGGATCTATGTAACCATATCACAAAATACATACACAAAAATGGAAATATTTATAGTTCTACAACATCAGATGAAGACGCTTCTTTGTGTACAGGAAGACTAAGACAGCTGGAACACAAGAAATAAGAAACATCTGCTTACTTCTAGGTTTGTACTTTATGGAATTGAAATAGTTACTTTTTTAGTCTTCCCAAAGGAATAAATAAATAACGATTTAGCTTGTGCAGAAGACAAAGGATAGACTACAAGTACAGTCATATGACTCAAATATACCGCGTGAGGCTGTTCTAATAAAAGTAAATCACAAAAGTGACATCACACTTGCCTGACTGCGTCACTTCCAAGTTATTAAGTGTACAGTTTCCTAGAATCCATTTTTCTCTCATGTCTGCTGACTGTTGTACATGGTTACAGCCAATTTAGAAGGGCTGTTAGATGTGCATAGTAGTCTGCAGCTGATCTATAGCACTGTAGTCTGCACATCCCTCAGGGTAGTCTCAAGCAAGGTGTTTTTTACATGGTCAGTATTGCCAAGGATAGTTTATATAGCAGAATCAAGGCAGCATACATGAAGCCATCGCTGCACCTCTTTCCTAGAAAGGATGCATACTGTCAAATATCTAACCAGGGGCAGCGAATAATAAGAGAAGGTAAAGCCACAACTCAACACACCTTACATTTTTCAAGAACACTATAGAAAATGAAAATAGCCCTGTGATTGGTTGCTATGAGGAACAAAGACCTTTTTTTTTGTTTTGTTTTTGTTTTAAAGACAATTTCATAAGTCTATCCAGTGTCTTCTTATGGACACACGACAGCTAAATTTTGTCCAAGCCTCATACATCCTGCTGCCTTGAGTGTTCTGCCTTGTACACATTTGTTGTCACATCTACACCAATTCTTCTAATCTAGAAGTACGATAATGTGGAGTATCCCTTTCTTGCGCCAATGATGTGCCATGTCCACCGTTCCATGCCTCGCGTGCCAATTTCTGCAATCGTGGTCGTGGGCAGAACCGGGGGGGAATGCCTCATCCCAACATATTAATTTTTTTTTCTGGCACAAGTTATAGTGGAATTCTATGGAAGTTCCTGACTTACACTCTGGTGTACAGGCGATCGGATGAAAGGCAGGTGGCTCGTACCGACATATCCCACCAGCACTTTTTTGTATGTCATTACCCTAAATAGGAGGACTGTTCTGTTCCCAAAAGGTTTATTTCTTTTGTGACAGTGTGGGTTGAGATTATTGGGTGTAAATGGGGTTACCCCAAATGGACAAGCACCCTCCATGTGCTCTACTAGTTACTATCCAAAATGAAGAGCCACTTCAAAGTGTGATTTGAGCCTTATAAACTTGGCATAAACATTCTATTGCTGCAAATTAATTTAAGTAGCATGTAAAGGTATGGCCAGACATGTGGCAGAGACGCAGCAATGAGGAGAACACTATGACTGAAAACAATGCGCCCATGCAAACCACCATGGGTTTCTAATACCAGATTATAAATCTTCCTGTTTATTACAGGATAAGGGATAAATTCTGAATGGAGCGGTGGTCAGGCAGGCCCTGACTCCACTCATTCCAATGACATATTGAGAGCACTGTAGTATAGATTGGTTGCGATCCAGGAGTAAATTGAGCAGAAGGTAGAAGTTAAGAACTTCCTATATATTTCCCATTCCTAAAAGGAATGGCTCAAAAACACTGCAGCAAAATCTGCAAACACAAAAAGCTATGTTTCTGCAAAGTGGGGCCTCAGCCTAATGGATGCATACTTGGCTTCAGTTGATTTAACTAATATGTGCAAACATCTTAAACCTTATGATTCTGATTTGGATGAACTATGCAGTAGTTGGAAAAGAATGCGCTTACAGTATGGAATAAATAGCAAGCAGGACTTTTAGCCATCTAATAAGTGAAACAATATTTTTACATCTATGAAAAGTTGCCATAACAATGTCTTAAACAGCTTTATCAGCAGGGATTATTCACCTTTTACTGCTCCTTCACCACAGAAACCAGTATGCTACACTCTACATACAATAAAATAGGATGGAAAGTTTGACTACAATATAATAGCATCCGGCGTGAATGTTATAGCTTACCACTCATATTGGGCCCAGTTTCCATTTTGCTTGAAGGGAACCAGCAATAAAATGTAAAACACTGACAAGCCTCCAAAATATTCACAAATGAGGAAAAACAACATCACATGAAGTTTCAGGTGTGGGTATTTTCTTACACAGATTCTGACATGAGACGTATACAGCAGGATCGTGGGGTACAGTAGAGGGGACTCTGATCGGCTGAACTGTAATTCATTCTCTCTTCACTGTGGACATGTGTATCAAAGGGCTTGCTGACTGGTTCCAATAGCAGACAGCAGAACCAAATAAACTGCTGACAGCAGAAAAGGAAATGAAACACTAATGGAAGTCTTTCCTGAAAACTGTTACTTTTATAGTCACTTTTTGCATGTAAAGTATGGCATCGTTATCTGTACTGCAGATCAAGAACACAATAAAAAACTAGGTCTACTAGTGTGTTGTACGAATCGTTTTTGCCACAGCGAGGATCAATAAAATGAAATGATTTCCACTATTAAAGGGGTGATGCACATTGTCGAGACCCATGTACTTCACTGGTATGGTAATGCACATAGCCTGTACAGCTCCACAATGGTGGGCATAAACCTTAGATATCTGTTGGCCAACAGCTGACAGCTATTCCTCCCATCCCTCTAATACACATACATGAGAATGTACACAGTAAGCTGCTCCCAGACATCTATGAAGGCACTTACCTCCTCTGAGAACAAAGGATTGGGTATGTCGAAATACACCATACCCAATTTTATTGTCCCCAACATCTGCCTTTGGTAGCGCTAAGACACCTGTATACAAATAAGCAGATTCAGCCAAAGTTTATCTAATGTATATGAGCACCTTCAGCGTAGAACCATACAGCCTCTGTGCACTGCCCTGTGGACTGAGCATGTATGGAGATATCTTAGAAACAATGCTACCTCCTTATAGCAAAGTATGGCTGTTATGGAAAGCATGGTACATTAAGATTATATCTATGGTTCCCAAGTTATTTATTTTCATCCCATTGCTTATATACACCCTATACCACAACACTGGATTTGATAACTTACATCAGATTTCACGTCTAGTTTACATTAGCAGCATGCACAAGTTTCTTGTGTGGCTGTCAAGGACCCTGACTTCATAAAGCCTAAAGGGCAGATTCAAGGCATGCATATAAAGAAGTACAAGTAAAGCACTGATCGGAATTGGGTACTATATTTAGGTTCCCAACAATTTCCCAGGGTTCCAGAAATAGATCAAGTACTGGACATTACAACAGGTTTGTACCTGTTGGTTAAACAGATTTTATTCACAAATGTAACCTTTCCTCCTGAAATCACACACACACACACACATCTATCTAAGGGGCCAGCTTTAGGGCTTACAAAAAAGAAAGTGGAAAGGAACAATAAATGTTATAATAATAATTGTAAGCCAAAACCACAGAGAACACAGAACATGAATAATTGGAGAGATCCAAAACTGAAAGCAGAGATGTCCAATTGGCTGGATTTATTTTTGGAATTAAGAATAAAAAAAAAAAAATAAAAATAAGTCAGGTTCTGTATATAATAAAATACAGGAGCCTTAAAAGCATCACTGAAATCTTCTACACCACTAATACTGTATATATTTGTTTAGACAAGGTAGGAAAATCTACTGATGCACTAGTATGTGAAGTTCTTCAACAATTTAGGAGATTCTTTTATTTTGCAGGTGACAGAGTTAACCTACATTAAAATATTAATAAAGGAGTTTTACAAGATTTTGATGACCTATACTTTATCAGATCATCTGACACACAACAGCCCCACAAATCAGCTGTCCTCCACAGTGGTCAGTGTGGGAACTAGACAGCGGACAGAGATGGAAACAGATGGCTCCTTCCACTGTGTAGTAGCCGGGATCCGACACCCGGCAGCCATCAGTGTGAGAACTAGACAGTGGAAGGAGCTTGAAACAGACAACTCCATCCACTATGCAGTAGTTAGCTGGATTACTGCAAAAATGAGAGCTTATCTGCAGTAACAGGCACAACCACTCACTAAACCGTACACAGAGTCATCTATTTCCAGCTATAGTTCAAGCCCCAGCTGAGAATAGCTGATAGATGGGGATGTTGGACCTGAGTGTCTGGCAGAAGCTTTCTCCCCTTTATCCATTTAAGTACATTCTGCTCAAGTTAGTCTGAACAGCTATTGCAGGTGTATGGAGACTTTACTGAAGTAAATGGGATGAGCTATAGTACCAGACACATCTATATATAGGGGAGAACTACTGTGCATGAGTAAACAATAAAGCAACCTGTTCATTGTACTGATCACTGGAGGTCCCAGAGGTCAGATTCCTGGCCATCAATGTTAGTCCCTTAGAACCCATCAAATAAAGTCTTACAACTGTACAATGTATTGTTCTGCAAGGTTCTAATATTATCTAAGATCTCTTTATGCAGTCGGTGAATAGAACCAACCATTCTTTTTTTCATCCATGTTGTTGAAAATCCATTTAGAATACAGACAGTAAGGGATTATTCACACAACTTAGACTCCACTGTGAAACTAGATCCATGTGTGTGCTGGATATACCAGCCTAAACAGCCTTCAGAAGAAGGGCTCCTAGCATTACAGTCAGCTATGACACTAGGAATCCCTGCCTCCCCATGACATACTGTCCCACATGGAGAAAGATTTACAGCCAAGACTTGGTGTATTAAAAAGGCTTAAATTCTGCTCAGAGATTACTGAAATAAATGAAAAGCAAAAAAAATAAAATATCTCTCCTATATCCTGAGTTTGCTACAATGTATCAGCGCAGGTTAAACATGTCAGCCTGGAATCTAGACTAAATTAAAATGAAATGTATTCGGTTTATAAACCAAGACTGGCTAAATAGACATCTCCATGTGTATGGAGCAAGAGTGTGCTGTGAAGTGAAGCCATCTGTTTGGATCATGTCTAGCCATAATACAGCATGTTCTTGTGCTCCTCTTGACTAACAATGAATTAAAGCTGGAGTTTTGCAAATATCAAATGCAAAGGCAAAGGAGGACAATTCAAATGGAGTGAGTGACGCCGACTGCGGAATCACAGGCAAATAGCTCTGCAGCTAAAAAGGTTCATTGCTGATAACCCAGCAAGATCTCACATTTGTAGATCCATTACACTTCACTTATATATAAAAATTAACCCTTGCCTTTATTTAGACCCCCAAAATAAATATTCCCTTAGAGAGTAAAACTTCATCTGCATAAATCCACCACAGTAATGCTCACCCATGTTGGCTGGCTGCCAGATGAACAATGTCGCTGAAAAAAACTGAGGCTTTACCCGCAAAAGCATGTGGGCACTGGCCAGAGAGTGTATGTGCTTCGGATGCAGCCAGTGCCGCATCTTGTATCCTCACTCTAAGGGTGTATGCAAGGGCTGTGGAGTCGGTAGGCCAAACCACCAACTACACAGCCCAAGTAAATGGCTGACAGCCATGGTCAGTCAGAAGCAGTAAAGATCCTCCAATTCATTAAAAAACTAGTGGTTGGATTCCTATGAAAGTAAATATATAACAAACTATGTATATAATTCACCATACAATGCAGAAATTTTTATAACATAATAAAAAATAACTACTCATTTTATTTTGAAGTTGGTAACTTTGCAAAAAATGACGACAAACATGGCACCAGCAGATGTGAGCGGGGCAATAATGCCTGTATTTAACTACACCTAACCTGACCATCTGAATCCATTCAATAGGGTTTTCTAGGGTAAGAAAAATGTGGCCTCTTTCTTCCACATACAGCACTACACCTTTACACAGGTTGGGCGTGGGATTACAATTCAGCTTTATCACTTCAATAGAAGACATATTTTAGAACCTAGGCTCGCAATCTGTTCTGTGTGTAACACAAGGAGTTTGTATGTTTCCCCCCCCCCATGTTTGTGTGGGTTTCCTCTGGGTACTCCGGTTTCCTCCCACACCCCAAAGACAAACTGTTAGAGAATGCAGTTTGTGAGCCCTATATGGGACAGTTATTGACAATGTCTATAAAGCGCTGCGGAATATGATGGGGCTATATAAATAAGATAATAAACTTACGAGGTACACCCCTTTTTTTTTTTTTTTTTTTTTTTTTTACACTACACAGTCCCCGTGCTGTACTGGTACAGAACAATCTATGATCATAACTCTGGGGGCATATTATTTGAGTAGGGGATATTTGGCTTGGGACCTTAGAGAGACAATATCCTGAATATAAAAACATTGCCCTGTTAAGCCACTTTCACATCTGCACTGGCAGACCACAAAAACAGCAGACACAAATTGAGTCCAGAGGGGTCCGTCGGGTGTCCATTTTTTTTGCTAAAAATCACTGGCTGAGAGAGTTGGGCTTGCAGTTCTTTTTCACCTGCCAATCCAGGACAAATCTGTGGCGGATGGACACCTTAGCCTCATTCAAGAAAATAAATAGTTATTACAGACTGGAATGGTGCACTGCTTTTTCCACTAGATTATCCATTTAATGTTCGCGTTGGTTGTATTTTTGTCAGGTGTTTAGTTTACTGTTATACAAGTTCATGTGGATATTGCTTGGTAAGAACAGAAGTAGGACAGCATGTCCACTGGGATCCAGGTCACCCTGGAGGGCATGCTGCTATCAGCTTACTTTTGACAGAAAGTCATTTAATTTTAGTACATGATCTTCAGCTCTGATGATCTCGCTGTATACGGTACTTTCTCATGATCTCTATACATTACACAGCAGGTGGCTTTATCATTACTGAGAGACTGGACATAGTGACAGAACCACTGACTTATCCACCTATTTAACACAAACCAGGCAACCTGCAGTGCTGAAAGGGGGAAGGGAAAGAAGAATGGAAAGAGTTACCCATAAAACAGCAGTGTTATTAAGATATTTCAGCTGCACTATATAGTGCAAAGCAGGTGACTTAGGAAAAAGTGTTATCTATGGCGAAGACAAGACAGTAACACAACAGGGGCTGTGTGTGAATCACTAGAAGATATATGTGCAATGATACTCTGGGAAAGCAGAACATGTATAGGTTACAGATCCCAACTAGTCAAACTTCCAGAAAACTCATTTACATTTCAGGATGTGTTGCTAGTATGGGAACAATTCCACATAAAAAATGATAACCATCACAAACTAAAGATCCCTGCTATTTCACAAGATTGGGTTGTCCTACAGTTTAACTCATTGGGTGGGACAACTACACCAACTGTATTGAGCACTGACATACTGAAACAAATGGCCATAAAACAAATTATTTCACTTTGTCATTTTATATCATGTTTATATCATACCTGTTTTTGCTAAAGTAAAAAAAAAAAAAAAATACATTCAAGCAAATGAGTTAATGTTTTACAGAGATCTGCATGATAAACCACAATTTAATACCTTATGTACAGTAAATATATTAAACAAAAACACACAATGATAAAATGTAAAGCCTTAAATCTGTGCCAACTCTGAACAGTTATTGTAATGTTATAGGTTTGTTCAATAACATTTCTGTGTTAGCAAAACATAAAAAAAAAAAAAAAAAAAAAAAAAACTGTATTTATGAAATGAAGCTATAATCTCAACAAAACAAAATAATCTCCTAAAATAGGACAATCCTAGAAAGATAGTCACAACCCCCTGGGACTTGCTGAGCAGGAACATTTGGATTACCTGTAACGCACAGGACATGCTGAGGATAAAGCCTCTGCGTAGGCTCTCTGCGGGACAGTCTGATACAATGACTGGGCAAGGGGCTACTTAAAGTGGTCAGCTATTTTTAACAATGGCATGAAAGGGGGAGGAAGGAAGGAATTCCACACCAAATGTCCAGCAGTGAAAGACACAAGAAGGGGAGTTCTAGATATAGCCACCCGATTACATGAGATTGCCTACAGTACTGCATTCTGTGAAGACTGTCATTTCGGAAATATGGCATCTCCCGTACAGTTACCCAGTAGATTATTACTATTATTTATACATCACCTTTAATTCCCTGGTGCTGTACACATATGAAGAGGTTTACACACATACTACAAGTACAACAAATACAAAACTAACTAGATGACTAGCCAGATACAAGTAGGAAAGCGAACCCTGACCACAAGGGCTTATTATTCTGCCAAATGATAGTTTTATACAGAAAATACAGTATATATTGTACATTTTCCATGGTGCTGTAAAACGTATTTTCCTTTAATGGGGCTGTCCAAGATAATGGAATACATGCCCAGGAATGATCATAAAAACAACCTATACTTACCAATTTTATCCCCCCTCTTCTCCAATGCTGCAACTCTGGTCTTCTCTGCTGGCTTTGTTTATGCTAGGTTCACACTAGTGTATGGCTCTCTGTCGTTCAGGTCTGCATATGGATCCGAAAGATGGAGAGCCCATCTGTTAAAAAGCGGTTATAGTCTATAATGGGGTCCGTCGGGTTTCTACCAGTTTTATAATGAAACCGGCGGAGAGAAGAGTCCTCAGTGCAGGACTTTTCACTCCATTGATTTTAGATGGACTATGCGGCAGAGTCTCCTATGGATGTGAACCTAGCCTGACTTTGCCACAGTGATGGCATCCTGTATATGTCACATGACTGCTGCAGCCAATCACTAACCTCAGTTGTCTGAGGCCAGTCATGATGTAATGTAGACAAAGTCACTACAAGGAAGACCACAGTGGGAGCAATATAATTGACTTGATGCTGTGATACTAGTTTAGACATGCCGCAGTCGACCTGGGAAATGTGGCTGTCACACAGTGTTTCTCAGACCGAACATGGCCATCTGAATGGGCCCTTAAAGGGGTTGTCCCATTTTGGACTCTTATTCCCCCCCCCTTCCCATCTACAGAACAGAGGATAAATGTCCGATCACTGGGGGCCCAGTTGCTGGATCCCCCAGTGATCATGAGAGTTGGGTACCGAAAGCCTACCTATGGCTTCCTTGTGAATGGAAGTGTGCTTGCATAACCAGCGCTCCATTCACTTCTATGAGGCTGTCACAGTACAGTCCTGGCAGCCCTATAGAAATGAATGGAGTGCGAGTCATGCAAGTGCACTGCCTCTCCATTCACATGGAAGCCTTAGGGAGACGTTTGGTAGCCCATCCTCCTGATCACACACAGTAAAACGTTTACTTAGTGGCCCATGACAGTGTCAAATGCCCCTGACAATGACCCCATATAATATAACATTCCATCACACATTAACCTGTCCTCCCCCCCCCAGTGGACCCTCAGACATTAGCATGTACAACCCCATGGCCCCACAGTCATGAATCTGTCACTATCCCCAACCCCCCCCTTCCCCGTGGCCTCTCAGACAAGTATACTGCATTGTACAGAAGTGTTTTATGGAAAAGGAAAAAAAAAAAAAAAAAAAAAAAAGTATCTTTTAAATTTGAAGGTAAAAGACCTTTCAGGAAATAAAGACTGGGTTGACAATAAATTCATTTTATTAACAGAACTAAACAATAAGAAGGAAGCAAAAATGAATAAAGCTTTCATAGCCTACAGCAAACATTTAGAACTAGATCACTCCTGTGAGTCAACAACTTACAGAAAAGTAGTTACAAATTTGCATTATAAAAGAGGAATGTCCAACCAGTGTATTCATACATAATAGATAAGTTACAAATGGTTTATAGCTCACAAAAGTAACTTGCACTTAAAGTGTAAAAGGGTTGTACAAGACTAATATATATTTATTTTACTGATGAATAATGTAAAAATGTAACTCTTACTGCACATACAATGTCCTGGCAGCTTTTCATTTGTGATCTAGAGTATTATTTGTATCCATCTCCATGAGACATTTCTATGGTTTACCATTCTCTACAGGCCTGTATTGTGATCACCAGGGCTGTGGAGTCGGTACGCCAAAGCCCCGACTCCGACTCCTCAATTTCCCCTGACTCCGACTCCAACTCCGACTCAGATTCCACCAAAATAGGCACCGACTCAGACTCCGACTCCACGACTCCGACTCCAACTCCACAGCCCTGGCACTGCTAAACCTTATAGGTTCACTCAGAACTCAGTCTCATCATTATATGAGGAATAGAACAGACCTTTACAGGACATTTCATCATTTTCCCAAATTCTTATGAAAATATATTCAGCACATACTGCATTGTACTACTAACTGTACCAATTTATTATATATTTTGGGAGTCGGAGTCGGTCCATTTTATACCGACTCCACCAAAATAGGCACCGACTCCGACTCCACGACTCCGACTCCACAGCCCTGGTGATCACCATAAAAGTCATCCAATGAATCACTTCAGTTACATAAAGACATAGCAAACATTTATAACCACAGATTTTGTCACAAATCCATGATGCAAGGAATGAAATCCACAACCCAAGAAAAATTTCCTATAACAACAAAAAAAGAACACAGGAGGAGATACAGGCCCTGAAATCATCATTGGCTAATGACACAGAGGAAATGAAGGCCAGACTCCACACATACTACTGGAAACTTCAGGATATGCTTATTAACAACAAAAAGAAAAAGCTCCACAGACTGAGACAAAAAGGCCTCATTACTACAACCGCAAGTACTAGCCCAGCTCAGCAAAGCTGTGTTGTGAATCTTTCCTCTTATGAGCCAAACAAACACGAAATGTCAGTTCTCTCCAAAGGTCTCTCCTTCTGCCCCTCGGCACATACTGACCATATCCAACTCTGCAATGATATGGAGGAGTTTTTCAGAAAAATGAGATTAATGGAATATTTTTATGACAAAGACCCTCCATACAGCAGCGACTCTGAGATGGAACAGCCCATAAGGAATCCTACCAAAAAATCTACCTGGACCCCACGCCCTGGAGCTAATGCAGCACTGGATAAATATATTGACTGTTTCAGAAGCAAAGTAAAATCAGAAATCCTAGAGAAACAAAAGAAACAGGTGCATAACCTAACCCTGCAGGAACAGAAGGCTATTACATCACTGAAAGAAAATCAGGATATAATAATAAAACCAGCTGACAAAGGGGGCGCAATAGTCATAATGAATACCTCAGACTATATCCAGGAAGCAAACAGGCAACTGTCAAATCCCATCCATTACTCCAAACTTGGAAGTGATCCCACAGAGGCCTATATGAAAGAACTAAAGAGTATGATCAAGGAGTTTCCAGTCCAGATCCAGAATCAGGTAAAAGGACTTATCCCCCAAGATCCCAGGCCGGGCTGCTTCTATATGCTCCCAAAGATACACAAAGATGGCAACCCTGGGAGGCCTATCATTTCTGGCATTGGGACACTGACAGAAAACATCTCAGGTTGGGTGGAAAATCTCCTAAAACCCCTTGTCAGGGATACTCCAAGCTATATCCAGGACACCACTGACCTTCTTAACAAACTGAATGCCTTGGGCCCTCTATCTGAGGGTACCATTTTGGCCACCATGGATGTGGAATCCCTGTATACCAACATTCCCCACAAGGATGGAGTTGCAGCATGTCGGGTACACCTGGCAAAACAAAACCTCCCAACAGAACCAGTAACGCAGCTCATACAATTCATCCTTAGCCACAACCATTTTACCTTTGGAGAGGATCTATATCTACAGCGAATGGGAACTTCAATGGGGACCAGATGTGCACCCCAATATGCAAATCTCTTTATGGCAGAAATGGAAGGAACATATTTATCAACATGCACCACCAAACCTATGATTTACCTTCGTTATATCGATGATATCCTTGTCATCTGGACTGCAGGTGAGGAGGCCCTACTTCAATTCCATAATGACTTCAATGACTTTCACCCGACCATCAACCTTAAACTTAGCTATTCAGGGAGTGAAATTCACTTTCTGGATACCACAATATACATTAAAGACCACCGGCTACTCACATCAATATACCACAAACCCACAGACAGAACGGCCTACCTGAGAAACGACAGCTTCCACCCCAAGCACACAAGACAATCTATAATCTACAGCCAGGCTATACGATACAATCGTATTTGCTCCGACAAAACAGACCTGGACAAGCACCTCCTGGATCTGAGGTTGAAATTTCTCAGATTGGGATACAAACCAAAAGTGACGGACAACCAATTAAACAAAGCGGCAGCCATTACCAGAGACAGTCTGCTCACATATAGAGAGACCCAGAAAGAAGCCCGAGTGCCCCTAGTTGTCACCTACAACCCACAGCTGGAGATCCTACGAAGGATTGCCAAGGAGCTCCAACCTGTACTACATAGGGACAACAGACTCAAGGACATATTTCCAGTCCCCCCTCTCCTTTCCTTTCGACAACCACCAAACCTGAGGCGTATTATCGTCCGGAGTGCCCTGAAGGCCCCAACTGAAAATGGCACCTCACCTTGCCTACATAAAAGGTGCATGACCTGCAAGCACATCCACACCGCTGACAGTGTACCTATCCCAAAGTCACAACAGGTGCACAGAATTAGGGGGACATTTTCCTGCAGGTCTTCCAATGTGGTGTACCTCATAATGTGTGTGCAATGTCCCACCACAGGCCTCTATGTGGGGGAAACAGGGCAGAGACTCAGTCAACGAATGAACTCACACAGATCCAATATTAATAACAGCAGAACCGATCTCCCAGTGGCCGCACATTTCTCCGGAGAAAACCACTCTATTGAAGATTTGCGGGTTGTGGTTTTAATGGGACATTTTAAGACACAGGAGAAAAGAAAAGAAATGGAGTATAAATTTATGCAAAAATTTCAAACTCTGCAATTTGGACTTAATATTCATGCCAGCTTCATGTCACACTATGTTTGAACCATGAACTGAACTCAATATTCATGCCAGCTTCAAATCACACTATGTGTGACCTGTGAGGGTCACAAATCACCTCCTGATAGCAAACAGATAACAGCAAGAATTACTGATCCCTCCGTCACGCACCACAAGTTTCCAGACTGTTTTTTTGACCTGTTGTAAATAACTTCTCTACTTAGATTGCAATTTTTTTAAGGACTCTAAAATGCTTTGAAAACCATGTGTATAAAAATCTGTTAATTTTCAGTTCTTGTATCACACCATGTCTGATGAAGGGAGCGAGTACTCCTGAAAGCTTACTTATAAATATACTCAGTTAGCCTCTAAAAGGTATCGCCTGATTTCTTCACTCTTCCACTACAGATCTACAAACACTCAGAATCACCCAAAATCTATGGATGCTTTAATAATACTCTAAATCATAATCTGATGTGTCTTTTTCTCAACCATTATGACTGAACTTACAGTCTTCTTATGAGAGGAAGTACATATATTCCACCGGCTCCTCGGGGCCACAAAACAATACAATTTATATCCAATCCTGTGATAAGTGGGGTCTTCCCCCCCCCCCCAAAACAAAACAGCTCTAGTCAGTAACTAACTATATGGCTCCTACACAGGACCATAATAAGGATGAATGCACACAGAGCCTAAAGGCATGTTTTATTTCCACCCAAAAACTGCCTATTCAAGTGAATGATAGTTTTCAAAATCCCATCATAAGCATTCAAAGAACAGACAGGGCAGATTTTGGGCCTGTAAGTCACACAACAGATGTCACAGCTTTCATGTTGGGCCTCAAAGTAGTCAAAACAGGGAAGTACAAATCGGACCTTTAGTTTCAATACTATTTAGTTTATGGCTGTAGATATGATAGATTTGCCTTCATTTAAAGCATATAGCGGTAAAGGAGGGTCTTCAGGGCTTTTCTCATTTTTTCAGGCGGGAAACCCGGCAGACCCCATTATAGTCTACAGGGTCTGCGGGTAACCGCTTTTAAGCGGACTGGGTTTCCATTTTTTGGGTCCCAAAGCGGACCTGAAGAAAAGAAACCCGAAAGCACATGTGAACCTAGCGCAAGCCATCTAATAGGTGGTATAAACTTAGACTATACAGTCCAAAAATGCAGCAGATTTATTATCCAGCAGTCACTATGATAAATGTGGTGCATTTGAAGACTAGTGTAAGTTTACACTAGCTATACATAAAACACTGGGGCAGATTTATTAAGTCTTCATAAATGCCCCAAATGGTGCAGGGAACGAGTGATTTCTGAAGAGGCTACAGCCAGAATGGCGATCTCCATTATAAATCAACCTAGAAAACTGGAGTGAGTTATAATAAGGCTGTGTTCACACGGAGTTTTTTGGCAGCGGATTTTGACATGGAATCCGCCTCAAAACCCGTCTGAAAAAATGCCTCCCATTCATTTCGATGGGAGTCAATAGCTTTTTTTTTCCACTAGCAGAAAAAAAAAAAAAAAAAAAAAAAAAAAAAAGAGACATGACTTATCTTCAGGCGGATTCCACCCACAGTGTCCGCGGCTCGAGACTCCTTCCCGATTAGGCCCATTCATCTGGGCCTAATCAGGAGCGGGATGCCACGACAGAATGCTGATGCACTGCATTGGCATCCCCTCGCGGCAGACTGCGGCGAAAAGTCCGCCGTGTGAACACACCCTAAATATGTCGGGCCAAGGTGTCCTTGGCTTACCCTGCTCCTGCCAAGGAGGGTGCAAAACAGAGGTTGTGACGCACATATGACACAATAAAGCGTATTGCGCCAAATGTGAGCAACATCAATCACAGTTTTCTTGCAGAAGGATTAAAAAAAAAAAAAAATCCCCTAAATGTGCGTGAATCCAGTATTAAGCTAAGGTCCCATGTTGCGGAAACACAGCGTTTTTTTGGTGCAGATTCTGCTGCTGTTTTTTGAGCCAAAGTCAGGAGAAGCTTGAAAAAGAACGGAAAATATAAAGGATGAACTTAGACATTTACCTTCTGTTAATTCCACTCCTGACTTTAGCTCAAAAAACTGCAGCAAAATCTGCAACAACAAAAAAAGCTGCGTTTCCGCAACATGGGGCTTCAGCCTTACAACCATTCTGAATTTTCAAGCTTCACCTGATTTGGCTGCAAATGACTAATGTGTGAATAAGGACTTAGGGTGAGGCTACACACTGAGGCAAAGCTGTGATTTTTTGTTGCAGAATTTTCTGTAGTTTTCGAGTCAAAACCAAAAGTGACATCAAAAGCAATGGGATATATAAAGAAAGTACTTATACTACTTCTGCTAAATCCACTCAAGGCTATGACTCAAAAAATGCCTTAGCTTTAGGGAGGTGTCACACCAAGCTTTTTTTTTTTTTTTATTCTCTTGTGTAGCAGTTTTCATGCAGTTCTTTGAGCCAAAGCCAAAAGTGGTTTCAAAAGGAATGGGAAATACAGCATATTAAATGCCTGTTTAAATCCCATTCCCTAGGCAGCAACTATAAATTGCTGTGGGTTATCTGCCAGAAATTTTGGTCCAGACACCCTGCGATGATTCCGGCCAGTGTGTCCCCAGCCTAAAAGTGGTTTGGCATGTATCAAATAAACAATAGGGCAGATTTATGAAGACTGCCATCTTTAATAATCCCTGCACCAGCAGCAGGCACACCTCCACCTAAATCAGACCTACTCTCTGTCGGGCCATGTGCCTGCACTGAAATCTATTCCAAGTTGTATCTGACATTTATGTCAGTAAACTATGGATCCACACACACCACTTTCTAGGAAAGAGGCAAGGGTGGCATAAAAGTAAAAAAAGAAAAAGTTGCAAAGTTTTGCACAAAGGCCCAATTTACAAAAAAAATAAATAAATAAAATTATATATATATATATATATATATATATATATATATATATATATGAGACTGTTTGAGCCTTGTACAGCGGAAAACTGGTGTACAAGGAATGAATACATCTTCCCCATTGCGTTTTGTGCCATATTTTAGATAAAAGACAATAAGGATTCCTGAAAAAAACAAAAAATGTGTGGCTGTTTTTGTGGTGTTTTTCCTAACTTAAGGCTGCACTTTCTTTTTCAGAAAAAAAAAAAAAAAACAAAACACACAGCAGCCATATGTTATTCAATAGGAAATCATTAATTTCCATTGTATTCTTTTTCTTGATAATTTAAATTTTTTTTTTTTTTTTTTTTTTAATTTCATGGCATTTCTGCTTCTTTCATGGTTTTCGATACGCAGCATGGTATGGGTCTTCAGTTTCCTTTTACCTGATGTGTTCCCAGCCCCAGTGTGTTTTTTGGCTTTGCAACATTTTCCCCTCAAAATGCAGCAAGCTATAGCGGTGGTCAGGCTGACTGTGGTGTTTTATTTGTAAATGTTACGCTTTTTTTGGTCTCAGCACACAATTACCTGTGCTGTGGGTTTAAAGAGGACCTTTCACACCGCATAGATGTGCAGTATTATATCCCACTAGAAAGCCAACAGTGCACTGAATTCAGCACATTGTCAGCTTTCCTCATATGCGCCCCAGTGCTGGCGATATCAGAGCCGTTAGTTTTGGCACCAATATCTTATCATAAAGAGGGGAGATATCGGTGCAGACATTAACGGCACCAATATCTCCAACACCGAGGCGCACACTGGTAAAGCCGACTGCGCTGAATTGTGAAAGGTCCTCTTTAAGGCTTGTATTACACAGTGACTGAATGTGGTTCCCATCATTTGACCACAGATCAGTGTGGGCTACATAATGACTCTGACCACTACTTCTGTCACACGACCAAAGATCAAGGTCTCGCCCTGAGACTCCATCCCTAATCTAAGTAAGTGGAGTCTCACTGAAACTCCGATGGTGCTGCAACTGCGACTAGAAGTCGTGAAAAGATTGAGCACTGCTGGACCTATTTTGTGACTAGAAGTTACAGATGCAGCACCCTTCACTTACATTAGTGAATCACAGGGTAACACGATGATCTTTGGTCATGCGACAGGAGTTGTCAAGTAACCCTAGTGTTAAACCCACAGAATGTCAATTAATGCTGTGGGTTTCAGCCTTTGCATTGCATCTGCAGGAGATCTGCAGCAATTCCTACATGATCAAGTGTTTTTTGCTGGAAATTCAGTGGCACATCCACCATGTGTTTCCCAGCCTAAGAGCTTATTCACATGACAATGTTCTATCCATAAAACACGGTCCATGTGTGGGCAGTATTTCCTGGATAGCTTTACATCAGTTCAGAAGCTCACTGTATCATAACTCACTATGAGCACTGTGTGAGTCGATTCACACACCTGTAGTTTGGGACATAAGACTTGCACCAATTTAACCATGTACTGTCTAATAAAACTATTTTATCCAGCAGCAGAGATCTTGAAAATAGTGAACAGTGAAACATAATGCAGAGCTTTTCACTATACAGTATTGGAATATTTACATCTGACAATCTAAAACATCACTTCATAAGAAGAAAACAAATGAACGCATTAGTATAAAGAGGTGTTCACATCTGCGTTGGGAATTCCATTTTTTTATGATCCATCCAACAATAAAACATAATTCAACAGTGGACTTATGATCAGGTTGCTATTTTTCAATCATTTTTTGGACAGAATCTGTAACAGAGCTTCCAACACAGCCTTACACACGTGTCTCACACCTACATTACCAGGTTTATCATTTTCTGGTTGCAATAAAGTTTGGCATGTTACCAAGTATAACACATAGGCTACGTTCACACAACTGAGCGGCACGCGTTACATTTGAGTGTATGGGAGAATCAGTGAAACAGACAAAAACAGAACATGACCCACATTTTGACAGTGCGTGACAACAGACCATCAAGATATTGGCCATGTGAATAGCCCCCATTCACTTGCATTGAATTAAATGCTGCCATGTGGTGTCAGTTAATGTTGTGTGAATATTATAATATAGCTTTATAGGTTATAGTTGCTTTCCTTATTTATGACATGAAACATGTCATAATATAAAAAAAAAAAAAAAAAAAAAAAAAAAACCCTTTATAAATGTGGTATATATTGCCACTACCATGCATATTTTCTACCTAGTTGGTTTTGCAAGGTACCTATGTTATTGGATTAATACATTTGCTTGTTGAAAGTGGAACTCCCCTTTAAGTGATATAGCTATAACTGACCTGAGCTTTGGCGGACACTGACAGCAAAGCATGGCTGGAGAACCTGGTCTGTCCCTCCCCACTCAGTCCTGCTGCCCGGCTCAGTGCTTCCACCTGGCGGCTAAGCTTCTCGACCTGCTCCCGTAGGCGCCGGTTCTCGCACTGTAGGTCGGTGACAGTACGGGAGAGCGGTCCGGCCAGTCTCAGCACGTCCTCCAGTTGCCTCTCCACCCCGCGCCTGAAGTCCTCCATCTCCGCCTGCAGCCCCTGTACAGTTCCGCTCAGCGGGCACACCTTATCCTCGTCCGACATATTCCTGCAGCTCACCGCCGGCCACACAGACACCTCCACGCCCTGGTGATCCATAGTGTCCGAGCAATTTAGTAGCGACTTCTTTACCTCAGTGCACGTTACACGCTCATGTCCTGCGGCGGTCACTTCCGCCGTGTGAGGTAGTTGTGGAGCTGTGTGCAAGGAGGTGATGCTGGAGCTGCTATATACAGGCAGGGGTCACCTCTGGGTAGTCACCTGTCACTGTGTGTGAAGTCAGGAGCTCAGCTTCTGCGGTTACAAGACGGAAAAGAAACGCTTCTACCTGACAGGATACAGTAGTGTCGTGTTCTACTACCTGTATTACGGTTGTTGCACTGTTCACTAGTCGTGCACTGCTCTTATATACTGGTGCTGCACTGCTGAGCACTATTACTGATAACTACGCCTGCACTGCCCAACACTACTGCTCACCACTATTCACTACTAATCATGTACCCCTGACCACTGCTGCTCACTAATACTCCTAACCACTGTTCACTACTGCTCCTGCACTTGTGCTGGTGCTGCACTACATTCTACTGCTCCTGCGCTTGTGCTGCACTACACTCTACTGCTCCTGCACTTGTGCTGGTGCTGCACTACACTCTACTGCTTCTGCACTTGTGCTGCTCTACTCTCTACTGCACTTGTGCTGGTGCTGCACTACACTCTACTGCTCCTGCACTTGTGCTGCACTACACTCTGCTGCTCCTGCACTTGTGCTGCACTACACTCTACTGCTCCTGCACTCAGAACCACTGCCTTACTACCAGGAGTGCAGTACCGCTTCTCCAGTACATTTAGGCAGCTGCACGAAGATGCTCAGTCAGGGGAGGGACAGAGGAGGAGGAGGAGGGAGTCGCAGTCTTTCTCTCCTGTGTTACCATGCTGTGCCAAAATAAACAGGCCCCTTATCTATCTCTAGAGGAGAACAAGAGGAGGGGGATGAGGTGACAGCGATGAGGAGAGAGGTTGTAGTAAAGCTGACCATGGCAGATAATAAGAGCTCTCCTCACCATTGCCATGGGGACTATAAATATTGAGAATACACAGATTAGCATTGTCTCTGGTACTACCAGTAGATGCAATAAACAATAGATTGTACTCCTGTATATATAGACAGGTATATGTAATGATGTTCATATAGAGAGGTGTATACAAAAGAAAGATCTTCCTGGACTCAAGTTGTAAAGACATGTTACTTCTATAGAAGCAAGGAGCTAAATGTCTGCATCCAGTGCTGCTTAGCTTTGGCTAACCATAGGATCAGATAGGTAAAATCAAACCTGTTGTATTTCTGTTTCCTTCTGGGGGTGATGTCATTAACCCCTCACACAGCAGAAATTTGTGCAAGCTGAAAAATTCAACTTCAGGAATCAGCCATGTAATTTGCTAATTCTGCACCAGCCAGGAAGAATTTTTCCTCCCATTCAATTCAATGGGAGTTATCAGCCAGAATCCACCTGAAAATCAAGCATAACGCTTATTTTTTTTTTCTGCTAGCTGAAACAAATCAGTGTTTATCTCCCACTGAAATGAATGGGCGGCAGATTTCAGGTAGAATTTGGAGCTGAGGCAGAATCTGCCTCAAATTCAGCTCCAAATTCAGCTGTGCTAACGTGCCCTGAAGTGAACTTGTCAGGTGATTTCTGCAGGCCTATCTGAGAGCAGTATATATCTGTGATATATAGGTTAATATCATAGAGAGAAAGCTGAGCTCTGTGATATATAGGTTTATATGTTAGAGAGAGAGAAGCTGAGCTCTGTGATATATAGGTTTATATGTTAGAGAGAGAGAAGCTGAGCTCTGTGATATATAGGTTTATATGATAGAGGGAGAGAAGCTGAGCTCCGATATATAGGTTTATATGATAGAGGGAGAGAAGCTGAGCTCTGATATATAGGTTTATATGATAGAGGGAGAGAAGCTGAGCTCTGTGATATATAGGTTTATATGATGAGGCTAAGAAGTTGAGCTCTGTGATATATAGGTTTATATGATTTGGAGCAGGATTTCTCATTAAATCCTGACACCAATTGTGCAAGTTCTCCCACTTAAAAAGATGAGAGAGGCCTGTAATTGACATCATAGGTAGACCTCAACTATGAGAGACAAAATGAGAAAACAAATCCAGAAAATCACATTGTCTGATTTTTTAAGAGTTTATTTGCAAATTATGGTGGAAAATAAGTATTTGGTCACTTACAAACAAGCAAAATTTCTGGCTCTCACAGACCTGTAACAACTTCTTTAAGAGGCTCCTCTGTCCTCCACTCATTACCTGTAGTAATGGCACCTGTTTGAAATTGTTATCAGTATAAAAGACACCTGTCCACAACCTCAAACAGTCACACTCCAAACTCCACTATGGTGAAGACCAAAGAGCTGTGGAAGGACACCAGAAACAAAATTGTAGACCTGCACCAGGCTAGGAAGACTGAATCTGCAATAGGCAAGCAGCTTGGTGTGAAGAAATCAACTGTGGGAGCAATAATTAGAAAATAGAAGACATACAAGACCACTGATAATCTCCCTCGATCAGGGGCTCCACGCAAGATCTCACCCCATGGGGTCAAAATAATCACAAGAACGGTGAGCAAAAATCCCAGAACCACATGGGGGGACCTAGTGAATGACCTGCAGAAAGCTGGGACTAACGTAACAAAGGCTACCATCAGTAACACACTACACCGCCAAGGACTCAGATCCTGCAGTGCCAGACGTGTCCCCCTGCTTAAGCCAATACATATCCGGGCCCGTCTGAAGTTTGCTAGAGAGCATTTGGATGTTCCAGAAGAGTATTGGGAGAATGTCATATGGTCAGATGAAACCAAAGTAGAACTGTTTGGTAGAAACACAACTCGTCGTGTTTGGAGGAGAGTGAATGCTGAGTTGCATCCGAAGAACACCATATCTACTGTGAAGCATGGGTGGCAACATCATGCTTTGGGGCTGTTTCTCTGCAAAGGGACCAGGACGACCGATCCGTGTACATGAAAGAAAGAATGGGACCATGTATCGTGAGATTTTAAGTGCAAACCTCCTTCTATTAGCAAGGGCATTGAAGATGAAACGTGGCTGGGTCTTTCAGCATGGCAATGATCCCAAGCACACCGCCAGGGCAACAAAGGAGTGTCTTCATAAGAAGCATTTCAAGGTCCTGGAGTGACCTAGCCAGTCTCCAGATCTCAACCCCATAGAAAACCTTTGGAGGGAGTTGAAAGTCCGTGTTGCCCAGCGACAGCCCCAAAACATCACTGCTCTAGAGGAGATCTGCATGGAGGAATGGGCCAACATACCAGCAACAGTGTGTGCCAACCTTGTGAAGACTCACAGAAAACGTTTGACCTCTGTCATTGCCAACAAAGGATATATAACAAAGTATTGAGATGAACTTTTGTTATTGACCAAATACTTATTTTCCACCATAATTTGCAAATAAATTCTTAAAAAATCAGACAATGTGATTTTCTGGATTTGTTTTCTCATTTTGTCTCTCATAGTTGAGGTCTACCTATGATGACAATTACAGGCCGGCCTCATCTTTTTAAGTGGGAGAACTTGCACAATTGGTGGCTGACTAAATACTTTTTTCCCCACTGTATAATCCTATATATTACAAAGTTCAGCTTCTCTTCCTCTATCATATAAACATATATACTGTATATCACAGAGCTCAGATTCTTTCCTTCTATCATATAAACTAATACATGCCCCCTGATTTTTGCATCCTTTTTCATAACTTCTAGATATATTTTCAATACCCTTTTATAGTATTTTTTTTTACCAGAGGAAAATATATAAAAAGTAAGCTATATTTTTTAGATTTATGGTTCTTTATTTTTCTAAAATTAGGAAAGCCACAATAAAGTCTTGGGCTTAGCTATAGCAATGATTTGGTTTGACGCAGAGTGTATATTACACAGTAGTCAGTGAGTGCAGTGTGGGCTACAAAAGAGAGCATAGATTCAGTTCTAAAGCACTTCTGTCTTTCTCTTAGGGTCTCTCCCTGTTCCTGGTCAAAATTTCAGAAAGCTTAAGGCTAATGCTCCACGTTGCGGAAACGCAGCTTTTTTTGTTGCAGAATTTGCTGCGGTTTTTTTTTAGCCAAAGCCAAGAATGGCTACAAAAGGAGTGGGAGCCCCAGCAGGAGAAGACATGCCTCTAAAGCCCATTTCAGCTAATTTGCATAAGAATAAAATGCTGATGTTCATGAAAAAGGAGCTGCAACGCAGAATAAATGCAATTTTGGAAAGTGTAGAAGCCACCCTGCAAGGTATGGTCATCAGTTTGATACCAATTTTCTTGCTGACAGACTCCCTTAAAACCTGCGGCATACATTTACTATACATGGTCTTTTTCAGGTTTAAAGGGTTGTCTTATCAGATAGACCTGAAGATATTAGAGACAGTGGTCCTTTTTTGAGGTCCCTGTCTATGAGCCATAGTAGAGACTTGCTAGGAAGCATCAGATTCTATGGCAAACTTTAGATTTCATGGGTTACATGGACAACATTACTCTATGTAGCATGACATTTAGCTGCTTCAGGAGAAAATCATCAACCGATGGCCACTTTCCCTGACAGAATCAACTGCTCCCTTATTAAAGGGGTTGTCAGTGGTAAGATCAAGCCCTTTCAGTCAGAATTGATGGATAGATAGATAGATAGATAGATAGATGAAAAGGATGACTAAAGGAAGTGGATGGACATTTGATCTTGCCATCACTCAGAGGCTATCTCTCCGTTATGAGGATCAAAATAAGCAGACAAGAATTATCCACCATCTCATCGGATACCATCTGTATACAGTACACCTGTGGCTTATTGGATGTCTTCAATGAACAGAAAAGATTGATATTTTGATATTGGTGTCAGCTGTACCACAAATAGTTGAATGAGCTGTTGCCCATTGGCTACTAATGTTTACTAGTCTTTTGTGTGTGACCTGACTTACCAGATAAGGCTAGGTTCACATGTGCGCTGGAGTCTCTGTTGGAGACTCACCGCAAAAATCGGCACAGAGAAAAGCCCTGCACGGAGGAATTGCTGGACTTTTCTCTTTTCCGCTTTCAGTATGAAAACAGCAAACACCCAGTAGACCCCATTATAGTCTGCTGGGTAACCGCTGTTTTAGCGGTCCAGTTCTCCATCATTCAGGTCCCCTGGGAGACCCAAATGGCAGAGAACCCAGCGCAGATGTCACCCTAGCCTAAGAAGAACTTCTCATATGGTCCACTTACTCATTGTCACAGGGGTCATAAATATTGAGAAAAGAATACACTAAAGCCATAACTATTTCTGTGACCAGCTGTAGACACAATAAAGCTGTATATTATACTTGTAAGTGTTTACACAGGCTAGTAGAAGACAGGGTGCTGAGCAGTCATAATTTACTTCTATGACCTCTTGTGTTGTCATAGAAGATGCAATAGCTGGGATACAGAAATTTGCTTACTCATCTGTACATGACCTATTCTAGGAGGTGTTAACAGCAAGGATTAAGATTTACTCTAGGATAGACAATAAAATGATTGATCATTGTTTTTCACAACTAATATGACTCAGAGTAAACTGAGGCAGTGGATAAGATAGATTTCGTATCAGTCTGACATATAAGGATAAAATGCTGCTAAGGTTACATGCACACAAACGTGCATGTGTGCGGTTCATGGATGAACGGTATATGGATGATATCTGTGTGCCTCCACTGACCCATTCATTTGCTTCAGTGAGTCTGGGTCACAAAACTGACAGGAATAGGACTCATACTTGTGAGCTTTGCCCCAGGCTCATGTGTGTTGGGCTATTAGAATATAATTGGTCAGTGTCCTAGCCATGAAAAACAGATCTAGCACACTGACAATGCACATGAAGCCAATGTGACAATGTGCATGAAGCCTATATATCTATATCTAATATATCTATAAAGTGCTGCAGAATATGTCGGTGCTATACAAGCAAGCATAATAAATTAAACAGCGGATACATTTTTCATAAATATAATATATATATGTTGTTCGACCACTCTTAGGCTAAGTTCATGTCTGCGCCGGAGTCTCCGGTGGAGTTGCTGGTTTCGACGTGTAACCACTGTTCAGCCCAGTGCAGATGTTTACCTAGCCTTACCTAATTAGTGGGTTTGGCTGACCCACAAGCCCCCATAAACAATAATATTTGCTGATTTTAGTGGGACCAGCTGACTACCTTATGTGTATGAGGGCCTCCCAACAGATGATGCTGGGGATAAGAAGGACCAGACATGTTTAATTGTTTTACGCCTTTGTTCCCTCAGGAGATATGCTGCCACCTGAGGTATTGTGCAGTGCTTATTCTCTCTCCATTAATAACACATACATTCATGATCAAGCTGAGCATGCATATTTATGGGGAGGTTGGGAAGAATAGGTGTTGGCTGCATGAGCTTTTGAAGTTTCTTGTAATCTTATCTGACTGGATGTTCAGTTGCTTTTAGTTTATTATCCGTCTTATCTTTGCTGAAATACATTTGTTTCCAGGTAAGCTTGTTCTTATACACCTGTACATATTACCCAATGTGAACAGGCAAGGTTATATTACGGTAAGGGACCCAATGTCTGCAGGGACATTTCCACTGGAAAATTGCCATGACTAAAACCACATGAAGGTGGGTGATTTTTCCCTGCATTTCCCCTCAGATTTGTCTTTTATGCATTGCAAAGTTTATAATCTGCGGGTATCCACTGCAGCAATAGTTTACACCTGAAGCACAAGTCACTTTGCGCTGCAGGTTTTTTTGTGGATGGGATTTGTTTAAGCCCCATCCACTGAGCTACAACTGCAAATCTCTGCAGGTTAGCTGCTAGCGAATTTGCCAACAGCCTTCAAAAGCATGGGGGATGAACAGGGCAGGAGCCTGTTGTGGGATAGGAGATGGATTGTAGACTAACTCCAATAAACATTAATCATAGGTGGTGAAAATTTCCTGTAAACAAATATCAAGTCTATTTTTTGCATCTGTAGAGCTACTTGTCTCTGTGTTAGACCAAGAAAGGCTGAGAGTTACCTATAATCCTATCCTAAATATAATACTCAATAATAAAAAATATGATTTCCATGAAAAGAAGTAAAGTACCATATGTCTATGAGGTAGAACGTCAATGAAATTGTATACAGTAAATTCTGTGAATTGTGTGATACAGATAATATACATAATCCAGTACAATATGCAAATGTAAGTGGAATGTAACAGTGGGTGCAACATTCAGTTCATTAAAATATTCTGAGCAGGCGTACAGAATGGTACATTGTGCCTATTTAACTCAAGATAGTAGATATGGAAGCAGATCAAAAATTCTTGATGAATGCTTCAGGACTGTAAACAGAGAAATACTTTTCTCCATACATGGCTGCCTTGTTCTAAACCCAAAATTATGGAAACAAGTTGCAAATACGTATAATGACTGTATTATTCTAGTGTCTGATTGCCATGCTTGATGCCAAACATGGAAACGTCTTACTACTATAGACACAGTCTACACCTCTACTTGTGCTATTACTAACTGTTAAGTGCACATCAATGTATTGTAATGTTTATTTTTATACTTTAGAGCTTTAGTTATTCTTTATGCAGTTTGATAACATGTTCCCCTGTTTCCATAGTAGCAGCATCTGTGTACTATTCAGCCTACCATTGAGTTCCATAACAATATAACAGAGCTCCAATCCCACATAAAGAATCTTAAGGTTAAGGCCATACATTGCTTAGACCAAAAAACATGCCGAAAGAAATTAAAGCAAGAATTTGACCTGCTGCAGGTTTCAAACCCAGAACACAAGACACTTTGTGCTGCAGGTTTTTTATGCAGTTCATCGATTGGATTTCTTCCTGCACAGGCAATGCACCATTTCCTTACTTTTTGCCTGGGGGTCAGGTGATACAATGTAGAGGCACTCTCTTTGCCAGTTTGGTAGAGCTCCAGCACTATCTATTGTTATTGCTTTTCTTACTTTCTATGCAGTGGTCACTACAGGAGAAATATAGTATTACTGTACATGTGACTATTTACATGAGCGGCCTACTATGCAATATATAGATGGAGCATCTTTGCCAGCCCAAAACCTGCTCGTTGCCAGTGGCCTTCCACTCTGGCTCATATTGAGGGGATCCCCTTCTATGACATCCTAATAGAGCATTTGGAAAGGGATTATCTGATTATGCAATTCCTTTAACCCCCTAACAGTCATTAAAATTACAAAACTCTTTCGAAAATTAACCCTTCCGATTTTCAATTTATATCTCAAGTACATATTACTAGCACATATCTCTGGTGCCTTATGTACATTTTAACCCTTTAGCGATTTAACACATTTTAGCCTTAAAGCAATAACTGGCTGTCTGGGGGCGTGTTATTGATTAATCCATGGAGACCAAATCTTATCAAAATGGTGATGGTTATCAGTTCTTAGTTGTATTAATCTTTTTGATTAGCATAACAGTATCAACTCATCTAATGATTTCCGATATCAGGAGAGATGGAGTCTGCCATCTGGATCCTATGTGGATTCTAGCAGACCTGAGAATGTAATGTATCAACTTATGTGGAGCCAGAAACATGTGTAAGGCTAGCCAAAGCTGTATAACAAATGGGCAAGTTTACCAAATATGGAGAGTGTCTCCGACATCCTGGCAACCCTTAAAACATAATGGGGAGACTGTTGGATATATTCGGCGTAGTTGGGCCAGGAACATGGCGATGAGCGAGGAGCTCAATTGCAAGGGTGAATAAGACCGAAGATAAAGGATAGTCTTGACGGGTTTCTCAATGAATATTAATAGGGGGTCAGTGAATCTGTTGGTAACTTTAGGTATGTGATAGGGTCTAAGTAAAGTGCATGCAAGGTCTGTTGAAACCAAACCATGATACCCATATCCCGAAGTACTTGAACAAGGTAGATCCATAACAAGTAGCGAGATAGGTAGGCATTGTACGTTGACCCAACGTACAATATTGTATAACTTCCTAAAGTTGTCCGAGGCTTGCTGACCGGGTATAAATTCCACCTGGTCAGATTGAACCAAAGATGGGAGCAAACTATTTAAACAGAAAGCTTAGATGGACGAAAAAAAGTTTTATGTCTATATTCAAAAGTGATATTTGTCTATAGTTAACAAGGGTAGTGCTATATTTATTGGGTTTAGGGATTACAGCTATTAATGCGCTACTCATGTTTGGGGTCAGGGGCGTAAATATCGGGGTAGCAGCGGTAGCGGCTGCCACAGGGCCCGGGACATTAAGGGGCCCGGGACCCGGAGCCCTGTGGCAGCCGCTACCGCAAACCCCACAAACACTGTTATTATTATACTCCGGGGTCTTTTGAGACCCCAGAATATAATGATCGGGGGCCCGGGGAAGGTGAGGGAACATAAAAAACACTGTAACTCACCTCTCCTACGCTCCGCAGGCTTCAGGCCTGTTTGGTGACGTCCCAGACATCATCCGACGTCATTATGTGTCGCGACGTCGGCCTTCGCTCATGCGAGATCTGCTCCGACATTGAAGATGGCCGAAGTAGCGCACGGGAGTGCACCGGAGCCAGGAAGAGGTAAGTAGCATTGTTTTTTATGTTTGTATCCTCCCCTGGGTCTCCGATCATTATACTCTGGGGTCTAAAAAGACCCCAGAGTATAATAATCGTTTTATGCGTGGTCCACTATGGGGCATAATACTGTGTGCAGGGGCCACTATGGGGCATAATACTGTGTGTAGGGGTCACTATGGGGCATAATACAGTTCGCAGGGGCCGCTGTGGGACATAATACTGTGTGTAGGGGCCACTATGGGGCATAATACTGTGTGCAGGGACCACTATGGGGCATACTACTATGTGCAGGGGCCACTATGGGGCATAATATTGTGTGCAGGGGCCACTATGGGGCATAATACTGTGTGCAGGGGCCCCTATGGTGCATAATAGTGTGTGCAGGAATGCGGTTTATGCGGGGGGAGGGTTGGGGCGGCGATTTGTGCGGGGGTGGGGGTTGGGGGCGGCGTTTCGGGGGGGGGGGGGGCCATGTCAAATGTTCGCCTTGGGGCCCAGCCATTCCTAGTTACGCCACTGTTTGGGGGGGATGTGCCATCCAGTAAGATATAGTTGCACTTCTGTTGAAAATGTGGTATAAGTATTTCCCAAAATTTGTTATAATATAATGACGAAAAACCATTATGCTTGAGGGCCTTACTATTTTTATGGGCATCAATCGTGTATCCACTATGGTAACTGATAATGTTTAATGATTTAATTTAGATTTCTCTTTTTTTAATTCACTTAATTTTGTTAATTGACAAAACTAAACTATTAACACTTCTATTTTTTAAAGCATTCTTACTTTTTTTAGCATTTTTTTTTCCTCGCCATCCTAAATGTGGCAGTGTGACTTCTGGAGTGGCATATTTATGCCACTAGAGATATGTATTTCACGTTTGGGAAGTAGGGTGGAAAAGAAAAGTCAGGGAAAGTGGGGTGGTTCATATGAATCTGCACACAAAGGAGCTGTTAATGAGGGTTAATTAGCAACCAGGTGGAAGGGCTCTATAAATGAGATGTTGGCCCTTCCCATAATGCTTCCTGTCTGGGGAAACAGGCTGTGTGCCAGGGCCTGTGGGAACCAGAACCACTGTGTTTGTAGAGATTAGGGGTAGTAGGCCTACAGTCTCATAGTGAGGGACACTGAATGTCTTTGTAAGTAGTCGGCTAAGGATTTGTTTGTGATGTACATGTTGTTTTGCTGTGAAGACAGAAGAATAAAGCTGGCTGTGGTTGGTTTTGAACTGAATCCACTATTTTGGAATGAGAAGTTTGAAAATTTCTGATGTGCCAACCATCCTGACAAAGAGATGGTGATCCTGTGAGCTTAAATAACTTTTGTAAAGTTTATGTCTTTATACAATTTGAGGCACACCAGTCGCAGCCACAGTCAGTGCATCACCTTGTCTGATGAACCACATTTTGAGCAGCACATATTTCGTTTCAGGCAATCATTCTGCATCTGGTTGAAAAGTGAATCAAAATATTTGAGTGTTATCTGTATGTCTGAGCTATGTATCTTACAAGAGGAGTACCTCTTATGTCTATAGGCGTACACAAATGTTTTCTTTGATGGTCTATTGATCATGGAGCCACGGTTTACACTAGTTGTCTTTCTTATATTGTGTGTCAAGCTGGAGTACCTGTCAAAAAGAAGACATCTGTTAAACACAAATTCCTTTTTGTAATCATATATACGCTATGACATCATGATTTCAATAATTGTTTACAAAATTGTTTATGATTATATCTGATCAAGATTCATTACTCTACAGGAACTGAGCTTAAATTTGATGATGTTACTGAATTGAAGCAGGACGCATAAATTACTCCAATGTGAGACTAGTTACACATGACTAGAGAACAATTTATTAGAAACCTGAAGACATGTAACATGTTTTAATAACTCCCAGAGTCACTATTTCTTTTCACCTAATGTCCCTGTACAACAGTACAAAACTAAAGGTGGTCACACACATGAGATATTCTTTGAGCAATGGTCATCCAAATGATTGTTTATCAGATCCTTCATGCAGCCAGATGTCCCAAACACTGAAACAACAACGATCGTGTCTAATAAATGTTTACACATGAAAGTTGGACAATTTAGACAAGTGTTAAAAAGGAAGTAATGCAAAATAACCATGCCTTTTGTGGATGTGTACTGGACATTTACTAACCAACAAAGACCTCCATAAACCAATGACAACAAAAAATATCAAGCATCAAAGAAAAGAACAATGGTCAAAACAAAATCCCAGATAATCTTATATAAAAAATATATATTTATTAATAAAGGTAATAAATAGTACATAAAGGATAATAGATCCAATAAAATGGTGCAAAAAAGACACAGATGACAAAGAACAAAAGGAATATGTGTCACAAAAAAAGACTCAACAAAAATTTGCATACAAATATGAAGATGACAATATATATGGCTGGGAAATTTAACCAGAATCAATAGAGCATCAGGTCCAAGGCCTAAAGTAATCAATGTGTAAAGTGTCAAGACAACAATCACCCAAACTGCAAGCTGTATCCTATATCATATGCATGTCAAGACACAAATAACATGCCCCTAAGTAATAGTATATAACATATATAATTAAATGTTTAACAGGAGCAATACATAGTACTTGATGTTAAAAGGACCAGTTAATAAATGCAAAATAGCAATGATTACCTGAAGCCATGAAAGTAGCAAAGTTGAGCCCCAGTGACACAAGAAGGTGACCTCCTGAGGAAGCTTTTCTAAGCGAAACACGTTGAGGTGCGTTCCTGCACATACCTTCTTGTGTCACTGGGGCTCAACTTTGCTACTTTCATGGCTTAAGGTAACCATTGCTATTTTGCATTTATTCACTGGTCCTTTTAACATCAAGTACTATGTATTGCTCCTGTTAAACATTTAATTATATATGTTATATACTATTACTTAGGGGCATAGAGCGGAGGTCAAGATAAGGTCTGGAAGACCAAGTAAAATTTCAGAGACAGCTGCCCGTAGAATTGCCAGAGTGGCAAATCAGAACCCCCAATTGACTGCAAAAGACCTTCAGGAAGATTTAGCAGACCCTGGAGTTGTAGTACATTGTTCTACTGTTCAGCGATACCTGCACAAATATTGCCTTCCTGGAAGAGTCATCAGAAGAAAACCTCTCCTGCGTCCTCACCATAAAATTCAGCACCAGAAGTTTGCAAAAGAACATCTAAACAAGCCTGATGCATTTTGGAAACAAGTCCTGTGAATTGATTAGGTTAAAATAGAACTCTTTAAACACTATGATCAAAAGTATGTTTGGAGAAAAAAAGGGCACAGAATTTCAAGAAAAGAACATCTCTTCAACCATTAAGCATGGGGGTTGATCAATCATGCTTTGGGGTTGTGCTGCAGCCAATGGTACAGGGAACATTTCATACAGAAACGCTTTCATCCCTTGGCATCTCTGACCTGGCCCTTTCCTGGATCTCCTCATACCTCACCAACCGCACATTCAGTGTCTCCCACTTGCACACCACCTCCCCGCCACGCCCTCTTTCTATAGGTGTCCCCCAAGGCTCCGTCCTTGGACCCCTCCTGTTCTCCACCTACACCCTAGGCCTTGACCAACTCATAGAATCCCATGGTTTCCATTACCATTGCTATGCTGACGACACCCAAATATATCTCTCTGGACCAGACATTACCTCCCTGTTGTCCAGAGTCCCAGAATGTCTAGCAGCTGTAGCCTCCTTTCTCTCCTCCCGCTTTCTCAAACTCAACATGGAGAAAACGGAGTTCATAATTTTCACCCCTCCATGCACGGCCCCCCTACCTGACCCATTTATCAAAATTAATGGAACCACTCTCACCCCAGTCCCACAGGCCCGCTGCCTTGGGATAACCTTAGACTCTGACCTATCCTTCAAACCCTCAACACCTCCTGCCACCTCCAACTCAAGAACCAACTCAAGAACATCCACCGAATCTGCTCCTTCCTCACCCCTGAAACTACAAAGATGCTAGTTCATGCCCTCATAATCTCCCACTTAGACTACTGTAACACTCTTCTCCATGGCCTCCCAGCAAACACTCTCGCCCCCTCCAGTCCATCTTAAACTGTGATGCTCGCTTAATACACCTCTCCCCCCATTCTTCATCAGCTGCTCTCCTCTGCCAATCCCTTCACTGGCTACCCATCGCCCAGCGAATAGAGTTCAAACTACTACTAATGCTGACATACAAAGCCATCCACAACCTGTCCCCTCCATATATCTCTGACCTAGTCTCCCGCTTCCTGCCCGCATGTAACCTCCAATCCTCCAAAGACCTCCTACTCCGTTTTGCTCTTATCCGCTCTTCACACAAACGTCTCCAAGACTTCTCCCGTGCATCCCCCATACTCTGGAACGCATTACCAAAACACATAAGACTGACCCCCACAGTCACAAGCTTCAAGAAGGCCCTGAAGACTCACCTATTCAGGAAGGCCTACAACCTCCAATAACGCTACTGTCACCCCACCACCATCTGAACAGCCTCTTCCCTCACCTTCTGTCTCTATCCCTCTTCCCTCATAGATTGTAAGCCCTTGCGGGCAGGGCCCTCTATCCCACTGTGCCAGTTGGTCACTGTTTGTATTATCTGTTTTGTATATCTTGTGTACCGTATGTAAATCCGCAAATGTAAAGCACCATGAAATTAATGGTGCTATATAAATAAACAATAATAATAATAACATTTCATGGGTAGAGGGAAGAATGGATTCACTGAAATTTCAGCAAATTCTTGAAGCAAATATAATACCATCTGTAAAAAAGCTGAAATTGAAAAGAGGATGACTTCTACAAATGGATAATGATCCTAAACACACGTCAAAATCCAACATAGACTACCTAAACAGGCTCAAGCTGAAGGTTTTACCATCACCCTCACAGTCCCCTGATCTGTACATCATTGAAAATCTGTAGCTAGACTCAAAAGAGCAGTGCTTGCAAGATGACCCAGGAATCTCACAGAACTGGAAGACTTTTCCAAGAAAGAATGGATGAAAATCCCTCAAACAAGAACTGAAAGACTCTTGGCTGGCAAAAAAAAAGTGTTTACAAGCTGTGATACTTGCCAAAGGAAGTGCTACTAGGTACTAATCATGCAGGGTGCCCAAACTTTTGCATGAGGTCATTTTCATTTTTTGTTATTTTGAAAATGTAAAATATGAAAATAATTTTTATTCTTTTCAAAAAAATACATTGGAAATGTGTCATCTTTAATGTTATACCTTTTGAAGATCATTTTATCTTCAACTTGCTTAAAGAGGACCTTTCACGTCCTCATGTATATGCTGTTTTACATACCGCTAGAAAGCCGACAGCGCTCTGAATTTAGCGCACTGCCAGCTTTCCCGGTATGTGCCCCGGAGCTGGAGATATCTGGGGTCTTATTTTCACAGTTCACCATCAGAAGGGCGTTCCTGACAGTCTAGCTGCGCTGTGAGGAACGCCCTCCCTGACAGTACTCATCCATAGCACTGTACTGGGGGACATTCCTCACAGCTCAGCGTCATCGCTGGGCTGTAAGGAATGCCCCCTCTGAAAGTACAGCACTATGGACGAGTACAGAGAGAGGAGATTCTGTACATTACTATTGCGGCTGGTCATAGATCAGCCGCAATAGTAATATTACTATGACAAGACTGGGAGCCTTCATTAGACTCCCGGCTTTCACAGGAACAGAACTGGTCCCGCCACGCAGGAGCCGGCCTGCAACAAGAAAGGTACAGAGTCGGTGGGGATTGGCCCCAGGGGCTATTTTCACACTTTAGCGGGGGCCTTGAGCTAGTAATGGTCACGATCAGAGTGGACTTAGCTTGGCATTAGCTCCGGGTCTCCGCTGTACTTTACCTGGTAGCTATGGCGACTGCTCTGCAGCAGAGCGGCGCTATCATCTTTACAGACCCGGCATCCGCTGTAATAGCATGGCAGATGCCGGGATGGGTTCGCTGGGACACCCTGTCCTCGCAGCCCAGGGACCGTACAATGTCTCACTGATGCCGCTGCAGGAAGTCAGCGGCGGCAGGAGTGGGGCGATGCTCCGACCCCGCTCCTCCGCGCCCCCCTGCCAAAACACCCCACATTCAGACTATAAGATGCACCCCCATTTTCCTCCCAAATTTGGGGGAAAAAAGTGAGTCTTATAGTCCAAAAAATATGGTATATATACAGATAAGGCTTTATATGCATCTCTCCTGTTGCTTAATGTGTAAGAGAGCGTGTTCCTTTCTGGAGGCTATAATAATGTATGGCATTTCTCCATCAATGGGCTCCCATTTTTTAGCTGCCATAAACACACACCCTCTACAGCCTGTACTGACAATACAAAAAGGAAGTGCAAGTCTTCAGTATGGCAGTTTTATTATAATGAAATACTTACATAATAAATAGCTACATGAAAAAAAAGAGTACAAACACATAATACAGACTTAATTAATGAAATTACTAATTAATGAAACTAATATCAAATACGTAAGACATTCCCTATATGTTAGCTGAAATATTTAGGTAAAATTTTACTTTCCTAATTCATTTTCTGTTTTCTTTATAATCCGAATATCACCCTAAGGCTGAGGCCCAACATTGCGGAAATGCAGCTTTTTTGTTGCCGATTTTGCAGTGTTTTTTTTGAGCCAAAGCCAAGAATTTCTACAAAAGGAATAGGAAATATATAGGAAGCTCTTATACTTCTTCCATCAGCTCAATCCAATCCTGGCTTTGGCTCAAAAATCACACCAATATCTGCAGCAATAAAAGCTGCTTTTCTACAACATGGGGCCTTATTGTCATTTTCTTGTACTTTATGTACTTTCACATACCTCTTGTGACACAGGCTAGCACTTTGACACACATTTGTGTCATTAAACTCAGGTGTTGAATTACTGTCGGGAAAGAAAAAGGAAAGGAACTAAACATTTACCCAGACAATGGATATCTTTAATGACTCACGTCCTTGTTTATGTCAACTTTTAAATGTATATGTCTGGCACAGAAGAGAAACGTAATAATAATATTGGACATGCACATTAAAGGTAAAGGGTTTGTCAATGACTCCAAGTGCAATGGATACTAATCACGTATCCACAGGGTGGCTCATCAGTATCTGAACGGTGGGGTCCTGACACCTGGACCCTGCTTGCTGGAAGCTGTATGTAGGATATATGGCTGAATGCAGCTCTGCTCCTATTCAATGGAATGGGAGCAGAGCTGCAGTACCCTGTTGCCACCACTACATTGTACAAGAGCTGAGGCAGTGGAATTGAGGGAACTGCAGCTGTGCTCCCATTCATTTTAATAGAAGCAGATCTGATGAGTTCATGGTTAAGGTGTCTTGGACAACCCCTTTAAAGTAAAACCTGCCAATTTAAAGGTATCCATTGAGAATCTATTGTGACCCATACAGAAGATGGAACAGTCATGTTAGATTTTACCACTATTATTAATACCCATGATAATACAGTGGGTACAGAAAGTATTCAGACCCCTTTAAATTTTTCATTCTTTGTTTCATTGCGGCCATTTGCTAAAAGCAAAATAGTTCATTTTATTTCTCATTAATGTACACTCAGCACCCCATCTTGACAGAAAAAACCCCCAGAAATGTAGATATTTTTGCAAATTTATTAAAAAAGAAAAACTGAAATATCACATGGTCATAAGTATTCAGACCCTTTGCTCAGTAGAAGTAGATCGAATAGAAGCCCCTTTTGAGCTAGTACAGCCATGAGTCTTCTTGGGAATGATGCAACAAGTTTTTCACATCTGGATTTGGTGATCCTCTGCCATTCTTCCTTGCAGATCCTCTCCAGTTCCATCAGGTTGGATGGTGAACATTGGTGGACAGCCATTTTCAGGTCTCTCCAGAGATGCTCAATTGGGTTGAGGTCAGGGCCCTGGCTGGGCCAGTCAAGAATGGTCACAGAGTTGTTCCGAAGCCACTCCTTTGTTATTTTAGCTGTGTGCTTAGGGTCATTGTCTTGTTGGAAGGTGAACCTTCGGCCCAGTCTGAGGTCCAGAGCACTCTGGAAGAGGTTTTCTTCCAGGATATCTCTGTACTTGGCTGCATTCATCTTTCCTTCAATTGCAACCAGTTGTACTGTCCCTGCAGCTGAAAAACACCCCCATAGCATGATGCTGCCACCGCCATGTTTCACTGTTGGGATTGTATTGGGCAGGTGATGAGCAGTGCCTGGTTTCTCCACACATACCGCTTAGAATTAATGCCAAAAAGTTCAATCTTCGTCTCATCAGACCAGAGAATTTTATTTCTCATAGTCTGGGAGTCCTTCATGTGTTTTTTAGCAAACTCTATGCGGGCTTTCATATGTCTTGCACTGAGGAGAGGCTTCCTTCGGGCTACTCTGCCATAAAGCCCCGACCGGTGGAGGGCTGCAGTGATAGTTGACTTTGTGGAACTTTCTCCCATCTCCCTCTGGAGCTCAGCCACAGTGATCTTTAGGTTCTTCTTTACCTCTTTCACCAAGGCTCTTCTCCCACGATTGCTCAGTTTTACTGGACGGCCAGGTCTAGGAAGAGTTCTGGTCGTCCCAAACTTCTTCCATTTAAGGATTATGGAGGCCACTGTTCTCTTAGGAACCTTGAGTGCTGCATAAATTCTTTTGTAACCTTGGCCAGATCTGTGCCGTGCCACAATTCTTTCTCTGAGCTCCTTGGGCAGTTCCTTTGACCTCATGATTCTCATTTGCTCTGACATGCACTGTGAGCTGTGAAGTCTTATATAGACAGATGTGTGCCTTTCCTAATCAAGACCAATCAGTTTAATTAAACACAGTTGGACTCCAATAAAGGAGTAGAACCATCTCAAGGAGGATCAGAAGGAAATGGACAGCATGTGAGTTAAATATGAGTGTCACAGCAAAGGGTCTGAATACTTATGACCATGTGATATTTCAGTTTTTCTTTTTTAATAAATTTTCAAAAATATCTACATTTCTGGGTTTTTTTTTGTCAAGATGGGGTGTTAAATGTACATTAATGAGAAATAAAATTAACTTTTTTGCTTTTAGCAAATGGCTGCAATGAAACAAAGAGTGAAAAATTTAAAGGGGTCTGAATACTTTTCGTACCCACTGTAGGTGCATGTCAGTGACTTGTCCCCTCTGCCCATTGAGATGAAAATGTACACTCAGCCAGTGGCGTAACTACCGGGGTAGCTGCGGTAGCAGCTGCCACAGGGCCCCGGGACATTAGGGGGCCCAGCGGGCCCCTGGTGTTTTTTTGTTTTTTTTTTATTAGGCCATTACCTGTTGGAGTAACCCCAGCAGGTAACGGGCCTTATTTACTTACTGATCCCCGCTCCTGCTCACAGCTGCCTGCGCTTCCCATTCTGCGGAGGTGGCTGTGAGCAGGAGTGGGGATCGGTAACTAAGGCCCACGAACCCCACAAACACATCTATCATTATACTCTGGAGTCTTTTCAGACCACTTGAGTATAATGATCGGAGGGCCAGGGGAGGTGAGGGAACATATAAAACACTGTTACTTACATCTCCTGCGCTCCGGCAAGCTTTAGGCCTATTTGGTGACATCCCAGATATCATGTGGGCCAAGCCTGCATCATTATGTGTCGCGACACAGGCCTGGCTCACGTGACGTCCATACCCATATTGAAGATGGCCGAAATCAGCGGGGAGTGCATCGGAGCCAGGGAGAGGTAAGTTTTTTATGTTTGTATCCACCCCTGGGTCTCCGTTTATTATACTCTGGGGTCTGAAAAGACCCCAGGGTATAATGAAAGAAGTGTTTGTGGGGTTTGCGGGCCTTACTTACCGATCCCCACTCATGCTCATAGCCACCTCCGCTTCCACAGAATGGGAAGCGTAGGCGGCTGTGAGCAGGAGTGGGGATCGGTAAGTAAATAGGGGTCTGAAAAGACCCCAGAGTATAATAATTGTTCATGGGTGGTCCACAATGTGGCATAATAGTGTGTGCAGGGGCCACTATAGCGCATAATAGTGTGTGTAGGGGCCACTATGGCACTTAATAGTGCCTGCAGGAATGCGGTTTGTGCAGGGGGGGTGCGTCGGGGTCAGGGGGGAAGGCCCCCATGTCAAATGTTCGCCTTGGGGCCCAGCCATTTCTAGTTACGCCACTGCACTCAGCTTAGTGATCTCAGTACTAAATCAAGTGTAATTGCATTGTGGTAAAAACATGATGTAAGCTTTCTTCTGTCGCATTCCTTTACTTTTGTAACAGAAGAAAGAGTCCTGAATGCACAACTTTTTCTTCTGTCAGAAAAGTGAAAAAAAACATGACAGAAGATACAGCTAGAAGTTATAGCGGTAGATGGGAGTAATGGAAGAAGCTGCATGTGCTCTCCGTCCACTGCTGTAACTTCTAGCTCCCTGGCAATACCACAACAGCTGATCTGAGTGACTATTCTGTGTGACTTGGTGACTATCCTGTGGATAGGTCATCAGTATGAAAAATCATTATGGGGCTGGAGGAATACCTATTTAATTACCCAGAGCAAGACTCCAGGGAAGCTGGAGGGAGCTGTCAGTCCAGACATTTGTTTCAGGGCAATTTTGAGGAGGTAGGGTCACTAACAGGGGGATTCTGAGAAAGTAGTGCATCAGCATGGGTCTCTGAAGTGATGTGGGTACCTACAGGGAAAGTTGAAGAAGACTGCACCAGCAGGGGCTTCTGAGGTACTGAAGGTGCTGCTATGAGGTCAGTGGTGAGGCACTGCAACATCATTTTATGCTGCCATGTTTCCTCACTCCTCAGTGCTTCCTGCTAATGCCCCATACCACCTTTAAAATACCCTTGTGGGTGCCCCCTACCCACTTAGAGACCCTTGCCGGTGCACCTCCTTCTCAAATCACTCTGCAAGAGCCCCCCATCCCCTCAGAAACTATTTCCTGTGCTCACCTTTCTCAAATCTCTCCTGTAGGCATCTACAGGGGAATTTGAGAAAGGGGTGCACCAGCAGGGTTCTCTGAAGGGATGGGGGGGCGCTTGTAGGGGATTTATAAAGTGGCAAAAGGCACCAGCAGGAGGCACTGAGGAATGAGCAGACATAGGAGCGTAAAATGGTGCCCTCCACATAGGGCAGCACGCTACGCTCTTCAGTCTGTGACAACTACCTCCCCTGGGGCTGGGGGCTATATTCCGATTCTCACAGTTACTTCTGTGTAGCTCCATCCCCTTGGTATCCGTCCCCTCCTTGAAAGCACCCATGTTGTGAGATGAGATGACGCTGATAATATCACGACATGGCAGCTGTCAAGGAGGGGGCAGGTCTTGATAACAAGGGGGCGGAGCTACACAGGAGCAACCACGAGCAGCCTGGCGATGGAGGATTCAGCAAAGTTGCAGGGAAGCCTAGCAGCCCATGTAAACAGTTTTCATTGCATGATTTCCCAAAATGTACTGCAATTAAAACTGTCTGCCAGTCCAAGAAGATAAAGTGAAACAGTCAGTACCCAGCAGTTGAATGGGCCCCCCAGAGCACAGGGCCCCACCACTTGCCTTAGTTTGGTGGGTGCTGTTGCTGGCCCTGGCCTTATAATAAGTTTATGGTGTTAATGAGCAGGAGTAGCTAAGAATATTCATATATGCTATATACTACATGGACAAAAGTATTGGGGCATTGAATTCAGGTTTTTTTTTATTCAGCCCCATTGCCATAGGGGTATAAAATCCAGCACCAAGCCATGCAGTCTTTACGTCTTTACAAACATTTGTGAAAGAATGGCTCACTCTAAAGAGCTCACTGAATTCTATTGTGGTACTGTTTTGAGACAGATTCCTCAAATTTCTCAAAATTCCTAAAAGTTCCAGAAATTTTGCCCTAATTCAGCCTCCCATTGTTTTCAAGCACCCAGCTCATTCTACTATAGAATCCATGGCAGATTTAGACACAGAACATGCAGCACCACAGTGGTCCTTCACAATATAATGCTCCAGAGCAGCCCCACACAGTATAAAATGCTCCAGAACTGCCTCACAGTGTAATTAATTGGCATTAACATCTGCACAAAAACTGCGCCAGGAGCTTCATGGCATGGGATTTCATGGCCATGTATCTTAATGCAAGCCTTACATGATCAAGCACAATGCCAAGCATTGGATGGAGTTGTGTAATGCATGCCACCTCTGGAATCTGAAACAGTGGAAACATGTTCTGTGGAGTGAAGAATCACACATCTATATCTGGCAGTCTGATGAACAGATCTGGGTTTGGTAAATGCCAGAAGTTTGGTGGAGATAATGCCATAGGGTTGTCTTTATGAGTTGACCTATGCCTCTTAGTTTCAGTGAAGGGAAATCTTAATGCTTCAGTATAACATGACTTTTATGGCAAAGTGTTCCAGCTTTGTGGGAACACTTTGGGGAAGAACCTTTTTCTGTTCTAGCATGACTCTACCCCAGTGTACAAAGAAAGGTCCTTAGAAAGGCAATGTTGGATTAGTTTGGTACGGAAAAACCTGACTGGTCTACACAGAGATCTAACCGTAACCATATCAAACACTTTTGGGATGCAACAGAAAGGAGATTGTGTGGGAGACTCTCATTCGACATCAGTGTATGAATTTTTGATGCCAGCAAGGAACTGGCATTGATTTCTGTTTAGGCTCATGGACAGAGCCAGCACCCAGCAAACCTGGGCAGGTGCAGGGGCCCAGAGCACCTGGGGGAGACCCACTCAGGTTCTGCAATGAGCGCTTCCATCAATACAGATGGAAGCACTCATTCCACTGACAGAGTAAGCGCTGATTTCACTTTGACTTAACGCTCATAGATCCTTGGACCCCCACCCTTTCCCTGCTTCAGCACTGACAGGGTTCCCACAGCAGGAAAAGGGTGGAGCACAGGAGTTCAAGGAGCTACCACCAGTAAGTGAAAGTGAAATCTGCACTTATCTCTCTCCCCATAAAGTAGGGGGGAGGGGATAAGGCATAAGGGGGCACTGTATTATATAGGGACATAAGAGAGGGAATAAAGGGGCACTGTACTGTATAGGGGCATAAGGAAACATTATATAAGAGAATAAAAGGGTACTGCGTGCGGGCATAAGGGACCATTATATGGCGGTACTGTATGGGGACATAAGGGGCCAATTTATGGGGGAATATGGGGTTACAGTATGGGGATATAAGGGGCCATTATACGGGAGTGTTGTATTGTATGGGGGCATAAGGGGATCATTGAACTGTTTGGGGCATAAAGGGGCAATTATATGGGGCATACGAGGACCATTGGACTGTATGGTGGCATAAGGGACAATTATATTGGAATCTTGTATTGTATGAGGGCATAAGGGGATCATTGAACTGTATGGGGCATAAAGGGGCAATTATATGGGGGTGTAAGGGAGCATTTTACTGTTTGGGAGCATAATGGGCCATTATATGGAGCATACGAGGACCATTGGACTGTATGGGGGCATAAGGGACCTCTGTACTCTATGGGGACTTATGGAACACATTATACTGTTGTGGTATAAAGGGGACATTATACTGTATGGGGGCATAAGGGACTATTATACGTGTGGGGACACATCATTTGTAGCTACAAATTTCACCCATGTTATTCAATATTTGCAATGTAAAGGTCGAATGTTACAGAAGGCCTACAGCATTCCAGTAGGTAGCTCAGCTGGTGTTTTTGTTTCAGCGCCTTTATAGGAAAACACTGCTGCTGCATGAGTTATGTGGCAAAGGGGCCTACTGAGGCTGTGTCACCCAAGGGCCAACACAAACTTGGAGTCGACCCTGCATTTGGACCCTAGAAGATGCTCCTAATATGTGTCCACTTCGTCATAAATTATGTGAAATTAGGGCTTAGATTATCAACCCCTGTGTATCTGTCTTCTCAGCTATGTCTACTCTATACCATGCTACCTGTAGTTCAGACTGTATTTTTCAGTGTGACTAATTCCCAGTGAATTTTAGCTGGACAGCTGTCATACCTGAGATCCTTTGTACATACCTCATTACTTTATTTTGGGGAATCCAAGCAATAAAAAGACAATTTATTCCCCAGGCAACAAAACAAACACAATACCAGGAACTCAATTAGCTAAAATGTCAATACATCAATCAAGATACATAAAAGACAAAGTCGACCTGATAAAAGTTACTTTCAGTTTTTTGTAGGATTCCCTCTTGTTGTTTGAGGAGCATTCCTCTATATAATTAAACGTGCTGGATGTTTTGCTAGTTACTTGCCGACATACCACCCAAGTGCTTAGAATTCCTCTTTTTAATGTGTGCAGGAGGAGATTGGGATAAGTAGCAGCCCTCAAGGGCTCTTAATTAACAATGCTATTCATCTGCAAGGTGCTCACACATTATAGAGTTGAGACCTTGTCATGCAAAGGTATGCATCACTTGATGTCTTTATAAACTAGTGACATCTTTATGGAATTGGTGATAGATTTATAAAATACCACTGCATCATTCTCTTAGACTTTATTCAGACCATGTTTGAAATCATACATGAAAAAAAAAATAAAGCAGCTGATTTGCGTTCACGGGACATCCACTCTTACACATCACTCGTACACTTGAGCTTATTCGGGGATCTGTGAAACCAGGCAAAAATAGGATATGTTTTTTGATGGACCATGACTAGCCACATAGACTCCCTTATTTTTAAAAATGTCTGTCACTTGGCCATTTTTAACGTTCATGTGACTAGAGCCTTAATCGGTGCTGTGTGTGCTCTATTCATTAATATGGACCTGATGTTCCTTCCAGTCTATTCAGGGGCTTAGCTATAGGGTGGGCAGTGTTAGCAATCATTACAGGGCCCTGGAGCCTCAGAGGGCCCAATGGCGTCTCTAAAACACAAAAAAAACATCAGTATTACAGATATCACATTGTAAGTGGGGGCCTCATTACAGATTTTATTTTGTAGCTCAGAAGCTTCAAGTTATGCCTTTGTCTATGGTCAAATAAAAAATTCAAGTGCTCTATATTACATAAATCTGCCTCCTTTTAATTACAGAACTGCTTAAGACTAGAATTGTAATACTGAGGAGTGATAACAAATAAGAAGAATCCTCTTTGACTTCTTTTATCTTGTCCCGCAGCATCACCTGTATTACCAGATTTGTCATATTAGTTGTTCAGTAGCCAGGTATGCTTTATTGTTAGGAGTAACAAACCTCCGCAGCAGCTATGGACTGGGAAGTCTCTTCTTCCGGTGAAGGGTTAATGTGGGTGCCTGTCAGAAACGATTTATTCTTCATTTCTGCTCCCGTTCACCGCTGGCTATTCGGTCTGTACTGGATGTTAGCTCTCCTCTTCTGTGTTCCGCATCTGTCCTGCTTCACTTCTTGGTTTCGTCCCCAGCTCTGCTCTCGTCTGCTGGCTTTGTACCTCCGCTCTCTCCTGCTACGACCTTGGCTTGTCTTCAGACTCCTGCTCCTTGATTACGATTTGGTACCGCTCTGCTTTCCTGTTACCGACCCGGCTAGTTTGACGTCTCTCCTGGATTACCCCTCTGTACTGCGCTGACCTCTCGTTGACGAGTAGGATTGGATGACTATTCTATTGGTGTACTGCTGCCATCTTCTGGTTACCGCCATCTGTTGCCTTCTGCATCTTCGGATCTTCATCCTTTCTCTGGAAGTTTTCCGATAAGTGATTTCAGTTTCTGGGTCTGCTGAGACTAGTGGTGCACGGTGTGTCCTGCGCTCTCTGACCTGTAACCGCCCTGCCCAACAGCAGTTTCCAAGTCAATCCCCACCAGGGGTCCTGGTGAACACCTGTGGAGGTTGGGGGTGGTGCGGTTTGGCATGCGCTGGACGCTCAGCGCTGTTTTGCCATTTGATCAGTGTGTCTGGTGCTGGGACTCACTACATAGCCTGGTGCTGCATTTGATTCATATCAATTATCAACTAAATCTTTCAGATACTTTGAATATCAGATTAAAGTATAGTTATACTCAGAAATAAAAAAGAATTTAAATCAAAAAGCTTTGCAAGAAAATAGACATAGCATGTCCAAAGCCACCCTTTTAGCTGTGAATAATAGTTCTAGGCCTGGTTCACATTTGTATTGTTTAGTCCATTATTCTGTTCCGTCATATCTGTCTGTTGACTGCATGCAGGCCTTTTTCCTCCGCAATTTAAGACAGACTCTGCAACGGAGGCTCTGAATATAGATATGAACATAGCCGTAACTTCTGCCTGTGTCTCAGCTGTCCGTAAGCAAATATTACAAATCAGGCCAACCCCTTCAGTAATTTCAGGCTGATTTGTATGTCAATAAAAATTATTTCTGCATTGCTTCAATGGTTTATGACTACATTGGTATATTTCTGTTTAAAATGTTAATGCTGACATTCAAAGCCATCCACAACCTATCTCCTCCATACATCTCTCACCTAATCTCCCACTACCTACTCACATGTAACCACTGATCTTCTCAAGATCTCCTACTCCGCTCTGTTCTTATCCGTACTTCACACAAACATCTCCAAAACTTCTCACATGCACCCCCTCTAGAACAGAGGTAGGTAACCTTTTTTGTTCGGCGTGCTGATTTAAATTAAAAAAATCAAATTTGAGGTACTCGGAGTGCCGCGCAATAATTGTAAGGCTAAAGTCATATACCACAAACCATAACACAGAAGTGTTGCCACAAGATGCTTCAGGACACATGCGTTTTCTGCTATTACCAGGGACGCACCTGTACTTTCCCATTAGAAGCAATGAAAGTACATGTGCAGCCCCCAATTAGTGGTAAATGTATGTGTCCAGGAGCACAGTATGGCAGCACCCTTATGGTGGTAACACACTATGTATCTGGATGAAGCTATATTTTTAGGCCACTGGTACTGTAACTTTGATGTAAAGCTGCATTCACATGGTGCGTTTTGTGCAAAAACACACCGTTATACAGAATAATGTCCCATAGTGGACACTTCACACGGTATAATGTCCCATAGCAAGCCCTCCACACGGTATAATGTCCCATAGCGGCCCCTGCAGACTGTATAATGTCCCATAGCAGCCCCTGCAGATGGTATAATGTCCCATAGTAGCCCCTGCACACGGTATTATGTCCCATAGCGGCCCCTGCACATGGTAGTATGTGCAATAGCAGCCTCTGCACATGGTATTATGTCCCATAGCGGCCCCTGCACAGGGTATTATGTCCCATAGCGGCCCCTGCACATAGTATATTATTCTAACAAAATTTTCGCCACTCACTATCTATTATTATACTGTGAGATCTCTTCAAACCCCAGAGTATAATAAGTGGAGGACCAAGAGAGATGATCAAACATAAAAAACAATGTTACTCACCTTTCCTGCGCTCTAGAGCAGCTCTGTTCTCTTCGGTGCTTCTGCCTGACGTCAGTGACCCCGATTGAGTCTCATAGGTCACGTCAGCGTCATTGTGAGTAATGATGCCGATGAGACCCCTGAGAGACCCCAGAAGCACCGAAGACCGCAGTGTGTTGCTCCCGAGTACAGAAGAGGTGAGTAACATTATTTTTTATGGTTGATCATTTCCCCTGGGCCTCCGCTTATTATACTCTGGGGTCTGAAGAGACCCCACAGTATGATAATAGCAGTTTCGTTTTGGCTGTGTTTGTTCCGAACAAAACTGCTGGGCGTGCCAGGGAAATAAGCCTCGCGTTTCGATCCCTGCTCTAGAATTCACTACCACAACACATAAGACTGTCCTCCACAATCAAGAGCTTCAAGAAGACCTTGAAAACTCACCACTTCAGGAAGGCCAAAAACCTTCAATGACACTACTACCACCACAACACCATCTGAACAGCCTCTACCCTCACCTATCTCTATCCCCTTTCCCTCATAGATTGTAAGCCCTTGCAGGCAAGACCATCTATCCCACTGTTCCAGTTGGTTACTGTTGTATGTAAACCTTCAAGTGTACAGCATCATGGTCCTTTGGAGTAAGACACCACTCAAAAAATGTCAATAGGATTTTGATTTGATCCTATGCTCAAATTAATACACCACCCACAATAGGCTCCTGGGTGATGAACACAGTTCAACAAATCTATAGAATGGAGGAAGACTCAGAACATCCTTTATCCCTTCTGCAATCTTGCTGTTAAACTTCTCACTGTCTTCCATGAGGAGATGCCCCCATCTTCGCTCGGTAGTACCCTGCAACTCCTGAAACACCATACATCTCCCTCTATATCACAATTGGTGTAGAATCTGTAAAGTTCTTAACCTGATCCATCTTGTGTCACTTGAACTTGACAGCTTGGAGAAGACAGTATGTTCAGGTATGTAGTACTCCACTTAATGCTAAAGTCTCCTTCACACAATGAGGCAAATTTATTAAGTCTGGCGTCTTGTATGTCTTAATAAACTTGGTGAGATAGCTGTGGTTTAGAGGACAGCTATCTCATATATATGGTCAGCTTCATTTATTTCATTTTTGATTGGTATTGGTTTTTGGACTACTGTGGATTCACTGAATTGAGTTGGATGATCAGCTTTTCAATTTTTTTTTTTATAAAATGGTCAAACAGGAATGTTTGGGGGAGTCCTTACTTCGATTAAGTATTTTTTGTGTGTCAAGGAAGGAATTTTTTTTCTCCCCCTGAGGTTTAATGCTCTAGGGGGTTGTTTTTTCTTCCTCTGGATCATTGGGTCAGTAGCTCTCATCTCATGACAGTCAAATACGGCCTTGGGAAACACTTGGGAGGAGGAGTAATGTTACAGGGAGTTGTCTCTATGTCTCATCAGCCTATACACTCAGGTGGTCTTCTGAGGTAGGGTAGGTTTAGATTCATTCCCCAGCTTAGAAGCCTTCTCTATCCACTGGACAAATTCCAAATTCCTTAGCTGTCATGGTAGATGTCCACTCTGTTGGCACACTCAGGGAATTTGTGGGGGGTGAGCCTAGTGCTCTGATTTCCCGAACACAAAAATGCAGATATTGTTAAACCCTATTGCCTGCCTCACCATTTTGTAGTAGAGAACTCGACTATTTGGGAACAGGTGACATGATGACCTCACTATATCACTTACTCATTAGTATCTCTATCTGTCTGTTCAGGATCACTATCTAGCTATTGAGGGCCCTGTCTGTCTATAAGGGACACTATCTGGTTATTAGTGGTCACTATCTGGTTACTTACATAGTACCATACAATAGTTGATAAGGTTGGATAAAGACAATCAAGTAAACCTATAGAAGACTTGTCAACCGTCTGCTAGTTCATTAGTATTCACTGCACTATAACCTCACTTAATAGGTGATGGGTGGAACTCACTTCTTCCTCCGCCCTGCACAATGACTTCTTCATGGATCACATAGACGTCAACAACTCGTGTCCAGACTGCAGGTTCCTATGGGTTATGGGACATCTGTAAAGCATATCTCTGAATGCTCTTAACATCAGTTCAGGCAAAATGGTCATGGCCATAATCATGTACAGAAAATAGAATAAATATTGTACATTCAATGTATCAGTATCTGGCTTTAATTAGGGGAATATATATGTGATTCATTCTCATCATAGATTTGCTTAGTCTAATGTTTTTTTAATGGCACTTAAATTACTTCCATATATCTTGCTGCTTGTTCTAGAAAATACTGCATACACTATGCATAAAGTATGGTTTTCACCAAAGTCAGAATTAGAAAACTGTCAACCAAGTGTCAGACCAAGACTCAGAGAGAAGTATTTTCTGAATTTCCATACAATGTTGGACTGGGTTTCCTTTGGCCCACCAGAGGAAATGATTCTGAGGGTCCACCATCCATCTATAATGAACATGTGTACGTTAACTCTTAGTTAAATAGTAAACCTTGTTATCACGGTACACACAGGACATATCAGCAACAGAATCCAATTATAAGGTTATTTGTGAGTCAGCCTATTAGAAATATACCCTAGTGGCAAATAAATGGATCCAAATGGGACTGGGACCACTATTACGTCAATGTCTGACCCACCTGAGGTATTAGGAAGTTGCAGTGCATTTTTGATGAATAGGATACACATTGAGGTAGGAGAAGAGGTCATAACTTTAACCAGGTCACTCCTGTAGGCCCAAGAGCCCCTAAAGAAGCCCCTACCAATGTAGAGTCATTATGCTAATTCCACTGTGATGTAATTAGGCTATAGTATTTTACAATAGTAAAAGAGAAATAGTATGGACAAAGAGCTTCAAGCTACGTAACTTGAAGAACAACAAAAAGGTGGACCGCTAAAATAGTAGTAAAATACGGAGCCCTACAGATCCCACTGACTATAATGGGGTCCGTCAGGTGTCCAATGTTTTTAAACTGAAAATGGTGGATGAAAAAGCTGTGTGTGGAGGACTTTTTTGTCCGTTGATTCCAGGTGGACACTGCAGAGAAGCAATGAGAGTGAGAACATAGCCTTAGATATCAATACACTGTGTGCAGAATTATTAGGCAAATGAGTATTTTGATCACATCATCCTTTTTATACATGTTGTCCTACTCCAAGCTGTATAGGCTTGAAAGCCAACTACCAATTAAGTAAATCTGGTGATGTGCATCTCTGTAATGAGGAGGGGTGTGGTCTAATGACATCAACACCCTATATAAGGTGTGCTTAATTATTAGGCAACTTCCTTTCCTTTGGCAAAATTGTTCAGAAGAGAGATTTGACGGACTCTGAAAAGTCAAAAATTGTGAGATGTCTTGCAGAGGTATGCAGCAGTCTTGAAATTGCCAAACCTTTGAAGCGTGATCACCGAACAATCAAGCGTTTCGTGGCAAATAGCCAACAGGGTCGCAAGAAGCATGTTGGAAAAAAAAAAGGTGCAAAATAACTGCTAATGAATTGAGGAAAATCAAGCGTGAAGCTGCCAAGATGCCATTAGCCACCAGTTTAGCCATATTTCAGAGCTGCAACGTTACTGGAGTATCAAAAAGCACAAGGTGTGCGATACTCAGGGACATGGCCAAGGTAAGGAATGCTGAAAAACGACCACCTTTGAACAATAAACATAAGATAAAACGTCAAGACTGGGGCAAGAAATATCTTAAGACTGATTTTTCAAAGGTTTTATGCACTGATGAAATGAGAGTGACTCTTGATGGGCCAGATGGATGGGCCCGAGGCTGGATCAGTAAAGGGCAGAGAGCTCCACTCCGACTCAGACGCCAGCAAGGTGGAGGTGGGGTACTGGTATGGGCTGGTATCATCAAAGATGAACTTGTGGGACCTTTTCGGGTGGAGGATGGAGTTAAGCTAAACTCCCAGACCTACTGCCAGTTTCTGGAAGACACCTTCTTCAAGCAGTGGTACAGGAAGAAGTTGGTATCGTTCAAGAAAAACATGATTTTCATGCAGGACAATGCTCCATCACATGCATCCAAATACTCCACAGCATGGCTGGCCAGTAAAGGTCCAAAAGAAGAAAAAAATTATGACATGGCCCCCTTGTTCACCTGATCTGAACCCCAGAGAGAACCTGTGGTCCCTCATAAAATGTGAGATCTACAGGGAGGGAAACAGTACACCTCTCTGAACAGTGTCTGGGAGGCTGTGGTGGCTTCTGCACGCAATGTTGATCGTAAACAGATCAAGCAACTGACAGAATCTATGGATGGAAGGCTTTTGAGTGTCATCGTAAAGAAAGGTGGCTATATTGGTCACTGATTTGTTTTTGGTTTTGTTTTTGAATGTCAGAAATGTTTATTTCTAAATTTTCTGTTGTTATATTGGTTTACCTGGTGAAAATAAACAAGTGAGATGGGTATATATTTGGTTTTTATTAAGTTGCCTAATAATTCTGCACAGTAATAGTTACCTGCACAAACAGATATCCTCCTAAGATAGCCAAATCTAAAAAAAAAACACTCCAACTTCCAAAAATATTAAGCTTTGATATTTCTGAGTCTTTTGGGTTGATTGAGAACATAGTTGTTGTTCAATAATAAAAATAATCATCTCAAATACAACTTGCCTAATAGTTCTGCACACAGTGTAGAAAGGTCTTAAATGAGCTGGCAATATGTATCTACAACATGCATCTAGAGCTAGCACATCTACAGCCTGTAAAGCTGAAAGTTGATAAACCAGCAAATGGTTTATCAGCATATACGTTTTCTGTACCATCTTTACACCTTACTCAATAGCGAATACTACTTTCAGAACAAACCTTTACTTTCTCTCACATTCTTGGAACAGAGTATCTTGCTAAGCAGATATGTAAGGGCTATTAAAAGACATCACTGCCATCAAACTATGCTAACACTAATTCCAAAGTCAGCCCTGCCAAGATGAAGTTGGATGTTAATCATTTAATGGACACAAGATATTTATCATGAAAATGATAAATGGCAATATGTATGGGACACTCAGTTCCCTGGGTTACTGCACTATTGTCTCTTTTTTTTAGGTCCTCACTTGGTAACTTTGGTTGCTTATTTTGATATTTAAGATACCTTTGGATTTTCTTTATTTATGATATTTTGGGGATTTATCCAATATATTTCACTTCACTTATTTTCCATCTTCTTTGTTTTTTAATTTTTGATCCTTAAAGGGGTTGTCCGAGATAAAATGTAATTTCTACACTAATCTAAACATCCTTCCCCAACCTATTTCTAAATTACTTACTTTAGCAAAAATGTACAGTATATTTACCCATATCCCCGGGGCAGTCATGTGACCGCCCCAGGCACATTTTCTGATTATCTGGTGACGTTTCGTTTCCCCATTTCTGGAAACAGAACGCCACTAATACTACTACTTCCCCCACCCCATCATACTTACCTGTCTTCCTAGCCAGATCTTTTGGGCACGGGAGATGACTTCCTTCTGTGGGGATTGCTCCTTCTCTTCTTTGACGTCCGCTGACGCATGCGCAATAGAGATGGAGTGCCGGCTACAGCGCAATGCCAGGACTACTGCGCACGCGCCAGGCATATGTCAGAGAAAAAGAGGAGTCGTCCCCACAGAAGTAAGTCATCTCCCGTGCCCAGAAGATCTGGACAGTAAGACATGTACATGTAAGTATGATGGGGTGTGGGGGAGGGCTGAGTTAGTTAGTTGGGAAGGGTTATTAGCATATCAGTGGGTGAAATAGCTAGGGAGACAGGGAGGGGGTGTGAGGGAGTGAGAGAGGGAGGGGGAGGGAGTGAGAGGGAGATAGTGTGAGTCAGCTCATGTAGTGCATCATGGTAGTTGATGCTAAGACAGCAGGTAGCTACACCATATAAACAAATGCAGAGGATGCCAGGAGCTCCCAGAGAAATCCAGAAATCACTCAAAACACTGCTAAAGGTATTTGGGTGCACTTATTAACCCATTAATAGCACTAACAGACCTTTTTTAAAAAAAGATTATTTTGCCCGGAAAACCCCTTTAAAACTATATTTACAATAGGTGTATGTACTCGGTACTTGATTATCCAACTCTTGATATTTTTACCTGCACTATATTTGTGCATAGTGGCACCCAGTATGTTATTGTGTAAGGGTGTATATTAATGGGTTACAAGATTTATTTGTTACTTATGTCTCCTATGGTGTGTTTCTGGACATACTGTACTTTTAAATGATTTTAATATATGGTTTAGTATATAGTGCAAAAAAGTATTGCTACTTTTATATGAATATACAGTGGGTACGGAAAGTATTCAGACCCCTTTAAATTTTTCACTCTTTGTTTCATTGCAGCCATTTGCTAAAAGCAAAAAAGTTCATTTTATTTCTCATTAATGTACACTCAGCACCCAATCTTGACAGAAAAAACCCAAGATATGTAGATATTTTTGCAAATTTATTAAAAAAGAAAAACTAAAATATCACATTGTCATAAGTATTCAGACCCTTTGCTCAGTATTAAGTAGAAGCCCCTTCCTTTTGAGCTAGTACAGCCATCAGTCTTCTTGGGAATGATGCAACAAGTTTTTCACATCTGGATTTGGGGATCCTCTGCCATTCTTCCTTGCAGATCCTCTCCAGTTCCGTGAGGTTGGATGGTGAACGTCGGTGGACAGCCATTTTCAGGTCTCTCCAGAGATGCTCAATTGGGTTGAGGTCAGGGCTCTGGCTGGGCCAGTCTTTGGTGGTGCCAGCCCACAGTCTTTAGTTGTCAAAAATGGTAACAAAGTTATAATTTCTTATCATTCCTGTAGCACTGATTTGTAAATGTATTAACAAAGAATCAAACAATTGTACAGCATAGAAGAGAGACTCTGAGAAATCATATATCAATACAGAGAACCTTTCACCAGGACTCATTTACAATGCCCTACGAAAGCTTTACTAGTGATTCCAATTGCACAAGCTAGGAGGATGCCAGGACAATTTTATTCCACTTTCAGAATGTTAATATATTTTCTTATGTTGGCCATATACCGAACACTATATTCACTCTAGTGCTTTCTCCATATTGTTTGGGTCCGTTGGGAGACCTGAACAACAGTGAGACAGACCGCTAATACAGTCGATAAACAAGAAGCCTGATGGACCCTATTGACTATGATGGGGTCCTTCAAGTGTCCATTGTTTCCGACAGAGTAAAAAGTCCTCTGTGCATTTCTGCGGACACCGCGACAAGAGTCTCCAACAGGTGCGAACATAGCCTAAGTTTGTCCAATGGCTAACTGCCCCTTAAACATGAGGGACATCCATTTCTTGATGTATGAATTTGTACTGCCAAAAATAAAGACAAAATGTGATAGCCTCTTTTTTTTAGAACTTGAGATACTTGTGAAAGACTATTCCTGTCAATACTCCAAATGTAAAGAAAATCCACAGCACTGCCCAATATGCTTAAAGGGTTTGTCCAGGCAAGAATAGACAACCTGTTTAAGTTTTAAATAGGCTGGGGACCATGAAAAAATTTTAAAAATTCAAACTCACCTTTTCATGGTGCTCCGTTGCCTCGGGGACAGGTGAATATGATTTTTTTTATTTTTTTCACTTCCTCCGGTTGTCCAGGCATTAAAAAAAATGTCTGGACAACCTCTTTAATAGCCCATGCATATTTTATTAATAAATAAACATAGATATTATGGCAATGGCCCAATGAGAGGTAGTACATACTGTATTTGACGGCATTGGCATTGTTCCACTGATGATTTGAATACCATTGACAGAAGTCAGGGATTGACTGAAACGTTCATTATAACTTTGTGCCATCCTTCTAAATACTAATGTGCTATCTCTGATTTGGCATAATGTCTATGTTCACTTATTAATAAAATATACATGGACAATTTAGCATACTGGAGAGTGCTGTGGGTTTTCTTTGCTGTCAAAGATAAGCTGCTGCCAGACACTTCTTTGAGTTGCCAACCTATCAGGAGTAAAAGGATTGCCAACTGAGTAAGGGAGAAGGAAAGAGAAAGCCTAGCATACACATCATGTCCTCATTGGAGTCCCAAGAAAAGCCAAACCATTGTGCTTGATGGTGCTTGATTGATAGTTTGGAAAACAGCTTTGACCACTAGGATGTTATATTAAGAAATTCATCTGCACAGAATCTTGGGCCTATTTACTAAAATAAATGGCAACCTAGAGTAAGGGTAGAAGCAGTGGCATAGCGATCGTGGTGGCAGGGAATGCGACTGTGACCGGGCTCAGAGGGGCATGGCATCTAAGGCAGCACCATGATAGCGGTCGGGGTAAAGCCTGGTCCCCTGACTGCTATCTCTGCTATACATCTCATTAATGGAAAGTGGTCCCTAGTATGCTCTTCAAGGGCATTTCCAGCCTGTGACTGATGTCACACACCCCAGGGGTCACCTCTGAGCCCTGTGATTGGACTTCAGTAGTCACAGGGGGCGTGCTAATGTAATTACGTGAGGCTCAATCACAGGCCCCAGCGGTGACACCTCTTTGTCACAGACCAGAGAGGCCTGAGGAGGATTCTGGAGAGAGTCAGATGATGCAAGGATGACCAGGAGAGGTGAGGTAAAGTGAGTATAAGTGTTTGTTATTTTTACTCACCTCCCCTGGGCCTCTTTTCATTATATTCTGTGGTCTGAGGAGACCCCAGAGTACAGTAATGGCACTGAAACAAACTGGAGGGCCAAACCTCACAAATATTCAGTGAAACGAATTTCGTGGGGTTTGCTTGAAACGGTCCAAGGGGGTCTTGGGAGCATTTTATATTGTGTGGGGCCATTGTGGAGCATTATATTGAGTGGGGCCACTGTGGGGTCATATTATATTGTGTGGATCTGCTGTAGATTATTATACTGTAGTGGGGCTCTAGGGAGCATATTATACTGTGTGGGGCCACTGTGGGGAGCACGCAGCTCCCAGTATTGTTTACATGGTGGGTGCTGCGCTGCTTATTCACCATATTCTTGATAACCACAGATGAGGGTAATATAGTTGTATCCCTTGTATATCAGTTGTATTTCATTATCAAGAATACATTGTAGGTAAGGGGGTGGGAGCTCCAGTCAAAGTTTGCACCAGAGTCCGCAAGACTTTAGTTATGCCACTGGCTAGAAGCTTGTGTGGATTTCACATATATTTTATGCCAGTTTATTTCCCTTCACGCACCAACTACTTCCTGCTCTCTTTCTACTAAAATTTGTGAGTGGCAAAAAGGTGGAAAAGTCACAATTATTGGGGCAAATGAATGCTATATTCCAAGAGTTTCTATTTATTATGCTAGAAAACAAACATTCCCCCACAGTGTTTTATATGCCCTTCCATGGTTGTGGTGTTGAGTAGGTGTCTGCCATAGGTTGGGAATGCCTGCCCTCCCAGACACTATGTAAATGGTGCTATCCCTGCTGGGAGGGGTGTAGTTGGAGGGGGGCCACCAAAGCATATTCCCGGGGTATTGGTCGTATGTATGTGTGTGGGGGACAGCAAAACAATACATTTAGGTATTTAGATACAGAGTAAGGGCAGTGAACTGAACCTTTGCCCCAGGTGAAGGAAAACCTATCTACAGCCCTGCCTACTGGAGTCTAATTGACTCAAAGCACCGAGCTGCTGCATGGGTAGGGTGGAGATAGTGAGGGATATGCCCCTTTTCTCCCCACTCCAGCAACAAAGTCTTGTTTTGGATTTTAACCAAAACCACTAGAGAAAGAAACCATTTTTCTTGCTACAGACATTCCCTGGTTACCAAAAATTTTATTTTAGTGATCTAAATGTGCCACTCTAATGCTTTTGCTAGCAGGGCTTCTACAGTATGCATATGATATATTAGAACTCAGCCTTTAAGTTGAAAATACCAAAAGTCATTTTGAATTGTCTCTATTGTCTTCAAAGATATATATTAAATAATACCTCTTATAGCACACAGGGCAAAGACTGTACAGTACTTCATAAGGGTCAATTTTAGTTTCACAACGGGGTATTTCTATGTACCTTTGGTGTCCTTTGTGTGATAAATCAAGCACTGGTAAACAAAATGCAGATGTGAACAGGGCATTAATCAAAATAGCTAAAATATTACACACTACGCTGCCAGATATTAATTAGCGATAAGCTCCCCATTACAAGCCTGCTCATTAACCCATGTATCAATCTGCATAAGACAAATAACTGCTATTGGGGAATGCAAGCTTACAAAGCTCTCTTTCCTGTGTGCAGAGAAGAATGGTGCTCACTAGTGCTAGACATAAAATATTCTATCTGTGACTATCAGCTGTTAGTGGCTCTCTTCCCAGAATAGAGCTCTTTCCATGCACTTCGTGCGCATCTAGTTACACACAGTTAGAATGTCACGTGCCAGACAGAGTGGAAAAAGCACACTGGGTTCATTTCACGGTAACTTAAAATAAGTACTTTGGAAACTTATGGGCCAGGTAGATCAAAATCCTTTTATAAGGCAAATATGTGACACTTAATCTGAGGTCCCAGAGGGCACAACTGTAAATACATTCTAATTATAGAGATATTCTCCTTATGTTTTTATATTTTAATAGTTTCTTTATTGGCTGCTCTCCAAGTTTGCGATTGTTATTACAGTACATTAAATTATTATTGTGGATCTGCCTCAATATACAATAGCTCTTATTTTAAGCTATTACAATTTTATTCAACTATTTCTAAGTTTAAACATGACTTTTAACACATTATGTTATTAATCAATCAACTGTTTTTCCATTGCTTTCAATGGCTTTTGTTGTAAGATGAAGATGGTTACATCTTTATGCACCAAATTCATAATGTGAATTGTTCAATGCATTAGTAATACTGCCCCCAATAGTAATAATGATCTCCCACCATGCTCCCATTTGTAATAGTGCTCCTATAGTGCCCCAATAGTAATAATGTTCCCCAAGTATACCCCCGAGGAAACCTCTGCAGACTTTCTGTAAAAAGCACTGTGGGAAAAACCATGATGAGTTGCCACCGCGTTTTTTCCAGCAGCACTTTTTTGCTGCGGGACGCTACATGGGGCCTTAGCCTTAAAGACTTGTCTCTAACCATCTAAGGGTATGTTCACACTACCATTATTACAGTCCGTTGCTCTCATCCAACATATGACAACAGCGTATGTTAACTGTAGCAGAGCTGCCTTCTTCATATTGACACTAATGTAATCAACATGATGGATGCTTTCTTCTGTCCCATTTGTTTACTTTGGTAATGTAAGAAAAAGTCTTGCATTCAGGATTTTTTTTTTCTGTTAGAAAAGTAAAATACATGAAGGAAGAAAGCTTCTGTCATGTTTTTTTACATGGGGATGGATGCAGACAGATACCAGACAGAGGAGGCTCCAGTTAATGGGTGAGAGAAACAGACATTAAACAGTAGTATGAGCCCACCCTTAGTGGTGGTGATCAAGTTATGCATGCAAGAGGTTATCTTCTCGTGCATGCACCCACTGAATTTCCCCATGGTGGGACTTTTAAAGGATTATTATTATTATTATTATTATTATGTAGTGCCCCTGCCTGATAACTTTCAGATTTTCACCAATAAGATGGTTAGAGAAAATCTTTAAAGCTCTTAGAAATGTTTAAAAATTTATATTAGCAAAAATATTTAACTTTTAATTGTCTACAAACTTAAATATTATTATGTTCATAGGAAAACTCCTTTAATTTATCTCAGTCCCAGTAGGGGACATGACCAACAGGGGTCCTAATTGGTGTATGTTACTGCTAACACCCACTGCTGATGGGGCTGACTATCTTCTGCTGCCATCATAATGCCATAATAGTTCACATTTAGGCCAACTCACAATGTAATAGCACATCACAGTGCGAAAAGTATTAACATATTGTCTGAAGTTGAGGATCCATGTTTCTATGCTATTGTAGGCTTCCACTTTTTCAACGGAACACACAGTAACAAGTAGATGTTCAAAATGATCTTGCAATTCAACTATCAGTTCATAGTCTCAGGATGAATTCATGTTGACATAGAAATTTGTTGCAGAAATATATGAGATTGTTTTATTCACCTGAAAGAGCTTGACGCCAGCAAAGTTCTACACAGATAAGTCACAGTAGTATTATGCAATCTGCACCAACATGTATGGCATTAAAGTTCTTTAACTCTCTTTGCTCTTTAAAGTTCTTTAACAAAGGCAACCACCTACAGTTTGTGCTTTGTGTGACACTATGAAAATATTTAAATATAATGTTCTTACATGTTTCAGATAAATCATCACATGCTACAAATGTTTTTTTTAATAACATAAATAACGTAAGTAAACAAATTTTCAATACCTGTCTTATAATAAAGCTTTCTGTTCTTTAGCTAACAATAGTATAATGATACATGGACGTAAGTGCTTTTTATACTGGACAGTGTGACAAATGAATACACAAGCATTTACAAGAGCACTTCTCTGAACCTGGTAAATAATCCAAATACATCACAAACGCACAAGTGGTGCTTCAGTTACAAGAATGACAAACTCAAGTACACTCCAGTGCTTAGTAAGAACATACTGATATACACAAGGAGTGTTGCTGTGTGGTCTACTAACACCTGAACAAGGTCACGTTATACCATGTCATCAAAGTGTCAGCATTTAGCCAGATTCTGAGCTCCAGCTAAAAACTCTAAGGCCCTATGCACTTAATGTCCATGTAAAACAGTCATGTGTGTCCGCACAAGTGCATGGACGCCAATTATGGCAGTGAATAATGGCCATACTACGACCATTTTTGAAAAGGTCATCACATGGCTATTATAGAACCCATGATTTTCAAGAGATCTGTTCAGATGCCACTATCTATGTCTGTATTCATGAACAAAGATAGTGCATGTCAGTTTTATGATGACCGTGTAAAATGGACCATCAAAAAAACGCGGAATAGACACATTGAATACAATGTATTGTCAAAACAGTCAACATCTGTTTTTCACAGTCGTGTGTTTAAGCCCTAAATAGGTTCTCTACCTTTGTAAATCTTTACTTGTAAGAAGGATCACTTAACAAGAAAAAAAATTACAATGTGTCCCTCAGAGATCAGCTATAACATGTAATCAATCTCAGGACCAGTAGGGTTCTCATAAGTTGGACCCCCACCAGTCAGAAAACCTACTGATATACCTTCATATTCAGGCATGTGAGCCATACAGAAGGAAATGCAATATGGCTATTTTACACCTCCTTTGGGTAATTTTTGTCAATAGTTGTATCAGGCAGAAAGTCCCAGTCATATGTAGCCAGCTTAAATGTGTATTCGATCACTAGAACAAGGGTCTTCTGATTCCTGCCTAACCTCTGCAGTTAGGCTGCTGTCACACTGCACTGATTTTCATCAGTGACTGATCAAAAACACTGACTGTGTGAAAACAGCCATACTGAAGAGGTGGCCACACATGCGCAAATCTCTCGGTTCATTTCTCTGGGACCTCTAAGAATAGTCAAACCTCCCTGCTCAGTTATTCTCAGAACTCCCATAAAAGTGAATGGAAAGAATTGCACATGCACAGCCATCTCTCAGCTCAGGCAATAAACCAAGGGTCAAAGATATGCCATAAATGTCCCAGATGAGAAAATCCATTTAACCCTTTCCCAACATCCGCCGTACTATTACAGCGGATGTCGGGTATTTAAATATGCAGCATAACCACTTTTTCTTTTCCTGCTCTTAACCAGCAGTGTGGTGAAGAGGCACCTGTGTACCACACACTCCCAGCTGGGGAAAGTGCAACTTAACCACTTCTGGACCGCCCATTGGGTATATATGCCCGGAAAGTGGTTGTCTTGTTCTGCAAGGACGTATCGGTATGTCCTTGCAGTTTTAAGCAGCTGCACAAAATCTTACAGCTGCAGAAATGGGGAGTCGGCTCCCCTAGAGAAGCCAGGGAAGGTGTATTACCATCCCTGTACACTGTGCTATGGGAGCCGTCATGATGCGGCTCCCCTCTGACTCAACAGTCATATGATCCGCCGGGATCAGAGGCTGCTAGAGCTGATGGGTCCTAGAGGACCCTGATCAGCTTTGCAGTCATGGGCAGGAGGCTGTATTCCTCCTGTAACTGGTGCTAAATGTATCAGCCCCAGTTACAGGGGAAATCAGCCTTCCCCACCAAAAAAATACTGTTCAGATGCCCCCAAAGGTCTATTATGACCTTATGGGAAATGGAAAGGAAGAAAGAAAGAAAGAAAGAAAGGAAGGAAGGAAGGAAGGAAGGAAGTAAGGAAGAAATGAAGAAAGAAAGAGGGAAATAGAAACGTAAAAAATAAAAATTAAAGTAAAATAATAAAAATAATAATAATACGTCAATAATACAATACAAAATAAAAATTACTGTAACAGAAAGGAAAAAATATTTTAAAAAAAGTTTTTTAGTAGCACTTTGTGCTATGAAATAAAAAAAAAATGAAAAGTGAAAAACAGACACATTTTCCCTTCTCTTTTGTTTATATTTTCCCAGATATAAATTTTTTTTAAAAACATGCAAAAATAAAAACAACATATAAATAAAGCCCTATGTGTCACCGAAAAAAGACGTTGAAATTAGTTGAATAACGCAAATGATAAAAATGTTAGAGCCCTCAAAACCGCACATACAAAAAACCCGAAAATGTGTCTGGTCCTGAACCAGAAATTGGCCTGGTAGTGAAGTGATTAAAGACATCAAGCCTGGGGTGAGGCCTAATAGTGCAAGGCCAGAGTATGAATTCTTCAAAGACTGGCCCAAGTGAGACCAGGGCTTAGTGAAACCATCAGCAGGGGTCAGAGTGAAAAGAGACCAAAGAAGGCTGTGCAGCACTGAGCAAACCCTGTGGAGACAGCGTATCAGAGAGGTGGCGAGGGGCAGTGATGGGCCTCACCTATGAGTTGGTGGGGTGGTAAAAGGTCCTCTTTAAAAACAATCACTGGCCAAAATGAGCAAATTCAACTATTTCAACTCACAAGAGTTTAGCATGTATGGCCAGCTATAGAGTCTTCTGATGTGTATGGGCAGGGTGATGAGTCTCCAGGCATAATGGTCTAGGTGAAAACGTTCTTTCCTTACACCACTTTTACCACTGGAGCCAGAGAGTGCATGCAAGTTAGTTTCATGTATAATAATCTCCATGAATATTGGGTAACTGTATGAATAATAATAATAACCTTAATCAGCCCCCTCAGTCAGCTACTGTATATGCAGATATTCTTCTAGCACAGGCTGTTATGTTTGGAATTGCATACAGCACTTGCTGCTGGCAAGTAAAAGTTATACCCTGTCAGAACAAAGCTTCCCTTATAACGTTGGTCTTTTATTTCTTCATTATAAAAGGAAACCATAGACTATGTACAATAATAAAATGATCTTGTGTTCTGGGCAGGGAAGTGATACCACTGCAGGTCTCCGGGGCTTTGTTATAAAGTTCTATCCCCTGGTTTCATGTTCATTGAAATGCAGCTGAGAATGATATTAAACATGAAGGATGATATTGAGGGTTTGCATTCAAGCACAATGACCTAGTCAGCTTTTCTTGTGCTAAATCTTGTGCTGAATATAAAACCCTTTGCTTAGGGCCTATTCTGTTATATCCTCAGTATCCTGATTTCATGGTAATTATATTATTCAGCAAGTTTAGCATTTCCTATGGCCATTCAGAGCCCTGCTGTACTGTCCAAATAAATACGTTCTATTATTCAGTTCTACTTTGTTTTGATAGCAATTCCAAGAAGTAACTGAGACAAATCATTGCAGTAAAAAGATACTGATTGCCATTTAATTGTAGTAAATACATCAATTTTGATTTACTTTCTTTGTTTGTATCGTGTTTATTATTTTATGTTTTATTCTGGCTGCTGGTTTATTAGAATGCAGTGTTCTAATGACTTGGATGTCGGCTGTTCATCATCTGCTCAATCCTCTGAGGCCTGTAAAAGTTGTGTCTATCACAGTACTCAGCAAAAGCTTGGAATTATTTTTAGAAGAATTGCAGATAATTTATAATTGACAAACCAGCCAGCCGTCAGGTTTGCTGCATTCAGTATGAAATGCGCATATTTATCCAAGTTTAAAACTTATAATAGCTTGTTGGATAGGAAGGGATAGAGGAAATAACAAGAAAATGGGTTCATATAACATGGTTTCCAACAGCAGACTTCATAGGTTAAAGCAGAGTGTAATTTGAAGTTCCTGAGCCTAATGCAAAATCTGTACTGAAGCCTCTACTTACTTTATGCCTTTTAGAATAGTGGTATATTTTATGTGGCAGAAGGACCTTCAGGTTCCCTGGAGAGTCCAGGGCCTGCTTGCAATTGCTACCTGTGCACCCCCTATAGCTACGACCCTTGGTTAAAGAGTTTGTATTAAATTGCCTGTACATACAGTACAGACCAAAAGTTTGGACACACCTTCTCATTCCAAGAGTTTTCTGTATTTTCATGACTATAAAAATTGTAGATTCACACTGAAGGCATCAAAACTATGAATTAACACATGTGGAATTATATACTTAACAAAAAAGTGTGAAACAACTGAAAATATGTCTTATATTCTAGGTTCTTCAAAGTAGCCACCTTTTGCTTTGATTACTGCTTTGCACACTCTTGGCATTCTCTTGATGAGCTTCAAGAGGTAGTCACCTGAAATGGTCTTCCAACAGTCTTGAAGGAGTTCCCAGAGATGCTTAGCATTTGTTGGCCCTTTTGCCTTCACTCTGCAGTCCAGCTCACCCCAAACCATCTCGATTGGGTTCAGGTCTGGTGACTGTGGAGGCCAGGTCATCTGGCGTAGCACCCCATCACTCTCCTTCTTGGTCAAATAGCCCTTACACAGTCTGGAGGTGTGTTTGGGGTCATTGTCCTGTTGAAAAATAAATGATGGTGACTCTTGGTCTTCCTTTCCTGGGGCGGTCCTCATGTGAGCCAGTTTCTTTGTAGCCCTTGATGGTTTTGGCCACTGCACTTGGGGACACTTTCAAAGTTTTCCCAATTTTTCGGACTGACTGACCTTCATTTCTTAAAGTAATGAGGGCCACTCGTTTTTCTTTACTTAGCTGCTTTTTTCTTGCCATAATACAAATTCTAACACTCCATTCAGTAGGGCTATCAGCTGTGTATCCACCTGACTTCTGAACAACACAACTGTTGGTCCCAACCCCATTTATAAGGCAAGAAATCCCATTTATTAAACCTGACAGGGCACACCTGTGAAGTGAAAACCATTTCAGGTGACTACCTCTTGAAGCTCATCAAGAGAATGCCAAGAGTGTGCAAAGCAGTAATCAAAGCAAAAGGTGGCTACTTTGAAGAACCTAGAATATAAGACATATTTTCAGTTGTTTCACACTTTTTTGTTAAGTATATAATTCCACATGTGTTAATTCATAGTTTTGATGCCTTCAGTGTGAATCTACAATTTTTATAGTCATGAAAATACAGAAAACTCTTGGAATGAGAAGGTGTGTCCAAACTTTTGGTCTGTACTGTACATCTGGTATTGCAGCTTAGCTTCATTCAAGTGTATTGAGTGCTGCAATACCAAGGTCAAATTCACATCTTCAGTATTTGGTCAGTATTTTGTAAGTCAAAACCAGGAGTGGGTCCAAAATACGGAAAAGATGCAAATGTTTACATTATCTTTCCTATGCTACTTCCAGGTTTTGGTGTGCAAATATTGGTGCAAAATACTGACCAAATACTGACCTGGGAAAGTGGCTTCAGAGCAAGGGAAACTGCAACATGGCAGAGGTACCAGCATATTGCTGTGAGCCAAAGGTAGAACTGTTTTGAGGTTGTGGCCGGAAGGACCATTTAAACATGAAAGCACCGAGATCTGTGACAAGGACTGCCATATTTGGATTGCAGTGGTAGCAGAGTATGCCATAAGAGAGTTAGAGACTTTTAGACGAGAATCCCCACAAGACAGACATTTGTGTAGAAAACACATTAGTAAGATTGCATTAGCGACTCATCCTCACATATTTTGGGCTGAGCAGAAATAGTAGGATTTTGTGAAGCGTAAAGGATGGCAGTCACCACCCAGATCCACCTGTGTAAATAAGTCATGTTCACAAATGGGTCATCCCAGGATAGACATTTATGGCATATCCACAGGATGTGCCATAAATGTCTGATAAATGTGGGTCCCACCTTTGACCTTCACAAATGTCACAAATGTCTATTGTGAGACAACCCCTTTAAGTGACTGTTTCTTTAGGATCTGTGCCTCTAAATAGAACCACTACACTATTGCCTCACTTCCCTCTTTCACACAACTGTACTCTTGATATAGAAATTCATGTGTGTGCTTTGATCCGCAATTGTGGATCCTCAATTGCGTATCAAAGCGCACATATGAATTCCTATGGGTTCATACGCATAGATGTAGTTTTTGTGTCTGTGTGTCTAGGCCATAGTGAAGAGCTGCAAAATATAGAGCAGGTCTTATACCTGTCCATATTTGCGGCTCAGTCCATTCAAGTCAATGCATTGGTCAATGAAAAGCATGGATGACCAATCCATATGTCAACTGAGCCATTTTTACTGACTTTTGTGTGACTTTTGTGACAGTTGTGTGCAGGAGGCCTTAAAGGGAATCTATCACTGCCAAAAATGTTTTTTAACTAAACACCATGTATTGTAGCCTTTATAAAGGCCTTTCCAGCAGTACCTTTGTTTTTCATACATGCTGTAGATTTTAAATAAAGTCACTTTTCTTCTTTATCTTCAGCCTCCTCAGAGAGCACAGTCACATCATCATTCTGATCCCACCTCCTACCATTCCAGCACCACTCTGACCACCTCCTCACTCGAATTCCTGCACATTTGAGGTACACACGCCCACTTCGGGTCCCGACCATGCATACTGCGCATGCTCATGCGCCATCTTGCGCTAGTGACGACACTAGCATGAAGAGTGGGGGAAGGCTAAGAAAAGAGAAGAGGACGGCGCATAACGGTACACATTCGGGATCAGAAGGATGACGGGCCGGGGTTCTTTTGGTGAAAGTATACACCCCCTGTGCTCTCTGAGGAGGCTGAAGACAAAGAAGAAAAGTGACTTTATTTAAAATCTACAGGATGTATCTGAAAAACAAAGGTACATCTGGAAAAGCCTTTATAAAGGCTACAATACATGGTGTTTAGTTAAAAAAAAACATTTTTGGCGGTGATAGATTACCTTTAAGTGAGTACATAAACTGTTCTTGAACAATCACACTTTATCTACTTTGCAGGTACATAACCCCCTAAGTAAAAACCTGGATACCCTAGGTAGTTTACTATTCCTTATTTTGTTCTAATATTTTTAATACATTAAAAAACAGGAATGTTTGAACCACTTGTATGTAATCCAGTTCATGAGAAAAGAGGAGTGGAAATAAAAGAGAGCTTCCTATTTTAATTAGTACAATGAAAGCCGTCATCTGACTGGTTGGAAGAGGTAAGTCCTCCATGTTGCTGTGTACACATTTTTATTATATATAAAATTAACTGAGAGAGATATATCATAACTGGTGCAAAGACACACCACCAGCTGGAGCAGTTACTAACAGCAACCATAGCCCTTTGGAAAATGAGAGAAGCAATCTAATTGGTTGCTATGGGAAACTTCTACAATTTTGTTTGCTCTAGTTTTTGTTAGTTCTCGTGATTGCAAATCCGGCTATTGAGAGTGTGATAATTCCACATTCTACAGATGGAGCGCACTAGGAAACTGAATTTATAGTATTTCTTATATGGTGGAAAATGATGGGATTTGCTTTCAGCCAACAGAGATCTGGCTTCTCCTTTCATGACATAAAGAACAATAATTACTTTTGCAGGAAAATCGATAAATGTATTATGTCTGAATATTTTGGCACAGGGCAGAGGAATATATTTTGTTTCTAAAGTGTAAAAGACAAGATGCACAAGACATGCCTGCAGCCTCACTAAAGAACTTTAATCCAGATCTACTCCGCCAAGTGAAAAATGACTTGGGGGATATTACTACAGTTTCCAAAGGATCTAATTCTTAATATATCACTTAAATAAAGGGAGTAAGAAAATGAATTCTATGACCTAATCTTAGCACAACTCCAAGATATAGTTCACTGCCAAAGTGTCTATATACAGTATATTGAGAGAAAAGATACTAATTAATAAATTAACCTATCCGTCTCTTCAGAGCTAACATTCACTGTCCAGTCCTAATGATGACATACAAAAAGGTCTATAACTCATTGTCTTTCCTAGTGTATCTCTTCACCAAATCTGGGCGACGCTCTAGCTGACTGAATGGTTTACACCAATCACAGACGCTTATACTTTAAAAATCCCTAAATCTACAATGAACATATTTTCCAATACTCATCCTTTATCATAATAAATTCCCTGTTCATTACTATTTCCAAAGTCACTGCCAGCTTATTGTCAGTTTATTGTCTGGCAAGTTTTTCTATAACAACTGTAAGAACAATTTTTTTTAAAGTAATTCTAAAGCTACATACACACAACAGTGCATGTAGCGGGTCTGTGGTTGAACAGCATGGACGGTACATGGATGATATCTATGTGCCACCGTGTCTCCATGGCCCCATTCACTACCTTCAATGAGGCCAAAATGGACAGGTATATAAATTTTCCTAAGATTATAAACAAGAGTCAAAGGCTTAAGTCCTTAGACCATCACTCAAACGCTCAACACTTAAAGGATAGCCCAGGGTGAGACCCTCTAAAGGGAACTTGTAACGTCTCTGCCTGTTCGGGTCTCTGCGCCCCCCTCCGCACGCACGCTGCGGCAAAGGAGGTGTGTTCAGTTTAATTCCTTGCGTAGGGTTCTTGTTGCTCAGTCTGAACACTGTCCTAGTACCTCTTGTCTGTAATTGAATTTCAACCACACCCGTCTTCTGCACCTTGTTTCTCTCTGCTCTTCAAATAGTTAATATCAGCCTTGCCTGTGTGATTGACAGCCTATCGTCCTATCAAGTCTGGGGCGGGTTTTTCCTTCCTATTTATTCTTTACTCACAGTCACATTAGCGCTTGCTATTGCTTCTGCATACTTGCCTTTACTCCGTGCTGTTTTGTTACCTGTATTCCTATTCCTGACCTCTGGCTTTGTCTGTGACTATTCTCTTGGATTGTGATTTTGTACTGCATTGCTCGACGGTTTACAACCCCTTGGCTAGATGACCTCCCTTTGTTGTTGTTTGTCCTGTCTGCGTTCTTTGTTGTCACCTATATTAGGAAGGGACTGTTGACGGGTTGCTGGCTCTCGCCTAGGACAGATCGGGCAAGTTAGCCAGGGCCAGTGGGGGGTTATCAGCTTAGGGTCCACTGTCTTGTTGTGCCCCTCCCCCCAGGGTTCTGCAGCAGCACTGGGGAATTGCTCAACTGGCAATTCCCTTACAGAACTACAGGATAACATCTAATGTAACAAAACCACAACAACTTTTACCTCTTGATGTAGTTCTACTTCTTGGATATTTTACTGTCTTGTCTCACCTCATCAGGTAAGCAAGGTAAAGTAGGTAACCAACCACATGTTTACAAGGAATAAGCCCTAACAGCAATACAGCGCCGGGTCACAAATGTTTTACTTTAGTATACACAACTAGGTCACTATGGCCTGAACCTTGTGTAGTAAAACTACAATGGAAACTGCAGTCAGTATGTACCACTATGCCAGATTCTTCATTCTGCAGCAGTTATCTGTCATAAGTACAGTAAGTTGCAAGACTTTTTACCTTTTTATGCCACCCTCGCCACTTTTCTAAAAAGCGGGGGTTTTAGCAGGAGGGGGCGTGGCTTCTCATTAACTGGCAAATTATAGTTTATATCTATGTCAGGTCCGAGCTGCAGTAGAGTTGACTTTCTGGCACCATAATTCATTAAGAGGTGTATGTCTCCAACGCACAGTTCGCCAAAACTGACATATGTAATTGTGTAATTTGTGCTTATAAAAGTCTCTAGGGTGATGTCACCTTTCCAGCTACTAGTCAGCTTTATCATTTCCTGCCAGAGCATTAGCACTTACAGAAGTAAAGTCTGATAGGTGTGATATCTCAGGGTGAGACCTGAAAGTGTCAAAAGTTATTGTATTTTTGAAGATATGGGTGGGGCAAGGCGTATTTTACAAGGGATTTCATACAACTGATAGAAGAAATTCCCAGGCTAGGATTGAAGATAGACAGTTTTGGAAAATTCACTACTTATTATTACAAACGCTGTAGGCCACCAAAAATCTCTTTGAGTCTGGATATAAACAGTTTGCATGTGTATCAATCCAACCGGACTGCACGATCATGGATTAAATCACTGTAGATAAAGTGCATTTTTATTAAATTACTTTGAAAGGCTATGCCTTAAAATGTTTGTATGGTTTTTTGTGTAGGCTAGTTAGGAACTGTGTGAGTAGGTTGGGACAAAGTGTACACTGTGCCTTTAAGGACTAAAAGTGCCCATAAAGATTAGATTAATAATGGATAAAACCAACTGATTTCAGCAGATCCAAATGACTATCTCATATATATATGGGGTTGTGCCAGCGCTACCCTGAAAGGTAATGTCAAGAGAAAGAAGGATTAGAAGAAGGGTGCCCAATACTTTTGTTTTCAGGTAGAGAAGATGGCAGCAGAGGTGTCTGACAGCAATTTACTTCAATCTTTCCATTCAGAATACATGCACGCTGAGCAGATCCAAGTTGGATGTTTATGGCGAGGGTTGGGAGGAATAGACACCGGCAGAACGAACATTCAGTTTACAACCATTTAAAGTGTATGGCCATGTTTATTCTTAATTCTATTAAGAGTATATCCTTGAGCAAAAAGGTACAGGGCAACATTCAACTACCACAACTCTATTAGGCCCACATTCTCTGTCAGAACTGACCAAACTCCCAGAGACAAATAGAAGAAAAGATATATGACGGCACTCCAAAATGTTATCTGCAGGTGATTTACTGAAGGTAGCAACATCAGAAATTAGCCATTATTGCAACATTTCAGGAACAAGTTCCTTCGTCAGGCATAGGCTTAGGATTGGAGACAAAGAGTAGCAATGTGACATCTTAGCACAATAAAGTAAGATCACCGTTGGCGGGTGGTGAGGAGCGATTGCTCGGCATATATCCTTAAGCATTCCCTGTAAGGCTAACGCAGCTTTTTTTGTGGCAGATTTTGCTGCGGTTTTTTGAGCCAAAGCCAGGAGTGGATTGAGCAGAAGGTAGAAGTATAAGAGCTTTTTTTATATTCTGCATTCCTTTTGTAGACATTCTTGGCTATGGCTCAAAAAAATGCAGCAAAATCTGCAACAAAAAAAGTTGCGTTTCCGCAATGTGGGGCCTAAGCCTAAATTTCTGACAAGGACAAATTGAGATTTACATTATCATACGGATTCAAGTTAGAAGACTGCTTTATAAATCAGGTGATGCAAGTTCACTTCTATAAATAGTTGTCAAAGTTTGAGCTTCTTCAGTTTACATGTCTCAATTATCTGAACCGTGGGGGGTTTGTTCATTTCTAATAATAATCATGAACTGCGTTTTAGGTTTATTCTTTCAAAAATCTCTTCTGCTTTTCTTGGCTGCTTTCACATCATTTGTGGTTCATACATAATGCTTTATTATTAGAAGGACACATAAATAACTTTCTTAGGAAAGTTTACATACTGTTATGGACAATACCCAATTTAATATGGAATGTTTTCAATCTGGATAAATAAGAACATATCCAGATAATGTCTTCTCACATATACATTGTCAAAGCTCGGGATGTGTGCACTGGGGGCTGAGGGCAATGGGTATACTTACTTTTATCCTTATTTTCAACTGTAATTTTTGTCAGCTAGCATAAAATAAAGTAAGGGAATGTATAACCTTATTTTTCTTACAACTTGCAAAATTTTACTGACATGCATTGATGATTTTTTTCATTTTTCAATTTTCTAATTGTATATTTATTTAGCTCTATTTTATATGATTATGGTGCAGCCATCTTGTCTGAGCAGTTTGAGAGATATGCTCTACAGGAGGCACCTAGGCATGAAAATACTAAGAGAGAAAGTGAGTTATTTGGAGAAGATTATAAAAACTGGTATTTTATAAACCAGTTTTGATCCCCTGTTAGGTGTAGTGAGATTAGTGAGATGCGCTTAATTTATTGAGAGGCAAATGTCCCTTAAAGTGTGCCTTCAAATACAAAACTTTTCATAAATGAATAGCACAAATTAATATAAGAAACTTAACCCTATACTATTAACCCATTAAAAATCTAAAAAAAAACAATAAAAACTAAAAATTCAAATCACCACCTTTCCCTAAATTTTAAATAAAAATAAATAAAAACAAACAGAAACAATATACATCCTTATGTCCGAAAAAGCCCAGTCTACAAAAATATAACAATATTTTTCCCATACGGTGAATGCTTTAGCAGGAAAAAAAAATCAAAAGAGCCAAACCACAATTTTTTCATCTTTACACCTCCCATAAAAATTTTTATAAAAAGCGATCAAAACATCAAACATTCCTCAAAATGGTATAACTAAAAAGAAACATCTGGTCTTTTATGGGGTTAAAACATAAACTATATAAAATTGGTGTCCCCAGAATTGTACCGACCTATAGAATACAGGTGACATGTCATTTTGACTACACACTGAAAGCTGTAAAAACAAAGCCTGTAAGAAAGTCACGCAAATGGAGTTTTTCTCCAATTCCACTCAATTCTGAATTTTTTTCCAGCTTCCCATTACTTTGTACGTAATATTAAATGGTACCACTGTGACGTACCGCAAACATTTAGTGCTCATACGGTTCTGTGATCGGAAACTTTAAAAAGTTATGGTGTTTAGAAGGTGGGTACTCAAATCGAATATCAAAAAATGCCTGCGATTTCCTCCTACTTATTATCTATAGCCAGTCTAACACACAGAAGTCTATGGCGACAGTAGGAGGAAGTTAGTGCTGGCTAGAAGGTAATTTATTGCAACATTCTGCACAGTGGTAGAGCATTATGTTACTAGATACAGTAAATTCAATAAATTGTCAGCTGCAGTGTGTGTGTGTATGTGTATATGTGTGTGTGTGAACAAATGATAACCTGTTAGGTGGATCAACTTTTGTTTTGGGCAGTAACCTGCCATCTTCAAAAGGACATTTACTCTAGGGCACATTGTCATCTACATACAGTACAGACCAAAAGTTTGGACACACCTTCTCATTCCAAGAGTTTTCTGTATTTTCATTACTATAAAAATTGTAGATTCACACTGAAGGCATCAAAACCATGAATTAACACATGTGGAATTATAGACTTAACAAAAAAGTGTGAAACAACTGAAAATATGTCTTATATTCTAGGTTCTTCAAAGTAGCCACCTTTTGCTTTGATTACTGCTTTGCACACTCTTGGCATTCTCTTGATGAGCTTCAAGAGGTAGTCACCTGAAATGGTTTTCACTTCACAGGTGTGCCCTGTCAGGTTTAATAAGTGGGATTTCTTGCCTTATAAATGGGGTTGGGACCATCAGTTGTGTTGTTCAGAAGTCAGGTGGATACACAACTGATAGTCCTACTGAATGGAGTGTTAGAATTTGTATTATGGCAAGAAAAAAGCAGCTAAGTAAAGAAAAACAAGTGGCCCTCATTACTTTAAGAAATGAAGGTCAGTCAGTCCGAAAAATTGGGAAAACTTTGAAAGTGTCCCCAAGTGCAGTGGCCAAAACCATCAAGCGCTACAAAGAAACTGGCTCACATGAGGACTGCCCCAGGAAAGGAAGACCAAGAGTCACCTCTGCTGCGGAGGATAAGTTCATCCGAGTCACCAGCCTCAGAAATCGCAGGTTAACAGCAGCTCAGATTAGAGACCAGGTCAATGCCACACAGAGTTCTAGCAGCAGACACATCTCTACAACAACTGTGAAGAGGAGACTGTGTGCAGCAGGCCTTCATGGTAAAATAGCTGCTAGGAAACCACTGCTAAGGACAGGCAACAAGCAGAAGAGACTTGTTTGGGCTAAAGAACACAAGGAATGGACATTAGACCTGTGGAAATCTGTGCTTTGGTCTGATGAGTCCAAATTTGACATCTTTGGTCCCAACCACCGTGTCTTTGTGCGACGCAGAAAAGGTGAACGAATGGACTCTACATGCCTGGTTCCCACCGTGAAGCATGGAGGAGGAGGTGTGATGGTGTGGGGGTGCTTTGCTGGTGACACTGTTGGTGATTTATTCAAAATTGAAGGAATACTGAACCAGCATGGTTACCACAGCATCTTGCAGCGGCATGCTATTCCATCCGGTTTGCGATTAGTTGGACCATCATTTATTTTTCAACAGGACAATGACCCCAAACACACCTCTAGACTGTGTAAGGGCTATTTGACCAAGAAGGAGAGTGATGGGTTGCTACGCCAGATGACCTGGCCTCCACAGTCACCAGACCTGAATCCAATCGAGATGGTTTGGGGTGAGCTGGACCGCAGAGTGAAGGCAAAAGGGCTAGCAAGTGCTAAGCATCTCTGGGAACTCCTTCAAGACTGTTGGAAGACCATTTCAGGTGACTACCTCTTGAAGCTCATCAAGAGAATGCCAAGAGTGTGCAAAGCAGTAATCAAAGCAAAAGGTGGCTACTTTGAAGAACCTAGAATATAAGACATATTTTCAGTTGTTTTACACTTTTTTTGTTAAGTATATAATTCCACATGTGTTAATTCATAGTTTTGATGCCTTCAGTGTGAATCTACAATTTTTATAGTCATGAAAATACAGAAAACTCTTGGAATGAGAAGGTGTGTCCAAACTTTTGGTCTGTACTGTAGATGTACAGTGGTGGAAATATCAACTACTGGCCCTGTAGTGAGGCATGGGCCATGCTGTGTGACCATTGTATGTTTTTTTTTTTAAGTTTTGTCTTATAGATGGTGTTTCATGCCTCCTTATAATTTTCTGGACTGTGCTAATTTCCATAATACACGGCATGTAGCTCTGAGCTACGCTGTTTCTGTAAAACCCGACCATAACTGAAAGTGTTCTAAATTAGGTCGCAGTCGGGTAAGTAGAAAGGAATGGAGGCTAGAGAGGCTTATTTTAGAGATAGATGCGGCTCTCAGAGGTGAGACCTGCATCTATCAGAGATTTAGGCTTATCCTGTAGATATGCCACAAATGTCTTTCGTGGGAAACCCCCATAAAGAAAAAGACTTTTACAAAATGGGAATTAGACATTACATGTGAGCCAGGTTGGAGTTTGGCAGCGAAGGAGAAGGTCAAAAGCTACAGTTATATGTGGACTCTTCTGTGGGTCTGTTGTTTTTGGGATCACTGCAATACACTTGTGGACTGTATTCAACTGTAGTAAACTGTCAGCTACAAAGAGTTTAGAATTTGCGATAATTAAAACAAAAAAGGCGTATCTTCAGAATAGTGGGTAGAAATTGCAGAAATTATGTTCTGCTGTATTACATACAGTGGGGAAAAAAGTATTTAGTCAGCCACCAATTGTGTAAGTTCTCCCACTTAAAAAGATGAGAGAGGCCTGTAATTGACATCATAGGTAGACCTCAACTATGAGAGACAAAATGAGAAAACAAATCCAGAAAATCACATAGTCTTATTTTTTAAGAATTTATTTGCAAATTATGGTGGAAAATAAGTATTTGGTCACCTACAAACAAGCAAGACCTGTAACTTCTTCTTTAAGAGGCTCCTCTGTCTTCCACTCATTACCTGTAGTAATGGCACCTGTTTGAAATTATCAGTATAAAAGACACCTGTCCAAAACCTCAAACAGTCACACTCCAAACTCCACTATGGTGAAGACCAAAGGGCTGTGGAAGAACACCAGAAACAAAATTGTAGACCTGCACCAGGTTGGGAAGACTGAATCTGCAATAGGCAAGCAGCTTGGTGTGAAGAAATCAACTGTGGGAGCAATAAGATCTTGGAGAGATTGGTTCTCACACATCTCCGCCCTCTAGTGAGCCCCGCTATGGACCCCCTCCAGTTTGCTTATCGGCCGGGCTTTGGGGTAGATGATGCCATCATCCATCTTCTGCACAGGGCTCTGTCTCACCTGGAGAAACCAGGGAACACAGTGAGAATAATGTTCTTTGACTTCTCCAGTGCTTTTAACACCATACAGCCCAGGTTATTGAGGGACAAGCTGGGCCTTGCTGGAGTGGACCACCACCTCTCCAACTGGATCCTAGACTACCTCACAAATCGACCTCAATACGTGAGAGCCCAAGACTGTGTGTCAGGTACCGTGATCTGTAATACGGGGGGCACCTCAGGGTACGGTTCTCGCCCCTTTCCTCTTCACACTGTACACTGCAGATTTTAGGTGCAACTCATCCAGCTGCTACCTACAGAAGTATTCTGACGACTCTGCAATAGTGGGTCTCATCACAGATGATGATGACAGGGAGTACAGAGAACTGAACCAGGATTTTGTGGACTGGTGCCACCGGAACCACCTGAAGATTAACGCGGGGAAGACCAAGGAGATGGTGGTGGACTTCCGCAAAGGCAGAAGCCCTCCTAAACCAGTGGACATCCTGGGGACGGGCATCGAGATTGTGAACACCTATAAGTACCTGGGTTTGCTCCTTAATAATAAGCTGGACTGGGCAGATCATATGGAGGCCCTGTACAGGAAGGGCCACAGCAGGCTCTACCTGCTTAGGAAACTGAGAGCCTTTGGAATCCGGGGGGCACTTCTTAGAACTTTCTTCAACTCGGTAGTGGCATCAGCCATCTTCTTTGGAGTGGCCTGCTGGGGGAGCAGTATATCAACCAGGGACAGAAATAAACTTGACAAGCTGATTAGAAAGGCCAGCTCTGTCCTGGGGAGCCCTCTGGACCCAGTGCAGGTGGTGGGTGACAGAAGGATACTGTCCGTGGTGAGCTCCATGCAGAAGAAGAAGTCCCATCCCATGCATGAGACTGTGATCACGCTGAGCAGTACTGTCAGTGACCGACTGCTCCACCCTATGTGTGAGAAGGAGCACTATCGGAAGTCTTTCCTCCCCACCGCGGTTAGGCTGTACAACCAACACCGACCTAAGTGGAGATCATTACACACAGAGAACTGAAATATCTCTCTGCCTGTTAAATCCCCCCCCCCCCCCCGCTACTTCCTATCTGTCTGTCTGCTATTAATGTAATGCCTCTCACCTTGGAACATTCCTGTACATGTTGTATTTGTATTTGTATCTGCTTATTTTATCTTATCTTTGCTGCTGTAACACACTGAATTTCCCCATTGTGGGACTATTAAAGGACTATTATTATTATTATTATTATTAATAATTAGAAAATGGAAGACATACAAGACCACTGATAATCTTCCTCGATCAGGGGCTCCACGCAAGATCTCACCCCGTGGGGTCAAAATGATCATAAGAACGGTGAGCAAAAATCCCAGAACCACACGGGGGGACCTAGTGAATGACCTGCAGAAAGCTGGGTCTAACGTAACAAAGGCTACCGTCAGTAACACACTACGCCGCCAGGGACTCAGATCCTGCAGTGCCAGACGTGTCCCCCTGCTTAAGCCAGTACATATCCAGGCCCGTCTGATGTTTGGATGTTCCAGAAGAGTTTTGGGAGAATGTGATATGGTCAGATGAAACCAAAGTAGAGCTGTTTGCTAGAAACACAACTCGTCGTGTTTGGAGGAGAGTGAATGCTGAGTTGCATCCAAAGAAAACCATACCTACTGTGAAGCATGGGGGTGGCAACATCATGCTTTGGGGCTGTTTCTCTGCAAAGGAACCAGGACAACTGATCCGTATACATGAAAGAATGAATGGGGCCATGTATCGCGAGATTTTGAGTGCAAACCTCCTTCCATCAGCAAGGGCAATGAAGATGAAACGTGGCTGGGTCTTTCAGCATGACAATGATTCCAAGCACACCGCCAGGGCAACAAAGGAGTGGCTTCGTAAGAAGCATTTCAAGGTTCTGGAGTGGCCTAGCCAGTCTCCAGATCTCAACCCCATAGAAAACCTTTGGAGGGAGTTGAAAGTCCGTGTTGCCCAGCAACAGCCCCAAACCATCACTGCGCTACAGGAGATCTGCATGGAGGAATGGGCCAACATACCAGCAACAGTGTGTGCCAACCTTGTGAAGACTTACAGAAAACGTTTGACCTCTATCATTGCCAACAAAGGATATATAACAAAGTATTGAGATGAACTTTTGTTATTGACCAAATACTTATTTTTCACCATAATTTGCAAATAAATTATTTAAAAATCAGACCATGTGATTTTCTGGATTTTTTTTCTCATTTTGTCTCTCATAGTTGAGGTCTACCTATGATGACAATTACAGGACTCTCTCATCTTTTCAAGTGGGAGAACTTGCACAATTGGTGGCTGACTAAATACTTTTTTTCCCCACTGTACCCTAATATATAATATTTAAGCTAAATCATCAGTTTAATGACACGGCTGATGCATAGGTTTACTTAAAATATTCTAGCTATACCAGCTGTATACATGTCCTGTTAGGTCCCCTTCATATCACATTTGGGAGATATCAAAAAGTAAAGGTGTATTTCCATCTTATATATACCGTCACTTGGAATATACCGCCACTCTATAATCAGTGGGGGCTAGCCTTTGGGACCCCCACTGATCCTGAGAATGAAGGAGCCGCAGTGCTGAATTATCATTTTTACCCCTTCTATGTTTTCATTGCACAGCAGTGCTCCCAGCCACTGGGATTTGCAGTTGATTCCATTCACTTAAATGGGGCCACTGCAGTGGGTGGCCAGAAGAGCTGTTGTGCAAAGAATAGTGAAGAGATATGCCATCACTTTATAAGATGACCGATTTCATTGCTCAGTCTTATTTACTAGTATCATAACTTCCAGGCTATTATTATTGAGAGCAATAAGACATGTATTATCTGCTGATATTCTGCGGTATTATTATCTTTTGTCTGCTGAGAAAAACTATTTGTCCTCCTAATATTTCTATGCTGTATTATTTGCATTATACAATTTAATGTAGTGTATGAATGAGATACAGATATATTATTATGGGCCAGTTTAAATGTTTGAGCAACTAAGTACTAGAACAATAACACTTAGTCAAGAAAGAGAAACTTTGTAGATTAATCAATGCTACATCTAGCAATATACATAACTCTAAAAGAAAGGCAGAAACTGCAGGAGCAGGTAAGACAGGCAGGCAATGGTAAGTGACCACATATATGGAATGCTGATAAGGAGGAGACAGATCACATTATTGTATTTAGGTTCGATAGCGCTGTCAATACATAGCATATCTCACAGCATACCAACATATACGAGACATGGACATATTGATATAAACTCGTACAACTTCTTACTTTGGTCCAATCCCATGGAACAAAGTTTTACTTGCCTCTGCTGGCCATGATAACCAAACAGCCACTTGGCATACAGGATGTATTACAACTGTCAAGTGTCAATATATAGTCTAGCAATACAAAACAAATTGTGAGACAAGTGGGCTGCCCAGGAACTTAAAGCTCAGCGGAGCCAAGTTCTTAGTTTTGAAGCAGCAGAACCAGACATAAAATAGAACCACACGTGGCGCTCAGACCTAATGTAGAGCATGGAACAGGACCAAAGCACCAGACAAAAATCTGCAAATAGGAGCAGATTTCAAACTCCTAACCTGGAGTTGGCAGGAACAGAGTCCTGGCATCCAAGAGCTAGGAAACACCAGAAGGTGTCCAGGACTTGGTCAAGTCACATCTCTGAAATGTGGTCGCAGTATAGACAGACCATTACAGCCCAGGCAGATAGTCACAAAAGCAGGACTGGAGTGTCATGATAGAAGCAGGACTGGAACGTGGTCACAAGAGCAGAACTGGGCCATGGAACCATATTTAGTATCCAAAAGTAAAGGCAGGAGCTAAATTGGGCGGAGTCAGGAGTCAAAACCAGAACTATATGATTCAGGAACAACAACCACGATGAAATTTGGAACATACCTAAAACTGATAAAAAACAGATTTGATAGGAGCCTCTGTTAGCCCGAAACATATCTTGCATGAATTTGATGCAATACTGATGCGATATTGATCTGATTTGATATTGGTTTGATACTGACTTGAAATAATTGGAACTGAGAAATTAGAAAGGACATCTCTGAGTCCTGACCTGAATGTGGCGTCCAATGAGGTGAATAACTACTGGCTGATCCCTTCTATGGTGATTACCAATTGATCCACCTGCTAAAACATTTAATTATATAAAATGCCAGACTGCAAGTAAGAACAAGTTGTGTAGGGATGATATAACCAACAAGACGGGAGCTCCCTTGTTTACAGCACGCATGCGCTGGCGTTATTTTTAGGCGAGAGAAAATTAAATACGTGTGGAATTTCGATCAAACTGTTCAGCTGCGGTGAGATCTATGAACATACCCAGAAAGTGGTGAGTGATAAATATACATCGGGAAAGCCACATGTAGATGTAAAGCCACATAAGGATAAAGGTTTTGTTTGAACATTTGTATATTCATTATTGCAATAACAGAACGGTAATGAATAACATCTAGAGGAGTAAATTGGCAAGGGCTCCGCCATACTTAAGACAATTAAAGGAATTTTCCGGGCAAAAAATGTTTTGTTTTTTTTTGTTTTTTTTTAAATGTCTGTTAGTGCTATTAATGGGCTAATAAATGCACCCATATATCTTTACCCATGTTTTGAGTGATTTCTGGGTGTCTCTAGCAGCTCCTGGTATCTTCTGCATTTGTTTACATTGTTCAGTTTCCTGCTATGTAACTTCCACACTAACCCCTCTCACCATACTCCTCCTCCATCCTTTCCCTCTCCCTCCCTCCCATACACCCCCCTCCCTGTCTCTCTACTAATCCCGCCCACTACTAACCCTTCCCTACCTACTCAGCCCAACCCCCGACACCATTATATACTTACCTCTCTTCCTTCCATGGCTTCTTCTTCTAGAAGTCCCTTCATTCTTTACTGATACTGCAGGCGTGTGCTCTTATCCCAGCGCTGCTCTGTGCTCTGCAGCGACGATCCATCTCTACTGCGCATGCGTGGGAGCTGCGCAGTAGAGGTGGATTATCGGCACCAGTGCACAGAGCAGCGCTGGGAGAAGTGGCAGCAGTCAGAAAAGAAGGAGGAGCCGTCCCGCAGGAAGAAGCCTGCAAGGTAAGTATGATGGAGTGGATGGTGGGGGCTAGTAGTGACAATCCATCAGGAAATGGGGAAACGGATCGTCACTGGATAATCATAAAATGATATGGGTAAATATACATCTTTGATTAATTATGTTATTTAGAAAGTAGGAGGGGGGAGGTTGTTTAGATTAGTGTAGGGATTTCAATTTATCCCGGTCAACCTCTTTAATGTCAGTATCTTTTTAATTGCTTATTATTATTGGTTCTTTTAATTTCGCCATCTGTTTATTATTTGTCACAATCATTATATTATTTGTCATAATCATTGATATATCTTTTATTGCTGTCATAGCTGCTTCTAGCATGGTTATAAAGTGATTGTTTTTTTATAGTATTGATTAAAGTGTATATTTTTTTATTTTTTTTTTAAAGAAACTCCTATGTTGAATCCAGGAAATAGGAGATAAAGTCATTACATAAGGGGATGGAAAGTACGTGGGGGAGGAACAATTCCTACTGCAATCGTAAGTGTTGGACTGGCCCCTCAGAGTACCAGAAGATCTCTAGTGGGCCCCGTCTCTAACACAATAGTGGTCTAGCAGAAGAAACCCAAATTTTGAGGGCACTATGGTCTATTTCCTGGAGGGCCCTGGAGCATCTGGAGGGTCCAAGGAACCTCAGTTCGACACTAATGATCGTTCCTTCCCCCAGTTTGTTGTATTGATTACCTCAGGACAACGTGCTGTCGATAAACTACATCTTTTATGGGGCATAAATATGGTTGTGGAAAGGGACATTTAACCAAAATTATTGATGTATATCTCAGCTGTAGATGCTGAAGACCATGGCTAGAATCTCAGTAACCTCAAAGGACAACAGAAGATAGCGCTAGGAAGAGAAGGCTCTAGTGGCACCACAGATATAGACACAGGTTTTCTGTATATAATAAGAAATCAAGACATATATTCCTTTGTATATATTACAGAATAAGGCTTATGTAGTATGTAATGAAAATGGAAACCAGAATAGGTTAATCCAGTTCATTACGTACAAAAGAATAATAAAGTAGTGTCATTTCCTCATCATGAGGCTCCAATAACTTTGCCTTCGGTCATTCATCTTTATATGATCCTTTCTGAATTGTTATATAAATCAGTGTTCATCACAAGTAACATTACAGATATTCCATTAAAATAATTTTCTGCACAAAATAGTAATTTCTAGTAAGTACTCCCATAATTTTCCCCTATTATGCATCCTCTTCCATTAGCCCTTTGATCATACTCCTAGAATAACATGAACAATCTTATTTTAGTTGTATGATATCTATAATCTTAGAGATTAGAGAGACAGAAGAAATTGACTGCGTAGAGAAGATACTGAAAATAATGTGGGTCTTGAGGTCAATCTTGTTACAAAGTAATGCGTTTTTCCATGAATAATGTATTTTAGTCACAGATCACGCCATATCTGGTAATAAAACTGAGGGGCCAAGACGACATATCACAAAAATAAACATTTGATTCAATGGAAATATCTTTATAATAAAACTCTACACTTTATTATTTTTAGTTCCCCACAGTTTATAACAATTTGCCGACAATGAATCATTTTCATATACTTTCCCTCTTTGGAACTGTTATAGTTGTCAGTGACACATATAATATGGCGCTATAAATAATAATTATTATTATGATGATAATAGCAAGTAAACAGAGCAAAGTAGAAGCGTTGTCTACTGCAGTCAACTATATCCAGCCATTATTATTCTAGGACAGGCCCAGGAGTATAAGTAGAATTCAGAGGACCATTTAGCAGAGATAAAAATGGGGTATTCTTAACATTACACAAGCATAATGTGTCAGCTTAGAGTAATGCCCCATGGAAGACACTACCACCTATAGCCTAATATCACTTACAAAATCAGTTTCTGCATGGTCTGATATCTCTGCAGTCGCCAATGACGTCCTGTATTAAAAGGGATTTTCGGGACTATAATATTGATTACCTATTGTAACCTTAGGATAGATCTTCTACATCAGATTTATGGAGGTTTGACACTCTGCAACCCCACCAATCAGCAGCAGTCAAGCTAGCAACACTTCCTTTTCACAGGCTGTGACACCATGTCTTATGGCCTATTTGTAGCTCAATCCCAATCAAGTGAATTACTACAGAGTCACTATATTGTATTGGTGCTATTCTTGGTATTTAACGAAGAGGCTCACAATCTGAGCATTGCAGCTTCTTACAACAGCTGGTGGGGGAGCCGGACCCCTACTGATTTAATAGTAAAGACCTATCCTAATGAGGACCTTTTACCACCTACACTAAACTCCAACTCTTTGTTTGCTTCAATAGCTGTGGCTCCACTTATTCCAGTGCAGATGGAATTTTTTTCTCTAGCCCCTACTTTTCCTGAGCAGTCTGTGCTGATAGTTTCAGCACCTACTATGTTAATTAGAATCTCTGCTGTCAGATGGGTAGTCTTGGATTGGAGCAGAAATCCAGGGACCACCCACCTGACAATACAGAGCCTAAATAGCATTTTGGGTGCTGAATCTAACAGAAATGATTAATCTGAAATGGTGAGCTCTAGGGAAAAAATTCCATATGCGCCGGAATCAGTGGAAAAGAACCTATTAATGGCAAACAGTTGTATTTGGTGGAGGTGGTGAACAGTTCTCGTTAATGGCCATTCTTAAAAGCTGTTCTAAAAAAGTTGTCATTGTCCGTCGTGTTTCTGCCGTTTTTAGACTGACACCGGTAGGACTTTTCTCCAAGCAGGACTTTTCTCTCCACCGATTTTTGGCAGAATATGCGGTGGAGTCTCCTATATTACAATAAATTGAGCATATGCACCAAAAAAGCTCTTGGCATATATGCCATACTCCCCCATGTTATCCTGCACAACCCCTTTAATGTCCCCCAGGCTATTGGCCTCCATCACTGCCCCCCCCATGACCCCATCAATGGTCCCCATACAGTATAGGGGACCAGTATGCCCATACAGCGGCCCCTTGACTGGTCTTCCCTATAGCAGTATTGGAGTTTCTGAGACTTAGGAATTGTTATGCTGGAGCCCTAGAGCAGGCACCAGCATAACAATACAGTGAGAAATTAGCTGGGGTGGAAGGGGGGGAATTACAACTCTCAACAGACCCAGAGCATCTGGAGTTGTTAGGGGTTGTAGTTATCAGAGTGGTCAGTGAAGTTGAAAGATTTGGGGGCAAAATAGGGGGAAAAGTTCTTTTTTTGTTTGCGTGGTTAAGTTGTACTTACCTTTCACACTGCTGGCCTGGGCTGCTATGCAGAAACCTGCCGCTGCGCACAGCATCAGTACGTCAGTGACTGCAACTGGATTGGTTCCAACGGCTGCCCATCAGGATCCCCCTACCCCCTCCCTAGAGCGAATTCTTGATAGTGGCTGTTACGGGTGCTGCAGCGATAACTCAGATACTTGAAAGAGATACAGCTTTAGTACCCATAACCGCAGTTATCAAGAACATGGTGAATGAGCAGCGCAGCACCCGGCATGTAAACAATACTGGGACAGTATAATATGCTCCACAGTGGCCCCCACACAGCATTATATGCTCTGCATTGGCCCCAACACAGCATTATATGCTCCGCAGTGGCACCAACACAGCATTATATGCTCCGCAATGGCCCCAAAGCAGCATTATATGCTCCGCAGTGGCCCCAACACAGCATTATATGCTCCGCAATGGCCCCAAAGCAGCATTATATGCTCCGCAGTGGCCCCAAAGCAGCATTATATGCTCCGCAGTGGCCCCAAAGCAGCATTATATGCTCTGCAGTGGCCCCAAAGCAATTATATGCTCCGCACTGGCACCCAAGCAGCATTATATGCGCCGCAGTGGCCCCAAAGCAGCATTATATGCTCCGCAGTGGCCCCCAAGCAGCATTATATGCTCCGCAGTGGCCCCAACACAGCATTATATGCTCACAGTGGCCCCCACACAGTATTATATGCCCACCATGGCCCCCACGCTGTATTATATGCCCACAGTGGCCCCCACACTGTATTATATGCCCACCGTGGCTCCCACACAGTATTATATGCTCACAGTGGCCCCCACACAGTATTATATGCCCACCATGGCCCCCACGCTGTATTATATGCCCACAGTGGCCCCCACACCGTATTATATGCCCACCGTGGCCCCCACACAGTATTATATGCCCGCAGTGGCCCCCACACAGTAGTATATGCCCGCAGTGGCCCCCACACAGTAGTATATGCCCGCAGTGGCCCCCACACAGTAGTAATAATAATAATAATAATAATAATAATAGTCCTTTAATAGTCCCACAATGGGGAAATTCAGTGTGTTACAGCAGCAAAGATAAGATAAGATAAGCAGATACAAATACAACATGTACAGGAATGTTCCAAGGTGAGAGGCATTATATTAATAGCAGACAGACAGATAGGACGTAGCAGGGGGGGGGGGGGATTTAACAGGCAGAGAGATATTTCAGTTCTCTGTGTGTAATGACCTCCGCTTAGGTCGGTGTTGGTTGTACAGCCTAACCGCGGTGGGGGAGGAAAGACTTCCGATAGCGCTCCTTCTCACACCTAGGGTGGAGCAGTCGGTCACTGACAGTACTGCCCAGCGCAATCACAGTCTCATGCATGGGATGGGAGTTATTCTCCCGCATGGAGCTCACCACGGACAGTATCCTTCTGTCACCCACCACCTGCACTGGGTCCAGTGGGCTCCCCAGGACAGAGCGGGCCCTTCTAATCAGCTTGTCAAGTTTATTTCTGTCCCTGGTTGATATACTGCTCCCCCAGCAGGCCACTCCAAAGAAGATGGCTGATGCCACTACAGAGTTGAAGAAAGTCCTAAGAAGTGCCCCCCGGATTCCAAAGGCTCTCAGCTTCCTAAGCAGGTAGAGCCTGCTGTGGCCCTTCCTGTACAGGGCCTCCATATGATCTGCCCAGTCCAGCTTATTATTAAGGAGCAAACCCAGGTACTTATAAGTGTTCACAATCTCGATGCCCGTCCCCAGGATGTCCACTGGTTTTGGAGGGCATCTGCCTTTACGGAAGTCCACCACCATCTCCTTGGTCTTCCCCGCGTTAATCTTCAGGTGGTTCTGGTGGCACCAGTCCACAAAATCCTGGTTCAGTTCTCTGTACTCCCTGTCATCATCGTCTGTGATGAGGCCTACTATTGCAGAGTCGTCAGAATACTTCTGTAGGTAGCAGCTGGATGAGTTGCACCTAAAATCAGCAGTGTACATTGTGAAGAGGAAAGGGGCGAGAACCGTACCCTGAGGTGCCCCCCGTATTACAGATAACGGTACCTGACACACAGTCTTGGGCTCTCACGTATTGAGGTCGATTTGTGAGGTAGTCTAGGATCCAGTTGGAGAGGTGGTGGTCCACTCCAGCAAGGCCCAGCTTGTCTCTCAGTAACCTGGGCTGTATGGTGTTAAAAGCACTGGAGAAATCAAAGAACATTATTCTCACCGTGTTCCCTGGTTTTTCCAGGTGAGACAGAGCCCTGTGCAGAAGGTGGATGATGGCATCATCTACCCCAATGCCCGGTCGATAAGCAAACTGGAGGGGGTCCATAGCGGGGCTCACTAGAGGGCGAAGATGTGTGAGAACCAATCTCTCTAAGATCTTCATAAAGTGGGATGTCAGTGCTACAGGTCTGTAGTCGTTGAGGTCCATAGGGTGAGGTTTCTTTGGAACTGGTACCACACAAGAAGATTTCCATAATTCAGGGACTATTTCCTGCCTCAGGCTCATATTATACATATATGTAATTATACCACACAGCTGGTCCCCACAAGTCTTAATTAGCCTTGCACTGATGTCATCTGGCCCTGCGGCTTTCCTCGCCTTGATCTTTTTCATCTCCTTCCTCACCTGGGCCCGTGTGAAGGTCAGACTGTGGTCAGATAAAGACAGATTTCTGGATTTACTGGTCTGTTGGGAAGTAGCCACATGGGGTGAATGGGGTGAAGTCATTGTGGTGAGGGGAGCTGAAGGACATTCTGGGGTGGGAGGAGCTGGTGTGTGATCAAATCTGTTGAAGAATAGGTTTAGTTCATTAAGCCAATTAACATCTGCCTCAATCTGGCAGACAGACTGTTTATGACCCGAAATTGACTTAAGCCCCTCCCAGAGCCCCCTTATGTCTTTTCTTTCCATTTGCTTTTCCATTTTTTCCTTATAACTGGCTTTTCCTTGCCTGATTAGATGCCTCAGCTCCTTTTGTACTTCCCTCAACCCCTCCTTATCTCTTGTCCTGAATGCCATCTTTTTCTCCTTAAGTAGTGTTTTTATATCAGAGTTAATCCATGGTTTATATGGTTATGTTTATATACATTTTTTACATTTATACATTTTATATATTTTACATTTTATACATGGTTTATATACATTTTATATGGTTTAATCCATGGTAGTATATGCCCACAGTGGCCCCCACACAGTAGTATATGCCCACAGTGGCCCCCACACAGTAATATATGCCCACAGTGGCCCCCACACAGTAATATATGCCCACAGGGGCCCCCACACAGTATTATATGCCCACAGTGGCCCCCACACAGTAATATATGCCCACAGTGGCCCCCACACTGTATAATATGCCCAAAGTGGCCCCCACACACTATTAGATGCTCCACAGTGCCCCCCCACCCTCAGTGCTATTATTATACTCTGGGGTCTCCTCAGACCCCAGAATATAATAAGTAGAGTCCCAAAAGAAGTGATTAAAAATAACAAACACTTATACTCACCTTGTCTTACCTCTCCGGGGCATCCTTGCTCTGTCCTGCTGTCTTTTCCATCTTCCTTGGTCCCCTGGCCTCCACATCCTGTGCCCCAGACGTCACCGCTGGGGCCTGTGATCGCACCTCAGCGGTCACGTGGGGCGCGATGACGTCATTACGCTGGCGCGCTCCATGTCACCGCTGGAGCCTAATCACAGGCCCCTGCAGTGAGGCCGGAAAGTGCCGGAGACGATGCTGAGCCCAGGACAGCCAGGTGAGTATTTTTTTTTTTTTTTTTTTGTCACTTCCCTTGGGCTGGCATCTAATGGAAAGGGGCCCCGCCCCGTTCCATTGACAATAGGTATAGCGGTCGGGGAATCATGCTTTCTCCGACCACTATCATGGTAGTCCGGGGCCCCGGCCATTTCCAGTTGGCCGCGGGCCCCGCACCCCTCCGGTCGCAGTCGCAGCCCTTGCGACCACTATCGTTACGCCACTGTCCGTCCCGATCAGACCCTTGACCTTTGCATTGACAAAATGAGTAGTAATAGTCGGGGCTCGGGGCCCACCGGGGGATTCACCGTTTCCCCGGTGGGCCAGTCCGACCCTGGTACACATCTGTTCTGTGAAGGCCTCAGTAGTTTGTTAGAGAACACTAGTGAACAAACAGCATCATGAAGACCAAGAAACTCACTAGACAGGTCAGAGATAAAGTTGTGGAGAAGTTTAGGTTATAAAAACATATCCCAAGCTTTGAGCATCCCAAGGACCACTGTTCAACCTATCATCCAAAAATGGAAAAAGTATTCTACAACTGCAAACCTACCAAGATATGGCCGTCCACCTAAAATGACAGATCGAACAAGGAGAGCACTGGTCAGAGAAGCAGCCAAGAGGCCCATGGTCACTCTGGAGGAGCTGCAGAAATCCACAGCTCAGGTGGGAGAATCTGTCCACAGGACAACTATAAGTCGTGCACTCCACAAATCTGACCTTTATAGAAGAGTGGCAAGAAGAAAACCATTGTTGAAAGAAAGACATAAGAAGTGCTGTTTGCAGTTTGCCACAAGCCATATAAGGGACACAGCAAATATGTTGAAGAAGGTGCTCTGGTCAGATGAGACCAAAGCTGAACTTTTTGGCCTAAATGCAAAGCGCTATGTGTGGCGGAAAAGTAACACTGTTCATCACCCTGAACGCACTGTGAAACATGGTGGTGGCAGCATCATGCTGTGGGGATGCTTTTATTCAGCAGGGACAGGGAATCTGGTCAGATTTGATGGGAAGATGGATAGAGCTAAATACAGGGCAATCCTGGAAGAAAACCGGTTGGAGGCTGCAAAAGACTTGAGACTGGGAAGGAGATTCACCTTGCAGCAAGACAATGACCCTAAACATACAGCCAGAGCTACAGTGGAATGGTTTAGATCAAAGAATATTCATGTGTTAGAATGGCCCAGTCAAAGTCCAGACCAAAATCTCATTGTGCATCTTTGACAAGACATGAAAATTGCTGTTCACAGACGCTCTCCATTCAATCTGGCTGAGTTTGAGCTATTTTGCAAAGAAGAATGGGCAAAAATCTCAGTCTCTAGATGCACAAAGCTGGTAGAGACATACCCCAAAAGACTTGCAGCTGTAATTGCAGTGAAAGGTGGCTCTACAAAGTATTGATATAGGGGGGCTGAATACTTTTGCATGTCACACTTTTCAGATTTTTATTTGATAAAAATTTTGAAAACCATGTATCATTTTCCTTCCACTTCACAATTATGCGCTACTTTGTGTTTATGACTTAAAATCTTTGTAAAATACATTTAAGATTGTGGTTGTAAGGTGACAAAATGTGAAAAAGTTCAAGGGGTATGAATACTTTTGCAAGGCACTGTATGTAGTTACAAGCCATATGCTTATTTTTAAAACTGGCAGGAACACAGTATTAAAAGTGAAGCCTCTAAAACCCCCAACATCTTTTTATGAGACATCAGAGTAATTGGGGAGTATGGAGATGACTAATACTATAAATGTTATCCATTCCTGATCATCCTGTAGGGTTCCTTCTTGATAGCATAACATATAGAAAAAACTAAGCTATGTAGCAGCTCTGGGTTGTTGTTTTTTTTTATCAAAAAAACCTATGGGTCGTGTTTGTCACTGTGTGCTGGAAGCTGTAAATCAGGGAATATGACTAAAGTATACTTCTGTTTCAATCATTTTTATTAAGTTTTCCAAATATATGACAATAGAAAATACTTAAACATTCTATCGCAAACATCGAAACTGATAAAGTAAAACAAAAAAAAAAAAGGAGAACGTACACAGACACCACACACCACATAAGGAGGGGGCGAGGAAGGGGGGGGGGGGGGGCATAAACATCCACAATTTCTTTCTTTATTTATTTATTTGGCGAGGTGGGATTGGTCGTTAGCAGGACTAAACCAGGTACTCTAGATTCAAAGGATTGAATTGGAGAGCTGAAACTCACACCTCAAAGAGTAGCAGTAATGACACAGAGCAAAGATCCATTAGAGGAATGCGTCCCCTTGGTCAGCCGAATAGCTCATCCATTGAACAAATGGACTAATTAACAAATTAACCAGCTTACCAACTAATTAACCAAGGGGGCGCAATGCGGGCTCGCCAACCACTTCTCCCACACTATTTTATATTTAGGAAAGTAGAAATTCCCAAAAGCAATAACACGTTCATACGAGTGAGTGGTATCAATAAGTGTCAACAGGTCTTGCAATGAAGGGGGCAAAGGTTGTTTCCATTTCCAAGCAATAACCAATTTAGCTATCACCAAAATCTTAAAGGCCAGTTTGCGATGGGGAGGAGGGAGCATGCCCATTTCTAAATTAAGCATAGCCATCTGGGGGGTCCGGAGCATAGAGCACCACAGAAGGCCATCCAGGAGGTCGAAAACCTCCTGAAAATAATTAGCAAGATGAGGACAAGCCCAAAAGATGTGCAGCAACGTACCCACTCCCCCACGTAGCCTCCAGCAAAGAGAAGAAGAATTAGGAAACATTTGATGAATTTGAGCAGGGGGAAAATACCACCTAAGAACCACCTTATATGCCGTCTCCACATGAGAGCTACAAGCTAGGGAAGTGCGAAATAAAGTAAAGGCCTTCTGCCACTCCTTGGGAGTCCAGGACTTTTTCAGATCTCTCTCCCAAAGACGGATAGGGTAAGTCTTCTGGAAGGAGGCTCGAGGGTCAATAAAATAATAAATCAGCCTAAGACGTTTCCTACAGTGCTGGCCAAAAGTATCGGCACCCCTGCAATTCTGTCAGATAATACTCAATTTCTTCCAGAAAATGATTGCAATCACAAATGCTTTGGTAATAATATCTTCATTTAATTTGTCGTCAATGGAAAACCACAAAAAGAATTGTCAAAAAGCCAAATTGGATATAATTCCACACCAAACATAAAAAAGGGGGTGGACAAAAGTATTGGCACCCTTTGAAAAATCATGTGATGCTTCTCTAATTTGTGTAATTAACAGCACCTGTTACTTACCTGTGGCACATAACAGGTGGTGGCAATAACTAAATCACACTTGCAGCCAGTTGAAATGGATTAAAGTTGACTCAACCTCTGTCCTGTGTCCTTGTGTGTACCACATTGAGCATGGAGAAAAGAAAGAAGACCAAAGAACTGTCTGAGGACTTGAGAAGCAAAATTGTGAGGAAGCATGAGCAATCTCAAGTCTACAAGTCCATCTCCAAAGACCTGAATGTTCCTGTGTCTACCGTGCGCAGTATCATCAAGAAGTTTAAAGCCCATGGCACTGTGGCTAACCTCCCTAGATGTGGACGGAAAAGAAAAATTGACAAGAGATTTCAACGAAAGATTGTGCGGATGGTGGCTAAAGAACCTCGACTAACATCCAAACAAGTTCTAGCTGCCCTGCAGTCCGAGGGTACAACAGTGTCAACCCGTACTATCCGTCGGCGTCTGAATGAAAAGGGACTCTATGGTAGGATACCCAGGAAGACCCCACTTCTGACCCAGAGACATAAAAAAGCCAGGCTGGAGTTTGCCAAAACTTATCTGAGAAAGCCAAAAACTTTTTGGAAGAATGTTCTCTGGTCAGATGAGACAAAAGTAGAGCTTTTTGGGAAAAGGCATCAACATAGAGTTTAAAGGAAAAAAAAAGAGGCCTTCAAAGAAAAGAACACGGTCCCTACAGTCAAACATGGCGGAGGTTCCCTGATGTTTTGGGGTTGCTTTGCTGCCTCTGGCACTGGACTGCTTGACCATGTGCATGGCATTATGAAGTCTGAAGACTACCAACAAATTTTGCAGCATAATGTAGGGCCCAGTGTGAGAAAGCTGGGTCTCCCTCAGAGGTCACGGGTCTTCCAGCAGGCAGGACAATGACCCAAAACACACTTCAAAAAGCACTAGAAAATGGTTTGAGAGAAAGCACTGGAGACTTCTAAAGTGGCCAGCAATGAGTCCAGACCTGAATCCCATAGAACACCTGTGGAGAGATCTCAAAATGGCAGTTTGGAGAAGGCACCCTTCAAATCTCAGGGACCTGGAGAAATTTGCCAAAGAAGAATGGTCTAAAATTCCAGCAGAGCATTGTAAGAAACTCATTGATGGTTACCGGAAGCGGTTGTTCGCAGTTATTTTGTCTAAAGGTTGTGCTACCAAGTATTAGGCTGAGGGTGCCAATACTTTTGTCCGGCCCATTTTTGGAGTTTTGTGTAAAATGATCAATGATTTGACTTTTTTTTCATTCTCTTGTGTTTTTTCATTGCAAGCAAAATAAATGAAGATATTATTACCAAAGCATTTGTGATTGCAATCATTTTCTGGAAGAAATTGAGTATTATCTGACAGAATTGCAGGGGTGCCAATACTTTTGGCCAGCACTGTAGATGAACGTAGTAGGAAAAAGACATCAGGGTTGCATCTCACTCGGAAGAAGTTATGTTTTTGTAGGCAATGTCGCATTTGAAGGAATTTATAAAAGTCGTTCTTAGGCAACTCAAATTCTGCAGACAATGATGCGAAATCTCTTAGGTTCCCATCTTGAAATAGTTGAGAAACAATTTGCACCCCCTTTGCGACCCAACTCTCCAGCCTCAAGGAAGGGATCACTATAGAGAACGCTCTGAACGGAATATTGGATCTATCTAGCAACTCTGAACTACAAGCGTGAGAGTGAGCATATTTCCAAGCTGCCACAGAGTATCTGGTAAAAGGCGAACAAGAGTAGCTATCCACACTAATCCAGAACGAGGCAAAAAGTATTTCTCGATACTCCTTAGTGGGAAAATAATACTTTTCAATGTGCATCCAGTGGAGCTCTTCCTCCCTAGTCAAGCCATTCGCTACCAAGGAAACCAAAGTAGCAATATAGAACCCATGTATATCAGGCACACCTAGACCACCAAGGTTACCAGCTCTAGTCAAAATCGGGCGAGCGAGGCGGGGTTTCTTGCCCACCCAGATAAATCTAGTAAGCAAACTGTTGACCAATTTAAAAAAGGAAGGGGGTAAGGCAATAGGCAAGGTGTGAAAGAGGTATAAAAGGCGGGGAAGGACAAGCATCTTAAAGGCCGCAATTCTACCTAGCCAGGAAATCTATGTCAAGACCATCCGATCCGCCTCAGTCTGTAAGGTCCGAAGGAGGGGAGAGTAGTTTGCTAGATATAGTGAGGAATGGGCAGGAGTGAGTGAGATCCCCAAGTATTGGATATTGTCAAATATCCAGTCAAAAGGATATTTTTGCTGTAGAAGGGAAATTTCCATTTCGGTAAGATTTAACAGAAGAATTTGGGTCTTGGCTATATTTAATTTGTAGTAGGGTAAAGAACTAAATAATTCAATTAATTCAAGAGAGGCCGAAAGGGACGGACCCGGGTCAGTGAGAGACAGGATAATGTCGTTAGCATAGAGTGATATGATATGAGAATGACCCGCCACCGTCACCCCACTAACACCAGGATGTCATCTAAGAGCACATGCTAGGGGTTCAATAGAGAGGATAAATATTAATGGGGACAAGGGGCATCAATGTCGGGTACCATTGGTGATAGCAAAATGAGGAGATAAGGCTCAGTTAACAAAAACTCTCGCGGAGGGTGTGGAATCCAGGGCAGTTATGGCCGATAAAAACGGATGAGATAGGAGAAAAGAATTACATCTCCAAAGGTAGGTTGGGGAGGAATGGCCAGGCTCATCCACCATAAGGGTGACCGGAGCATGGTCAGACCACTTTATCACATCAATAGCGGACCGAGAGGCTGCTGAGAGCGAGAATCTATCTACCAAAAACATATCAATTCTAGAATAACTATTATGTACCTGTGAGTGGTAAGAGTAATCCCTCTCGGCACTGTGGTGGGCACTCCAGACATCATATAAATCATTAAAGTCTAGAAAGGTCTGCAGTGAGGGGCCCCCCTGCGGGACGAGGAAGATAACTCCATAGACTGGTCCACCGTCAAGTTGAAATCTCCGCAGAGGAGGAGACCCCCCTGCCTAACCCGAGACACTAGGTGCATAACCCTATTGAGGAATGTAAGTTGGTGAGTGTTAGGTGCGTAGACTGAAACCAGAGTGCAGAGAACATTATTGAGATGGCCCACTAAAATTACGTATCGACCCTTAAAGGAAATTATAACACCCCTAGATTTAGAGGAATAATGTGACTGAAATATTGTGGGAAAGTTGGAGTTGTGTACCCTGTGTGCCTCCCTGCTAAGTAGGTGAGTCTCCAGGATGCAAAGGACGTCACAGGAGAGAAACCTATCCTCAGACCATAAGAAGGAACGTTTGCTAGGGCAATTTAGGCCCCTAACATTAAGGGAAGCAAAGGTAATAGCCATGACACCCAAGGAGCAGCAAGCTCTAAGCCAACTTACCACCCCCACGAAGAGAGGCGAGCCCGCAACGCTCTGCAGCAGAGGAACAGTCATTAACCACCTGCCAAAAGAACAAGAGAGAATACATGACCTGCAAAGAAAAGAAAGGGTGGAAACACAGAGGGAGGGAGGGGTGACGCAAGACAAGAGACAAAAACCAAAGGTGAAAATGCATTGTCCATGGACTATTTAAGACGAGCAACATTCGCCTGTAACGGAATGTAACGATATTTCTAGCCGAACTCGGGACTGGAACAAAAAGGAGAACCCAGGTCGCCCATCAGAAGGAGGTGAAAGACAGCACTTCAGCGGGCAATCTTCCCCCGCTTGTCAACCTTGTGCCACAGTTCCTTAATATGGGAAGGAGCAGCCTTAGGAACACTTTCCAGATCCGGGACTCGAACATTCCATCTTTTAAGAAATTTAGAGCCATCTTCTAAGGATTTCAACATATAAAGATCCTCTTCATGCGAGAAGAGAAGATGGACTGGAAAGCCCCATCTGTACTTGATCTGATTATCTCTCAATATGGCTGTGATCGGGGCCAAGAGTCTCCGTTGTTGTAGAGTAGCAGCTGACAAGTCCGCATAGACTGAAATATCCTTATACGGGTTCGGAAGGGAATCTTTCTTCCCAGTAGCCTGCATGAACATATCTTTAATATGGAAAAAGTGTATTTTTGCAATAACATCTCCAAGAATATCATCAGCCAGATGGTGCGGTTTGGGAAGCTGATGTGCAATATCTATAATAAGATCTCTTGGGACAGAGTTAGGCAAGACAGCTCTGATAAAGTCCTGCAGGTAGGACGCAAGGTCCACATTAGGGACAGATTCAGGCACCCCTCTAAGTTTCACATTATTCCGCCTGGAGCGATCTTCTAAGTCAGCCACTTTCAGTCGAAGTTGAGTAATGGCATCCTCATGGTCATAATGAGCATCAATAAGTTGGTTATGGGATGAAACAAAGTCACCAAATTTAGCTTTTATATGATGAACTTTACCTCCTAGATCTTCTATGGCGGAATGAATAGCAGCCACTAAGGAGGCAAAGCTTTGCAGCAGAGATCGATGAAGGGTCTGTAACATAGCTTTCATAGACGATTCTGTGAGCGGGGCATCTGAAGTCGGTAGACCCTCTAAAAAGTCAGGAGGAGGTGAGGGATGTAAAGGGTCAGGAGAGCAGCAGCCTACCTGTCCAGCAGGAGAGGGCCCAGAGGAGAGACGTTGGCGCTGTTTGCGCAGGCTGAAGGCCTCCCTGTAGTAAGTGTTCTCGCTGCGGGGGTCTCGCCATCGGACGAAGGACTGGCGGGAAAGGAGTTACGGGCAAAGGAGCCGGTGGCGGCACCGAGCTAGCCACAGGGTATGGCATGGAGTTGCCCTTCCCGACAAGGCCTCAGACGCGTCACCCGGATCCAAGGCCGAGTGTTGCGAGCCGGCGCCATCTTGGCTGGACTCCGAGGGAGGTTGAAAGAAAAAATCCAGACGTTTGGACGGGCCAGCCGCGTTCTTTCGCTTTCGGACCATGCTGGGGTAGGTACTGTATGGAACCAGAACCAGTACTGAGCGTTCGCGAGGTGCTATCGCTGTGGATTTGCTAGGGTTACTGAGAGCTCTCTCAAACTGCGGCGATACCGCTCAGCAGCTAGACCATGCCCCCTAAAGTATACTTCTAATAGAAGCCTTAAATGTGAATAGAGCCTAAGACTAGATAAGAATACAATATACAGTATGTACTAGTAAATCTAGTAACCCATTAGCGCCTTATAGTTTAGCATGTAATTCCACCAGACTGCAAAGCTAATAAAGTTTTGCCATATGGTAGTGTAAACATCATGTAGCCTCATATAAGCCAATTCCTCCCTATCACAGAATATTTACTTTAGTGCAGATACAACCTTTAGCATGTGGTTCCTGGCAAAAATGTATCCAGTGACACAGTGGTACACCCAAAGGGTTATTGTCATCTAGTAAAGCAGTGATATATGGCTAGGATATACCACCACTTTCTGATTGACCAGAGTCCGACCTCTTTCACCTATCAAAAATGAAGGGGCGACCGTGCTAGTTTGTTGGTACGTCACCTTCCAAGTTATTCTAGTATAATACACTCTTGCCCACCAACAGTGCAGGATACTACAAAGCAAACCTTTTACTTGAATGTGGTTGTGCTGTATTACCCTGCAAAGTGGATGACAAGTAGCAGTGAAAGGGCCACATTGCTATACCAGTGCTTTTATTCTCCCCTTCATTTTCATGTCCCTATAGGACCCCCAACGATCAGAAAATGATTATAGTGATATGCCATCTCCTGTGCTCAGTAGTACAGTCAGTGACCGAGTACTATTTGGTGACTGTCACTGTCAACATTCAGAATCTGAAAGAGAGCCAATAAAACATTTAGCAGCCTGATCCCTGGGTGTCTAGTGGCCTGCAGATGCCTGGGGGTGCAGTCACTTTGTGTCAGTTTGCTCCGGGTGGTCTGTTAGTCTTGTAAACTCCGATGGCTAAATAACTTCTATAAATATTGGTGGTTCAATACTTTGCTTATCACTGTTCAGGTTCTTTATATCTCATGGTTTTAGTGGGCTGCTTTTCCCTGGTTGCCTTGGCATTGTAAGCCCTTGTGGATGGCCTTGAAATCGGCCATGAAAAACTGATAAAATGGTCTATTTTTCATTTAAGCCATTCAAACACATTTAAGCCATGCCCCCTTTTCGAGAATCCATACCTATATATCTAGCATGTCAAATTTGATGCGGCAAAGATGTGCCATGTTTACGCCAGTGTCTACAATAGTAAATCTGGGCCTATGAGTGATCCATGAAAACCAGTCAGAAATAGGAAACCTCCTATTTTTAACAGCCCCATTCATGGTCTGTTAAAAAAAAAAAAAAAACAGACATGTGAATGCACCTATAGAATCTCATTGTTTTTAAAACACCTCTGTGACAACTGTGTCATGTGAATAAGCCATAAATCTAAAATTAATAAAACTATTTGGACACTCAAGTGATGAGTTAGATTTAGGTGAGACACAGATTTGCTGCAAAAAATTGTTTTGCAGAGTAAATGCGGCAATTTATTAGAAACTGCTGAGCGACAGGCATGAAGTGTCCATGAGATGCTGTATGACTTCTTGGGACCCTGTGTCTTCTGATGATATATTTTCTATCTCACCTGTGGTGCTGCCCCAGTTTAAGGTGTCTTATAGGTATTCAATTATTTTTTTGTTGAATAGTAGACCCATATAAATATAGTACATCACTTTGTAGAGATTTGTTGTACAATAGACATGAGTCATTTTCTATTGATCAGTCAAATAAGCCTAATTTAATGCAATGTGTGAGTCAATGAAAACATACATTGTGTGTATATGTATATAATATATGGTGTTATTGTGTGTTTAATTGTGTTATGTCTGAAACAAATGAAATGATTAGTGGTATTAGTAGATCATCCTGCACCAATGTCATAAACCCAAGTAGAGTGTAACTATTACTCACAACGTTTTGCCTGAGCACGTAGGTTTTAACCTAAGACAGATCGAGATGACTAAATTGCCAGACTAATTGTTGTCTGTATCTCTGTTATCTGGGCAGTACTTGACAAGTGTCATAGGGTTGACAGGGTAACGCTGTGGCATAAATTCTGTATATGAATCTGAGTTTTTGTGAAATAATAATTCAAGTGTTCCAACTAATAACATTTATCATTTGTTTACTGGATAGGTAATACAGTTACGATCGCTGGGGAACAAACAATGATATGAGCACTAGAACAGGGGTCCCAACTCTGGTGAGGAGGAGTTTTAATGGAGTCATAGTAAAGCATGGTCAGAACAGCAGCATATGTCTGACCACCACTCCATTCAAACACCTCCTCAACATGGTTGTGCAGTCCTGTAAATAGGTGATCTATGTCCTTAGTGGGAATAAACTTTTGAAGAGAATACCCATTTTCTTACATATGAATCACAGGGATATAAAAATATGCAAATTTGGTCCAAATTAGTGTCCCCTATTTCCTTTCATAGCTAGAGAGTAGGATCAGTGCGCTCTAACTCTCTCCATAGAGAGAAAAGGGATTGTTGCAGTGAATAAAAGCAATGGTGTTTGGGGATCTTCAGTCCCGACAACAGTGAAATGTCAGGGTTTATACTTAGTTTTCTAACTTGACTTACAGGCTATTAAAATTAGACAAGGGATTGTTTTTGTTGCTGTTCATGACTTCAAAATCATGGCACAGGATTCCACTAAAGGCTGCACTGCAAATGCTGCACTGCTATTTTGGTTGCAGTGTGGACTCAACTATACTCTTGTATTATGCAGTATCTATTAATTGAACCATAGAGCACAGCTGTTCTGTTCTCCATGGCTATGCAACACTATGCTACTTCCTGGGCTGATTCTAATGATGATGTCATCAAGAATTACTTTTATGGATCCTTCCCCATCATTGCAGTCCCTGAGCAATAGGTTCCTAAGGTTTCAACAGACTGCCAAGGTGTTTCTCCAGTGGCAAAGTTTTGTAGTGATACTTTAACTTTCATTATGTATACTGTAATACATGGCAATGTGGAAGTATTGCCATATATTATTGTAGCAATCGCACCACCTAGTGTTGAAGGCACAGTAAGTAAGTGCAAAACAAAATTATAATATTGTAAAGTATAAAAAGAAATATTTTCAATATTTTTTTCAGCAAAAAATAAAAATACTATTGGTAGCACCCCATGGCATATAAATAGAATGAACACCTGAAAAAATAAAAATAAAAAAAACATGGCTGCCTTCATTGTGAGAAAATCTTTAAAAGTCTTCAAAATTTTTCATTATTTATATTTGCAAAAATTTTAACTTTGAATTTTCTACAAGCTTACATATGGCTATGATTGTGGGAAAACCACTTTAAGTATTAAACTATGCCACGACCTTAATGGTTAAAATAGTAAATCTGGGCCTTAGTGAAACACCAACAAATCCATTTTATAACAGTAATAAAAAAATTTTGCTCCTAAATTCCCACAATTTGCAAAAGATCTAGTTATTGACTTTGTATCTAAGAGTCAAGAAGGTATCAAGTGCTTCATTATTTGACCAATGCATTAAAGTATTGACTTGCACATATAAAGTTAATGAATTCTATGTAGTATTTCTCCTGATGTGACCCCACTTGAACTGAGTCCATTGTCAGAACAGCACAGTCATGTTGGAAATCTGAGAAAGGGATTAATCGCTGGACACAAATAGGCTTTGTGGAGTCCTTGCCAGAAGTACAGTTGCCAACATAAAAAAGATTCCAGGGACTCTCGCCTCACTCAGCATGTTACTTGTACCATTTGATGCTGCCACATAAATTTATTGCTGCATTTGTGCCTAACACGTAAGTAATCAGTGCACAAAAAAACTAAACAATGGAATAATCTGAAAACATGTAATATACAGTATACAGTGTTTAGATGTCCTCTTGCAAAGATGAGTTCATTTTTTAACGCCTTCCCAACGGTGACATTTTTCGATTTTTGTTTTTGACTTCCCGCCTTCCAAACCCCATAACTTTTTTATTTTTCCATTCACAGAGCCATATGAGGGCTTAATGTTTGCGGGACAAATTGTTCTTCATAATGGTACCATTTATTATTCTGTACCATGTACTGGGAAGCTGGGAAAAAAATTCAGAATGGGGTAGAATTGGAGAAAAAGTGCAGTGGCGGGACTTTGGTCATATGGGGTGGGGTTATATAGTAAACCGTGCTTTAGACGAGACTGGTTGACGACCTGGCCACAGTGTGCGGGGACCTGGTCTACAGCACTGTACACCGAGGTCCCGTGCCATTAGCTATGCTAGGAGCCACAACACTGTGGCCAGATCGCCAACCCGCCCCACATAATGTTCCAGGAGCCGCCTTTACCGAGGCCAGCCCGTTGCCCCCAACGGCCCAGTTCCGGTTGGGGACCGCTGATATAGGGGAAAGTAGAAAGCGTTAAGGTGGGGAAGAGGTCCCAGGAGAAGGAGTATGAAAAGAGGTATGAAAAGAGGGGGGTAATAGAAGCCATTCCAGAGTTGCCACACTTTCTGATGGGCATTGTCATCTAGTCTAAGAACCACAACCTGGTCTCCCATCCCCTGAATGTACAGGATCTCCTGGAGCCAGTCCGGGGCAGTGGCGTAACAAAAGTCTTGTGGGTCCTGGTGCAAACTTTTGCCTGGGGTCCTCTAACCTCTCCCTACAGCAAATTCTTGACAGTGACGGTTAAGGGTGCTGCAGCGGTATCTCAGATACTTGAAAGGAATACAGCTTTATTACCCACAACTGCAGTTATCAAAAATATGATGAGTGAGCAGCGCAGCGCCCGGCATATAAAAACAATACTGAGAGCTGTGTGCTTTGGGAAACAGCTGATCTGCAGGGTCCTAACAGTCTAAGAGATATAAGAGATCAGTGGAGGTCCAACACATGGGACCCCTGCTGATCAATTCTTTGAAGTTACTGTGGTGCTTTTGTGAGTGCCTTGACTCCTTCCCTATTTACCTTGCACAGCATCAGTTTTATAATCACCAAACAATGTTATTACAGCCTGTAATAATAGTGCATCGCTGCTATAAAACAGATGGCGTGTGATGTGCATAGTGAAGGGCCCCACATAGTATTATACGCTCCACAGTGGCCCCCACACAGAATTATATGCCCAGCAGAGGCCCACACCCAGTATTATGTACTCCATAGTGGCCCCCACCCAGCATTATGTGCTCCACAGTGGCCCCCACACAGTATTATATGCTCCACAGTGGCCCCCACACAGTATTATATGCTCCCAACAGCTACCCTCCACTCCGGTGCTATTATTATACTCTGGGGTCGTCGGACACGAAGTCCTGCATATCCGACTTTGTTTCCAACGAAAAAAAAGGAAAAAAATGGCAGCACCTATGTGGGGACTGTATAATGCAGCAAAGACCTGGCTGCCATATTTAAATATCCGACATTCGTCATAATAGTACAGCGGATGTGGGGAAGGGGTTAAACATGTTTGCAAATATGAGTAATTAAAAATTTAGCAGAGTTTTAGGCTGAGGCCCCACGTTGCGGAAACGCAGCTTTTTTGGTTGCAGATTTTGCTGCGGTTTTTAGAGCCAAAGTCAAGAATGGCTATAAAAGAAATGGGAAATACATAGGAAATTCTTATACTTCTACCTTCTGCTTAATCCACTCCAGGCTTTGGCTCCAAAAACCGCAGCAAAATCTGCAACAAAAAAAAGCTGCGTTTCCGCAACATGGGGCCTTAGTCTTAAAGATTTTTTTCTAACTAGTGGTGACAGTCTTTTTTGTCTGGATTGGTTGCTAATAGATATGACTATGAATGTAGGAACTTTATAGTACTTGTCACAAACCCAGTCATGATTTCCTTATTGTGGCCAGGTTATTTTCTCATCTATATAATGCCCCTACCTGATAACCTGTCCACAATAAGGAAGCCTTGGCTCACAAGTCCCAGACCGTAGAAAGTTTTTACGTTCATGGTTGAATCCATTAGCAACCTATCAACACAAAAGACTCATCATAGACAAAATGGTTATAGAAAATTTTTAATTATTTATATTTGCAGAAATCTTTCATACACATGAATAGAGAAGGTGACTTTGGGTCCACAGTGAAGAGGCTGTAGGATTCAGACAGTCACAAAGCGGTCACATAACAGAACAAGATGGCTAATTAGGAAAGGAGACATTCAGTAAGAAATATCCCTTCACCACTATATACCTTATACCCATTATTAATGGGGAAAAGAATACAATTGTTTCTATTTAAGAATACATTTCTTCCTATCACTGAATTCAAAATGAGCACAGGTTGCCATAAAATGTACTCAACTATATTGTATGTAGTCAGTGGGTGAAGGCCAGGCACAGAAAATGGGTTAATGTGACAGAGGATCACCAACCTTAAATTGGGCATTAACTCTCCAAGTCCCCTTCCTGGGGTGAAAGTCATGTACTGTCCCCCCTGGACTGTACAGTTCTGTGTCTTAACAAATAAGGCTATTCGTCATCTTGTGAATGTTAATGTATTTATGTCAATGAGTAATGTGATAACTTTACTGAGCATTGTATATATTGTATGTACAAGGTTTACTTACAGGGAATTTCTTAGTACCTAGAATCCCCACTGTGCAGTTCAGAAGAAAACCTTGAGTTAAATGTAAAAATTGCCACTAGGTGACCTTACAGCACACTGCTTTATTAGTGCGAATTGTGGGCAATATGTATGCTAGATGATACTACATATTAACCCATGCCACTCTGTAATCAACATACTTAACAGACATCAATATTATTCCCTTCTTCTTGTAGACCACCACCACATATACTGTGGATATCCTTTAGCATTTTAAAAAGGTAATGTTAAAAAGTAATTCCAGTCGCAGGGAAGTTACTGATTTACTATGAATGGTAAATGTGAACAGGAGCCACCTGAATGGTCCAGTAGATTAATGAATACTTTTTAAGAACAGCACGCTGCAGGAGGTAACATGCCAATGTCATGAGGAATAACCTAAAAAGGCTTTATTGCAATTTTACACACTACTTGTGTTATTATAGTGATTTGCACCTTTCAGCACCTACATAGTGAGCTCATGTGTATCATTAGTCCCACACCTGGCATGATCCTGACAAGCTACATGTTCCTGGAATATAAGGCAAGGGAATGAAAACATACTTTACACATTCATTGCACAGATAAGCCCCTCAATTACTAGTTCATGTTTAACATAGCCTCAGCCGTTTCTATAGAGAACATATTTGTTATGACACCTACAAGAATGAGATTTACCTCTAGAAAGTTACTGAGCATTGTTCTCTGAACTGTGATATAGACTACCACCTTGTGTAGGAACGGGCAAGGACAAGGCTTCTATACTGTCATTGGTACCCACGTCCATCATGTTTGAGCTTTTTCAGTCCTAGCTTATGATAATAGTAAAATCAAGATATAGTCAATATCGCCTTAAAGGGAGTAGGGGTGGGAAATTTATTTCCTGACTCCATGCCAGACTCATAGGCTATAGAAAGAGAGAGAAAAACACAGAGTAGTACTAGTACTGGGAGAACAAAGTAAGGCTGAGGCCCCACACTGTGGAAACTCAGCTTTTTTTGTTGCAGATTTTGCTGCATTTTTTTTTTTTTTTTTGAGACAAAGCCAGGAGTGGATTGAGTAGACGTTAGAAGTATAAGAGCTTCCTTTATATTTCCAATTCCTTTTGTAGCCTTGGCTTTGGCACAAAAGTGCCAGCAAAATCTGCAACAAAAACAGCTGCGTTTTTGCAACATGGGGCCTCAGCCTAAGCTGTGTGTGCTTTGTGATTCTCTCTTTCGCTCACTGATATCACTGTGTTGAGCCAAAACAACTAAATAAGTGAAGCGTGTCCATGGATATTTGGATCAGGTGCGGGTGTCATGGTCCATCTTGGAAGAATGTTCAACGTCAAAGCAATAGAAGCAAAAGAATAAAACTCAAGATACTGAGATTAAAAATTCTTTATTGGAAGTCCAACAGATGACGTGCATAGGGGTAATGCCCCTTCTTCAAATCAAAAATAGGACATGGATAAATAGGACAAAGATATACTATGCCACTTCATGTCCATTTTGGGTAGCAAACACATTCATTAGGGAAAGAGGCTAAATTTCAAATTCATTGCATTATTATGCTAATTATATGCAAAGATACTATTGAGATATATGTATCTCAATAAGCCTAATAATTAGGGCGGCTATGTAAATAATGTAAATAAACTATATATAAAGAAATAAATATATAGAAAGGGTGCACAATAGGTGTTAGGTCATGGCGGCTCGACCCACATACAGCATGTTTACTGGGAGCTAATGCATTTTTGATTGTTCTCATCCTTTTATATGTGATACGTGGATGGGCTGGAATCTGCTTTCTCAGGAACGGATCATGGAGAAGGATGTGGCAATGGCGTTCCAAAATCACTCTGATGTTACTTTAGGAATGATTGTAAGTAGTAATAACTTTATGTTGAAAGTTTTGAAAATCTGAACTTTTTTCTAGCTTCCCAGTACATTGCATGGAATATTAAATGGTACCATTATGAATGACAATGTGATCTGTACAAAATAAGCTGTCATATGGCTCTGTGAATGGAAAAAAAAAAAAATAATAATAATACATTTTATTTATATATCACCAACATATTCCGCAGCACTGTACAATTTGTAGGGTTCAAGTACAGACAAAGAAAAGATATATTACAAAGAAATAGTCAATTCACACACTGGGACTGGGGGCCCTGCTCGTAAGAGCTTACAATCTATGAGGTAGAGGGGGTGACACAGGAGGTAGCAGGGGCGGCATTGGAGATAGCATTGCTTTTACAATGGTCAGACAATTTTGTAATAGAGGTTATTACACATATATAAATCTGTATGAGCCATCACCAGTCGTGTCCTTTAATGTGCAGATGGTGCCTTGACATATAAAGTTAGTCTGATACGGCATCATATGCTGTGAGGTAATGTGGGAGCATGAACAGAAGGTATGTTTTAGGGAATCTAACTACGAAAGGGTTTACATTAGGAGTTGTGATAGGCCTGTCTGAATAGATATGTCTTTAGTTTGCGCTTGAAGCTGTGCAAATTGGGGGTTAATCTGATAGTCCGGGATAGAGCATTCCAGAGAAGTGGTGCAACTCAGGAGAAGTCTTGTATACGAGCGTGGGAGGTTCTGATAATAGAGGATGTTAGTCTTAGGTCATTGAGTGAACGGAGAGTATGGGTTGGGCGATAGACAGAGATGAGGGAGGAAATGTAGGGAGGTGCAGCATTATGGGGAGCCTTGTGGATAAGGTTGATAAGTTTGTATTGTATTCTGTATTGAATAGGCAGCCAATGTAGTGAAAGACACAGTCCGGAGGCATCGCTGTAGCGTCTAGACTGATAGATAAGCCTGGCCCCTGCATTCAGAATAGATTGAAGAGTGGAGAGTTTAGTAAGGGGAAGACCGATTAGTAAGGAGTTACAGTAGTCAAGGCGAGAATGAATCAGGGCAACAAAAAGTGTCTTTAGTGTATCTGTGGTAAGGAAAGGGCGGATTCTGGAGATGTTTCTGAGGTGGAGATGACATGAGCGTGCGAGTGATTCGATATGGGGGTGAAGGAAAGGTCTGAGTCAAATATAACCCCGAGGCAGCGGGCTTACTGCCTAGGAGTTATGGTAGAGTCAGTGACTGCAATGGAGATATCAGGGACAGATCTATTAGATGGTGGAAACAGCAGTAATTCAGTCTTTGAGAGATTCAGTTTCAGATAGAGCGAAGACATGATATTTGACACAGCAGAGAGTTTGTCACTGGTGATCTGTAGTAGTGCAGGGATGATGTCACCAGAAGATGTGTATAATTGGGTGTCATCAGCATAAAGATTGTACCGGAAGCAAAATCTAGTGATGGTTTGTCCAATGGGGGCTGTGTAGAGGGAGAAGAGCAGGGGACCTAGGACTGAGCCCTGATGAACCCCAACGGCAAGGGGAAGAGGGGAAGAAACAGAGCTCGCAAATGATACACAGAAAGTGCAGTCAGAGAGATAAGAGGAAAGCCAGGAATGCTGCTGAGAGATCTAGAAGAATAAGAAGAGAGAAGTCACCTTTGGATTAAGCCGTCAGGAGATCATTGGAGACTTTTGTGAGGGTCGTTTCAGTAGAGTGCAGAGTGCAGAAGCCAGATTGTAAGGGGTCAAGAAGAGAGTTAGCAGAAAGATAGCGGATTAAACGAGAATAGACCAAGCGTTCCAAGATTTTGGATTTGAAAGGAAGATTAGACAGGTCAATAGTTAGCAGCAGAAGACAAGATGGGTCAAGGGAGGGTTTCTTCAGTAGAGGGGTTATGACAGCATGTTTGAAAGAGGATGGGAAAATTCCAGAAGAGAGAGAGAGGTTAAATATTTTAGTAAGATAAGTCGTGATAGCAGGCGACAGAGACTGGAGAAGGTGTGAGGGCAGAGGCGTAGCTAGCTGGCGGGCAGGGGGTCGGTGGCCCTGGGCCCACTGTCTCTCGGGGGCCCACCTCTGGGCCGCCGCAGCACAGGTTACCCTCACACATCAACTGCATCAGCGTCTGCATGACACCGATACAGTTGAAATACATAGAGAAGGAAGCCTCTCTACTTGTACGTAGCTCGTAAGCCAAAAGCCACTTAAGGCCTGTGGCCTACGAGCTTCCCTAAGACGTCTGCGTCCTGGCACAGACATCTGCGCGATGATGTCACTGTCCTGCGTCGTCCGCGCCAGGACGCAGAAGTCCTGCTGCTTCAGTAAGTGGCGGCAGTGCCGGCAGCTGAGACTCCTCCTTGGGAGATCGGAGGTAGGTAAGTGTCATCAAAATTTTTTTTTTTTTTTAACTCACTTTGGGCATTTTAATTGGGGGTGGGGGGATGGGGTTAATACATTTATGAGGTCATTTGGGAATTTAGCAAGATAAGAGGCCATAACTAATATAAGGGGTATTAGGGGGCTTTTATAAAAGAGGATATAAATTATAGTGAAAGGTCAGTGGGGCTGTATGAATGTAAGGGGAGATAATATTAGGGGGCATTGGGGCAGTAATAAAGGGGTTTTTCTAGGGAATAATTAAGTTTACTGATAAGGATTGTATTGGGCAAATTGGAGAGGAGGCGGGGAAGGTGAAACATAAAAAAAAAAAAAAATACTCTCTTGTCCCCAGGTTACCGATGTCCTCAGCCCTCTGCTGTCTGTTCAGGCACACGCACGCCGCTTCCCTGCCGCAAGTCCTGCACTGCACGTGATTGGCCTCAGCGGTGGCTGGAGAGGACTCGGTGATGTCACTCATATACATGACTGAGTCCTTTCCTGCCAAACCTGAGGCCACTGATGGCCTCAGCAGTCACGTATGGCACGTGTCTGAACAGACAGTGGCGGCAGACTCCAGAGCACTGGGGACAGGTAAAGCTAGGTTTACACTAGCGCTTGGTTTCCGTTTTCGGGTCCATGGAACATGGCGTTATTATTCATTTCCAGGGGATTTTATATCATATATTTTATAATTGAGGTATCAGCAGGATGGAGATTTTATGTAGTTGAGGACAATGTGGGTGGGTGTAAAAGTGAGGAGCCAAAGATGTCTGTGTTACAAACTTTACAGTCACAGCTGGAAGAAGTGGTCATGGCGGTCCAGATGGAAGAGACGATAAATGTAAACAGTCAGAGATGTCACCTGTAAGTCACAACATTGTTCCTGTATTTACCTAACTGGTCTTCACAGCCCTGTGTAGAACCACTATCTACCACTATACGGTCACTGTATAGTGATAATGTTGGTATACCTGAGCTGGAGGCCCATTTGGACGTGTTCGCCCCCCTGGCTGAACCCCTAGCTACGCCTCTGTGTGAGGGGAAAAGGTCACTACTGCAGGTTGTAGGCCGATAAGAAGAAAGTAGCTGAGATACTTCCTGCTCTGTGACAGGTTCAAAAGATGAGAATGAACAGTCTGAAGTGTGGCTGGTGAGGGGGTCAGTGCCACCTGGGGATTGGGCAGTTATTTCCTGACGGATCTTATCAATTTTGTCATGGAAATAAGAGGCCAGGTCATCTGCGCTAAGGTCTGTGAATGGCGCCTGCACCTTGGGAGTAAGTAAGGAGTGAAAAAGTTTCAAATAGCCTTTTAGGGTTACAGGAGAGAGAAGAGATGAGAGTGGTGAAATAGGCTTGTTTGGCAAGGTGAAGGGCAGAATTATAGGTTTTAAGTTATGACTTTTGAAGGTGGAGAGTGAAAAAACAATAATCTAAAAACATAAAGAATATTGTATGTCATTTTTAATTTTTTGCACAAGAGTTGTATATAATTTAGGAATAGGGAAGAGCTTCTTTGGAAATGGTGATGAACCACATCCTAGCAGAATATACTGTATTTACATGGATGGTTACTTGTTACATTTCCTTTGATAAAATAAACAATCTCTTAGGAAGCACCAGGATCTATTATTGTGGAAATTCTTTGTGGAAAAGTTTGTACATTTTTACTAGAATTAACATTTCACCCTTGTTACTTCTAATGGTTACTTTTCTTGATTTGAAGGGCTACAAGTGAAACAAGGATTGGTGTAGACAAATACTTAGAAATGTCTTGGGAAGTATGCAGGATAATAAATTCTGGGTCATCATGTTGCTAAAGTCGAGAGGAAGAAGTGAGTGATATCTTATACATAGTCCCATGGCACTGTTTATACATCTTCTCAAAGGTCATCCAGCAGGTGGTCTCACGCAGTCTTCAACATACTTCTCGGAAATGTAGCAGTTGCAATGGATTCAGTTGAAAGAATAAATTCCATTTGTTATAGCCAAAAATGAGACTCCTCTCTGGCTTAGTCTTGGCTCGGTTTTATCTGTTTTACAATACATTACATTAAAAAATAAAGGTGTCCATGGTTTTTTAAATAATTCATTCTATCTCCTCTCACTTACTGTTTCTATTCCCCCTTTCCTCATAGATTGCAACCCCATGCAGGAAGGGTCCTCTATCCCACTTACCAGTTAGTCGCTGTTAGTATTGTACTTATTTTAAGTATTTTGTGTTTTGCTTGTAAGCCTTCAAATGTACAGCACCATTGAATTAATATAATGTACAGCACCATGGAATTAATATAATGTACAGCACCATGGAATTAATATAATGTACAGCACCATGGAATTAATATAATGTACTGTACAGCACCATGGAATTATTCGTGCTCTAAAAATGAATAATAATAATAATAATAATAATATCTATCTGTCTATCTATCTATCTATCTATCTATCTATCTATCTATCTAGTGAAAGTGAATAAAAACCCAACAGAAGGGGGGTCCAAGCCCATGGGTCCAGACAACTGTTCTGCTGTTGAGAAACGTTTGCAAGAGACTCAAATGTTGCATATTGATAAAGATCCACTTTGTACTTGGATTTTTGGACTGCTGTCCATTCCTTTGACTGACTATCTATCTGAAGTAAAATAAAAAATGGCAGAACTCCACAAGCTGGAAAAGGCTCTATGAAAGAACTGAAACGCTGCACAGACAGGTGAATAAATTCTGTTTTCCCTTTTTTCAGGCTATGGAGAGCTGCCATTTTATTTTATTTTTACTATGGATAGGTCCTGCTTGGATCTTTGGACGTTCACCCTTTTCTATATGATAGATAAAAAAAGAAAAAGTACTCCAGCTTGGATTCAGTCATTCAATATTCAATAGTTTCGATCCAAGCCCTCCAACATTTTTGTGAAGTTCTCCTCAAGATTATTGCACATACAGTCACATATGGAGTGAAGCACTTAAAGAAATGTCTGTGTGATGTAGACAGGAAAAACGTATAAAATCTAATTAAAGGAAAAGCATTAAGCTGGGAAAAGTATGGGGGGACTGGGGTAAAAATAAATAAATTAATGCCATCATCACCATCTGTTGGCCCTTTTTGAATTCCATCAATCTAGTGCCCTTGGAAAAACAGATGTGAAACCAATTTACCTTCAATTTTACATCAAACAAAACAGATAGAAAATGAGTTATTCTTGTTTTCAGTAGCACACACCCTAAACTGTGCAAACCTAAATAAATGTATCCCCGGCAGTCTGAATCACGTGTTTATATTCGGGATTTGGTCACTTTCCTGCGCCTCATGCAAAAACATCTGCATGATTTTTCTCTGGACAAATATATTCCACAGACATTAACAGGAATGGCTAGAAGAACTAACCACCGTATATTGGACCTTTATTGCTCAACATCACCTCAATACAACCAGGAAGAGCTAGCAATGTTCAGGGATAACAAGAGGCAACATAGAAATCTTTGTAATTTATCTTTAGAGTTTCTGGAGCTCCATTTGTCTGTTGAGCTACAAATCTGGTATAGCATTGTGAGGGTTAAAATATAATTTGTATTATATTCTATACACTCTATACACAGAGAATGAAATAGTCTGCAGATAGCCTGCACAGTTTAGAAGATAGGAAGCAGACACTGGGACGGCATTCAACAGTACTGTTGTTCTCAGGAAAAGATAAGGGGAAACATCCACAAAATTCAAGGAGAGATGTTGTTATGAGAAACTGTGAATCTGCCTAGCAGCGGAACCGGAAAGACCAAATATGTACATTGGTCACATGACTGTTGTGTAACCAACTTGCCTTTAAAACTTGTATGAACTATACAATAAACGAACTCATTCTTACTAGTTACCTTGGGTGTGTCTGTAGTTTGTTTTCCCGAGCTCGTACCTGTTCTATATTTAATTTGGATTACGGTGACATCCATCCCGGGGGAACTTAACCCCCCGACAGAAATTGGCGCCCAACGTGGGGCAACGAGATCGTCTGATGTGCAGCCGATAGAGTGCCGACCCACTCACCGATCGACTTGAGGACGGGACCAGAGGACCTCAGATAGATAAAAACAGTACTGTGAGGTAAGACCTTATCTTGCCAATTAGTATATCTGAGGTTCCTTTGTGTCTATTCTCTGTATCGATGAGTGAGGTAAGCTGCTGCATGTTTATATGACATCTCAATGCCAATTAAATAGTACGGAAGAACCTAAAAGGGACATGTCACCTGTAAATGATGTGGAAATTGTTTTCTTTGCTTTTTGTCTTACCTGTCTACTGATGTTTGCATGTTACCTGTGTTATAAGATACATGAGGCTGCAAAGAATGGGGAAAAGTTCTCTATTCTTAACCCCTTGAGTCTAGAGTTGCGGACAAGGTTCGGAACTGAGAAGCACTGAGTGATTGAAAAGTCCTTGTTTTGGAACACTAGCCTCCAGCCGTGTCTGGACGGTCAAGGTCAAATGGGACCTGAGTAGTAGCAGGAAGGACTTAGTAGAATCCGCGCGAAGTGCGTGCAGTGATTTAGGAGTGTTTTGGTAAGGGGACACAGGCAGAAAGTTGAGCCTGTGGAAGCCATTAGGCATTGCCCTGAGCACTACTCCTGAACTTGCACAAGTAGTTCATAGAAGACAGAAGAGTCTGTTTGGGAGTTCTCACTAAGTAGTCATAAGTGACCCTCTATTGTCTCAAAGGTTGCCCTAGAGGAGTGAGAAGCTCACTGGCTGATTAGCTACCAGCCAAGATGGGGATGGGACCCTCTAAGATATGGTACACCCCATGTGAACTAATAGAAATAGGGGAAGGGAAAGAAGTAGCCGCACAGGTAAAGAAAATTCTGAAAAAGGCAGGAATACACCAGACTGGGTTAGCAGACAGTAAATTTTGGGATCAGTGGAGATTAGACCATGCAGGATTGATTCAAGATAATAAGTTGCAAAGAGGCATATATGCCCTGATAGAAGGAAGCAATAGAATAGGATAAGGGGTGATAGTTCAGGAAATAATGAATCACCCCCACCTCACTCCGAGAATCAGGCTTGAAGGGAGACATCACCCTTCTCAGTATTATTGTTTAATATAACCCATCTTATCTCCCAGTTCTGTATGAAATATTATTTACTTTAACAAAACACTCAGAGAATCTGATATAGTGCAAAGAGAAAAACTGTCCACCATCGGTATGATGTTTATTGGATTATATATATATATATATATATATGTCAACCTGTATTTGTAATATTCATTCTGTTTATATCAATGCCAGGATTCAACTTTTATGCTTTTTGTAAAATTAAATCCGCTTTCAGGAAATGTCCCCTAAAAAGAAGAAACTAGGATATTGTGATGTTCCACAGGGGTTCAACTTTTGGTTGGAATGCAGTGAAGAAAATTCTAAAGTCTGTGGGGTTTGGGAAATATTTGAAAATTGTACAAAAATAGTAATATGTAATTTTGGTGTCAGTATTAACTGCTATCTGCTTGAATTGTATTCCTGTATTCTGTTGTAGCACTGTGCAGATGTTCTGCAGAGAATAACCAAAACATTAATTGACTGCCAAGTAGCTCCAAGGACGTTGTATCAGATGTGATGGGCACGCAGAAAATCACAAGCTAAACATGATGCTGTGTTACCCAGTAATGTTACATGTCAATTATTACAAAGTGAAACTTGGCTTTGGGCCTCCGGGGTCCGCAGCCTGGGTATAATGACTATTTATGCCCAAAGGGAAAATATTTTGATAAAAGTGTTAGCCTAAGGTTAAATGGAAAAGTAAGGTACAATGACAATATATATATGTGTAAAATATTCAAGAAAATACTCAAACATATGAAATTATGATTTGTACTATGTTATGTGAATTCATTGTCTTGTCTGTTATCACCTGAAGTAAGGTATCTGCTAAAAGAGAGAAAGGTGAATCAGTAGAAGCTTATTATGGAAGACTTCTCACTAAAACGGTGGATGCTTTAGATCAAACTGATCCTGTAGAAACCTCATTTCAGGGTAGCAGGATACTCACTAAGTATTTAGTCTCCGACACATCAGATAACATTCTTGGTACAGATGTGATGGGAGTATTAGGTTGTAACATCATGTTGCATCCATCAGGAGAAGCATATGTAAAAGTCACACATACTAACCATGAGATTTTGTGTTTGTTATCTGCTGAGTTAAGTACACCAAGTTGTATTTTTGTCCTTACTGAAGAAGAAAATGTACTGTTGTCCCAAGTGCCAACAGCATTATGGGCAACTGGGAAAACAGATTTAGGTAAATTGCCAGTATTTGTTTGCATTTACAGTACAGACCAAAAGTTTGGACACACCTTCTCATTCCAAGAGTTTTCTGTATTTTCATGACTATAAAAATTGTAGATTCACACTGAAGGCATCAAAACTATGAATTAACACATGTGGAATTATATACTTAACAAAAAAGTCTGAAACAACTGAAAATATGTCTTATATTCTAGGTTCTTCAAAGTAGCCACCTTTTGCTTTGATTACTGCTTTGCACACTCTTGGCATTCTCTTGATGAGCTTCAAGAGGTAGTCACCTGAAATGGTTTTCACTTCACAGGTGTGCCCTGTCAGGTTTAATAAGTGGGATTTCTTGCCTTATAAATGGGGTTGGGACCATCTGTTGTGTTGTTCAGAAGTCAGGTGGATACACAGCTGATAGTCCTACTGAATGGAGTGTTAGAATTTGTATTATGGCAAGAAAAAAGCAGCTAAGTAAAGAAAAACGAGTGGCCATCATTACTTTAAGAAATGAAGGTCAGTCAGTCCGAAAAATTGGGAAATCTTTGAAAGTGTCCCCAAGTGCAGTGGCCAAAACCATCAAGCGCTACAAAGAAACTGGCTCACATGAGGACTGCCCCAGGAAAGGAAGACCAAGAGGCACCTCTGCTGTGGAGGATAAGTTCATCCGAGTCACCAGCCTCAGAAATCGCAGGTTAACAGCAGCTCAGATTAGAGACCAGGTCAATGCCACACAGAGTTCTAGCAGCAGACACATCTCTACAACAACTGTTAAGAGGAGACTGTGTGCAGCAGGCCTTCATGGTAAAATAGCTGCTAGGAAACCACTGCTAAGGACAGGCAACAAGCAGAAGAGATTTGTTTGGGCTAAAGAACACAAGGAATGGACATTAGACCTGTGGAAATCGGTGCTTTGGTCTGATGAGTCCAAATTTGAGATCTTTGGTTCCAACCACCGTGTCTTTGTGCAACGCAGAAAAGGTGAACGAATGGACTCTACATGCCTGGTTCCCACCATGAAGCATGGAGGAGGAGGTGTGATGGTGTGGGGGTGCTTTGCTGGTGACACTGTTGGGGATTTATTCAAAATTGAAGGAATACTGAACCAGCATGGTTACCACAGCATCTTGCAGCGGCATGCTATTCCATCCGGTTTGCGTTTAGTTGGACCATCATTTATTTTTCAACAGGACAATGACCCCAAACACACCTCCAGACTGAGTAAGGGCTATTTGACCAAGAAGGAGAGTGATGGGGTGCTACGCCAGATGACCTGGCCTCCACAGTCACCAGACCTGAACCCAATCGAGATGGTTTGGGGTGAGCTGGACTGCAGAGTGAAGGCAAAAGGGCCAAGTGCTAAGCATCTCTGGGAACTCCTTCAAGACTGTTGGAAGACTATTTCAGGTGACTACCTCTTTAAGCTCATGAAGAGAATGCCAAGAGTGTGCAAAGCAGTAATCAAAGCAAAAGGTGGCTACTTTGAAGAACTTAGAATATAAGACATATTTTCAGTTGTTTCACACTTTTTTGTTAAGTATATAATTCCAAATGTGTTAATTCATAGTTTTGATGCCTTCAGTGTGAATCTACAATTTTTATAGTCATGAAAATACAGAAAACTCTTGGAATAAGAAGGTGTGTCCAAACTTTTGGTCTGTACTGTACATTTAGGGGAAAACAGTACACCTGGACAGTACTACCACAAGGGGCGCAAAACAGTCCTAACCAATTCACAAGGTGTCTCACACTTATCATGAATACTTGGTATTTTCCACATGATGATGTCATTTTGTTACAATATGTTGATGACCTTCTTCTTTATGCTCCAGACAAACCAACCTGTGAAGCAGCGACCATCAGCCTGTTGTGTTTCCTCTGCCAGAACGGCTGCAAGGCCAGCAAGGATAAGATGCAATTTTGCAAACAAAAAGTGTTGTTTCTGGGACACTGTCTCGGCCAAGGTACCAAGCACCTGTCAGATGAGAGGACTAAGGTGGTGAGAGACCTGCAGGTGCCAACCTCTCATGCTCAGCTACGTACCTTTTTGGGATTGGTATCCTACTGTAGGCCATGGATCAGATCTGCATCTCTGACCATGCAACCTCTGTATGACTGCCTTTCCTCAAAACCATTCAACTTCATGTCTGAGGCCTTGGATGCGTTTTACCAGCTGAAGTTGCAGATAGTTAGTGCTCCGGCCCTAGGCCTACCTGACTATCAGAAACCTTTTCAGCTCTACGTGACTGAGATGATGGGACATGCAACTGCAGTTCTCACACAACAACACGGGGATAAGAAACACCCGGTGGCCTATTACAGCTCACGGTTAGATGCTGTAAGCCAGGGGGACACCCTCCTGTGTCTACCTGTGTGCGGGTTGTCCTCTCGGTACAAGCATTGCTTGACAAAAGCTCAGACATTGTCCTAGATCATTTATTGGTTGTGTATACACCTCATGACATCCATGCTATCCTCACACAAGTAGACAGACGTCACCTTTCTTTGGCACGACAGAGCAAACTGGAATTTGCTCTGCAGTCCTCCTCAAACATCTCTTTTCAATGCTGTTTAACTTTGAATCCTGCAACTCTTCTTCCTGTAGGAGTTCATGATTCAAAAGGGGGAGTGGAAGATGAGTTATTTTTAAATTCCCTCTCTGAAGAAGAACTGTTTGACAGCCAGCATCAACATGACTGCGTGGCTCTTATGTCACAGGAAACAGTGGGATTTGACCATGTCACAGATGTGCCATTACAAAATCCTGATTATGAGATGTTTGTGGACGGCTCAAGGTATCTGACAGATGAAGGCAAATTTGTTACAGGGTATGCTGTAGTCACTGAACATGACATCATAGTCCAAGAAGCTCTTCCACCACACATGTCAGCCCAAGAAGCTGAGCTTAAAGCCCTTATGGAGGCTTGTAAGATAGCCAAAGGTAGAACAGCTAACATATACACTGACTCCAGGTATGCTTTTGGCATCGCACATGATTATGGTCCGATATGGAGGTCAAGGAACTTCCTAACGGCCCAGGGCAAGCCAATTAAAGATGGAGATGTGGTAAGTCGACTGATGGAGGCCATACTGCTCCCAAAGCAGCTGGCAATTGTGAAAGTCAGAGCTCACGCAAAAGGAAGGGACCCTGAAAGCCGTGGAAATGAGAGAGCTGACAGAGCAGCCAAGGCTGCAGCACTACTGGCCAGAGGGTATCCCAACCAGGGGAGCAAAATGGACATTGACCTAGCAGACCCAAAAGGGCTGTACTCAAAGGTCACCAGTGTGGAAACTGAAAGATGGAAGAAAGCAGGTGCTACAGAAGGTGATGGTATGTGGAAAATGGGGGATCGATTATGTCTGCCCGTAGCAGTCTACCCCCAGATGGCTGGCTTGGCCCACGGTAAGGTGCATGCCTCTCGAAATGCCATGGAGTCAGTAGTGGGTAAATTATGGTTTGCCCCAGGTTTTGGGAGAGCTGCTAGCAATCACGTAAAAGCATGTCACATATGTGCTCTACACAACCCAGGACAGGTAGTTAAAACACCCACCAAGTGTACATCAAAATCCCTGTACCCATTTCAGAGGATACAGATAGATTACATACAGTTTATTAAGTTCTTTGGTGTCAAAAAGTAAAAAAAAAAATTATAGCAAAAGTCTGCTTTTACAGAAAAAATTGTGACTGTTTACTGTTTTATCCCACATTTGACACTTTTTTTTTTAAATGGGTGGAACGTGGCTTAGCAGGGATGTAAATTAAATGTACCCTAGCTCATAGTTGGCACATATTATACTTTCTGGTGTAGCGTTGTGTGATAGATCAAAGAAGTCTTCTTGCTGGGTGTGACTTACTGCAGCAGTGAATAGCTAACTGAGCCATATACACTTAAAACACACCTCCTTCTCAGAGATGACAGTATAAACATCCTGGACATCTAAACCTAATGATACAAAGCAGAGTTCTGGATGTGCAAGATATTGGGGAAATTTACTAGTCCCTCTACAACAGAAAACTATTTTTGGAACAGGTATGACGCATGGGCCTTATTTGTGCCAGAGATTCACCACTAGTTTATTTCTGTGCCCTGCTTACCACTTTTTCTAAAAGCGTGCGGAGCTGGGAGGAACCCTAGGCATCTGTTCACCTCCTCAAATAATATGGCTCCTGGAAGGTTATATGTAAATTAGCTCTTATTCTCCAAATGGATGGTGTCCTTTTATTTCCTCAAGCCCAAAAAGTTAGCGCACAAAGCACCATAGGGTCAGGCAAAGCATAGTCTGGTACAGTCTGAAGGTCTGTGGCAGGCGGCAGAAGAGCAAGGTCATAATCAAGCCAAAGGGTTAGGACAGGCAGCTCAGGTTCACAGGTCAAGGACAGGCACAGGTCAAACACCAAAATCAAGCGGATAATGGCAAAGAAGCAGGAACAGAGTCAAAGATCAAGTCATACACAAATGAACAAAATGCAATAACCTGTGCAGGAAATGGCTAGCTGAAATACCATATAGTTTAAGCGTTGTACTGCGGGTTGAGCGAATAGGCTAGGGCTTCCTGGTATTGGCTGGAACGGCCCACAGGCTCAGCTGCATCAGCAGTAGGAGGATGTGCATTGCTACATTGAGAGGTAGGAACTGCACAGCGTGTAGCAGATATAACCTGGTAACTGAGTATGCTGGGACAGATAGTATACAGCTGAGCGCAGAGTTACAATGGGAGTTAGTAGGATGATTCTTTAATAGCAAAACTTTTTATTGGCAGTGCTGGTGTTTTTTCACACTTCCTAAGGTACAGCCTATGCCGCAGCTTGATGCTTTTCTGTTACAGCGGGGTGGAAAAAGCTCCCTATAATAAAAGTTTTCCTGTGCCTTTTGGGAGTCCAGTCCAGAACTTCAGTACAATCAGTTAGGTTAAAAATCAGTGCAGAGTGATCATTTTCCAAAAACCAAACTAACTCATAGAAAGTGTCACTTTCTAAAAAGGGGGTATTAAAATATATAATCTTTATTGGTAATACCAAAAGATAGGATAACAAAACAATGTGTAGCTCAACAGATATTTTAGAACACATAAAATAAAAGCCGATCGTCTAGAATAGGGGGACCAGAATAATTGTCATACATCGGTCTCCCACCAGTCACATAACGCGTTCTCTCCCATAACCTGAATCAACAGGTAGTGAGAAATGAGCAATAACAAAGCTCACATAGGTTTTGTTATTGCTTATAGGCTTTGTAAGTCTCCCTGTTGATTCAGGTTATAGGAGAGATCGCGCTATGTGACTGGGTGAGACCGATGCATGACAATTATTCCAGTCCCCCTGTGGTCCGCACAAATATAATGTTCCTTTAGTGGCCCTTGCAAAGTATAATACCTCCTTAGTGTCCCTTATTCAATATAATGCTCCTACAGTGGCCCATCAAACAGTAAAATGCCCCCCCCAGTGGCCTGTAACACATTAACCTATGTCCCCAGTATATAGATGATCCACTATCCACTGTGTCTATCTATCTATCTATCTATCTATCTATCTATCTATCTATTTATTTCTGAGTATGTACTGTAGTGCACACCCCTGTATATACAATAGATCTATATAGTGCAAAAATCAATGCCCACACAAGTGTGGAGTCAAATGTGCAAACATTATTGCATATAAAACTTAAAGAGGACCTTTCAGGTCCTCAAGCACATGTGGTTTTATATACCGCTAGAAAGCCAACAGTGCGCTGAATTCGGCGTACTGTCGGCTTTCCCATTATGTGATCTGGGGCTGGAGATATCGGTACCGTTACCGATCTCAGCCCACTGTCAGAAGGGCGTTCCTGACAGTCTAGCTGGGCTGTGAGGAACATCCCCCTGACTGTACTCGTCCATAGCCCTGTACTGTCATAGGGGGTGTTCCTCACAGCTCAGCGTCATCACTGGGCGGTAAGGAACACCCTCCCTGACTGTACTCGTCCATAGCCCTGTACTGGGGGGCCGTTCCTCACAGCTCAGCGTCATCACTGGGCAGTAAGGAACACCCTCCCTGACTGTACTCGTCCATAGCCCTGTACTGTCATAGGGGGCGTTCCTCACAGCTCAGCGTCATCACTGGGCGGTAAGGAACACTCTCCCTGACTGTACTCGTCCATAGCCCTGTACTGTCAGAGGAATGCCCCCTCAGTACAAGTCTATGAACGAGTACAGTCAGGGGGGCATTCCTCACAGTCCAGCTAGACTGTCAGGAATGCCCTTCTGACGGTGGACGGTGAAACTAAGACCACCGATAGCTCCAGCCCCGGGGCACATAACGGGAAAACCGACAGTGCACTGAATTGAGCGCACTGTCAGCTTTCTAGTGGTATGTAAAACTGCATAGAGATGAAAGGTCCTCTTTAACCCTTTCACTGTCAGGGCTTTTCAGATTTATTTATTTTTTTCTCCTGTGGCTGCTAGGGCAATTTTCACAGTTTTAAGATGGACAAATAAAACCTAAATTGCAAAATTAAAAAATTATACTAACCCCCATACCTATATATTTTCTGAAAGTAGACACCTGCAGCATTGCCACTTGGTACTGTATATGAACAGGCACCTTCATGCAATTTTGATTTAAAAGTGTATGTTTTATTAAAAAAAAAAATGCTAATAAATTTATCTAAATTGCTAAACCAAACAAGAAGTTATATGCACCAAATCTCCTAAGGTCAGGGCCTCAGGTGGCGAAAACCCTGCAGTTTGACGCGTCGTTTTACTGTCCCTGCAAAGTGGATGGGATTCGCTAGAACACATTGCGGGAAAATCTGTGCATCAGACACTCTGTGATTTCCAAAACCGTTACAGACTTTCTGTGAAAAGCACTGCAGGAAAATCGATGTGTTGCTGACACGATTTTTCCTGTAGTGCTTTTTTGCTGCGGCCCGCAAAAAAGCACTGCAGGAAATAATAATTGAACATGTACAGAGTTCATCCATATCACTAAGGCCTACACCTTCATGCACATATCTTCATAAAATCACAAGAACTGGAAGGAACAAACACCTGCTTTGAAGCTGGAAATATTAAAAAAGTATCATATAAAATTACACACTGTGAAAAGCAAGTGCACCCCTAAACCCTATATATTTCTTGAAAGTAGACAACCTGAAGATTACATGTGTTTCAATGGGTTATCAATAGCCATGTCCACCTTCATGTAACTTTGTGAAAAACGCAAATAACTTTTTGAAAAAATGCACCTAAAACTCATATCCAACCTTACATTCACACACAAAGCACATATAAAATAATAGATCAAGGTGTACACAATTTATATATACCTGCAAACATCAACTACAACAAGAGCTTGTACTCTCAAAAACACTGATACAGAAGACAAGTAATATTTTGCTGTCATTCACTAATATGTTAAAAATCTATACTGCACATAGCAAACTGTGACTGTGATACCAAAATCTAACTTTTTTGAGATTGCACAGAATACCGTATATAAAAACACAACTCAATATTTCATATATACAACCACCTTCATGCAACTTTGCAGCAAACAGAGATTACAACCAACAATTGCACAAAAATTCAAATTTGCCACTAAAGTGCATACTCAAATAATCTCTTTCTGCAAACAAAATGTACATTCCAAAAAACTGCACGATGTGAGGAATTCATACATACCACACATATATATATTTACAGGTGCAGGTGTTAAAGAAACACCAAAATCGCAGAAATGTGCCAACCAATTTTGTGCATGCAAATTAAATAGGGTTTTACATAAGAATATAATTTTCTATCCCCCTATAGAAATTGTTACTCTAATGAATAATTATAATTTGTATACCTAACTAATGTGATAACTAGGGCCGGTTATAGATTGGCGTAACATGGCTGCTTTATTGCTCACATATTATGGACACAACCTATGATGTTCCTGCGGTTCATCATTACTGGTGTTAGAGAGTCATAATTCAAAATCTGCCGACCTACTGGAAGTCCAGGTGTTTCGTTTGTACTGTTGGTGCAAAAAAATCACCTGCTATTATACCCATCTGAAAGCTGCCAAAAACTGGGATTTTATATGGTGACATTCAATTCAGAAGTGTTTTATATACATACATCTCTAGCGATAATCACTATTGCTATTATTTTAGCATGTAACGGATAGCACTAGAGAGTCGGTCAGCGTATTTTACTCTATAAAGATCAGGTATGGACAGGATAAGGACAGGGTCAAACGTAAACTTTATTAATGACTTTTTGTATGTGTTGTGTAAGTGTTTGGTGCAACTCTTTTGGCGCTGCAACATAGATGATGGGTCACAGCGCCAATAAACTTCCTGGTTATGTTCAGAGGGGTATTACATTAGAATACCCCTATGAAAGTATGCTCTCTGATTGAAAGAAGACCATGCTACCCCCTCCCCCTGCAGTCATATACAGGTTATGCACAGACAATGATGATTTGTTATTGTCTCTGCAGTCTGCAGCTCTGCTCCTTCCTTCTCCTTCCTCCTTCATGCAACTCTAAGATGCTGCCTGAGGCTGGAGGGGGATGACACTTTAGAGCTCTATATCTCAGGATCTGTTAGGGCTATGAATATGACCTAATTTTAAGGATGAAAAGCTCATCTCTTAGCCCTTGCAAATTCTGATAGATCTGCTGTTAAAAACACTGTCAGGAATTGAGATCTGCATTGGGATCTCAATGCTGAACATGATCTTGGTATCATTTTAAAGATGAGATTCTCATCTCATCATCTTCATAGCCCTAACAGATCCTGAGAAATCATGGATGGCAGGGGTATACACTCTTTCTAGGTGCTGAATCCCTCCTAGTGTTCTTGGACTGTTTATTGACCCTTGAATTACCTTCATCATATAGTCAAATGCCTTGGAAGACGGTGTACTACTTTAAGTTTTACATGCAATAGAGTCAGTCCCACAGATAGCCAGTGATGAAGTTTAGGGAGGGAGTAGGGGTAGGTTATGGGTCACTCACTGTAGCCCACAGACTGGTGGGGTAATACTCGAATACTGGCATCACTGTGGCTGGCCCAAGAATAACATAATCAGCCCTTCAGCCAGGATAGAAGCAGCGGTAGATGGGCCCTACCTGTAGCACATCCTACTACACCAATCCTGCTCTGTGTTACTGTAAACACAGATGGAGATTGGTGCTATAAGATGTGCTACAGGTAGGGCACGCCTACCATTGCACTAAATGAAAAGGGGCTCTAAGGAAGGTGTGTGGCCGCACAACAATGCATCTTCTAGGTAAGAGTGGCGGAGAGTGGGCCCCAGTGCCATAGGGCTGGGTGCAAGTGCACCGTTAGCCCTATGGTTAAAGCGGCTCTGGATGCAGTCAGCATTGACTGCAGCATCTGAAGGGTTAAATAAGCAAGATCATCACCATCACTTCCAACCTCCCATGGTGGTTGCACGAGCCAGCTTGTGAGCCTATAAGGTTACTGTGACATATCTATACATATAGGTACACAAACTACCCCTGCAGCTAGACATACAGTACCATTACATAATGGTGCAGAAAAGGTTTAACTTACCAGGGAATTTGTTAAGGATTTCAATCTCTCCATACAAATACAATACAATATTGCAGATAATACACTAAAATTCATGGCTAGCATCTTTACATGTCACAACCACCGGTTGTTCACATGTAGCATAATCATCTCTCAATAGAGTATCATATTATTTGTTCCATTACTATATTTCATATTATAATTCTTAAAGATATTACTGTCCTATAGAAAGGAATTGGTACAACATCTGTATATTATTGTAGATATGCAAGTTGTTCTAAAGTACCATACTTCTATATGCCCTCTGATCCAAGAAGTGTCAGCCACTGACAGGTGAAATTCCAAAGATATTCATAACACTAGCTATGGGTCTCACTTTCTATGTGTTTAAGTTTCTAGATGAGTGTATAGTAAGATAGGATCATTCCTATCCTTGCCCCTTCCTCATCTCAGCACTGCCCTGTTATGATAGTGTTAATTGACATCCCCGAGCTCAGATTTTCCATGGATGTAGCATCTTCACTTGACTTCCAATGTTTATCTAATCAGGCATGTGAACATTTCAGTCCCCCGCTCCTCTTCTTCTCCATTTCGTTCTCTGAGTGCTTTTTAATCATCTCCTCTTCCTTAAAATAACTGAGGAGCTGTTATTTTCTCAGTTTCCCAGCACTAAGCTTCCTACAATTTACAAGAAATCTTGACAGCGGTCAAACCTGACACAGTCAATGGATGGAACTAGTTTGGTTTGCTCAACCTTCATAAACTCTTAGTTTAGATCAGACAAGGTACATTATATTGATTTACATGAGTTCATGATTTATTTCTATATTTTATAACAACAGCCTTGGACAGGACAGATTATGAGATAATTTTCTGATCAGACAATCAAAAGTTTCAATCTTTATGAATAATAATAATAACTGATATTAAATACTGGATAAAAAGGAAGAAGTTTTGTGCACAAGGTCAATGTCTCGCTTCATTAAGTTTTCTTCAGAGGTTGCATGGTCTGCCAATTATAGTCCATGGCATAGAAAGAGTAGTCACCAGGAGGCGAAGCACCACAGCACTTTTCTAGCTCGATTGCTACTATGTCCTAGGAATCAGTGGGTACTACAGTGGTTGAACCAACACTGATTGGATGTTATTGGCATATGCAAGCTTTATGCTGCTGATGACAGTTCTCCTAAGGTAGAACAGTATCTAGTATTATGGCCAGTGATGGATTTGGCATTGCTAATGGGAACTGATTGGTTTGGCACTGCTATAGTCAACACTAATAAATAGCACTGCTATATAACAAAATTCAGTTGGTATTGTTAGGCATGGGTGCCCAGGCTGAGAAATAGTATTATGTTTATGATATGATAAGTATTATCTTTATGGTAGGATATTTGGACAGGTTTATAAATGTCAGGATTAAGATGGGTTTATGCCAGAAACATGTATCATACAGTGGGGAAAAAAAGTATTTAGTCGGCCACCAATTGTGCAAGTTCTCCCACTTTAAAAGATGAGAGAAGCCTGTAATTGTCATCATAGGTAGACCTCAACTATGAGAGACAAAATGAGAAAATAAATCCAGAAAATCACATTGTCTGATTTTTAAAGAATTTATTTGCAAATTATGGTGGAAAATAAGTATTTGGTCAATAACAAATGTTCATCTCAATACTTTGTTATATATCCTTTATTGGCAATAACAGAGGTCAAACGTTTTCTGTAAGTCTTCACAAGGTTGGCACACACTATTGGTGGTATGTTGGCCCATTCCTCCATGCAGATCTCCTCTAGAGCAGTGATGTTTTGGGGTTGAGGTTTTCTATGGGGTTGAGATCTGGAGACTGGCTAGGCCACTCCAGGACCTTGAAATGCTTCTTACGAAGCCACTCCTTTGTTGCCCTGTTGGTGTGCTTGGGATCATGGTCATGCTGAAAGACCCAGCCACGTTTCATCTTCAATGCCCTTGCTTATGGAAGGAGGTTTGCACTCAAAATCTCACGATACATGGCCCCATTCATTCTTTCATGTACACGGATCAGTCGTCCTAGTCCCTTTGCAGAGAAACAGCCCCAAAGCATGATGCTGCCACCCCCATGCTTCATAGTAGGTATGGTGTTCTTTGGATGCAACTCAGCATTCACTCTCCTCCAAACACGACGAGTTGTGTTTCTACCAAACAGTTCTACTTTGGTTTCATCTGACCATATGACATTCTCCCAATACTCTTCTGGAACATCCAAATGCTCTCTAGCAAACTTCAGATGGGCCCGGATATGTACTGGCTTAAGCAGAGGGACACGTCTGGCACTGCAGGATCTGAGTCCCTGGCGGCGTAGTGTGTTACTGACGTTAGCCTTTGTTAAGTTAGTCCCAGCTTTCTGCAGGTCATTCACTAGGTCCCCCCGTGTGGTTCTGGTATTTTTGCTCACTGTTCTTGTGATCATTTTGACCCCACGGGGTGAGATCTTGCGTGGAGCCCCTGATCGAGGGAGATTATCAGTGGTCTTGTATGTCTTCCATTTTCTAATTATTGCTCCCACAGTTGATTTCTTCACACCAAGCTGCTTGCCTATTGCAGATTCAGTCTTCCCAGCCTGGTGCAGGTCTACAATTTTGTTTCTGGTGTCCTTCCACAGCTCTTTCGTCTTCACCATAGTGGAGTTTGGAGTGTGACTGTTTGAGGTTGTGGACAGGTGTCTTTTATACTGATAACAATGTCAAACAGGTGTCATTACTACAGGTAATGAGTGGAGGACAGAGGAGCCTCTTAAAGAAGAAGTTACAGGTCTGTGAGAGCCAGAAATCTTGCTTGTTTGTAGGTGACCAAATACTTATTTTCCACCATAATTTGCAAATAAATTCTCTAAAAATCAGACAATGTGATTTTCTGGATTTGTTTTCTCATTTTGTCTCTCATAGTTGAGGTCTATCTATGATGTCAATTACAGGCCTCTCTCATCTTTTTAAGTGGGAGAACTTGCACAATTGGTGGCTGACTAAATACTTTTTTTCCCACTGTACATATCTATCCCAACTCCTTATCTACTGTACTAAGTTGGAAGTAAGGGCTAAAGACACATGGTTCACATTTACCTAATTTTGAGAACATTAGATAGATTACCTAGTTTTATTCACCTTTCATTTATTCTTAAAATGGTCGTCTAGTTTCAGCAAATAAATGTTATTACATGTATAATGAAACTTTATACAATTTTCCAATATAATTTCCGCATCAATTCCTCACAGGTTTCTATATCTTTACTTGCTGGCATTCATCATTTACTTCCAGTGGATAAAAATCAGTCCATTGTCATGTAATGGACCATCCATAGTCATGAGATGAACACACAGGTGCACAGCTCGTCACAGCACAGTAATCAGACATCTTTCTTGTAACGAGCTGAGCAGTTGTGTGTACATTACATGACCATAGACCGTATATCACATGACCATGGACTGTCCATCACTGATTTTTATCCACTGGAAGTAAACAAGGAATGACAGCAAGCAGAGATCTAGAAGACCAAGAGGAATGAATATAGAAAGTATGTTGGAAAATTGTAATTGAAACTTTTCATTATTCAAGCAATAACATTTATTCAAAACTGGACAACCCCTTTAATGAGCTACTAACAGTGGCAGAGGCATTGTAATATCTACTTCTGAGATATTATAAACACTATTGAACATAAATGAATGTTTATACCTATCTTATGTGCTGAAGATAGTCAGAAATATATCTCACTGGACAAATGAACAGTAGTTTACTATGAATTAAATAAGGAAACCATATTTCTGAGACGCAGCAGAAAAAACGTCCTGTTATACAGTCCAAGCAAAAGCTCAATGAAAAATGCTAAATTTAGATGTCTTTTGCTATGTGTGGACTTAGCCTCAAAGACCTAGTGAGTAGGCCACTACCTGATCGGCCACGTACAAGGGGGATAGAAGAGCAAAATAAAAATAATGCTCTGTGAATTGGTCCAGAGTTGGGAATTTACAGGAATTAATAGTAGTATAATGTTGTACCGTGTTAACTATAGAAAGTAGTGGAAGAGTGAAGAAATCAGGCGATACCTTTTAGAGGCTAACTGAGTATATTTGATAAGTAAGCTTTCGGAAGTACTAGCTCCCTTCATCAGACATGGTAAGTAACCTTTCGGAAGTACTAGCTCCCTTCATCAGACATGGTGTATTACACCATATCTGATGAAGGGAGCTAGTACTTCCAAAGCTTACTTATCAAATATACTCAGTTAGCCTCTAAAAGGTATCGCCTGATTTCTTCACTCTTCCACTACAGGAATTAATTACGCTAGATTCACACTAGCGCTGGCTCTCCGTTGTTGGGGGTCCGCCGGGGTACCTGAAAAACGGAGAGGGGGCCCGCTAAAACAGCCTGGTGAAAGCCATTTACTATAATGGGGTCTGTTGGGTTTCTGTCGTATTTAAACTGAAAGCGGCAGACGTCAACCTAGCCTTGGTTATATTTTAATACAGGGAGAGAATAAAGGGATTTTGTTGCCTAAGGCCTCTCCCACACGACAGTGACATTTCTGTTCCGTTTGATGGCCAAGTGTTATCCGTTTTGCATCAGTTTTAAACTGTCAGTTAAAAAAAATGGATGAATTTAATTGGTTTTCTATTTTGACCCAACCCACTGACCTGTTTTTTTTTTGACAATCTATTTTACATCATTTAAAAAATGGATCCATTGTTTTCTATTGGGTCAATGTAGTTGTGCAAACGGACAAAGATAGTGCATTTTAGTTTTTTTCATGGCCTAAAAAAAATACTGTCAAAAAACAGACATGTGAATAGACACATAGGATTCATTGTGTTCTCAAAATGGACATTTCATGTTTTTCACTTTCGTATATATAAACTCTAAAGGCATTTCATGATCAGCAAAAAGACTGAAAAGAAGTCAAATAAATTGCACATATAAGCCAGTCAGATTTCATCTCAAAGTTGTTTCCACACTAGTTCACATGAGGGCTGAGGTATTGTTGACTAGTACTTATGTGCTAACACTCCTAACCAGAATAGGTACTAATAATAAGTAAGTAAAAGCAATTTTTGTTGCCGAATACCTCATAATCTCTGCTGCGTTCAGAGCATTGAAAACATAATTCCAGAGATAGCAGAAAGCAAAGGCATTCTTACTTCAAGTTTTGCAGAAAAACCAAACATGAGTACAATAGAAAAGTAAAAAAAACGTAAAACAGCCAAAACAAGCAAAAACAAGGAGTGTTCATAAACAGGAAATGACTGAAGTTGTTCCAGAATAAATTAATAAATAAAACTATTCAGCTCTGTAAAATGTTTCCAAATGTATCAGTGATAAGCTGACCATGTAGCCTGCCCATAAAAGTGCCTGATGTCATTACATAATGCTGTAAAACAGCCCTATATGTAGGTTTCTACATGATCATATTTTTATAACTCCAATAGTCTGCAGCAAAATAAATAAGAACGCGGCCAATTCTATGATGTAACTGACTGGGCCTTCTGCGAGAGATGCTGAGAGTAATGGCAGCTGAGAGCTGATCAGACTTTATAATCCTCTACAGTGTTTAAGCAACCAGTTCAATGCTGGCCAAGGATATAAAATCAGCAACAAATGTAAATGGACCTACATGAAGCACAATGTACAGCAATCTGGCACCTTGAGGGGTGTGGTAGTTTTATGTTAAATACCAAATAGTAAATGTAATTATATTATCACAAAAATTATACATGATTTAGCGTTATAGAGAAATTAGATTAAACCTATAGTTTATTTTATCTCCATTTATATTGCAACCTATTCTTCACTGTAAACAGAGGAGAGGCTGGCTATAGAAATATTCAGTGACCTACTAACAAGTCCAGAAAAATGGCTGCCCACATCATAAACACTCATGTATTTCTAATTCTGAGGACCTGAAGATACAGTGTATAGTCATGAGAAGAACAAGGAGATGGTGGTGGACTTCCGTAAAGGCAGATGCCCTCCAAAACCAGTGGACATCCTGGGGACGGGCATCGAGATTGTGAACACCTATAAGTACCTGGGTCTGCTCCTTAATAATAAGCTGGACTGGGCAGATCATATGGAGGCCCTGTACAGGAAGGGCCACAGCAGGCTCTACCTGCTTAGGAAACTGAGAGCCTTTGGAATCCGGGGGGCACTTCTTAGGACTTTCTTCAACTCGGTAGTGGCATCAGCCATCTTCTTTGGAGTGGCCTGCTGGGGGAGCAGTATATCAATCAGGGACAGAAATAAACTTGACAAGCTGATTAGAAGGGCCAGCTCTGTCCTGGGGAGCCCACTGGACCCAGTGCAGGTGGTGGGTGACAGAAGGATACTGTCCGTGGTGAGCTCCATGCGGGAGAATAACTCCCATCCCATGCATGAGACTGTGATTGCGCTGGGCAGTACTGTCAGTGACCGACTGCTCCACCCTAGGTGTGAGAAGGAGCGCTATCGGAAGTCTTTCCTCCCCACCGCGGTTAGGCTGTACAACCAACACCGACCTAAGCGGAGATCATTACACACAGAGAACTGAAATATCTCTCTGCCTGTTAAATCCCCCCCCCCCCTCTTCTACGTCCTATCTGTCTGTCTGCTATTAATGTAATGCCTCTCACCTTGGAACATTCCTGTACATGTTGTATTTGTATTTGTATCTGCTTATCTTATCTTATCTTTGCTGCTGTAACACACTGAATTTCCCCACTGTGGGACTATTAAAGGACTATTATTATTATTATTATTATTATTATTATTTGTAGAAGGTCCTAGCCACCCCTGACACATAACATAATAGTATGTTATGATGTCATCAGGGGGTAGGGGGAGGTCTACCAGTGCCCCACATATAACATAAGGCCCCCACAGTGCCCCTACATATTAAATAATGGTCTCCACAGTGCCCCATGTGTAACATAGCCTCCACAGTACCCCTATGGGTAACATAATGGGCCCCCACTATGCCTCTATGTGTAACATAATGGCCTCCACAGTGCCCCCATACCCAGTAATATCTATATTACATGCTACACTGCATACAGGCATACAGATGGGAAACAGAGTGGACAGTGATAAATGCAGTTTACCACTCGCTCCACAAGCGCCAGTATCTGCATTGAAAGCCTCCATCAGTACAGATGGAAGCATTCATTACACTTCTAAAGTAAGAATGGCACCTGCAGTCATGTGCAGACGTCCATCCTGGGCAATGGACACCTGCAGACAGGGCAGCATGTAATATAAACCAGTGGATCTTAGGCACATACCCCCAGGGAATGCAAGGTGTATCCCTGGGATATGCTCCCTTCAGGTTGAGAACCACTGACCTAGAGGGTCTAAAAATAAAAGTAAAAACATTTTAAAAAGTTTAAAAAAATAATAAAAAACTAAAATTCAGATCACCCAACTTTCTGTAATTCAAAACACAATACACATCCCCGCTTCTGAAAGTATTTTTCCCATCCATCCCTCTGTAATGGGAAAAAAATCTAAATGGCCAAACTGCCACTTTATCGTTTCTTTGCCTCCCCAAAATAATTGAATAAAAAGTAATGAAAATGTCATACATTCCAAAATGTAGTAAAAACCACAACTTTCCCTTACACAGCTTTGTACATTGAAATGTAAAAAAAAGTTACAGGTGTCAGAATATGGCAGTGCAAAAAATTTTTTGTATTCCTCAAAGCTTTACATTTTATAAAGTGTTTATAACATAAAAAATGTGAACATAAAAAAAGTTGTGGGTTTTGGATTGGAAGAAGTCAAAAACTAAAATGTGAGAAGTAAAAATGACTGCAGTGGGAAGTGGTTAAAATTGGGAAAATTTTACTTAATTTACTTTACTTAATTTTACAGATGAACAACAGATTCTGCCATTTCATTAATTATATTAAAAAAGCAGGCCAAATGTAGAAGTAGTGTGTGAAAACGTCCACCTTTAGGCCTAATTCACATATCCACATTTCACATACATATGGTGTCCACATTTTTTGCGGACAAAATACGTACTCCTTCTTTTCAATTTATTTATTCAGACATCAGTGTTTTTTTACGGACCGTAGGTTTACACAAACACAATTTAAGCACATCCCTTTTATTCACTGATGCATCACAGATCCATTACCTCATTAAAAGTCTATGGGTCTGTGAAAAAAAAAAGATGACGTGACTATTAGGCTAAGGCCCCACATAGTGGGCCCCAGCAAAAAAGTGCTGCAGCAACACATTGCGATTTATCCCACAGCTCTTTCACAGAAAGTCCACAGAGGTTCCCTCTGCGGACTTTCTGCTTTCATTATACCTATAGGGAAACCGCCGGCGTTTCCGTAGCTATAATTGACATGCTTCAATTTCCAAAACCGCTAAGGTTTTGGAAATCACAGCGTGTCTGCTGTGCGTATTTTTCCACAATGTTTGGCTGGAATTCGCTAGAATCCCATCCACTTTGCAGGGACTGTAAAACGACACGTTTGTTTTTTCTGCGGCTTTTCACATTTAGGCCACGTGGGGCCCCATCCTTTGAGAAATATTAAGAAAATGCACACAAAGCTATTTGTTTATACAATGCATTACTGCACCTATGCAAAACACAATGAATAGTAAATGTACAGAATAATAATGAGAAAAGGGGTAATAATTCATAACAAATAGCAGCCACTAAACCACAAAAATTATTCAAAACAAACACAATGGTGGCGGTCAGGGTATAGTACATATAAGTAGGTATTTTTGATAACGAAACATATAAAGAGGCGTACCAGCTTCTTAAAAATATTGGTGGGTGTCTGTGGTCATTATCATTCTGGCACATGTGTCAAGCTGATATGTATTATATCTTTACCCTGCTCTTTTTTGATTATGCTAATTTGTGCATGAAACAACTAGGCTTTTCCACTTGGGTCTTACAGGGGTTTTCTGGACCAGGAAAAATTTTTGACACTAATGACCTATCCCCACAATAGGTCATCATCAATATCAGATGGGTGGGGATCCAACACCCAGACCCTACACTGATCTTCTGTTCCAGGCAGTCTCCAGTATCAGAACCTATATAAAAAAACAGAACGTACCCCAGAAGAGTGGTTATTTATAGAAAATTGTATACAGAATATCAAATTGCCAAAAAGTGCCCAATTTACACTCAACTGAGCATAAATGGAAATGTATTTACAGTGTCCACAAAATGGAATACTCCTAAAATATGACCTTTTCTTTAACCTGCTTAATACCTAATATAAAATCACAGCTCACCATAGTATTGCTGGTTAATGGTTAAACATTTCAACCCCTCTATGTGGACAGATAATAGGGACCTAATAAGTGTCTCCTAGTATATTCACATACTCAGTGGTGGACAGTTATTATTGGTTCCATGCCAGGTTTCAGGTCTAAAAACATTGGAAACCTCAGGTTGTTACAACTGGCTTTTTTAAGCCATCTTCGCCACTTTTCAAATAGGCCGTGTGGGGAGGGGGCAAACTCTGCCAAAGGAAGAGATATGCAGAACATTGTTAAAAATGCTGGTTTTCAAAAAACTCCAGCAATGAGTCATGCTTGCAACACTAAGCGGTCTATTTAGTAAAAGCTCACCCTATAGTCCTTCCAACATGTACTCCTCTAACTTAGGGTTTAAGGGATAAATGCACAGAACAACGTCAACCATGCCCTTTTCTAACCACATAATGGCGACATCCCATCCTTTAACACCAATCTACCTTTTCCAAGGTACCAGAGAACACATCTCATCACTGTTCTTAAAAGACTCAAGGTCAAGGTAAGTAAATGGTGCCTGATATGGAAAATACAGTGGGTGACATGTACTGTGAGCTGTGAGGTCTTATATAGACAGGTGTGTGCCTTTCCTAATCAAGTCCTATCAGTTTAATTAAACACAGCTGGACTCCAATGAAGGAGTAGAACCATCTCAAGGAGGATCAGAAGGAAATGGACAGCATGTGAGTTAAATATGAGTGTCACAGCAAAGGGTCTGAATACTTATGACCATGTGATATTTCAGTTTTTCTTTTTTAATAAATTTGCAAATATCTACATTTCAGTTTTTTTCTGTCAAGATGGGGTGCTGAGTGTACATTAATGAGAAATAAAATTAACTTTTTTGCTTTTAGCAAATGGCTGCAATGAAACAAAGAGTGAAAAATTTAAAGGGGTCTGAATACTTCAGATGACCTGATGGACCCATTTCCATAACACACACACAGATGCTATTAATGATTTTTGGTGACATTTTTCGCATCATTTCTGATCTGTGAAATCAGTGTACATATGTCATTATTGTGACATCACTTTGGCTAATATTTTTCTTCTAAATTGCACAAAGGACCATTCCACACTTTAAAAATTTATTAAATGATTTAACATCACACAAAAACATATATTTCTACATACATATAATGATTGGGGGAAAAGACCGGTAAGGTCAATAATGATAATACCTAAGTAAAGGTGTGGTACATGGTAGAATCATATTAAATATGCTCAATTATTATGTCAAACAGCATATATAGTATTAATGGAATGCCCCACAAAAAATCCCGACCAGGGTGTAAGTAATAAACGATTAACAATCATAAATAGTAAAACCACAGGTGGAGACAAGAGGCATAAAAATCAACCTATAATACCATACCAATGTGAACAGTGCAACGCCCCCTATCATTATATGTATGTACAAATATATGTTTTTTGTGTGATTTTAAATTGTTTAATAAATTTTCTATTTTATTATAAGTGTGGGATTAGTCCTTTGTGCAATTTATTATATATACATCCCACATACTGTGATAATTTTTTAGTGGTTGTAATATTTTTCTTCTGTCACATCATTGTGTATATTATCACTGTTGTGAATTTTCAGTGTGTCTCATACTTTAAACTGTGACATTACTGTATATGTGCTGTGACATCATTGTATGCATTATCCAGAGCGTCATTATCCATATCAGTATCGTGCTATGTATTGTATCCTCATTGTGTTTCTGTGATATGACATCATTGTGTGCATTATGCTATGTTTTTCCATCTCAAAAGTTGAAAAGCCAATGGAAGACATTAAATTGGCAAACTGCAAACTTGATCGATCTTCTGGTGGATTTGAACAATGGACCTATAACCATAGAGTGAATGTAGCCTTAGTAGATACGTAAAATTGGATTTGAGGACCTTTTTTTTTATAGCTTGATTCTTCACTTTTTTGCACCTTTTTGTCATTCTGTGCCCATGCACTCTCAATAGCTTTTAAACACTTCCCCATACACATACATGATCGGTTAAGATGAGAGTGTTTGTGTTGTCAATGGGGAAAGTCTCTGCCAGAAACCTCTAGCAATGGCTTATCTTCTGGGAAAACAAAAGGATCAGGTGTTAAAATTCAACATCAAATGTCAGGGAAGGTTCTGGAGGTGCCCATACGTGCTAGTTGTCTGGTTCTGCAAAAATTGCAGTGTGTATTACATGTGTCCATTAAGATAACTACACCACCACTACAGATTAAAAGAAATGTAGGAAGAAAACACAGCAAAATCTTTAAAAAGTTCTATAGAAGGACTGAGCAGTTCATGGAGTGAATACATCACTGATTTTTTAACATTTTTTGGAGTACTGCTGCTTTCTGGAAGATACCATGGATGTGTAAGAAATTGAGTCTTATATTCTGAGTCTCGCACCCAGCTGAAACTTGGCTTGTGCTGCTCTGCTCCACTCTTAAATTATACACGTGTATACATGACTCAGTGCCTCAGTATTTTATGTTGGGTTTTTTGTGTCCTAGATCTTCCCATTTAAGCAACTGCAGTTTTCAAATAATAATAATAATAATAGTCCTTTAATAGTCCCACAATGGGGAAATTCAATGCAAAAAGTAAATGAGATTTTTCAAAATGTATTCTCAGTGATGTCACATTACACTGTAAAGTAATGGATAGGTCTGTATATGAGCTGTTTATACACTAAATATTTAATCAGAACTAACTGGAAGGTTGCTTACTATGTTCCAGTCAAAGGAGAAAAAGAGCAGATGATCTAAAGTTGTTGAGATATAGAGTCTAGAAAGGGTCACATGGCCATATCTTAATCTGTGACACCCCCCAAATTACAATGAGAGCCATTATCTCTGAATGGAGTGTAAATTGTTCTAAGATCTATGAGATAGAGCTCCTCAGTGGAAGGCATGAAGTGGTGCAGATCAAGAGGTTATAATGACCTCATGCTTATTGGAAGTACAGAAGGGTGTATCTCTGTAGGCAGGAAAAACACATCATGGGAGGCAATGGATACTGTGAAGACAGAATGGATTTGAGGTGCAGAGTGATGAAGGGAAATGATGGCAATTTATTTTGAGAATATAATAGGAAGAGGATGTAGTGATGTTTCTATAGAAACAAAGGAGTGAAACAGAGGCCAATGATTGTAATATATGCATCTCCCAAGAGATAAATTCTTATTAAAAATGATGCAAAGTAAGAGTTTTTTCAAAAATAGAAATGTTAATAGTTTATTTTTGTCAATTAACAAAATACAAAGCGAATGAATAAAAGAGAAATCTAAATCACATCAATATTTGGTGTGTACGCCCTTTGAAGGAGTCCTGGAAGTGATGCTATGGCCCTCACAGAGTCTTAATATCAACATCATCCAGTCTGTCTGGGATTACATGAAGAGAAGGATTTGGGTAAGTCTACATCCACAGAAGATCTGTGCTTAGTTCTCCAAGATGTTTGGAACAACCTCCCTGCCGAGTTCCTTCAAAAACTGTCTGCAAGTATACCTAGAAGAATTGATGCTGCTTTGAAGGCAAAGGGTGGTCTCACATTGTATTTTGTTAATAAACTGTTAACACTTCTACACTGCACTGGTCAAATTTTTATTGGACTGGGAATTGAAGTTAGGTTGCACATTTACAGTTAAGGGCATTCAATTTATTTGAGCCCATTCACATGGCTTTTCCCATTATGTTTGGCTATAATAGAACTCTTTAAAGTGATCTCCCATTGGTATAGGTATAGTTGTCAGCCTTCCTTCACAGACATGATTTAATCTCTTCCAAAATTAACCCCCTCCACAACTCCGTTACCTACACTGGTCAGTCTTTCTAATTGTGGGACATTGCCTACGTCTCCACCCCCCCTCCTTACTTTATGCTCTATCAAAAAAGTTAACTCTACATGTGTCCAATGCCAACCGGACCAGTTGGTTCATGTTTATTGTGCTTGTAAATGTTCATATTTAAGAGCGTGTTCTGATATATTTACTTATATATTTACTGATGCACCACAGGCTTTTGTCCATGTTCAACCCACTGGACTCTTCACAACATGGATAGCCAGATGAAAGACTCCTATTTCTGGGCGGTCATATATGCTTTCATTTCTCACCTTCTCTGATAGAAGTGCCTTGACTTGTGATATGTCAAAATGTCAGTGTAACTGCCTATACTGTTTTGTACCTTTGTTTTGTAATTTTGTACCATATTTTAATAAAAAGCAAATTTACAATAAAAAAACTATAAGCATTATATTTACTTATATTGCGCCATCCTATTCCGCAGCGCTTTACAGATATTATCAATCGCTGTCCCATATAGGGCTCACAATCTACATTCCCTATCAGTATGTCTTTGGAGTGTGGGAGGAAACACACACAAACACAGGGAGAACATACAAACTTCTTACAGATCTTGTCCTTGGCAGGATTCAAACCCAAGACTCCAGTGCTGCAAGGCTAACCACTGAGCCACTTTTCATTCTATTATAAAAGCATTCTTACTTTGCAGCATTTTTACCACATACTTAAACATGACAAAAATATTTATCAGTAATGTATGATTTACAATGACCTTAAACTTGAAATACTAAACCCATTCAATTTATTATATACAGCATATGTATAGTTTTTATTCCATGTTAAACCTCAAACACATATGTGAATGAGTAAAATAAAACAAATCTCGATCGTGGAATGCAGCATTAAAAATGGATTCATGAAGGTCCAATGGAAGCATCTTGAAGATTTACAATAGGCCACATTTTTAAAGGGTTAAATTTGCTTCAACAGATTTCATGTTACAATGAAACTGAAAGCATTGGCATTAGAGCAGCAGAGGAGGAGTAAGGTAAGTATTACTCCTTTTGTTATTTTACATGTCTACAAAAAACAATTAGGGGTTGAACAACATATGAACTATAAATGGTTGCAGAGACAGGAGCAGTTGTAGGGAATTTTTAATCTCACATTTGTCTCACAGTACCAGCAAGGTGAATGAGATTTAGGTTATTCTCATCTACACAATGAGGAAAAAAAGAGCTGTGGAAAAGCACTTTTAAAAAAAAAAAAAAAAACACGTGTTTTTTTTTGTTTTTTTTTAAAAGGAAGCATGTTAGTTTTAGCTGCAGGGTTTTCCTTAAACATATAATAGGGGAAGGAAAAAAGGAGAGAAAAATGCAGCACAAACTCAATCAAAAATTCTATGGAAAAAACGAAATGTGATTTAGATGCGTTTTGCTACATGGGGCCTTAGCCTTAGGCAGGGGCCCCACCGTGGCGTTTTACAGTCACTACAAAGTGGCGAATCTAGCGAATCCCATCCACCTTGCGAAAAAATATGCACTTCGGATATGCTGCGATTTCCAAAACCTTCGCGGTTTTGGAAATCGCAGTATGTCAATTATACCTACAGAAATGCCGGCGGTTTCCCTATAGGTAAAATGCAAGTATAAAGACAAAAAAATAGGGGGCACTCACCCAGACTTTATGTAAAAAGGAGACTTTTATTCAGGGATTGTCCATTAAAATGTCCATGTCACATGGGAGAGAGGAAACAAACATCCTAAGGGCAAGGCAACGAATCGTTTCGCGCATTAGCGTTTTCTCAAGCCTTAGTATGCCACCTATAGGTATAGGTTTCCCTATAGGTATAATTTAAGCAGAGGACCACATTGTCACCGCGATTTTTCCCGCAGCGCTTTTTTGCTGCGGCCCGCTACGTGGGGCCTTAGCCTTAGAAAGAGATTTTAAAACGAGAAGTTCTCTATGTAAGACATTTAGTTGGTGTTGCACATTTGAAGCTGTGTACCACTCATGTAGCACCGTATATCATATTTATAGTCTCTTACATTAGTCAGCTATAACCTACACCTGCCCTGATACTCTGCTGATGTCTACATTAAAAGCAGACGGAAAGCATTTGGTTTAGTGGTTTATGCACACAGATTGATATCTTTATTCACAGATGATGGAACTGGTTTATACCTACAAACTTGCCTCTTCAAATACTGCTAAAATTAGATCTGATGGGATGCATTACAGCATATCACATGCTTTTTTTTAGGTTAATGGAGTCTTGGCAGGTACTGCAGATGGTCATGTCCTCAGTACTGTGCAATCAGCATTACATTTTTCCGCAGGTTGCAAGTTGTAAGGGCAGATTAATCAGGTTTTGGTTGTAGTCTGTTACCATGGAAGCACACAGGATTCCATATAAGATGTATACTTGGATGATATAAGATTCACCCAAAAAGGCCAAATGCAAAACATGAACGGCACTTGATTGTGGGCTTTAATCCTGGGCTACTGCACATGTATGAAACATGGATTAATGCTCCTGCTCTTTAAGCATAAGCAGGTTGGTGCGGGCATGTCAGATACAACGAGGAACCATGAGGTGAAAATAGAAACGGTTTCTATCTGCTTTTTCTTTTCTCTTTCAGCCCACATGGTGCTCAGTGAGTGATGTGTAGTGAATAGGGGTAGCTGCAAAATGCTGCCTTTACTGGACCCACTGATCAATCATTTCTGTGTGATTTCCAGTCACAGTAAAAAGCTTACCATCACATATACTCAGTTAGCCTCTAAAAGGTATCGCCTGATTTTTTCACTCTTCCACTACTTTCAATGGCTAACACGGTACAACATTATACTTCTACATTCACAGTAAAAAAAACTACAAAATATAAAGATAAGGAATGAATGTCCTTTTTGACCTCATGAGAATATATCCACATCACCAACGCCAAAATGAACCATACCATAGCTGGCCTGTAATATGAGACATATAATAGGGGAATGTATCAAGCCCTGTATGCCAGAATTCTGGCATCAAAAAGTTGCAAAATAGGGTTGGCAACTTTTCGGACCTATTTGCCTAAAGCTACCCACTATCTTGCAAAGTAGGTAGAAAAGTGTGCATGGTTAGGCTTGTCGATGTTGGTCAAACCTGTCAAATGCAACGTATTAAAAAGTCACAAAAATTATCATAATCTCACTGTACTAATAGGGTGATATAGAAAATGAAATAGCATCTGAGGACAGAAGTGTTAGATTAAAAGATATGTCAGATTTGTCAAACTTTGTACAAAGTTTGAGGAATTTGGCAGAAATTACGGCAATGTGAACTGACAAAACTGACATTAAATTCCCCTCATAATAAACCTCAACCTATGTAACAAAATGAGCAAACAAAATAGGAAACCCATTCAAATATTTTAGATTAATGCACATTTACAAATTTAAAGAAAAAACTATAAATAAAACAAAATACTTTTTTTAAACTTTTTTGTACACTATAAATAAAAAAAATACTGTTTTAACTTTTTTGTACATATTACCCTTGATAATACTAAACAAAAAAATCTACAAAATATGTATTAAAAATAAGGCTTTGTGTCATGAAAAAAAAATTATACAAAAATTATTTTAGCGCAATAAGAATTAAAAAAGTTAGAGTTGTTAAATCACCAAGTGGGCTAAATTACTAAAAAGTGTTTGGTCAATTAGGATCAAAACACTCTGGTCATAGTCTTAGGCTAAGGCCCTAGGTAGCGGGCCACAGCAAAAAAACGTTGCGGGAAAAACCACAACGGCAACGCATTGCAGCGCTTTTCACAGAAAGTGTGCAGAGGTTTGTGTTTCCATTATACTTATAGGGAAACCACCTGCATTTCCATAGGTATAATTGACATGCTGCAATTTCCAAAACTGCGACGGTTTTGGAAATCCCAGCTTTTCCGCTGGAAAGTGAAAATATGGGAACTATAGTGGCTGCAACTGAAAACTGGCCTAAAATAGACGCATTTTAGGCAAATTACTAGTAACTGCTTTGCAAATGGCAGCCTTTCAAATGTTTTATTAGCATGTCAAGATATTGTATTGAATTGTTTCCAGAGAAGTTGAAATCCTTAACCGAATTCAAGATATATTCAGGATGAACATGGTACCTTATGTTAATAGCCTGGGCACTGAGAAAGGTGGTGACTGAGCAGTGGAGTTGACAGCTGGCCCAGCACAGGAACGGAGGAGAGGATACACGTACAGTACAGACCAAAAGTTTGGACACACCTTCTCATTCCAAGAGTTTTCTGTATTTTCATGACTATAAAAATTGTAGATTCACACTGAAGGCATCAAAACTATGAATTAACACATGTGGAATTATATATTTAACAAAAAAGTGTGAAACAACTGAAAATATGTCTTATATTCTAGGTTCTTCAAAGTAGCCACCTTTTGCTTTGATTACTGCTTTGCACACTCTTGGCATTCTCTTGATGAGCTTCAAGAGGTAGTCACCTGAAATGGTCTTCCAACAGTCTTGAAGGAGTTCCCAGAGATGCTTAGCACTTGTTGGCCCTTTTGCCTTCACTCTGCGGTCCAGCTCACCCCAAACCATTTCGATTGGGTTCAGGTCTGGTGACTGTGGAGGCCAGGTCATCTGGCGTAGCACCCCTTCACTCTCCTTCTTGGTCAAATAGCCCTTACACAGTCTGGAGGTGTGTTTGGGGTCATTGTCCTGTTGAAAAATAAATGATGGTCCAACTAAATGCAAACCGGATGGAATAGCATGCCGCTGCAAGATGCTGTGGTAACCATGCTGGTTCAGCATTCCTTCAATTTTGAATAAATCCCCAACAGTGTCACCAGCAAAGCACCCCCACACCATCATACCTCCTCCTCCATGCTTCACGGTGGGAACCAGGCATGTAGAGTCCATTCGTTCACCTTTTCTGCGTCGCACAAAGACACGGTGGTTGGAACCAAAGATCTCAAATTTGGACTCATCAGACCAAAGCACAGATTTCCACAGGTCTAATGTCCATTTCTTGTGTTCTTTAGCCCAAACAAGTCTCTTCTGCTTGTTGCCTGTCCTTAGCAGTGGTTTCCTAGCAGCTATTTTACCATGAAGGCCTGCTGCACACAGTCTCCTCTTAACAGTTGTTGTAGAGATGTGTCTGCTGCTAGAACTCTGTGTGGCATTGACCTGGTCTCTAATCTGAGCTGCTGTTAACCTGCGATATCTGAGGTTGGTGACTCGGATTAACGAATCCTCCGCAGCAGAGGTGACTCTTGGTCTTCCTTTCCTGGGGCGGTCCTCATGTGAGCCAGTTTCTTTGTAGCGCTTGATGGTTTTGGCCACTGCACTTGGGGACACTTTCAAAGTTTTCCCAATTTTTCAGACTGACCTTTATTTCTTAAAGTAATGATGGCCACTCGTTTTTCTTTACTTAGCTGCTTTTTTCTTGCCATAATACAAATTCTAACACTCCATTCAGTAGGACTATCAGCTGTGTATCCACCTGACTTCTGAACAACACAACTGATGGTCCCAACCCCATTTATAAGGCAAGAAATTCCACTTATTAAACCTGACAGGGCACACCTGTGAAGTGAAAACCATTTCAGGTGACTACCTCTTGAAGCTCATCAAGAGAATGCCAAGAGTGTGCAAAGCAGTAATCAAAGCAAAAGGTGGCTACTTTGAAGAACCTAGAATATAAGACATATTTTCAGTTGTTTCACACTTTTTTGTTAAGTATAGAATTCCACATGTGTTAATTCATAGTTTTGATGCCTTCAGTGTGAATCTACAATTTTTATAGTCATGAAAATACAGAAAACTCTTGGAATGAGAAGGTGTGTCCAAACTTTTGGTCTGTACTGTAAGTATCAGTGAAATTTTATTTTCTACACATTCCCTGCTGGTTCCATTCAAATTTCTGAACTTGGACAACCCTTTTAAGAAACTAGGTCACTAAAGGTAATCACCATGTGGTGTTGAAAAAAACATGCTTACTCTGAAAACAATATTTCAGAGAGGTTACATACATGAAGAAGAACAGGGATCTTCCAATTTGATCATTCCTTCCTGGAAGGTGTCATGGTCCTGAATTCCAGAGCCTTAGGAAAATAGCATGCTGGGTGAAAACATACAAATTCCTTGCAGATGTTAATGTACTCATACTGTCCATGAGTCATATGCATATCAACATCACAGAGCCAATGTGTCTTGTATTGCACAATGGCTGCTGCCCAAATACGCCATTTATATTTGATAGTGAGTGACAAGTGGCTACAATGCACATTAAAGTTAATAATGAATGTGTTTATATTACCATAAATGAGATATGTCTTTAGTACATAGTGACAGGTTTAATGTGATGCCTTCTGTAGGCCAAATTAGACCACTGACTTGTCTTGTAAGACATTTCTTACTAAGTGAACTGCTTGGCGAGTCTGTATATATTTTTATATTGCATATCTTCTGCCTGGTCACATTAATCAATCATACTTTTACAAGTTGGCATTATTATTTGCTAGTAAACCAGTGCTAAAAGGGCATTCCTACATGTTTGTCAGTGAGCCATATGAATGTGTATATTCCTATCAACTGATCCAAGAAAACCCATGGGCAGCTATGGAATCTCTTATCTACTGTGCTGTGTGGCTGAGCATGGGAGACAATCTCAATTGCTTGCAGTAGTAATAATAGCACTTATGTAAATAGTTTATAAAGAAGAATGTTATTGTGCATTTATCTACTTATCTGTCAATGGTTAAATATTCAAAGCTCAAGCTATAATACTGTTCAGTGAATGGTTAATGGTATAAAAATATAGCTTTCATATCCCTGACTCCCAGTCACCACTGCAGAAGATAATGGGCATGCAGCTGCTGGTAAGCGACTACGACACAAGTATCCTCCCACTCTACTAGAATGTGTTGCTGTGTAAATATTGAACATTCTGTCCTTGCTGCAATGGAAATCATCCCCCAAATGCAAACTGTAGAGGGATGAATAATTTGTTAATCTCAATACAGGGGATGCAGGAAACTAGTGAGAAATGACTGACTACAATTTCAGAACTTTCAGTTTGGGCTGCTCCAGGCCTAGTTTCCCTTCTCCAGGTGCATAATCCTGCCACAGCAGGGGGTGCTGACGGGATCCCAATCTGTTTTTTTCCATAGGAGGTTCTCGGTAGTCCCCTGACTAGTATAGCTCCCTCTATCCCACCACCCTTTCTACTTACTTGGCGGCTGACTGGGACCATGACCAGTGCCACCTTCCCCGTGACTCTCTTTAGCCCTAATTCTTTCCTACCACCCTGTTTTATAACATCCCCTCTCCCCCCTCTCTTTTTCTTCTCCTTTTACTTCTCTTTTCTTTTTTTCTTCTTTTCTCCTCTTTCTTCTCTCCTTTGGTTACCATTTGGTTTCTTTAGTTGTAAATAGCTATTGGCTGATGTCAGCCCTTACCCTCCTTGAATTACATATTGAGCCTTTAGGAGATCCCTTACCTTGGCCTTCAGACATTCACATTTATCCAGTCTCAACCGTAATGTTTTCTGTGTTCTACTTGATAATGGTTTTTATGTTTTTCTGGTTTTACACTAGGTCTACTCACGGGTGTGCAATCGACCTTACTGTCTACCTTATCTGTAGTTCTACCCCGTATGCTTTGTCTTATATTTTGAAACAATAAAATAAAGTTGAGAATTAAAAAAAAAAAAAAAAAAAACTAAGTGGGCAATGACTGCTCCTAGGAATGTCTACTCTCAGTCATTGCCTGCTGGATCAGCCCTTTTTTTTTTTTAGGGAAGGGCAGTATGTAAGAACATGTATAATTCTCCTCTTTTAATGCACTCCTGGTTTTGTGAATGTGAGTGAGTGCCACAGATAATGCTGATCTTAAACAAATCTTATCCACAAGCTGTGACTAAAGAATATACTCCAATGTGACCTGCACTGTGAATTTTCACCATGCAACATTAGGGGTGTACATAAAAATCATGGGGCTCCATAGCAAAAGTCCCAATTGGACCCCAGCAAAAAAGGCAGGACAGTGGTTATAGAAATATTGTACTTTATCTTGATATTGTTAAGTAAATGCATTTGAAGAATAAGAAAGAAAAATAAAATAAAAAAAACAATAATTTCAACAATAGTGTCCTTACGTCGGTCTATAGTCCACTAATCTAGATGACAGTCAGTAACCCTTTCAGCTACATTTTTCTCCACAGCCTCCCTGCTGCTTTTTAATTAAAGGGTTAATAATCTCCTGACAGGGTAGGGGGGGGCAGACTGTTTCATAAGTCTCAATAAACAGAGCAAGGGGGAAAGATTTATGACACTTGGACTTGGACATCAAAAAAGTTGTGAGGAAGACCTGGGGGCACCCTCTGTCTGCAAGCCCCATAGCAGTTGCCTATCCTGCTTCCATGGAAGGTACACCATTGTGTTACCTACGTCTTACAACCTATGAGTCTATGGAGACCTCTGACAATGCCTACAGGTGTTCCAAAGCATAATACACAAAACTTGAGTCATCTTTGTTGCCACAACTGTCAGGGGATCACAGAAATTCAGCAGCATGTCCATCCCGTGTGACCAGCCTAAATCAGTTTTCTATGAAGTGTTCCTTAATTAATGTACTTGCTAACTTGGAAACCTTCACACATACACCACTTCCATGAATGAGTGACCTTGTGATAGAAAGTTCTAGTTTTTCCCCAAAACATTCTTCCCAAGGGACAGTAATGACTCAGATTTTCTGAGAGCTAATATCAAGTTTCTATGTGCTGCTGGATCATTTCCAATTCTCTTAAGAGACTTATTTTCCATCCACAGCTATGGGAAATTCTAGAGTTTTATTTTTTACTTTTTATAAGGACATTTCCTCTTTTATACCATAAATACTTTACAAACACTTAAGTAACCAGAGTGGCAGGACTATCTGTGCACTGTGACAGTCTTGGTCTAGTCATGGTCTGTTTATGTCTCTGATTCAATGATCCAGAGAACTAAACGTGAAGAGCTGGATGGACAGTTTATTCCTTCTCTATTAATAGCTGAAGGAATCTCCTGCAAAGCTCTAATGTCACCAATGTCTCTAGGATTTCTTGTTTGGATCAAGAGTTAGTAATAGTGGTTGCTAAGGATGACAGAGATGGTACCATACATTCTTCTGCAGCTAGATGCTGTATTTATGCAGTTCTGCTTTAATTTGTTACTTTTTTTTTTAAAGAAATCTAATACCACGTTGAATTTTTCATGTTATAATGAAGTCTTTGCACTTGTAATCTGCAGCCATGGGACAAGTAGTAGGCAGAGTAGGTGGTCTCCTAGGGAATCATTGAGACAGAGGGCACAATTTCTGGATTATTTGCCAATAAATATTTCCCTATGTAAATGAGAACACTAATAATTAATGTATAAAAGGTGCAACAATTATCATGCCAATCTTTAGGGTGGAGTGGTGTATTCTGAAACCTCCACCTTGGTCACCAAGATGCCCTGCGTCTGTCAAAATGTCTAGCAATACTCTTACAGTAGAGTAATATCTGGCCCCTCTTCTCATAAATAAAAGCTATAAATCAAGTCAAACATCTGCTCGATAAGGATTACACTCAAGAAGAACATAATCTGGAACACTTTACAAGTTAGCTTATTAAATTTTCTTAAACAATAAGACAAAGGGAAAGTGGCCCCTGCTTAAGCTTATAGTCTACAATGGGTGGGGATAGGAGCTTTATTAAATCATGGGCTACAACGCAAGTAAATATTAAGGAGGTTATAAAGTCAGTTAAATGAGCTCATGACCAGGCTGTGACCTATGCTAGATATAAATTGTTCTGTAGAGAGAATTGGGTTCTTTTTTCCCCATAAGAATGAGGTGCAGGCTTCCAATGGGCTACTAAAGAGAAGCTAAGTACAACACTCCCTGGCAGTCTTATATCCCTGGCAGTCTTATATAGATTAAATGAGAGGCATGATTGATGGACACTTCATTGATATGGGGGGACACAAGACTTATGTTTTTGTGATTGGTGGAGGTCCCAGTGGTCAGACCCCCACCAGACACTTTGAAACTTTGAAAGTTCTTTAAACAAAAATCACGTAGGGAAAATCTTACAGTCTCAGGCCGGGGACCCACATGACATAAACGCAGCGGTTTGCCCACGGCGGAAAAAAACTGCAGCATTTTTCAGTCGCAGCAAAGTGGATGGGATTTTAGCGAATCCCATCCCCATTTTGCGGTAAAATATGCGCAGCGGACACGCTGCGATTTCCAAAACCATTGCGGTTTTGGAAATCACAGCATGTCAATAATATCTAAGAAAACTCTGGCAGTTTCCCTATAGGTATAATTAAAGCAGAAAGTCCGCAGAGGAAACCTCTGTGAGCTTTCTGTTGAAAGTGCTGTGGGAACAACCGCTATGCGTTGCCGCCGTGGTTTTTCCTGCAGCGCTTTTTTGCTGCGGGCCACTACGTGGGACCTTAGCCTCACTCACTTTTTTTAGTTTACAACATAAAAGGTAAAACTGAAGTTCTTACGATTTACTAAGCAGCTCAAGAGTTCAAGGGTAAAACATGAAAAGCTATGTAACTTGCCCAGTGTGAAGTTATATATAAATAAACTAAAGATGTCACAGACAGGGAATGATTTTGTGAAACACATTCCAATCCATATTTTCTTTTGCATTGACATTCAAGGCAGACTAAAAGTGGGAAAATTTGTGCTATGTATCCTCTAAGGCTGAGTGGCAAGTAAATTGAGAATTCAGAGACTAGGATACTGTGGACTCTAAGCTGAGCAATCAGAAATAGCCTCTACATGAATATTGATCATTCAGTAGGAAGATACACATTGATACACACAGCCTGATGTATATAGTGTCCAAGTAAATAGTACTTACAGTGAACAGATCAATATTGTCATATAGTGTTTAGCACAGATAGCATCCACAGAACAATGTATCAAGCATCCAAATAAATGTAGTGCTATAGTTTGTGTCCGTACACAGTTCACTTAGGAGAGATGGACAATCAGAAATGGGGCAGAGCATTCTGCTACTTTGTCTCAGAAGTTGGGGGAGTCTTGGCACCCAGTTCTCACCGATCAAAATTTAAAATCCATATTAACCTCCTAAATGTAATATGCAATGAATAATGATAATAATCAAATTTCCATTATCGTGTTTTGCATGCAGAAAATTATTTTTGTGGCTTTAACGTTCTGCGTATGAACTATGTTAACAAATCACTCTCAGAGTTTCGATGTTTTGTCCAAAGCAAATGATATGTTTTTAATCTCTGTTTTTGTTCCATAAAACTTATAAAACACTGACAGCTGTGAATAGGATTACGTAATAATAAACAGTAAGAGACATTAGCTAATCTCTACAGTTATTACTATTATACCAAATTGATCAAAGACTATCTCTTGCCCCTGGTGTCCTGTCAGTGCTGCTATTTGCCTGGGAATTTTTTGAGACAAAATGTCTACATTGTAGAATTAAAGAGAAAGTTTTATTATTATTTTTTTTTTTTTTATTTGGACAGCTGTTTCCTAAAACTTTAAAATGGCTCTTTTCAGCATTCAGCATTTGTTATGTGAGATTTGACAAGCAAAAACAATGGCGGATAGCCAAACATCACAGTCATTATATAACTGCTGGGCTTATGGGATATGCAGACAGACAGGGTCTGCAATGTTAAGTTCAATGATGGGCGTGCAAAATATAGATCTCAGTTATGTAGCTATGTAGATCTGCATTCTATAGCTTTAAAGAAAAGTTCTGGTAAAACTGTATTCTATAAAAATATGCAAAATAAAACAATCAGTAAGCTCCAGTATTCCTCCATCCAGGTCTGGGAATTGCATGGAAGAAAGTATGGACATTATTCATATTTGAAGCTTACTCTTAGAGTAATGAGTACTTTTCCCAAAATGCAACTCATCAGTACAAGCTCTGTGCAGGAATTGATTCAGCAAGGCATACTGTGAGCCTGTGGAGCGTTTTAGTAGGCTGTGATCAAGTGTATAGTAGTATCTATTCTTGTCAGTGGTCGAAAAGGCCATTGTGTAGGACAACCACCAGGGGTTGGTTGTAAGCGTCTGGTGTAAGTACAGGATATACCCTTTGCATTTGACCAGTGGTCACGAGATTGAAGCCAGAAGACAAGTAGTTTTAAAGTCTCAGGTGCAAAGGTGCCCTAGAAGTGGTGACCTTTGGGGTCTTGAACTTACTGGGGTTGTGATTACACTGAGTGATGACACTTTTGCACATGCTTTACTTTCACACTTGAGTGTGCATACTTCTATTTGGTCCATCCTTCTGGCTAGGACAAATATTAAGGAATGTTTGTGTTCACTTCACTGTCACATTGACCAAGCAGGAAGATATGTCCTTCTGGAAAGTTCCTTCTGAGGTCTTGTGTGGGGTGTTGTGAGTGACCATCAGGTTCTGCACCCCTCTGCAACCCTGCAACTTTGACTCCTTCATGGACACTGATGGAAGCCACTAGCTCAACTGGCTCTCCCTAAGCATTGACAATGGAAAACCATTGATCCTGACCTCAGGAAGGACGTCTGCCTTTGAGGGTTGAGACGTCTTTTTTTTGGAGAGGACTGCATCCTTGTACACTTATCATGTTGCACTTAGGAGAAAAAGAGTATGATCTTGGGCTTAGTAATAAAAAAATTGATAAATGTAGCTTTGGATTATAATATGTAAACAGTATAAACTATGGGCAAAAGTATGTGGACGCTTCTCCTAATTATTAAGTTTAGGAGTTCGTTCCAGCCGCATCCATTACAGTTGCAACAAATGAAGCACACAGCCATGTAATCCCCATAGAGGAACATTAGTAGTAGTGTGAAGAACTTAGTGACTTTACACATGGCACTGTCATAGGATGCCACCTTTCATGCCACATTCAATGAAGTCAGTTCATTAAATTTATGATGATCTGCCCCAGTTAATTGTAAGCATTATTATTGTCAAGTGGACCCAGCAAACAAAAAAAGAAAATTTGCAGCACTCACCAGAAGACATGTAAAAATTCCCTTATTCCCAATGAAGGTCCAGGCCAGTGACTGCACCGCTTACACCTACACCCCTGTATGGGAGTGGGGTAATGTTTATCGCTATTAAAAAAAAGCAAAAAAAAAAAAGCTGTACTTATTGGAAGATAACAATCCTAAAAGTCAAAAGTTTCTCGCTAAGGAGAAACAGATACCCCCTGACCCCCATCAAAGGACTTTCACCCAGTCAAACCAAAGGAAAAGTGATCTGTGAGGGAAGGCACAGGAAATTGGATTTGCAGAACTACAAATTATTGTCAGTGGAATACTGCAGCAGATTAAATTTGCCAGCATGCTCTGAAATCTTCAGTGAATGTTTCCAGTGCATGTAAATAGGCTTTTCTAAACCCTACCTCACATGGCTTGTGCTGTACTATGCTGAAGATTTTTCTTGTGCAATTTGGGGCCATATTGATATGTGTGATCAGAGAATACATTATCACCCCTCATACATTACCACCTGTATTACCTTGGTAGTGGTCCTAAGCCTAAGATATGCAATGCAGGATCGATATATATATATATATATATATATATATATATATATATATATCAGTGTCTGCTTAAACCACTTGGTGATAAACTGACTCGAATTACCTTTGCTCTAAGTCTACTCGATCATGCGATCATAAAATAGACTTACTAATGACATCTAGCCTGGTAACAGTCCTAACAATTTGTGGAACGGATGTACATTCGTTTGTGCCAAGACTATTGGACGGCTCACTCCCACCCTCGTTTATCTTGTGGGTAACAGGTGGTGACATACAGAAAACTTCCATACTCCTTGAAGAGGATGGCGTCTGTTGGCATCAAAACATAGTGTCATATTCATCCTGCTGTCTCTCCTACAGTCAGATCATTGGTCTGGAAGGAATGAGGAGCTGTCAAGGAATGCTGTGAGATGCGCTATCATGTAACACTGAACTTGGGTCACTGGAGCATCAACAGTCAGGCCACATGCAATTTTCAGAGGAATTAGATTGCATGAATCAAGTGGTGTTTTTCCCTTGTGGATCGGTGCCTTAGTTGCTGAGATATTGCTGTTTTTGTCGAAATGCAAATGAGCTCTTTGGAGCAACGAGGCCACAAACATGTAAGCAACAATAGTGTTCCAAAGAGCTTCATTTGCATATTGACAAAAAATTGGATATCTTGGCAATAGAGGCACCAATTTACAAGGGGAAAACAAGGTTTGAGTCGGGTGACCCTATCCTATCAATCTGGGGGCTGTTTTGATATGCTGAGTTCTGGTGATTGATGTTTTGGATAGGTTATCAATCAAATAGGTCATCATTTTAAAAGTCACAGAAAGCCCCTTTAAAATATTGGCAAAACCAGTATCTCAATGTAGACATTTTAAGATCTAAAATGCACCAAATTATGACATTATATAAGTTGAGGTCTAATATACAGCTAGGGACCAAATAGTTTCCAGAACAATATGGCTACATATATTAATGCACATCTATTTCCAATATAAAAAAAGGAAATTTAAGGAGCAAAGAGGGATAGAGGGGCTTTGGTTAAAAGTAGGGAGCGTCCCTACAAAAAATAAATACTTGGGAGGTATGCCCTGTGGTAGCATTGGGACATGTAATATATGAGAAAGGTGAACTGCAGCACCATTAGCTGACTCTAGGACTTATTTTATGTGGTTGGTGTAATGTATTTCTTTCTATAGAAGCAAATTGCCAAGGTGCACTTTGATTTCTTTACACCACTAAATGGTTCTAGGTTGATGTATGTATAATAGTCCAGAGCTACATTTATAATTCTGCTGGTTGATGGGTAATAGTTGGCAAGCTTACTGATAGGAACATTTACAACAGTCTAGATGACATTGGAAGGAATGGCCAGCCATCTAATGTGTATCTGAAGGGTGATAAGTCATCTCTAGACATTTCTGGCAGTGGCTTTCCCTTCCCCATAGAGAACACAAAAACGATTGACTTATCTGAGCATGCATGTATATGGGTAGGGGTGGGAGAATTAACTGTTGGACAAACAAGTGTTCGGCCCCCAGCAATGTGTATGGCCAGCCTGAGCTTCTACGAAGCAGGTGAACTGGTAGTTATTTCTGTATTTTATAAATTACTCTCTCAGTGCTACAAGCAATATAGAGAGATAAAGAAAGAAAAGAGCAAATGATTAAATTTACATGTACATAATTAGAAAAGCAGTGCAAAACCTGTCCACAGGTTTTGTGAACAATTGCAGCACCATCAAATTTCAATGGAACTGATCTGCAATATTAGACATATATATGTGACCTTACACAACCTCTATTAGTTTAAAACCAGCAGAATTGAGAATGCAGCTCTGGTTTATAATGCAGGCTATAACCTTGCTAACTCTTACATGTTGGTCTCTAGAAGAAAATTTTCCAATGGACAAACCCCTTTTTTGTAAACCATCCCCATGGGTACACAACACATACCCTTTTCTGGGATCTTGACCTTTTTTTGTGACATGGACACAAAATGTGCCAGTCATGCCCAATTTCAATGACTGGCACATAAATTGCCCATGTCACATGGAGTCCAGGATATGGAGGAGCATTCAGAGCATTTCCCACTTTTCCAAGAGTTCGGGAGGTGACCCCTTTTTCTGGGAGCCTCTTGGACGTTTCAGGAGAATTGGCAAATATGGCTATATCTCTAGATGTGTAAATAAGAAGTATAGTAATGTATTTGCAAAGTTACTCAACTTTTGTTTCTGTATATAAAGTGTCAAAAGGTGTTGAAAGGTAAACATGTACTTTAAGAACTGTGCACAAGAAATGATTTTGACGATAAACAGAATAAGATAATATTCCAGTGAAGGAATGTATGTAGTTGTTTTAAGGAAACTCAGGCCAAAGAAGAAATATTTCTAGTCTAAAGTCAGTATGAACATGAAGACATAGGAAAGCTTAGCACATGTAGAGATAAATGAGCAAATATTGGAAAAAGTTTGTAAACCCTTGAAATGACCTGGCGTTCTGCACGAATAACCCCCACAATGTGATGTAATCTGACTTCATCTAACTCATAATAATAAACAGAGAACCTTATTTAGCCAACACAAGATCCATTCTGCGTGGCCACAACTAAGGAATGAAAGGATTTCCACTATTAGGTTGCTGTGATGGTGCATTATGTCTGATTAATGGTCAGAGTTACAAGGTTGACTTTGTTTTCATATTTCTGTTAGATATGAATTTTATCTTGTTATGTATTGCTCAGCTATTTTCTGCCATAGATAGGAAAAGAACACAGTGGGAGGAGATAATTATTCAATGACCCAGGGTGCAGGAGTTAGGAGTTTGCCCAAGATGGTGGCCCCATCAGCCATGGTGACCTCTGGAGCCAATCCTCTTGCAAGCCCTAGGCCAGCACTTTGATGAAGGGGTTGTGGGGAGAGGGGTGCCCTTGGTGTTAGAATAAAGACACAAGAGATAGATTGGAAGCTGAAACAGGCATAGTTTACAGCTCAGTTTACTTAGTAAAGTTTCATTCAGTTACAGAGAAACATGGAGGAACCTTATCTTACAGCAGCGGGTTACACACCTATGGACAGGAGTAACTATTACTTTTCACCTCTTTCTCAGTCTGGGACCTAGTACTCCTTTCTAACCACTATTGGGTAAATGCAGGACACATTTTAGCTTTTTTTTTTCACTGGTTCAATATAGAATAGGTTCAAGAAGTCTTGGTTTATCATCAGCCTTGGTCATAGTCCCAGATAACCCCTTTAATAAAGGTCTAAGCAGTGGCCACTTTGGGGGACATTGCAATTATGAACATGAAGACTTAGGAAAAGCTTAGTACAGTTGTGATAAAAAGTTTACATACCTCGGCAGATTTTTTTGGCCTTTTTTCCAGAGAATATGAATGATAACACAAAAAAGGCACAGGAAACTTGGTCAAAGTTGAAGGAAAGATGAATGCAGCATGTTATCAGCAAATACTGGAGGCAAATTTGCACTCATCAGCCAGGAAGCTGCGTATGGTACGTACATGGACTTTTCAACATGACAACGATCCAAAACACAAGGCTAAGTTGACCTGTCATTGGCTACAGCAGAAGAAAGTGAAGGTTCTGGAGTAGCCATCTCAGTCTCCTGACCTTAATATCATTGAGCCACTCTGGGGAGATCTCAAGCACGCAGTACATGCAAGACAGCCCAGGAATTTACAGGAACTGGAGACATTTTGCCAAGAGGAATGGGAAGTTTTACCATCTGAGAAAATTAAGAGCCTCATCCACAACTACCACAAAAGACTTCAAGCTGTCATTGATGTTAGAGGGGGCAATACACGGTATTAAGAACTGGGGTATGTGAACTTTTGAACAGGGTCATTTTGATGTTTTTGGTTGTCATTATGATTTAAAAAGAGAAAACACAGAAGTTTGACAATAAATGGCTTCAACCAACCACTAACCATGAGTGGAGAAAAAGGTTTTGTGTTATCGTTCATATTCTCTGAAAAAAGGACAAAAAAACAAAAATCTGCTAGGGTATGTAAACTTTTTAGCACAACTGTACATGTAGAGATAAATGAAAAAATATTGGAAAAAGTTTGTAACCCCTTAAAATGACCTGGTGTTCTATGTGTTCTGCAATAACCCTCTAGAGGAGACTGGAGGATGCAAGTTATTAACATTTCTGGGCTTCACATTTATGGCTCATCTAATTGTCCATATGCTGGAGACTCTTTCTTTGGTGCCTGCATCCTTCTATTAGGGAGGAACTAGAAACTGACCAAATTGTCGCCCACTTCGGGATATATGTATTACTGATATAGTCTTACTACTACTAATCGCAGCCTCCGGGTTTCCCCAATGGGTTGCTGCACAATTAAAACCACATAGACACAGGAACAGAGACATATTTCAGGGTAGAAATTGCCCTTAGTCAAGCTATGACTAAGGTCAGTGTCTGTCTGAAAGGCATCGGTATTCCTGTCTATACGTGGTTTTAATGGCCTCAAATAATGTCTCCCATAGGCAGAACATGAAGTAAACAGGAGATTCTGCTCCCTAGCTCTCCCCTCTCTCTCTCTCCTTTATTCATTCATTCATTCATTCATTCATTCACTCAAAAGCAGCAACATGGAGGACATTATAGAGAAATAGTGAACATTATTGATGTGAATACAGATTTAGGGCGAGAAGGAAAACTTGCTATTAGCTGCAGCAGTGTATATCTGTATGTCTTTGCTTTTGCTTCAGTGGACTTCTCCTTCTTTCTTCTTCTATACCTCTCCAAAACCTTCTAAGGGCAGCTGTAATTTGTAATTTCCATAGGCTGACAGTCAGCACAGATTTCATAGTGAGTGAAGAGTTTGTAGGAAGTAGAACACAAAAAAAGAGACAGCTCCAAGCACCCTGTGTATTATCATTTTAAGAGGTATAATAGGGAGAAAAAGTGGCTAATTAGCCGCTCACCTTATGGAGTTGTGAAAGAGTCACAACTCCTATAGAAGAGATGTAGAATGTGATGATCGGTTGGTGACAGCGGCTGGATCCTCTGTCTCTGGTGGACGTGTAGAATAGAAGCAAAAAGGGATCGATTTTCCAGGGTTGTATGCAGTGAATGCAAACGAATCAGCGCTTACCAGATCGATGTTTCAGAAGAGTACTTATACTAATAATAAAGAGTTTGTGGGAAGGGAAAAATGGGGGTAGCCTGATAAATAGAGAAATGGTAAAATGTAATACAAATTCCCTTATATTCGCACTGTGCTATTGATTTATGTAGTTTATGCAAAGTTTGGTAAAACTTTAGTGACTATATAAAGATTGATGTGCAACAGAGCTGAGTAATTAATTGCCAAAAAACAGACCCCTCTGTAAGCATCAGCCAAAATGCCACCAAACAGTGTCAGTCACAGTATATTCCCAGAAATACTGACGCCAAACATAATGCATACAGTAATAGCCACAATCCACCCCACCAAATGAAGGACAATAGGACACTTCATACACGGCTCCTCATTCTCTTGTTCTCAGTTAAATTCATCTTCCTGTTCTGACTACTCAGGGGAAGGAGCGGATAGCTGAATACTGGCTGTTTAGCTCTACCTGTATAATTGACTGATTCTGATTTCAGAGGACATGTATTGGATTTTTTTAATTGAATACATGTCAATGGAGAAAGTATAGGGCTGTTAAAACACCATGTTAGCATAATAAAAAGTTCTGCACCGTATATATCATTGCCTTTGCAATTCATCTATTAGTGAATAGAAACAAGTTTGCTTACATTCACTTGTTAGCTACTGTCCTGATGTAAGACTGCATACACAGTTGTGTTTAGGGAAGATCTAAGATCTTTAATGGGTCAGGATCTGTTTTTTTGCTTCACATGTGTTTTTCACATCCCCATTGATGTTTCAATTAGATGAAGGTGTTTGTGTCATCCATTTCATCCCTAACCCAATGATTTGCCCAGACAACAGGAGGCACTAGTAGGATGGTGGCACCACATGGCAATGCAGAGTAAATATCCTGTATATGCAATGTGGATAGGTACCATGTAGTTAAAAACTGCACTTGAAAGTGAATCTCTGGCAAGATCACATCAGTAGGTGACCATATATCAGGACAGAAGGTCAATCAAGAAAAACTGACCTCTGTAGGGAGTGTGCAACCGGACATGGTGACTCCCACTAAGTATGGAACCGTAAGCGTCAGCTTGTGGTCTGTACCACATCCTACCTTACCTGTTGCTAGCAAACATTGCTCCCTTAGAAATGGCTCAGATATCTGATCTGCCATCTGTTTCCTCACCAAGGATAGCATGACCCATGGCAATTTTTTTAAATGTTCCTCATACATTAAAGATTTATTCTAAATTCTAAAGCCTGATAAAATGACAGCATATCCCAAGTCAATACCATCTGTTCGGGTTTATATTACCAGGACCACACTGATATTTAGAAAAATGTGACTATAACACTGATTTAGCATTGCATTTCCTTCAATGTTTTTTCTGCACATTGGTGCTTCTGGTACTGGCAGTGCAAGAAATGTCTCATGACCCCATTCACTTTAAGGCTCTATTCATACTAACAATGTTAACAGGTGAGTGATGCCTGTGATCTATGAAAAAGTAAAGCGTACTGGAAGCACAACCTCATTTTTATGGACCTACATCCATTAAAAGTCAATGGGTCCATAATAAAAATAGAATGCCACACTGGTACCTAAGATCAATTGGTATCCCAGAGGCCAGTGTCCCGCAGATAAGGAGACATCCTCTATGCCTAGAGGGGAGTACAATTCTTCAGCAACACGGACAGAGATTCTTTACTGTAAAAGCAACGAGACTATGGAACTCACTGCTACAGGATGTGGTGATGGTGGATTCATTGTGCAAGTTCAAAAAGGACCTCTATGACTTTCTTGAATGGAAAAATACTGATAGCCAGATTTGGAGTCGGGAAGGATTTTTTTTTCCCCTGACATGGAGAAATTGGAATCAACCTCATGAGGGTTTTTTATTGCCTTCCTCTGGATCAGCACTGTAGACTATAGGTTGGACTTGATGTGTTTTCATCCAGTCTCATCTACTATGTAACTATTAAAGGGTAAACCAAATATCAACAGATAAAAAAATTACAATCATCTTGACATACTGTCATTAATGGTTTACAAAATAACATTTCATATTACCACTAAACAGAGTATATTTGGGGCATAACTAAAATATTTTATTAATTAGTTCTGTATTGAATTCAGGAATACTGGACCCACTAGCAGTTGTGCCCTACAATAATGGAAGCTATTTTAGGAGCAATGTGAACTTGGATTTGGACCTTCTTCTGCACCAGTTACATTGTAATATAATTATAACACTGCTTGGCAAGTCATTCTTCTTTCCAAATATATAAGGAAAATATAGATTCCCATGTTAAGTAACATATTGGCTGAATGGTTGCCCTTTCTAGGCTTGCTATTACAGTCTCATTAATTATATAGCATTCTCAGATCCAGGAACATGCCATTAACACTTTACATGTGTATATATAATTATACTGGGAATAAAGAGAAAACTGATCTATAACATGACATAACAGGATAAACCCCCGTTAGGACTCGCACATAAAAGACATCATAACATGTTCTTACCCCAAGCTTAATCTTTACAAGGGTCTTGGCTTTTTCTTGCGACATGTAAAACTGTTATATAATACTATTATTGTGGAAAAGGATTTCTCCTGAGTCTTTTGTTAAACAGTACTATGTTTTAGGGAAAAGTAAAACCTAATACAACATTTTTTATTACTTCAGAGAGAATTAGTAGAAGCAACACAGGGAATATATTGCTGCAAAGAAATTCTACATAACTATAGTTATAATGCCATTTTCCAAGTTAAATTACAAAATGTAAGTAATGGCACATAAAACCCAAATAAATAAGGCCACTATTACTATAGGTGAACAAAAAAAAAGTAATAATGGCTACACTGATGGGCAAAAGGGTAACAATGTTTTGAACTTTTGAAGTTTTGAGTGGTGAGACTTCCATCATTTTATAGACAATCATCTTGGGTATCTCATACATAAATTTGACTTGCAACTATTTAGCATATGATTAGTTATGCAGATTCTTGTCATGTAACTACATTGTTACTATTTTGCTCCTGGTGGTGGAAAAAATCTTTTTCTTCTTGTATACTACAAATTACAACCTATCCTTACATTCCCTAATAGCTCAGTGTGTTATTAGGTTGATTCCAAAGCAAAAGGTCATTGATTCAAATCAAGGATCAGCCATGAAGAAGATTTCCCCAAAAAAGAGAAACAGCATCATCCAACTCATCAATAGCGATCTCTCGGCAGAAGATTGCCAAACTGTATCATGTGAGTGCCACGACAGTTGGAAGAATAAGAAAGAAAAAGCTGTATTCGTACCCAAGTGAGTCGACCAGTATGCACAAACATTGGGAAAGTGTAGAAGAGACTTGGGATCAGATTTCGGTCGAGACATGCTTGAATATGATTGAGAGCGTGCCCAGAAGGATTCAGGCAGTGCTGAAAGCCAAAGGTGGACTTACAAAATAATAAAAATTAAAATTTAGATTTTTAGGAGCAAATCAGTAAAAATGCAGTTGCATGACATGAATCTGCATAACTAATCATATGATAAATAGTTGCAAGTCAAATTTATGAATGAGATAGTCGAGATGATTGTCTATAAAATGATGGTAGTCTCACGTTAGAAGCTGTAGTGGATGGTGAGAAATGGAGCCTGAAAGTAAAAAGTTCAAAACATACCCTTTTGCTTGTAGGTGTATTTTATATAACATGTGAAGATTTCTATGAAGTTACATTTATATTTAATCAAAGTTCATTAAAGAATTTTCAAATACAATACAAAAGGGGAGAAAATAAAGAAGAAATAAAAAACAATATAAGTGAGCAAGAGGCGCAAAGGCGCGTAGGCCTTGCCTAAACGTAAGAGGCTAGGGAAGAACTCCACCCACAATTTTGAGACACAATGTACTAATAAAGGGGCGAAGGCCCAGGTATATGGAATCTTAAAAACATCGTCTGCGGAGAATTGAGGGACAGACAGACAGACAGACAAGGGGAAAACACAGCGCAAACAACACACAGGAAGACACAGTCAGGGAAAGGAGGAGGAGAAGCATCAGGGGGAGGGTAGAACGACCAGTAACCTCTTAAGAGGAAAGGGAAAAGAGAGTAGTAAAGTAGTTCCAGATCAGGAGAAAAAAAAGGAGAACTCAGTCGATTGCTGAAACACCACCCAAGGCCGCCAGAAAGCGTCAAATTTGGAGGGATCGGAGGATTTCTCCGCCACCAGGGCCTCCATTCTCCTTATTATGGGAAGCTCCTGTAGGAATTCAACCAGGGAGGGTACAGCAGTGCTCCGCCAGTGCCTGGGGATGACAGTTCTGGCAGCCATGAGAAAGTGTCGCAGGATATCCTTCTTTACCACAGAAATCCTGCCAGAGATAACCAAAAGAAGGGCCAGTTGGGGAGTTACTATGACGGTGCGACCACACTCCTTAGCATACAGGTTGAACACAGCGTCCCAGAAGGGCCTAAGAACGTCACACTCCCACCAGATGTGATACAGAGAACCTTTCTCAGTGCCACAGCACCAACAGCGGTCAGTCACAGCAGGATAGATTCTGTGGAGGAAGTTAGGACACCTGTACCACCGAAATAGAATTTTGAAATTCTTTTCTTGCGCACTGCAAGGCAACGGAAGCTTATGTGCGAACAGGAAAGACCTATCCCAGTCAGCAGGGGGAAGACCCACGCGAAGATCTGATTCCCAGGGCCCAGTATATGAGGGGTACCCGGGAGTAGCGTCCTGGAGAAGAATGCTATAAAGAGTCGAGAGAGCACGTGGGGAAGAGTCAGCGCGGGATAGGACAGACTCCAGGTCAGTCATAGTCGAGGGGACAAAGAGAATTTCCGCAAGAAGGCCGTAAGTTGGCCGTACTCCAGCCAGGATAAATGAAGGTCCGGATGAGAAGCACGCAACTGGGCCAACGGAGGAAGAGGTGGGTCCCCAGTGACCTGGACAATTCATGCAACTTGAAGTTCTTGGTCCCTAATGCAAACCTGGTACCAACAGGGCTGGTTTAATACATTAGTGGGCCCCATTCAAAGGTTATATAAGTGTGCCCCCATATAATTTAATATCCCAAGTTGCCCACAAAATATAGTATCCCCTCAAGTAGCTCTTACATAATGCCCCCTGGCCCTTCAGTGACCATTCAATATATTACATACAACTTTTTAAAACATTTATACTCACCTTGCCCCGTCCCCAGGAAGTTGCCTGCAGGCCCCGGCTGTAGTGATATTTCCGCCATGGTGCTAATCACCCCTTGCTGAAGACATCATCAGCTGAAGTCTGAATGGTGGATCAAGGAGCTGATAGCTATGTGCTCCAACATTGTATACAAGTTTATGTGCGCCCTAAGGACACAGATAGAGTTGAAATTGATATCTTCTACACAGAACAGTGGGACAGCACTTGAAATATCCTGCTCGATCCAGGTCAGCTGAAGGAGCCCTCACTACCATAGGACCCTACGATTCAAAATGGCTTGGGTACCAGGTCCCTAACTATGGCTAATTTAATGTGCAGGAGGGAACTTCAGGAGCCCATCTATTCATACCCCTGAATACACACACAGTAATATCACCATGCAGAAAAAAATGTTAACCATATGACTGGGCCATTGACTCTAAAAGAATCATTAATCCTCTCTCATTGCTAATACGCCTATGACATCTAATGATTACTAGTTCAAAAAGCCCAGTTTTAGAAAGTATAAAAAAAATGTAAAAATATAAACATTTTACATATAAAAATAAACAAAAATGAAAATATCCATTTAAAGTATAGCAACATCAGAAAATGCCTGCTCTGTTAAAATATAAAAATGTTTATCCCATTTGATCACTGCTGTAGCAGGCAAATGAATCAAAATGGACAATTCGCTGCTGTTTCGCCTCCCCTAAAAAAAAATCCAATAAAAAGTTTTCAGAATGTCAAACACTCCCCAAAATGGTTTAAATAAAAATTACAACTTGCCCCACAAAAAAGGACACAGCTCTGTATACAAAAAAAGAGTATGGGTGTAAGAATATGGCAAGGCAAGAACATTTTTGTTTTTTTCCAAAATTTTAAATGTTTTCAAAGAAGTTAAAGTATTTAAAAAACTATAGAAATTTAGCATTGCCGCGACTGTACTCACCCCAATTCTAATTTTTTTTAGATTCGCAGTACATCATACGCTATAATAAATGACACCATTGTGCAATACTACTTGTCCCGCAAAAATTAAGCCCATATATATGACTATGGCAGTAAAAAAGAAATTCACTAAGTTAGGGGTTTTGGAAAATGAGAAATAAAATTTGAAAACATAAAAATAAAAATCGTCTTGATCCTAAATATGTTAATTGAGCTTGGAATTGGATATAGCACAAGTATTGTAAGTAGCCTTTCTCTAAGCACGCACCTGTCCTAAAAGCATACCTCGTGACTGTCCCAGAGTCATTCATCTCATGTCACTGCTGCCCGTGGCTTGGCCACAGACAGGCATTATGTAGAGATGTAATCACACAAGCTGCTCTAAGCCACTGATAGCAGAGAGCATAGATGATCTATTCCAGGGAAATGAGGCGAATAATTACTATTTTTGTCATTTTACTGCACAAAGAGCATAAGGAGGGCATTATAGTGTGTGTGGGACACTAAAGGGCCATTATTATATTGCATGTGGGCACCAAGGGGACATTATATGGCATAGGAGCACTTTGGGAAAATTATACAAAGTGGGTGCACTAAGGAGTAATTATATAGCAGGACACTAAGGGACCATCATACTGTATGTGTGGAGGAGCTAAAGAGGCATTGCACTTTGTTGGTGCACTATATGAGCATTATATTGTGTAAAGGGACCATTGTACAATGTAGGGGCACTTTAGACATATTATACTGTGAGGGGGCACATTAGGGACATTATAATGTGTGTAGGACTTTAGGGTTTATCATACTGTGTGTGCACTAAGAGGGTATCATACTTTGTGGGAGCACTAAAGGGGCATCACGCTGTATGGGAGCAATTAGGGCGCATTGGGGCATACTGTGTGAGGGCACTAATGAGGCATTATACTATGTTGGGGCACTATACTGTGTGGGGGCATTAAGGAGGCTTCATCACTGTGTGTTACACAAACAAGGGTATATTTACTATATGAGGGCACAAAGAAATTCAAAGAGGGTCAAATAGTGGAATAGCGTACTGGATGGTATTAGAGGCGTGGCTTAGCATAAGAAAATTTGCATTCAGCAAGATTTGGCCTTTCTGTACTGCTTTTCTTGCTCTCTACTATAGATTATAGTGTCACAGTACACAGATAATAAAGACTGTAATCTCCTATGAAGAATGTCAGGTGTCAGGCTTAGAAACCATCTGATCCCAAAAACTGTAATCTCTGTAACCCATATGGTTACACCCCAAACCATAAAGTACTCATATTTTTCAAGGATGCCTTACCAGCATCATCTCCAAAATACAGCATTCTCTGAGTGAAGTGACCAGAGGATATGATGCTATGGTCACTAACACATTGCAATAGACCCTCTTCTCTTGCTTTGGTTGAGAGTAGACACTGGCACAAGAATGGCACATCTCCGGTGAAATGTGGCACATCTAGTTTATGCTAAAAAAAATTTAATGCTAGACATTCGGGTGTGAAATTTGAGAAAAAGGTGGCATGGTTTAAAGGCACCACAATGCTGCCATAATGACCCAAAATAGTGTTGAAGCCAACTAAAAGGTGGTATAAACTAAGACTAGACAGTCTAAACATGTACAAGATTTATCATCCAGCATCAGTCACTGTGATAAATCTGGCATATCTTTAGACTGCCTTTCTAACTTTGCACTGTATATGAGTAAATCTTGGCCAGTGTGGACCTCTCTATTTTCTTACTTATATTGCTCCAAATCAAGAATGATTTTGGGGGGAGATAATATACAAGAAACTAAAGTGGCATCTGGGTGACTTTAGGAAAAATTGTAATTTTATGAATGAATGGAATAAAAATAGTAAAAACAAACAAATCTTTAAGGCCATTTACAATATGTTCACTAGGATATTTCAAGCACATTTCCAGGAAATAACTAGATAACTTGTAAAGATACTGTACAATGTAGAATCTCAATATATTGCACTATACCAATACCAGTATACTGCAACATTACCAGACACTCATATGAATTTAAATTAATTAAATCATAAAGATTAAGAGATGTAAAAAATCTGCGCTCCAGTCCATGCACATATACAGTATATACTATGCTGGCAAAGGTTAAAATGTATATTCTTAATAACTAAACAGTGACACATAGTGGACACATTTTCAAGGACCATATTTTATAACAAATGCTAAGTAAAAGACAATCAATGTCTTTGAAGCTGAGGCACTGGCGCACCTCTAATGAGGCGAAGTGAGGCGGCCACCTCAGGCGGCACTATCGTCACTGCTTGGAGGGGCGGCATTTTTACTATTTTTTTTTACTATTTTTTTTTTAACCTAATCCAGCCCAAGACAGGCTGCTCTGAAAACAAAGCTGAGCGGGACCTGTCCTGGGCTGGCTTAGTCGAGATGCAGAAAGTGATGCTATGACGTCATCGTGCCTCCTGCACTGAAATGCAGACGTTCTATGAAGGGTGAAGAAGAGAAGGCGCCAGTCCATCAAGGGGTCGCAGGTAGGTGAAGATAATTTTTTTTTTTTTTAATAGGCCGTTACCTGCTGGGCCCTATTTACTTACCTATCCCCACTCCTGCTCATGGCCACCCATGCTTCCCCTTCTGCTATAGGACGCCAAAGGGGGAAGCAGAAGCGGCTGTGAGCATGAGCAGGGATCGGTAAGTGAGGCCAAATACTACTATTATTATAATCTGGGGTCTTTTCAGATCCCAGAGTATAATAATCGGAAACCCAGGAAAGGTGAGGGAACATAAAACCAGTGTTACTCACCTCTCTGATCTGCGATCCGGTGTTACTCCCAGCAGGCTTCGGTCCTTTATGGTGATGCCCCAGACGTCATGCGACGCCAGCCTGGCCCTGTGCCGATGCTTAAGTAGATGCAGGGAGTGCGCCGGAGCCCAGGAGAGGTAAGTAACAGTGGTTTTTATGTTTGTCACATCCCCCGAATCTCCGATCATTATACTCTGCGGTCTGAAAAGACCCCAGAGTATAATAATAGTTCATGGGTGGGCCACTATGGGGCATAATAGAGTGTGCAGGGGCCAGTGTGGAGCATAATAGAGTGTGCAGGGGCCTCTGTGGGCCATAATACCACGTGCAGGGGCCGCTGTGGGCCATAATACTACGTGCAGGGGCCGCTGCGGGCCATAATACTGTGTGCAGGGGCCACTGTGGAACATTATAGTGTGTGTAAATGGGGCGTTATACTGTGTGAGGGCCAGGAAAGGGAGTGCTATGCTGTGGGGGAGACCCAGTCTTTGCTAGTTACGCCCCTGATAAGGGGTTGCTAGGAAAGGGCATATAATATAAGGGGGCTTTGTGAATCAAAGAGGTGTTATTTATATAAGGGCATTATTAATACAAGGGGGGTTATCTATATAAGGGGCCATTAGGGAGTATTAAATATATAAGGGGGTGGTCATTTATAAGAGTGTTCATTAGAGGACATCAATTATATAAGGGGGCATTAGGGGACATTATGAATAGAAGGGGGCATTATATATATATATATATATAAACAAAAAAGTGTAGCAGCACTCTGACACAGCACAAGGGTATATAGAGAACAGAGATAGCATTACTGCTATTATTGGCACCTACAAATTAATATGGTGTATAAACTAAAATTTTGAGGTTCTTAGTTATACATATTTGAATAAACAGTAGGAAGCCCACCTGCCCCGACAAGGCGACCTCATTAAGGTGGGACCCTATACTAATGCCTCTATTAAACCCAAAATAAATCTACAATGTGAACACAGGGATTGCCCTGATTGCCTCCGATCATCATACTCTGGAGTCTGAAGAGACCCCGGAGTATAATAATAGCAAAGAGGCATAGCTATAGGTTCATGTCTAAGTGGGCCCCCAACTTAGATACTGTATACCAATATTATCACTATATGGTGACAGTATAGTGGTACAGTGCCTTGCGAAAGTATTCGGCCCCCTTGGACTTTTCAACCTTTTGCCACATTTCAGGCTTCAAACATAAGGATATAAAATTTTAATATTTTGGTGAAGAATCAACAAGTGGGACACAATCGTGAAGTGGAACGAAATTTATTGGATATTTTAAACGTTTGTAAAAAATAAAAAACTGAAAAGTGGGGCGTGCCAAATTATTCAACCCCCTTAAGTTAATACTTTGTAGCGCCACCTTTTGCTGCAATTACAGCTGCAAGTCGCTTGGGGTATTTCTCTATCAGTTTTGCACATCGAGAGACTGAAATTCTTGCCCATTCTTCCTTGGAAAACAGCTCGAGCTCAGTGAGGTTGGATGGAGAGCGTTTGTGAACAGCAGTTTTCAGCTCTTTCCACAGATTCTCAATTGGATTCAGGTCTGGACTTTGACTTGGCCATTCTAACACCTGGATACGTTTATTTGTGAACCATTCCATTGTAGATTTTGCTTTATGTTTGGGATCATTGTCTTGTTGGAAGATAAATCTCCGTCCTAGTCTCAGGTCTTTTGCAGACAGGTTTTCTTCCAGAATGGTCCTGTATTTGGCTCCATCCATCTTCCCATCAATTTTAATCATCTTCCCTATCCCTGCTGAAGAAAAGCAGGCCCAAACCATGATGCTGCCACTACCATGTTTGACAGTGGGGATGGTGTGTTCAGGGTGATGAGCTGTGTTGCTTTTACGCCAAACATATCGTTTTGCATTGTGGCCAAAAAGTTCGATTTTGGTTTCATCTGACCAGAGCACCTTCTTCCCCATGTTTGGTGTGTCTCCCAGGTGGCTTGTGCAAACTTTAAACGAGACTTTTTATGGATATCTTTGAGAAATGGCTTTCTTCTTGCCACTCTTCCATAAAGGCCAGATTTGTGCAGTGTATGACTGATTGTTGTCCTATGGACAGACTCTCCCACCTCAGCTGTAGATCTCTGCAGTTCATCCAGAGTGATCATGGGCCTCTTGGCTGCATCTCTGATCAGTCTTCTCCTTGTTTGAGATAAAAGTTTAGAGGGATGGCCGGGTCTTGGTAGATTTGCAGTGGTCTGATACTCCTTCCATTTCAATATGATCGCTTGCACAGTGCTCCTTGAGATGTTTAAAGTTTGGGAAATTTTTTTGTATCCAAATCCGGCTTTAAACTTCTCCACAACAGTATCACGGACCTGCCTGGTGTGTTCCTTGGTCTTCATGATGCTCTCTGCACTTTAAACAGAACCCTGAGACTATCACAGAGCAGGTGCATTTATACGGAGACTTGATTACACACAGGTGGATTATATTTATCATCATCAGTCATTTAGGACAACATTGGATCATTCAGAGATCCTCCCTGAACTTCTGGAGTGAGTTTGCTGCACTGAAAGTAAAGGGGCCGAATAATATTGCACGCCCCACTTTTCAGTTTTTTATTTTTTTACAAAAGTTTAAAATAACCAATAAATTTCGTTCCACTTGACAATTGTGTCCCACTTGTTGTTGATTCTTCACCAAAAAAATTAAAATTTTATATCCTTATGTTTGAAGCCTGAAATGTGGAAAAAGGTTGAAAAGTTCAAGGGGGCCGAATACTTTCGCAAGGCACTGTATATATTGGCTCTACACAGGGCTCTGCAGACCAATTAGGTGAATACAGTACAGTAACATTAGTGACTTACCAGTGACATCTCTGACTAATCGTTCCCATTTCCATCTCTTCCATCTGGACTGCCATAACCATTTATTCCAATCTCTGTAAAGTTTGCAGAACATACATCTTTGGCTCCTTACTTTTCCAGGCATCTGACTCACATTGTCCTCACCTGCACACCCATCCTGCTGCTACCCCCAATTATAAAATATATAATATAACCCTCCATCATGAATAATACCCCCAAGTGCATTTTTAAATTAATAACTTCCCTGTGTACCCCCTTCAAATAGTGCCCCTTATTAATAATGCCCCAGGTGTTTCCTAATTAAAAAGTAAAAAAAGGTAAAATTAGTGAAATTAGTGGGGTTCCAATACCCGGGACCCTCAGGATCAACTGTTTGAATGAACCATGGTACCTGTGTAAGCGCCGTGGCCCCTTCTCTGTTTACACTGTGTCATTCTTTTCATAGCGGCCATGTAATGAAACTACATCCTGGTCCTATACATGTCTATGTGACAAGACTGGAATGACATCACACGGTCACTATAAACAGACAGCGTGTGATATAAACAGATGCCATGGCCCCTTCATACAGATTTGCGGTGCAGAGGATGTAAGCGCACACCCGCGCATTGCTTTAAAAACCCATTCAAATGAATGGGATTTTAAGCAATGCGTCGCTAACCTTTCGCTATCCAGTGCCTATACAGTTTCCTGAGATTTTCAGGCGGATTTGCGGCGGACGGACTCCTGCGCAAGTGTGAACCCACCCTAAATTAGGAAACACCTGGGACATTAATAACAAGGGGCACTATTTATGGGGGTACACAGACATTATTAATATAAAGATGCACTTGTGAGTATTATTCATTATGGAGGGTTATTTCATATATTTTATAATTGGGGTAGCGGCAGAATGGGGGCTTTGTGTAGATGAGGACAATGTGGGTTGGGTGCCTGGAAAAGTGAGGAGCCAAAGATGTCTGTGTTGCAAACTTTACAGAGACAAGTCACAGTTGGAAGAACTGGTCATGGCGGTCCAGAGGGAAGAGAAGGGAAATGTGAACGATTAGTCAGAGACGTCACCGCAGCCAGGCTGAATATAGGCGTGTTGCTTGGTGGATGGACGAACCCACGTGGCTCTCATTCACTTCTGTTTCAATAGTTTTTATTAAATTTTTCCAAGTACATGACATTAGAAAATGCTTGAACAGTTAATATTGCAAACATCGAAACTGGTAAAATAAAACATTCATCTAAATAATAGGGAGGACGTACACAGACACCACATACCACTTAAGAGAAGGGCAAGGAAGGGGGGGGGGGGGGGGGGAGGCAGGTCAGACAGGAGTAATCATAAACAGCCACAACTATATGGCGAAGTGGGATTAACCGATAACAGGACTGAACCAGGTACTATAAATTCTACTGTAGGTACAGCAGAAGATCGGAGAAAAGAGCTGAAACTCACGCCTCAAAGTTCATCAATAATGACACAAAGCACAAACCAATTGGAGGAGTGCGTCACCTTGGTCAGGTGATTAACTCATCTCTTGAACAAAGTAACTAATAAACAAACTAACCAGCTTACCAACTAACTAACCAAGGGGGAGCAATGCGAGCTCGCCAACCACTTCTCCCACACCATTTTATATTTAGGAAAGGAGAAATTCCCAAAAGCAATGACACGTTCATACGAGTGAGTGGTATCAATAAGTGTCAACAGGTCCTGCAATGATGGGGGCAAAGGTTGTCTCCATTTCCGGGCAATAACCAATTTAGCCATCACCAAAATCTTACATGCCACTTTGCGATGAGGAGGAGGGAGCACGTCCAACTCTAAATTAAGCATAGCCAGCTGAGGGGTCCGGAGCATAGAGCACCCCATAAGGCTGTCCAGGAGGTCGAAAACCTCCTGCCAATATTTAGCTAGATGAGGACATGCCCGAAAGGTGTGCAGCAACGTACCCACTCCCCACATAGCAACAGAGAGAAGAAGAATTAGGAAACATTCGATGAATTCGAGCTGGGGGAAAATACCACCTAAGAACCACCTTATATGCCGTCTCCACATGAGTGCTACAAGCTAGGGAAGTGCAAAATAAAGCAAAGGCCTTCTGCCACTCCTTAGGAGTCCAGGACTTTTCAAGATCTCTCTCCCAAAGATGGATAGGGTAAGTCTTCTGGAAAGAGGATCGAGGGTCAATAAATAGAATAATAAATCAGTCTAAGACCTTTCCGAGTTGAACGAAGTAGGAAAAAGACATCAGGGTTGCATCTCACTCGGAAGAAATCGTTTTTTTGTAGGCAATGTCGCACTTGAAGGAACTTATAAAAGTCGTTCTTAGGCAACTCAAATTCTGTAGACAAAGGATGCAAAATCTTTTAGGTTACCATCTTGAAAAAGTTGAGAAACAAATTGAACACCTTTTGCGACCCAGCTCTCCAGCCTCAAGGAAGAGATCACTATAGAAAACACTCTGAACCGAATAGTAGATCTATCTAGCAACTCTGAACTACCTACGTGAGAGTAAGCATATTTCCAGGCTTCCACAGAGTATCTGGTAAAAGGTGAACAAGAATAGCTATCAACACTAATCCAGAAAGAGGCAAAAACTATTTCTCGATACTCCTAAGCAGGAAAATAAGACTTTTCAATGTGCATCCAGTGGAGCTCTTCCTCCCTAGACAAGCCACTCACTACCAAGGAGACCAAAGTAGCAATATAGTACCCATGTATATCAGGCACTCCTAGACCTCCAAGGTTACCAGCTCTGGTTAGATTTGAGCGGGCGAGGCGGGGTTTCTTGCCCACCCAGATAAATCTAGTAAGCAGACCGTTGATCAGTTTAAAAAAGGAAGGTGGTAAAGCAATTGGCAAGGTGCGAAAGAGGTATAAAAGGCGGGGAAGGAGAAGCATCTTGAAGGCCGCGATTCTACCCAGCCAGGAAATCTCAGTCAAGCCCATCCGATCCGCCTCAGTCTGTAAGGTCCGAAGGAGGGGAGAGTAGTTTGCTAGATATAGCGATGAATGGGCATGAGTGAGTAAGATCCCCAAGTATTGGATATTGTCAAATCTCCAGTCAAAGGGATATTTTTGCTTAAGAGGGGAAATTTCCATTTCAGTTAGATATAACGGAAGAATTTGGGTTTTGGCTATATTTAATTTGTAATAGGATAAGGAACTAAATAATTCAATTAAGTCAAGAGAGGCCGAAAGGGACGGACCTGGGTCAGTGAGAGACAGGATAATGTTGTCAGCATAAAGTGAGATGGTATGAGAATGACCCGCCACTGTCACCCCACTAACACCAGGATGTGACCTAAGAGCACATGCTAGGGGTTCAATAGAGAGTATAAATATAAGTGGGGACAAGGGGCAACCCTGACGGTACCATTGGTAATTTCAAAATGAGTAGATAAGGCTCCGTTAACAAAAACTCTAGCAGAGGGTGCAGAATACAGGACAGTTATAGCCGATAAAAACGGACCACCCAGACCCATCCGTCGTTAAAGCCGAGAAGGAGAACGACCAATGAATGCGGTCGAACGCCTTCTCAGCATCAAGTGCCAACATCACAGACGGAAGCTTACCCCTCTCAACATAATGCAAAAGGTACAGTACTCTCCTAGTGTTATCAGGGGCCTGTCGACCAGCGACGAAGCCCACCTGATCAGGAGAAACTAAAATGGGGAACAGTGGAGCAAGTCATCTAGCCAAAAGTTTTGCGTATATCTTAACATCAGTATTCAATAAGGAGATGGGGCGGAAATTTTTGGGGGAATCTGTAGATTTCCCCAGTTTAGGAATCGTGACGATCAGAGCCTCCTGATTCTCCTTGGGGAATGAGCCCGATAACATCGCCGAGTTAAAGAATTTCGTCAAGTGGGGAAGTAGGATAGGGGAGAAGGTTTTATAGTAGTCATTTGTCATACCGTCTGGTCCGGGGAGATTTCTTAACGGGGAGAGAAGCAATTATTCAAGCTATCTCCTCTGCGGAGATGGGCCTGTCGAGATGCTGCGCCTGCAGAGGGGAAAGGGAAGGCAGATGGAGGGAGTCCAAGAAAGATGAAATAGCTACATCAGTGGGTTGTGTAGTGGAAGGGTCATCACGATGGTTATAGAGGCCAGTATAATATCTGCTAAACTGATCTGCAATGTCTGAGGGACTGACCAATTTACCTTTAGAGACCGTGTCAAGAATGAAAGGGATGCGACACCTAAGGTGTTTTTTCTTTAGTTTAGTCACCAACAGTCTGCCCGCACAATTTCCCTGTGAGTAGTACCTAATCTTGAGTTTTTTCAAGGACTTTTCATAATCAAATAACAATAGATCGTGCAGGCGCTGCCTAGCGAGGAAGAGCTGTTCTGCATTATACGGGGAGGGAGTAGATTTATTAAGCTGTTCCTTAGATTTAAGGTCCCCCAGGAGGCTAGAGAGCTGGGCTTGCCGAGACTTTTTAATCACATGTCCCAGTCTAATGAACGATCCCCGTATGTAGGCTTTGTGCGCGTTCCATAAGGGGACGATCCCAACCTCAGGGCTGTCATTATTTGCGAAATAGTCTCGAAGGTCTCCCTCAATAGAAGCTCTATGAGTGGGATGAGATAGGAGAAAAGAATTACATCTCCAAAGATAAATCGGGGAGGAATGGCCAGGCGCAGCCACTGTAAGCGTGATCGAAGCATGGTCAGACCACTTTATCACATCAATGGCGGACCGAGTGGCTGCTGAGAGCCAAAATCTATCTACCAAAAACATATCAATTCTAGAATAACTATTATGTACCTGAGCGTGGTAAGAGTAATCCCTTTCAGCACTCCAGACATCATATAAATCATTAAAATCTAAAAAGGTCTGCAGGGAAGGGCCCCCCTGCAGGACGAGGAAGACAAATCCATAACTGTTCCACCGTCAAGTTGAGAGACCCCCCTGCTGAACTCAAGACACTAGGTGCATAATCCTATTGAGAAATCTAAGTTGGTGAGTAGACTGAAACCAAAGTGCAGAGAACGTTATTGAGATGGCCCACTAGAATTACATATCGACCCTTAGGATTGATCCTCTCCTCTAACAGTTGGAAACAGACCGTATGTTTAAAGGCAATTAAAACACCCCAAGATTTAGAGGAATAATGTGACTGAAATATTGTGGGAAAGCTAGAGTTGCGTATCCTGTGTGCGTCCTTGCTAAGTAGGTGAGTCTCCTGGACACAGAGGAGGTCACAGGAGAGAGACCTAGCCTCAGACCATAAAAAGGAACATTTGCTAGGGCAATTTAGGCCCCTAACATTAAGGGAAGCAAAGGTAATAGCCATGACACACACGGAGAAGCAAGCTCAAAGCCGACTTACCACCCCCACGAAGAGAGGTGAGCCCACAACGCCCTACAGCAAAGGAACAGCCATTATCAACCTGCCATAGGAACAAGAGTGAATACACGACCTGCAAAGAAAAGAAAAGGTGGAAACACAGGGAGGGAGAGGAGACGCAGGACAAGAGACAAAAACCAAAGGTGAAAATGAATTGTCCATGGACAACTTAAGACGAGCATCATTCGCTTGTAAAGGAATGGGGGAAGAAACAGTCAGTCTCAAGACCGAGCAGCAGGGGACAATATTTATAGCCAAACTCAGGACAGGAATAAAAGAGAAAAAAAAAAAACAGGTCACCCATCAGAAGGAGGTGAAAAACAGCACTTCAGCGGGCAATCTTCCCACGCTTGTCAGCCTTGTACCACAATTCCTTAATACGGGAAGGAGCAGCCTTAGGAACATTTTCCAAATCCGGGAGTCGAAGATTCCACCTTTTAAGAAATTTACAGCCATCTTCTAGGAATTTTAACACATAAAGATCCTCTTCATGCAAGATGAGGAGACGGACTGGAAAGCCCCATCTGTAATTGATCTGATTATCTCGCAATATGGCTGTGATCGGGGCCAAGAGTCACCGTTGTTGTAGAGTAGCAGCCGACAAGTCTGCATAGACTGAAATGTCCTTATATGTGTTCGGGATGGAGTCTTTCTTCCTAGTAGCTTGCATGAACATATCTTTAATATGGAAAAAGTGTATTTTTGCAGTAACATCTCGAGGAATATCATCAGCCAGATGGTGAGGTTTGGGAAGCCGGTGCGCTCTATGTATGATAAGATCTCTTGGGGAAGAATTGGGGAAGAATTAGGGAAGACAGCTCTAATAAAGTCCTGCAGGAAGGACACGAGGTCTGTATTAGGGACAGTTTCAGGCACCCCTCTGAGTTTCACGTTATTCCGCCTGGAGCCATCTTCTAAATCAGCCACTTTCAGTCGAAGTTGAGTAATGGCATCCTCATGGTCATAATGAGCATCAATGAGTTGGTTATGGGATGAAACAAAGTCACCAAATTTAGATTCAATGTTATGAACCCTACCTCCTAGATCTTGTATGGTGGAATGAATAGGAGCCACTAAGGAGGCAAAGCTTTGCTGCAGAGATCGAAGAAGGGTCTGTAACATAGCTTTTATTTTACACCTATCCTGGCCACCCCTGGATTTTCAGTTTATCCTGAAAAGCCTCTTAAAGCAAACCAGATAAATAAATAATTCTTCCCCAGATGCTGCAGACTTTTCTAAAAGGTCAGAAGTCAGGCATTTGTGTAAAAGTAGTTACAATTTAATATGCTGATCTCCTGTTTCCCACTTAAAACGTCTATCTCATTTTGTTGTGGCAACCAGATCCATAAACCATCTCATGCCCCTTATGAAGTAGAAGGGACATGTAGTGAGATTCCGCTTAGTCATACTGGTGGTGGTAGAAATAAGGATCCATCCCACTTCTGCAGCTCAGTGCCCTCACATCTATCTCCTATTACAACATTTTTACTTTATTATTGGCAGGTGGTTGGAATGGCAGTCTACTAATCTAAGGCATCATATCTTACCTTGATTGACAACTCTTCTTGGAAAATGTACAGACCTGGATATTCGCTGTGGAATTAGACTGCCAGATATCTCATATTCATCAGGTGGTTGACGTAGACAGGCTTAACAGCAACTATCATGAATGCAGTCATTTCCACACAACCCCACATATCGAATGTTATCTCATTTATCATATTTTTGCTGGTTTATATCTTAATTTAGGATTGTAATCTACCCTGTAAAATAGTTGAAACCCAGTGGTAATCAACTGCATTTCTTCCACTATGTGACTATTGAGGGCCCGTGGCGTTTATGGTGTTGCCTATGTTATGTTCCTGACCTATATCCTATATGGACAAAATTATTGGGGCACAACTCATAATCATTGATTGTACTTATCCGCAAATAAATGTAACACGTTATTATTACCGCTTAGTGAGCACCTTAAAAAAGTAAGGAACTGCTTTCTTCCAATTCAACTGTATTCAGAATTGTTCCCCTGCTTCCTAATACATTATATGAAATAGTACATGGTGCCATTAAGAAGTATATTTTGTTCCACAAAAAAAGCAGCCCTCATATGGTCATCTTGACTGCAAAATAAAAATTTTATGGCTCTGGGAAAGAAAAAAAATTCAAGTGAAATACTGAAAAATTGCTTTATCCTCAAGGGGGTAAATAAATAAATTGGAAGTATTAGGATATGTTTCAAATATGACCTATCCTATTTTCAAGGACTCCAAATAATCCCTATCAATGACTTATAGTCGTGCATGTCCGACTTTGTTTCCAGCAAAAAAAACCGGCTTCACGGCGCAGAGGATGTAAGCGCACACCCGCGCATTGCTTTAAAACCCCATTCAAGTGAATGGGGTTTTAAGCGATGCGTCTCAAACCTTCCCCTATCCAGCCCCTATCTAGTTTTCCGACATTTATGTCAGATTCGCAGCGGACGGACTGCCGCCGCAAGTGTGAACCCACCCTTAGACTTCTCTCTCTACAGCAGATGTCCAGTTTCTAGTTCTACGTTGTTTCTTTTTAAGATATTGTATCCTTATCAGCTTCTGTGACAGCTCCACATTCTCTCAGACAGAAAAAGACATGTGCATTCTTTTATATTTGATGCAAAAGTTAAGATTTTCATGTCATCCTTTATCTGAAAGTTTATAGCTATAAGCCATGTTTACCTGATGGTGACAGTTTTGATCAGGAGTCCTATTATCTCTACAAGACAAGAGTTTTGAACAGTTTTCTTTTATTTTAACAATGGCCCATTGGGCTTTCATCAAAGTAGGGCTAATATATTTTTATTCTGCAATCTTTACAGTAGTTTGTAATATTTCTATTACAGGCTTAGAAATAGATACTGTGATACCCAGTACAATTTCATTCCCTAAAATTTATATACTCTCTGCTTTTATAAGGTTTCAGCACCACCTAGTGGCAATGAAAGCGGGGAAGTAGACCAATGACATACTTGACATCCCAACTTTCAGAGGAGAGTGACAAAACCTGCACACTCCACAGTGAATATATACCTCCAATAGTGTGCACATTTGAAGGTTGAAGAAGGAAGAGGAAGCCGTGAGCAGGAGCGGTAAGTGAATGCAGCGAGGTCTCTCCCTGTTTCTGACAATCTGGTTGTTAAAACCGGATCGGCGGATCCGGGGAGAAGTGGTGCTGCCAACCCGATTGTGCTACTATCAGAGCTAGTAAGCCACAGGCCACATTGAGCAGAGACAGAGCAGAACTGGGGAACAGACAGGTAAGTAATGAACTAATACTGCTATAGGGGGGACCAGTGAAAGGGCCACTGTATGGCCCATACAGTGGCCCTCCCTATTCCCTCCATACAGTGGCCACTTCACTGGCCCCCCCATAAAGTGGCCCCTTCACTGGAGCCCCATACTGTATGCATGGGGTCCAGTGATGGGGCCATTATACAGGGTGGGCCATAAGTATGGATACACCCAGATAAAATGGAAGTGGTTGCTGATATCACCTTACCGTTTGTGGCATATTAGTACATGGGAGGGGGGAAACATTTGAGGTCAGGTGACGCCCATGGCGGCCATCTGCAAAGCTGCCATTTTGGAATCAACTTTACTTTTTTCAATGGGAAGGGGGTCATCTGACACATCAAACACATGGAGAATTGCACAAGAAAAACAATGGTGTGCTCATTTTTAACGTAGCTTTATTCATTATCGAGTTATTGACACGTTTCTTATTGTTACAGCCATTGACATGTTGCAGAGGTTAACCAACGAGGAGCGGACAGACATTGTGTTGATGTCTGGTGAACGCAGTACCCGGATCATTGCAGCAGACTTCAATGCAAGAAACCTTACGAGACCACCCATCTCCCATGCCACAGTTAGCAAACTGCCCGCCAAATTTCATGCAACTGGTTCGGTTTTGGATAAGCCCAAATCTGGACATATGAAAACTGTCACCAATGACGAAACATCAGTGGCTATCCTGGCAGCATTTACCAAGAGCCCACAGCGTAGCACTTGACGTATGTCCCTAGAGTGTGGCATCAGTCGAACGTCCATTTGATGGATACTGGCTACACACAGATGGCACCCTTACAAGATCCAGCTGCTACAACATCTCACCAAGGATGAAATAAATGCTGCCAGGACAGCCACTGATGTTTCGTCATTGGTGACAGTTTTCATACGTCCAGATTTGGGCTTATCCATGTCTATATATCTAAAATGTATCAGCAAGGTGTTTTTATTTTGCTATTCAGAATTGTTCTATAGCTCGGTTTATAATTGTGCCTCTTGTTGTGACTGTGCTCCACGCTCCTCCCGGCAGAGACTCCACACCAGCCTGTTATGTAGTGAGGTGACTAGAATGGAGTTGCTATGAGTTGCTCCTGCAAGGAACTGGTGATCTGACCTGGTCATGTTATGGACACACAGGTGTATGGCTTGTTACAGTTACACTGCAGTTATCACAGCTCTGTCATGTTACAAGCTGTACGCCTCATGGTTTACTCCCTTTTTACAGTGGTAATGTACAGTTATATCTAACTAAAAAAAAGTTATTGTTCATCTGAATGTATGATGAGCTGTACCCTACATGTAAAATGCATTAATGGAGAAGGGGGAGATTCTGGCCTGCCTAATATATACAGAAGAGTAATGGGTGGAAGTAAACTTAGTTAGTGGTTCCACTAAATGACTGAGCTACTGTCATAATTGATTGAGCTGATGTCATATAGTGGTAAATGTCATACATACGGTAAACCCCACAGCAGCAGGACAGCTCAGAGCCAGACACTCATGTTGGTATCCAGGAAATCTACTGGATTCATTCAGCAGCCAGATGTGTGACACCCGCGGTGTAACGTGGCTCTGATGGTTAAAGGGGTTGTTCCATTATGGACACTTATCCCCTGTCCTCTGGATAGAGGATAAGTGTCCAATCGCAGGAGGCCTGATTGTGGGGTCCCCCAATGATCAGCAGGACGGGGGGACTGAAAGATCCCTAAAGCCTCCTTGTGAATGAAGCGCCAGTGCACTTGCTTGATCGGCACTCCATTCACTGGTATGGGGCTGCAGGGACTGTAATCTCTGGCAGCACCCACAGCCCCATAGAAATAAATGGACCAGCAGTCATGCAAACGCACTGGCGCTCCATTTACCAGGAGGCCTTAGGGGGACTTTCGGTCCCCCATCCTACTGATCACTGGTGGACCTGGAGATTGAGCACCCAGCAATCGATCACTTATCCCCTGACCTGTAGATAGGGAATAAATGTCCATAATGGCCTCTTTAAGAGAAGAGGTTGTAGGATAATGTATCTTTTCCTTAATTGCTGATAAGAAACGCGACAAAGCCCAAGGATATATACCAAACAAATAAATTGGGCTTGTACACAATGTACATTACCAATCCATAATAATTACAAACACCAAAAGAAAATACACAGGAAACCATATATAAAAGTATAGCAAACATCTTTATTATATTCAATAATAAAAAACATAAAAATCACAATAGATAACACACATAAGGTCCCGAATCAATGTACAGTCTGAATATATATATATATTGTTCAAAGGATAGAGGATAATTGTGGGATTGTTGTGATCAGAAGTACGGTGACCGAAAGTTATGTGCTCCATAGAAATGAAGGTCTGGTGGGCTTCTGTGATCAACTGATTGGCAACCACATTGAAGTGAATGAAGTGCAGGTAACACAAGTGTATACAAGGAATCTTTCAGTCCCCCATTCTCTGATACATATTCCCTATCCTGATTATAGAGGATAAGTGTGTCTGGTGACGTTTCTAGTTTAGTGGTGTGTTTGATTCCACTTCAAACTGCGCTTTTCACAGAAAGTCCGCAGAGGTTTTCTCTGAGGACTTTCTGCTTCCATTATACCTAAAAGGATACCACCAGCTTTTCCGTAGGTTTAATTGACATGCTGCGATTTCCAAAACCCAGAGGCGTAGCTAGCGGGGAAGGGGGGGTGGGGCAGAGGGGCGGCTGCCCCGGGCCCACTGACTTTTTGGGGCCCACCCCGAGGCCGCCATTAATACATCCTTTATTTCTAACTGGATCGGTGTCTGCAGACACCGATCTAGTTAAAACGTATCCTGCAACTTCACAGTATTGTAAACCGCAAGCTACATGAGGCTTGCGGTTTACAAGTCCCCGAGAGCACAGAACGATGTCTTCTTCTCACACAGGCGCCCGCGCTCAGACACAGACGTCCTGTGCGTGGACCGGGAGGAAGCGGCATCTCCATTCATAAGCATCGCAGGTAGGTGAGTAGGACTTTTTTTTTCTTTTTTTTAGCGCAGTTGTGGGTATATTAATAGTATAAGGGGTGGATAGGAGGGGGAAATATAACTATAAGGGGGGATTCATTAGGGGGCATAAGGGTTATTACAGGGTCTTATGAATACCAGGGGGTAGGTTATTTATATAATTGGCCATTAGGGGGCATCATTTATATTAGGAGGCATTATGAACATAACGGGGTGGTCATTGATATAAGGGGTCGTTAGAGGTGCAGTAATTATGTCAGGGGAAATCAGGGGCATAATATGAGGGTCAATTAATTAAGTTAAAGTGGAAATTGGGCTTTATTAAGACTAAGGCCCCACGTAGCGGGCTGCAGCAAAAAAAGCACTGCAGGAAAAACCGCGGCGGTAACATTGTGGTTTTTCCCGCACCGCTTTTCACAGAAGGTCCGCAGGGGTTTCCCCTGTGGACTTTCTGTTTTTAATACACGTATATGGAAACCACCGGTGTTTCCATAGGTATAATTGACATGCTGCAATTTCCAAAACCGAAACGGTTTTGGAAATCGCAGTGCATCTGCTGCACGTATTTTTCCGCAATGGGATTTGCTAGAATGCCACATTTTTTTTTCTGTGGGTTTTCACCACATGGGGCCCCATCCCATCCCCACTTTGTAAAATACACGCAGCGGATATGCTGCGATTTCCAAAACAGTCGCAGTTTTGAAAATCACAACATGTCAATTATACCTATGGAAACGCCAGCGGTTTGCCTATAGATATAATTGAAGCAGAAAGTGCACAGAGGAAACCTCTGCAAACATTCTGTGCAAAGTGCTGCAGGAAGAACCGCGATGCGTCGCCGCCGCGGTTTTTCCCACAGCTGTTTTTTGCTGCAGGACACCACGTGGGGCCTTGGCCTTAAGGATTTTTCCAGCTCATTTTTATTGATGATCTATCCTCAGAATAAATCATCAATAAGAGATAAGTGATTCCCCACTGATCAGCTGTATGAAGGGGTTATGGCGCCTGTTTATATCACATGCTGTCTGTTTATAGTGACCGTGTGATGTAATTCCAGCCTTGTCAGATAGACGTGTATAGGGTGAGGCTGTAGTTACATGACATGGCCGCTATGAGATGACACTATGTAAACAGAGATGGGGTCACGGCGCTTACACAGATGCCACGGTTCATTCAAACAGCTGATCCTCGGGGTCCCGGGTATTGGAACCCCAATAATTTTTTTTTCCCTTGTTTTTTTTTTTTTTTTTTCTTTTTAATTAGGAAACACCTGTGGCATTATTAATAAGGGGAACTATTTAAAGGGGTGCACAGGGAAGTTATTAATTTAAAGATGTACTTGGGGGTATTATTCATTATGGGGGGTATATTATATATTTTATAACTGGGGGTAGCAGCAAGATGGGGGCTTTGTGTTGGTAAGGACAATGTGTGACAGGTGCCTGGAAAAGTGAGGAGCCAAAGATGTCTGTGTTGCAAACTTTACAGAGACTGGAAGAAGTGGTCATGGACGTCCAGATAAAAGAGACAGGGAATGTGAACGATTAGTCAGAGATGTCACCGGTAAGTCACAAAATGTTACTGCACTGTACAGTATTCACCTAAATCGTCTGCAGAGCCCTGTGAAGAGCTGCTATATACCACTATACACTCACCGTATACTCATAGTATCGGTATATGAACATGTCCAAGTTGGGGGCCCACTTGGACATGTTCGCCCCCCCCCTGTGCTGAATCCCTAGCTACGCCTCTGCCAAAACCGCAACGGTTTTGGAAATCACAGCATGCCCACTGTATGTATTTTTCCGCAGCATTTTTCATTGTGTTTTTGCTGAGTTTTTTGTTGCGGATTTTATTTCCTTATTATCCCTATATGGAAAATGCCAGCGTTTCCGAAGGTATAATTGACATGTTTTTGAAAACGCAGCTTTTCCGCAGCGGATTTTTTTTCTGCAATGTGTGGATAGGATTAGCCAGAATCTCATTCGCTTCAGCCTTAATTTCCATTGCTTTCATACAGGATGAGAACAACAGACATTAAATTACAGATGCAGACAGAGCCATTGGGGACAATAGGAAAGGACACAGACGGAGGGAGCTCCGTTTGTGTCGTTTACTCTGCTACAGTTGATGTCAGTTGCTGTCCTATGACAGATGACAGCAACGGACATTAACCACATAATCGTTGCAGCTGCTGTATATTACCTTCCCTGGCATCTCTATCGCCAGGTGCAGCATCTGTAAGAGCTGCTGGGTCCTACAGGACCCAGTTCAGCTGTATTGTAATGTCCAAGTAACGTGCAGGAGGCTGTATTCCTCCTGCAACTGGAGCTAAATGTACCAGCCCCAGTCACAGGGAAAAACAGCCTCCCCCCACAAAAAAAATGTCATCAGATGTCCCCAAAGGTCTATTATGACCTTATGGGGACACAATGTAAAAAAAAAATTTAGAAAAAAATGAAAATAAAAGTAAAAAAAAAAAAAAAGTAAATAAAAAAATAAAATAATAATAATAATACGGCAATAACACGCCCTTATTACAGGTTATAGCCCCACCCCCGACGACACCATACAAAATAAAAATTACTGTAATGGAGAGTAAAAACTATTTTTAAAAGTTTTTTAGTAGCACTTTGTGTTATTAAATAAAAAAAATGAAAAGTGAAAAACAGACACATTTTCCCTCTTCTTTTGTTTAGATTTTCCCACATATAAAAAAAATTAAAACACATGCAAAAATAAAAACAACATAAAAATAAAGCCCTATGTGTCACCGAAAAAAGACGCAGAAATTAATTGAATAACACATATGATAAATATGTTACAGCCCTCAAAACCGCACATACAAAAAACCCAAAAATGTGTCTGGTCTGGAAGGGGGGTAAAGCATCTGGTATGGAAGTGGTTACATTTTTTTTATATTTTACATTTCAACATTATAAATGGAAATTGTTGCAAAAATAAACCAAGATAGGTGCAGATTTTCACCAGTGTAGGAAATGCGGGGATAAATGTTATAACCAAGGGGTCATATTTGGGGTTAGAAGATGTTATTGTTAGGGAATTGCCAATTAAGCAATTCCCCAGTAGCTGCTGCTGGAACCTGGGAGGAAGGGGAACGACGGAGACAGTGAGTCCTGATGCTTGACCGACCCCTGTCCCTACCTATATGCCTCAACTACCCTACGTGGTAGAGGACAACTGGACAACGGTCCCTTCCTAGATACAAGTGAATGCACAAAACGCAGACAAGACAAACAGACACAGGTAAACAAGAGAGCCAAGGGTCAGAACCAGTCAGGCAGCGAAGTACAGAATCAGAAACAGTAGAATAGTCAAAGGGAAAATCCAAGGTCAGAATATAGATAATCAGAGGAAACAGTATAACGCTTTGCACGCTCAAAGAGGCTAATAGCAAGCAACCAAGAGAGGGTTGGAAAACTATATAAAGGGTATTAGGAATCTCCCCCTGGCTTGATTGGCAAGGAAGGATGTCAATCAAAAGAGCACCAGACGTTAACTTTTTAGAAACCGGAGGAACTCAGATCCCTGGCTGGGCTGGCACACTGCAACGAATACTCAACTGTGCTAAAACAGCAGTAAGCCCAGGAACAGAGGATCATAAATGGACACGCCTCCTGTGCCGAAGCATGCAGCCGGAAGATGGCACAGAAATCCAAACGGGCAAAGATGTTACAGTTATTTTGTAAAAGTGAAGTTTGGAAAGCAATACATTTTGGTTGGATAAATGGGGTATTGGGGAAGAGGGTGTCAGTTCTGGAAGGTTGGAAGAAGTACTAGATGGGTAGAAAAAGTGATGATTTTTAACAATGTAGGGAAAATGGGGGTAAATGTTATATGTAATGGATTAATTTAGGGGTTAATAGATGTTCTTTCCAAAAAGAAATATTGAAAAGGAGTGTGTCAGTTCTGCAGGGTTGGAAGAGCTACTGGGGTGGGGGGTTATATTTTGTGTTGGAATGTGTGGGGAATTTAGGGTTCAGAATTTGGGAACTGTATCACTGGTCATAAAAAAGAGGCCAAATCTTTATGTCCTGGGGGAAATTGAATACCTGTGGGGAAATAGAAATGGCAGCTACAGTCATATGAAAAAGTTTGGGCACCCCTAATAATCTTAATCATTTTTAGTTCTAAATATTTGGGTGTTTGCAACAGCCATTTCAATTTGATATATAAAATAACTGATGGACACAGTAATATTTCAGGATTGAAATGAGGTTTATTGTACTAACAGAAAATGTGCAATATGCATTAAACCAAAATTTGACCGGTGCAAAAATTTGGGTACCCTTATCATTTTATTGATTTGAATACTCCTAACTACTTTTTACTGACTTACTGAAGCACAAAATTGGTTTTGTAACCTCACTGAGCTTTGAACTTCATAGCCAGGTGTATCCAATCATGAGAAAAGGTATTTAAGGTGGCCAATTGCAAGTTGTTCTCCTATTTGATTCTCCTCTGAAGAGTGGCATCATGGGCTCCTCAAAACAACTCTCAAATGATCTGAAAACAAAGATTGTTCAACATAGTTGTTCAGGGGAAGGATACAAAAAGTTGTCTCAGAGATTTAACCTGTCAGTTTCCACTGTGAGGAACATAGTAAGGAAATGGAAGACCACAGGGGCAGTTCTTGTTAAGCCCAGAAGTGGCAGGCCAAGAAAAATATCAGAAAGGCAGAGAAGAAGAATGGTGAGAACAGTCAAGGACAATCCACAGACCACCTCCAAAGAGCTGCAGCATCATCTTGCTGCAGATGGTGTCACTGTGCATCGGTCAACAATACAGCACACTTTGCACAAGAAGAAGCTGTATGGGAGAGTGATGCGAAAGAAGCCGTTTCTGAAAGCACGCCACAAACAGAGTTGCCTGAGGTATGCAAAAGCACATTTGGACAAGCCGGCTTCATTTTGGAAGAAGGTCCTGTGGACTGATGAAACAAAGATTGAGTTGTTTGGTCATACAAAAAGGTGTTATGCATGACGTCAAAAAAACACAGCATTCCAAGAAAAAAACTTGCTACCCACTGTAAAATTTGGTGGAGGTTCCATCATGCTTTGGGGCTGTGTGGCCAATGCCGGCACCGGGAATCTTGTTAAAGTTGAGGATCGCATGGATTCAACTCAGTATCAGCAGATTCTTGAGAATAATGTACAAGAATCAGTGACGAATTTGAAGTTACGCCGGGGATGGATATTTCAGCAAGACAATGATCCAAAACACAGCTCCAAATCTACTCAGGCATTCATGCAGAGGAACAATTACAATGTTCTGGAATGGCCATCCCAGTCCCCAGACCTGAATATCATTGAACATCTGTGGGATAATTTGAAGCAGGCTGTCCATGCTCTGCGACCATCAAACTTAACTGAACTGGAATTGTTTTGTAAAGAGGAATGGTCAAAAATACCTTCATCCAGGATCCAGGAACTGATTAAAAGCTACAGGAAGCGACTAGAGGCTGTTATTTTTGCAAAAGGAGGATCTACTAAATATTAATGTCACTTTTCTGTTGAGGTGCCCATACTTTTGCACCAGTCAAATTTTGGTTTAATGCATATTGCACATTTTCTGTTAGTACAATAAACCTCATTTCAATCCTGAAATATTACTGTGTCCATCAGTTATTAGATATATCAAATTGAAATGACTATTGCAAACACCCAAATATTTAGAACTAAAAATGATTAAGATTAATAGGGGTGCCCAAACTTTTTCATATGACTGTATAAGAAATGGTGGCTCTTATAGGGGAAGATGATTTATAAGTCTACATATCTTCTCTGACCTCTGATTAAAGCAAAATAGTTACATTTTTTATGTGTTTTTTTAATCTCACTTCTCGTTATTGGAATAGTAGAAAAATGAAAATCATTATAGGTGAGGAGTTACAACAACGTGGGACATGTAGCAGTAAATGTTTCAGAATTTGGGAATTGTGTCATTGGCCAGAAAAAATAGGGGGAAACAAGTACCTGTGAGCCAAGACTTCATCTATGGGAAATGTGGGCTCTTATAGGTGAAGACAGTTCATCTGCTTAGCTGTTCTGACCACTGCTGAAAAAAAAAAGTTTAATATTTTTGGGGGAAGTTTATTATACCACCAGATAGTAATACAAAAATGTAAACTGAAGATAGAAAAAGCCATAATAAAAGTGATAATTTTCAGCAATATAGGAAATGTGGGGGTAAATAAGTAGAGGGTCAATTAGGAGTTAGTAGATGTTCTTTGTTAACCGCTTTCGGGCCTCGCATTTACTAAATACATCTGGTCGGTCCACTCAGCAGGGAGTGGGCTGTTACTACAGCCAGAACTCCTACAGGGAAGGAAGGGACGGATCATTACTGAAGTATTTCTCTCAGAAAATTACTGCAATTACACATGTTTTGTTATACACATGTTTATTTTCTTTGTATGTATTGGAACAACACAAAAAAAAAGAGAAAAAAAGGGAAATTGGACAGAATTTCACACAAAAATCCAAAAATGGACCAGACGAAATTGTTATTAAATAACTTTGACACAGAGACATTAAAAAAGCTAGACTGCAGTTTGCCAAAATGTACGTGAGTAAGCCAAAATCCTTCTGGGAAAATGTCTTGTGGACGGATGAGACCAAGATAGAACTTTTTGGTAAAGCACATCATTTTACTGTTTACTGAAAACAGAATGAGGTCTACAAAGAAAAGAACACAGTACCAACAGTCAAATATGGTGGAGGTTCAAAGTTGTTTTGGGTTTGTTTTGCTGTCTCTGGCACTGGGTGCCTTGACTGTGTGCAAGGCATCATGAAATCTGAAGATTACCAAAGGATTCTGGGTCTCAATGTAGGGCCCAGTGTCAGAAATCTGGGTTTGCGTCCTAGGACATGGGTCTTCCAGCAGGACAATGAACCCAAACATACTTCAAAAGGCACCCAGAATTGGATGGAAACTAGCGCTGGAGAATTCTGAAATGGCCAGCAACGAGTCCAAATCTAAATCCCATTGAACACCTGTGGAGAGATCTTAAAATTGCTGTTGGGAGAAGGCACACTTCAAATATGAGACCTAGAGCAGTTTGTAAAAGAAGAGTGGTCCTGTTGAGAGGTGTAAGAAGCTTGTTGATGGTTATAGGAAGCAATTGTGTAACATCCTTGCCCGTTCGGACTTCGGTGCCATTCTCTGGCCGCATCCTACGGCACAGGAGACATTGTCCGGCTATGATTCCTTGCTTTAGCTTCTTGTCTGAATACGGCTCTATTCCCTCACCTCTGTAATTGATTTTCCACCACACCCATCTCTTACACCTTTGTTCCCCTCTGATCCTCAAATAGTTAATATCAGCCTTACTTGGGTGATTGACATCTTTTGTTCCAATCAAGTCTGGGGCGGGTTCTATTTATTATTTATTTATTTATCATGCTTATTTGTATAGAGCCTTCATATTCCGCAGTGCTTTACAGATATTGACAGTCACTGTCACATATAAAGCTCACAATCTATATTCCCTATCAGTATGTCTTTGGAGTGTGGGATGAAACCGGAGTACCCAGAGGAAACCCACGCAAACACGGGGAGAACATACAAACTCCTTGCAGATGTTGTCCTTGGCAGGATTCGAACCCAGGACTCCAGCGCTGCAAGGCTACAGTGCTAACCACTGAGCCACTGAGGTTCTCTCTTCCTATTTATGATTTTTCCACTTGCTATTGCCTTTTCTGTGCGTGCTGGCTTTATACTGTTCCTGTTTGTATTTACATTTCTGACCTTTGGCTTTTCTTGTGCCTACTCTCTTGGATTCTGATTCTGTACTGTGTTGCTCGACTGGTTCTGACCCCTTGGCTAGCTGACCTCCCGTTTCTTGTTGTTTGTCTTGTCTGCGTTCTATGTTATCACCTATATCATACGAAGGGACAGGGGAGAGGTTCAGTTTAGGACTTACTGTCTTGTCGTTCCCCTCCTACCAGGGTTCAGCAGCTACTGGGGAATTGCTCTTCTAGCAATTTCCTTACAGATTGATTTCAGTTATTTTTCCAAAGGATGTGTAACCAAATATTAAGTTGAGGCTACCAGCAAATTTGTTCGGCCCATTTTTGGAGTTTTGCATGAAATTATATAATTTTTGGCTTTTTTCTCTCTGTCTTTTGTGTTGTTCCAATACTCACAAAGGAAATTAACATGTGTATAACAAAACCTGTGTAATTGCAATAATTTTCTGGGAGAAAAATGCTTCATTTTCTGGAAAAATTTCAGGGGTGCCAACACTTACAGCCATGACTTTATATATATATAGCCTGTATTTCTGACCACTGATGCAAGAATACTTTAATATCTTTGGGACCATTTTATTATGCATCCAGATTGTATACAGAATATAAATTGTAGATTAAAAAATAAACACATTCTAGTCGAGGATTATCAGGTAAAAATTATCCATAATGGGTCATAATAGGGATTGGCAAATGGTCTTTGTAAAAAGTCATGCTGGGAAGGGAGATATGTCAAGGGTCGTAAATCGGGAACTGGGGTGGAAGGTGTCAACTTTGGGGTGGGGTGTGTCCTTCTGGATTGGGAATTGTGGGTTGAATTTAGAATTTGAGATTTGTGTCATTGGCCAGAAAAAAATAGGCCAAATCTCTTTAATCAAGTCCTGGGGAAAACCGAGTGCCTATGGGCAAATTGAGCTCTTTGGGAATTGGGAGCTCCTACAGGTAAAGACAATACGCTTACGGTAGCTGCCTCTCCTTTCTGACCATTGATTCTCTGGGAATGGATGGGGAATCATGTATTGAATTCAGAAATTGGGAATTTATGTTTTCTAATCTATTTGTTATACATAATGTTTTTTTCTCACTTCCCGTATTCGATCCTAAATAAGGATTTACTGTTGTTTAAACTTTTTTTAAAACAGTAAACTTGTTTAAAAAAAAAAAAAGTATTGTAGATATTCTATGTTAAAAGTGATGTTGGGTAGGGTGTTATTTCTGGGAGGATGAATGGGGAGTTGGGGTTAGCTGTGTCCGATATGGTGAGTTGAAAGAACTCGGCGATGTCGTTATTGGTGGCTGAATCGGAAATTGTGGGTAATCTTTTGAATTTTAGAACTCTATTACAACTCCAACTGTTGTATTCTTCAATACAGGTCTTCCGGTGGCGTTCCACTGATACCTGCACAGTTGAAACTTTTTGTGTCTCTAAGGGTTTCTAAACAATCAGTGCATTTAGTTTTGGTGTCTGATATGCTAATTAGGCTCTCTACTGTCAGGTGGGGAGTCCTGGGCTAAAGCAGACATCCAGGAACTGACACCTCACATCAAATAACCTAATTAGCATATTGGGTGTTGAAACTAACAGCACTGATTGCATATCAGTGGTAGGGCTAGAGAAAAAATGTTCATGCAGAAGAGCCTACTGAAGGATGCAACTCATTGGAGTTGGAAGGTTTTGTTTAGGTCATAGGGCAAATAGTGGTTGATGGTTTGTTTATCTGAACTTCTTTTCTGACCAATGATTAAATAAAAAATGGTTTGTTTTCATTTAGTTCGTTTTATATTTATTATTATGATAGAATAATAATACTGTATAATAATGGAAATTAGGATAAATAGTTGAAAAGGGAATGGGGTCCTATGGGAACTACAGTGAGGAAAAAAAGTATTTAGTCAGCCACCAATTGTGCAAGTTCTCGCACTTAAAAAGATGAGGCCGGCCTGTAATTGACATCAACTATGAGAGACAAAATGAGAAAACAAATCCAGAAAATCACATTGTCTGATTTTTAAAGAATTTATTTGCAAATTATGGTGTAAAAAAAGTATTTGGTCAATAACAAAAGTTCATCTCAATACTTTGTTCTATATCCTTTGTTGGCAATGACAGAGGTCAAACGTTTTCTGTAAGTCTTCACAAGGTTGGCACACACTGTTGCTGGTATGTTGGCCCATTCCTCCATGCAGATCTCCTCTAGAGCAGTGATGTTTTGGGTCTGTTGCTGGGCAACACGGACTTTCAACTCCCTCCAAAGGTTTTCTATGGGGTTGAGATCTGGAGACTGGCTAGGCCACTCCAGGACCTTGAAATGCTTCTTACGAAGCCACTCCTTCGTTGCCTTGGCGGTGTACTTGGTATCATTGTCATGCTGAAAGACCCAGCCACGTTTCATCTTCAGTGCCCTTGCTGATGGAAGGAGGTTTGCACTCAAAATCTCACAATACACGGCCCCATTCATTCTTTCATGTACACGGATCAGTCGTCCTGGTCCCTTTGCAGAGAAACAGCCCCAAAGCATGATGTTGCCACCCCCATGTTTCACAGTAGGTATGGTGTTCTTTGGATGCAACTCAGCACTCACTCTCCTCCAAACACGACGAGTTGTGTTTCTACCAAACAGTTCTACTTTGGTTTCATCTGACCATATGACATTCTCCCAATACTTGACTGGAACATCCAAATGCTCTCTAGCAAACTTCAGACGGGCCCGGATATGTACTGGCTTAAGCAGGGGGACACGTCTGGCACTGCAGGATCTGAGTCCCTGGCGGCATAGTGTGTTACTGACGGTAGCCTTTGTTACGTTAGTCCCAGCTTTCTGCAGGTCATTCACTAGGTCTCCCCGCGTGGTTCTAGGATTTTTGCTGACTGTTCTTGTGATCATTTTGACCCCATGGGGTGAGATCTTGCGTGGAGCCCCTGATCGAGGGAGATTATCAGTGGTCTTGTATGTCTTCCATTTTCTAATTATTGCTCCCACAGTTGATTTCTTCACACCAAGCTGCTTGCCTATTGCAGATTCGGTCTTCCCAGTCTTCTACAATTTTGTTTCTGGTGTCCTTCCACAGCTCTTTGGTCTTCACCATAGTGGAGTTTGGAGTGTGACTGTTTGAGGTTGTGGACAGGTGTCTTTTATACTGATAACAATGTCAAACAGGAGCCATTACTACAGGTAATGAGTGGAGGACAGAGGAGCCTCTTAAAGAAGAAGTTACAGGTCTGTGAGAGCCAGAAATCTTGCTTGTTTGTAGGTGACCAAATAAATTTATTTGCAAATAAATTCTTAAAAAATCAGACAATGTGATTTTCTAGATATGTTTTCACATTTTGTCTCTCATAGTTGAGGTCTACCTATGATGACAATTACAGGCCTCTTTCATCTTTTTAAGTGGGAGAACTTGCACAATTGGTCGCTGACTAAATACTTTTTTCCCCACTGTAACTTGTTTTTTTTTTTCGGTTTCAATATGGGTGTTTTTTATGTTCAGATATTATCACAGTTATGTTCACATACAGAAATGGATAATGCAGCATTCAGAGGCCAGGGCAGATTTGGAGGGCATCGATTTGCAGTCCTTCTACATTGACTACTGCCCCAGAATTTTTTTTTAACCACCTCAGTGGAATAATTCTCCTACTTAACTGTGGAAGTGCCATAGTTCCTAATCACTTGCTGACACATTAGCCATTAGCTTAGTAGTAACCTATATGTGTGCTTGTGGACAATGAGTACTGTGAAATGTTGCAGGGAGCCTGAAAGAAATTTGTGCACAGGGAGTCAGTTCTCAGTTACTCATTTCTTTCTTTGATGTGGGTGAGCTTTCTGTTATGTAAAGCTGTGATCAGCCATAGATCACTGGAAAGTGATTATTAGAGATTTAAGTCAGGGTTGTCAGGAGAGTGTCAGCCTCGAGAATGTGCTGTTCTTATGAGAGGAATGTATTTTTAGATGTCAGTGATTTTCACTGTTCTGAGGGTATTGAGACTCAGAATGCCCATGTAACAGGACACTCTGGCTGCCATTGTCTGGAGGGCATTGAGGTTGTCACTATTATTTGGCACTGTGGCTAGCACTGTTATGGTCACTGCAGCTATCTATCTTATGGGGGAAATATAGATAAAGGCACTGTGCTTTTCATTGTTATGCATTAGGCACTGTCACTGTTACATAGTAGACGAGATTTGATGAAGACACAGGTCCATCAAGTCCAACCTATAACCCTACAGTGTAGATCCAGAGGATTAGGGCAGTGTGGCTGGCACTGTTTTTGGTCACTGCAGCTGTCAATGTTATGGGTGCCAATGGGTACTGTGACTATTATGCACTTCTGTTATGAGGGGGGCATAGTGGCGGTCAATGATCTGGGGGCAATATCAAGATCTGTGTTATCAGGCATTGTGACTGTTATGCAGCTCTGAGACTGGCATTTATAAAGGCACTGTGGCTGTCAATGGTGATACTATGGATGTCACTGTTATGAAGACACTGTGGCTGCCACTGTTGCAGAACACTGTGGCTATCACTCATATGGGAATTGTGGCTATCATTGTTATGGTGGCACTGTGACTATCATTGTTGTGATTTTTTTTTTTTTATTTGTTTGGAGAATTAGATCATTGTTGTATTGATTAAGTTTCTCCTTTGCTGTAACTGTTATATGGGAATTGTTTGGGCAGAAAACCTTTACTGTACAACTACTAAAAGAATAATCATTTTAGTGGCTTTCCAATGTATATGTGGTTACCAAAAAGATTTTTTTTTCTTACTGATTGATATTTAGTGCAAGCTCTGGTAGGGACACCATTTAACAAGGGGACTATAGCACCCACTGGACAATGTGTTCAGACATCTCCAGGAGGAATGGCATTATATTGTGGGTATTGTAAACATGGGACCATCAGGGTAGGCTGGTTACCACGTAAGTCAGGCAGACGGAGGCGTAGGTACCAATTCACAGTTGCAGTTTTATTGGCAACAGTTCATACAGTCCAACTCAAACAGCTTGCTTCAGCATAAAGGTACAAAAGCAGGTAACATAAATCGTCCTTAGATCAGGATACAAAACAATTCACAAGACTTCCTCACCAAAACAGTTGGTTATCTTAGGTTTTCTCCTCCACACACAAGGTAGTGTGTTTAGCAGCTTAACAGCTTCTCATGTCAGAGACAGCCACATCCACTTCCTTTGGGCAACCTCAGCTCTTTATGGCTGAACACCTGGGTCACCCAGCAAGACCAGTATAGGCTTAGGTCTGCAACAACTCCCAAATCCCGGACCCATACTCCAGCCAGTCATCTTACACCTCAGTGGCAGGTACCTGCCATCTACAATTTTGTCCTCTGCCTGTCTACAGTATATTGAGTGACACTATATTAAAGGGATCCTGTCAGGTAGTTTTCCCACCCTAAACTGGCCCCAGCATGTGTAGTATGAAGTATTGACCTTTTCTATAGTGCCCCTCACTAAGCTTTCTGTTGCTAAGAAGATTTTAGAACCGAAGATTGGCATATGTAAATTTACCTTAATGGGATTCTATTATTGGGAAACCCATTTTTCCGAAGATCCAGCACCGCAAACGCGAAATGGCAAAGCCGATTGAGCATGAGCGAGATTTGAATCCCGAAAAGAGACTTGGCAGCTGATGACGCATCAGAGAGGCCTCAGCAGAAGAAGAGAGAGAGGCGGTGCTAGATCTTCGGAAGAACGTCTTCTTTGAGCACAGGGGACGCCCCCTTTACTTTTCTGAAAACTCATTTGCATAAAGAAGGAAAACGAAAATTCTCAGAAACGGCTGCGCGTAGCAGAACAATAAAGGTAGGAGAAGAAAAGCCTTTCTAAAGGCTATTCTGACGTGGTGTTAGTGAAAAATGGGTTTCCCAATGATAGAATCCCTTTAACTAGTCACAGGGGGTGCGGAGCAGCTTCATCTATTCATGCAGTTATTGTGCTAAATCATATTCTGTGCTAATTTGGGAATAGCTTTATTGGCAATCTTTAAATCTTGGGGTCAAGAGTATCTGTACACAAATGAAGCATTACAGTAAATGGCGGTTGTCCTATAGCTGAAATGGACAGCCATGTCTTAATGCCAATATTTTCTGACAACTGGCTAAAGGACTTCTATTTTCCAATGTTGATATTTTTTAACTTTTTTTTTAGGCTACGGCCCCACTTTGCAGAAACGCAGCTTTTTTTGTTGCAGATTTTGTTGCGTTTTTTTGAGCCAAAGCCAACAATGGCTACAAAAGGAATGGGAAATATATAGAAAGCTCTTCTCCCTTCTGCTCAATCCACTCCTGGCTTTGGCTCAAAAAACAGCAACAAAATCTGCAACATAAAAAGCTGCTTTTCCGCAACGTGGGGCCATAGACGTAACATAGAAATATGTATATAGAAATGTATATTACAGCATAAAGAGAACATCATAAATAGATAGAAAAATGGATTTGCCAGGTTTCACAAACAAATCCTCTTAGCTCTTATGTTACCCCTTTACTCCTACTTTTTGCAATGTTAATTATTTTTTTACACTGTAATGTCTGATATTGTCTGTTCATTTACCCTCTGATTTGAAAAGTGCTGTGGAATATGTTGTTTTATTTATATAAATAAACTTGTTAATTTTTATGTTTTTTTCCGTATTCCTATCTGCATTTAACAAACAATTCTATAGCCTACAATTTTCACTCTGGCCACTGAACCTAATAGAGAACTGAAACTTGCCAATTCTAAATAGGGCACTGTGGTATCACAATAGTTAATTGAGATATCACATTAGCGCAGTGTAATATAACAATGGTTAATTGAAACATCATATTGAGGCATTGTGACATCACAATTGAACAAGATGGCAACGAAAATCATTAAAGGTGTTGAACAATGACAAGAATTTACACACAACTTTATAATCATTTTGTAATACTGGATCTAAGGTAGTTAAATAAATGTTTAAGGAGACATTGGCCCATTTTAAGATTTGATCCTTATTTAAAGGATACTCTACCTATATTCTGTAAAGTATTTTTTTTTTTTAATCTTTTAACCCCAAGTGTTTTAAGGAATCCATCAGAGTGTACATCACATAAAAGAGATGCAAATAATCCACTCCCGTTATTTGGCCATACCAAATATTTATGTTGTAATGTCATCCAACATGGTGGCAACTCAATTATTTCACACTCTACAGGAATAACTTGTAGAATTCAGTCATCTGGATTGTACAGCTTCTTTTGTCATTTGTTTAATCGAGTGTGTATATGGTTCACTATATGTGGGACTCTAAACCATGCCTACACACATGTGATTAAATAAGAATCAACACAACATAAATAATCGTATCTTTAAAGAGGACCATTCATGTGCTCATGAAAGTGTGGTTTTATATACCGCTAGAAAGCCAACTGTCGGCTTTCCTGATATATGCCCCTGTGGAGGAGATATCGATGCCATTAGTTTCGGCACTGATCTCTCCCCACTTTCAGAAGGGCGGGCCTTACAGCCTAGCGTCATTGCTGAGCTGTGACAAATAACCCCAACCTCCCTGTCAGTACTTGCCCATAGACTTGTACTGGGGGGCGTTCCTCACAGCTCAGCGTCATCGCAGGGCTGTAAGGAATGCCCCCTCTGACAGTACAATGATGTATCACAAGGCATTATGGGAAAAGGAGCTGGGAAGCTCATGCGCCCTCTGTTGGATGTAACAGATCCTCAATTTGCTTTTGACTCACTGAGTCTTGAGACAGCAAATGATGTGTCACAGTACTGACACTGAGCTATGAGGAACGCCCTTCTGACAGTGGAGAGAGATCAGTGTCAAAACTCATGGCACCGATATCTCCCCCACTAGGGCACATACTGGAAAAGCTGACAGTGCGATGAATTCAGCGCATTTATAGTTTTATTTCCATTTTATCCCCTTTACAAAGATCTAAAACGTTGCAAAAAAAAAAATTGCCATATTCTGAAACCCATAATTTTTTTATATTTCCGACATTTTGAGGAATGTCTGTTGCTTCGATCACTTTTTATTAACATTTTTATCACAGGCAAAACAGCAAAAAAAAAAACTGCGTTTCGGCACTTTTGATTTTTTTTTCAATGGCGTTCACTATACGGGAACATTTTTTATGGGTTTGTAGACCGGGCGTTTTCGGACATAGGGATACCTAATTTGTATGAGTTTCATAGTATTTAAGTCTGATCACTAACGCAATGTATTACAATGCTAACGTATTGCAAAATATTGGTATTTGTATGACAGGCTGAATAAAGCAGTGTGCCATACAAGTGAATGGCAGACAAGCCTGGGAGCCTTCAATAGGCTTCCGGATGTCATGGATACGGGACGCCAGCCCTGGTTCTCTCTACGGATGCCAGCGATACCTGGCAAAATGGCTCGTGCGCAGGTGGCAAAATGGCGCCTTATTCTGCTTTGACTGAGGCGCCAGGGGCCTTGATACAGAAGAGACCCGAAGGCTATGGTGGCTGCTCAGCTCCTGAGTGGCAGCCATATTTAAATACCCGACATCCGCTGTACTATTACAGCAGATGTCGGGAGGGGGGTTAAACTGTATAATCCCATCTACCAGCGACAAGGCGACCTCTTTTAGATGGGTCCCTACACCAAAAGGACTCAATTCGCTTTAGGCCTTGGCCAACTTTCATTTTTGCATTTCCGTTTTTTCCTCCCCACATTCCAAGAGCTATCATTTTTTTCATTTTTCAGTTCACAGAGTCACATGATGGCTTATTGTTTGTGGGACAAATTGTACTTTGTAATGGTACCATTCAATATCATGTGCAATGTACTGGGAAGCTGGAAAAAAATTCAGAATGAGGTGGAATTGGAAATAAAAAGCATTTGCTCCAATTTCTTACGGGTTTAATTTTTCCGGCATTCACTGTGGTAAAAATGACATGTAACCTGTATTCCACGGATCAGTACAATCACAGCGATACCAAATTTATATAGTATTTCTAATGTTTTGATACCTTTTAAAAAATTCAAAACTTTGCAAAATTTCTTTGTGTTGCCATATTGTGACACCTGTACTTTTTTATATTTATGTGTATGGAGCTGGGTATGGTGTCTTTTTATGCGTGACAAGATGACACTTTTATTGATACCATTTTGGGGAAGGTCTGATAGTTTGATATTTTTTTATTCCATTTTTTATAGGAGGCAAACATCCATTTGGCCATTTTGTTTTTTTTTCTTGCTACAATGTTCACCGTATGGGAAAAATATTTTTATATTTGAATAGTTTGGGCATTTTTGAGCACAGGCATACCTAAAGTGTTTATGTTTATTATTGTTTACTTAGGGTTCAAATCCTGCCAAGGACAACATCTTCAAGAAGTTTGTATGTCCTCCCGGTGTTTGCGTGGGTTTCCTCTCACACTTCGAAGACATACTGATAGGGAATGTAGATTATGAGCCCTACAGTGGGGAAAAAAAAGTCTTTAGTCAGACACCAATTGTGCAAGTTCTCCCACTTAAAAAGATGAGGCCGGCCTGTAATTGACATCATATGTAGACCTCAACTATGAGAGACAAAATGAGAAAACAACTCAAGAAAATCACATTGTCTGATTTTTAAAGAATTTATTTGCAAATTATGGTGGAAAATAAGTATTTGATCAATAACAAAAGTTCATCTCAATACTTTGTTATATATCCTTTGTTGGCAATGACAGAGGTCAAACGTTTTCTGTAAGTCTTCACAAGGTTGGCACACACTGTTGCTGGTATGTTGGCCCATTCCTCCATGCAGATCTCCTCTAGAGCAGTGATATTTTGGGGCTGTCGCTGGGTAACACAGACTTTCAACTCCCTCCAAAGGTTTTCCATGGGGTTGAGATCTGGAGACTGTCTAGGCCACTCCAGGACCTTGAAATGCTTCTTACGAAGCCACTCCTTCATTGCCCTGGCGGTGTGCTTGGGATCATTGTCATGCTGAAAGACCCAGCCACGTTTCATCTTCAATGCCCTTGCTGATGGAAGGAGGTTTGCACTCAAAGTCTCACAATACATGGCCCCATTCATTCTTTCATGTACATGGATCAGTCGTCCTGGTTCCTTTGCAGAGAAACAGCCCCAAAGCATGATGTTGCCACCCCCATGCTTCACAGTAGGTATGGTGTTCTTTGGATGCAACTCAGCATTCACTCTCCTCCAAACACGACGAGTTGTGTTTCCACCAAACAGTTCTACTTTGGTTTCATCTGACCATATGACATTCTCCCAGTACTCTTCTGGAACATCCAAATGCTCTCTATCAAACTTCAGATGGGCCCGGATATGTACTGGCTTAAGCAGGGGGACATGTCTGGCACTGCAGGATCTGAGTCCCTGGCTGTGTAGTGTGTTACTGACGGTAGCCTTTGTTACGTTAGTCCCATCTTTCTGCAGGTCATTCACTAGGTCCCCCCGTGTGGTTCTGGGATTTTTGCTCACCGTTATTGTGATCATTTTGACCTCACGGGGTGAGATCTTGCGTGGAGCCCCTGATCGAGGGAGATTATCAGTGGTCTTGTATGTCTTCCATTTTCTAATTATTGCTCCCACAGTTGATTTCTTCACACCAAGCTGCTTGCCTATTGCAGATTCAGTCTTTCCAGCCTGGTGCAGGTCTACAATTTCGTTTCTGGTGTCCTTCCACAGCTCTTTGGTCTTCACCATAGTGGAGTTTGGAGTGTGACTGTTTGAGGTTGTGGAAAGGTGTCTTTTAGACTGATAATAATGTCAAACAGGTAATGAGTGGAGGACAGAGGAGCCTCTTACAGAAGAAGTTACAGGTCTGTGAGAGGCAGAAATCTTGCTTGTTTGTAGGTGACCAAATACTTATTTTCCATCATAATTTGCAAATAAATTCTTAAAAAAATCAGACAATGTGATTTTCTGGATTTGTTTTCTCATTTTGTCTCTCATAGTTGAGGTCTACCTATGATGTCAATTACAGGCCTCTCTCATCTTTTTAAGTGGGAGAACTTGCACAATTGGTGACTGACTAAATACTTTTTTCCCCCACTGTATATGGGACATTGAGGATGGGTTCACACTTGCGGCGGCACTCCATCCTCCGCGAATCCGACCTAAATGTCGGAAAAATGTATAAGCACTGGATAGTGAAAGGTTTACGACGCATTGCTTAAAACCCCATTCACTTGAATGGGGTTTTAAAGCAATGCGCGGGTGTGCGCTTACACCCTCTGTGCTGCGAAGCCGCTTTTTTTCGTCGGAAACAAAGTCCTGCATGTCCGACTTTGTTTCCAACAGCTTTGTATTATACAGCTGGCATCTAACGTGTATGGGCATGGATCAGCTCTATATGGCACTGTGTCATCATAATGGAATATTGTGATATCACAAGGGGGTATTATGACATCACATTGGTTAATGGTAACATCACAATAGTGAATTTTGACATCACAATGGGGCACTGCAACATCACAGTGAAGCATTTTGATATCAAACAGAGGCATTGTGACACAAAGGGGCATTAGTAGAAGAGAAAAGGGTGAGGGAACACTCCCTAGTTTGATACAGTTTATACAGCAAATAATGAGACTACACAATTAAAAATGCTCACCAAAAGGGTTATGCTAGTAGGCATAACAACGAAAATGGCATGTAGAGTCACTGGAGGATCGTGCCATGCTGCTGCACCCGCCTCAGAGAGACATCCAGAGGAAATACCTTTAGATAAAAGGACTGAAGATGCAGTGATAAAGAGGCTGCAGGGGCGCTTATTGTGAACCAGTGTGACACGCGTTTCGTGAAATAATCCCACTTCATAAAGTACTAATAAAAGACTAACACACATACATAATACAACGAAAGGAAATAATCTAGGCAACAGCGAACATGGTAAGTACAAATTCATTCATAAAAAAAACCTTATATCATCAAAGATAGTAAATACAGTACAGACCAAAAGTTTGGACACACCTTCTCATTCCAAGAGTTTTCTGTATTTTCATGACTATAAAAATTGTAGATTCACACTGAAGGCATCAAAACTATGAATTAACACATGTGGAATTATATACTTAACAAAAAAGTGTGAAACTACTGAAAATATGTCTTATATTCTAGGTTCTTCAAAGTAGCCACCTTTTGCTTTGATTACTGCTTTGCACACTCTTGGCATTCTCTTGATGAGCTTCAAGAGGTAGTCACCTGAAATGGTTTTCACTTCACAGGTGTGCCCTGTCAGGTTTAATAAGTGGGATTTCTTGCCTTATAAATAGGGTTGGGACCATCGGTTGTGTTGTTCAGAAGTCAGGTGGATACACAGCTGATAGTCCTACTGAATGGAGTGTTAGAATTTGTATTATGGCAAGAAAAAAGCAGCTAAGTAAAGAAAAACGAGTGGCCATCATTACTTTAAGAAATGAAGGTCAGTCAGTCCGAAAAATTGGGAAAACTTTGAAAGTGTCCCCAAGTGCAGTGGCCAAAACCATCAAGCGCTACAAAGAAACTGGCTCACATGAGGACCGCCCCCAGGAAAGGAAGACCAAGAGTCACCTCTGCTGCGGAGGATAAGTTCATCCGAGTCACCAGCCTCAGAAATCACAGGTTAACAGCAGCTCAGATTAGAGACCAGGTCAATGCCACACAGAGTTCTAGCAGCAGACACATCTCTACAACAACTGTTAAGAGGAGACTGTGTGCAGCAGGCCTTCATGGTAAAATAGCTGCTAGGAAACCACTGCTAAGGACAGGCAACAAGAAGAAGAGACTTGTTTGGGCTAAAGAACACAATGAATGGACATTAGACCTGTGGAAATCTGTGCTTTGGTCTGATGAGTCCAAATTTGAGATCTTTGGTTCCAACCACCGTGTCTTTGTGCGACGCAGAAAAGGTGAACGAATGGACTCTACATGCCTGGTTCCCACTGTGAAGCATGGAGGAGGAGGTGTGATGGTGTGGGGGTGCTTTGCTGGTGACACTGTTGGGGATTTATTCAAAATTGAAGGAATACTGAACCAGCATGGTTACCACAGCATCTTGCAGCGGCATGCTATTCCATCCGGTTTGCTTTTAGTTGGACCATCATTTATTTTTCAACAGGACAATGACCCCAAACACACCTCCAGACTGTGTAAAGGCTATTTGACCAAGAAGGAGAGTGATGGGGTGCTACGCCTGATGACCTGGCCTCCACAGTCACCAGACCTGAACCCAATCGAGATGGTTTGGGGTGAGCTGGACCGCAGAGTGAAGGCAAAAGGGCCAACAAGTGCTAAGCATCTCTGGGAACTCCTTCAAGGCTGTTGGAAGACCATTTCAGGTGACTACCTCTTGAAGCTCATCAAGAGAATGCCAAGAGTGTGCAAAGCAGTAATCAAAGCAAAAGGTGGCTACTTTGAAGAACCTAGAATATAAGACATATTTTCAGTAGTTTCACACTTTTTTGTTAAGTATATAATTCCACATGTGTTAATTCATAGTTTTGATGCCTTCAGTGTGAATCTACAATTTTTATAGTCATGAAAATACAGAAAACTCTTGGAATGAGAAGGTGTGTCCAAACTTTTGGTCTGTACTGTACATATTAATTCATAAAAACCTTAAAAAGACAAAGAATTTACTATCTTTGATGATGTAAGTTTTTTGGGGGCATTTACAAGGCCCATCCTCCAAACAATGATATCACAAACAATTCATTCATAAAAGCACACCTCCCATTCATAAAAAATCTCTCGTTCATAAAAAAAACTAGCACTAGTATACAGTACAGTTCATCAAGCATATCCATAGAAACAAGATAGATCAAACAGTGGAGTTAAGATTTACCCTTAGGTAATTCAACAATTCCACCTAAATCACAGGGAGCCAGAGTATTAACCCTATATATCCAATAAGCCTCTCAAATCTGTTCAAGGATCCATAATTTAAAATCTGTCATAGGTTTTTAATTTGTCAAATGTGTATGTAGAAATACACTGTTTGAAAACATTATTGTTGATATTGTGGCTATGTTTATTAAATTGAATGTGCATGGGAAGGCTTGACAATGGGGCATTGTGACGTAACAATGGTTGACTGATATTGTAGTAGGGTATTTTGACATCACAATTTGACATTGTGATATCACAACAGGTGTGTGTAACAACACAATGGGGCTTTTGACATCACAGTAGGGCACTGTAACATCACAATGGTTCTTCGGGACATCGCAAAGTGGCATTGTGACATCACAATGATTAACTTTGACATCATAATGGGCAATTGTGGCACCACAATGGTTAACTGTGACATCACAATAGGGCATTTTGACAATACAATGGGGCTTTATGACATTACATTGAGGAACTGTGATATTACAATGGTACATTGTGTCACCACAATAGGGCATTGTGACATTGGATCAGCTTTTTACTAAGAAGTGGGATGAATATTTGGATAAAGCTTGGGTCTTACACAGGCGTAATTTGAAGCTTGTGGGTCCCAATGCAAAATCTGAGGCCATCAACATAACAAGACAGTACTCATCTATCCCTGGGCCGCCATAACCAGTATCGGAAGCTCTGTTCATCTGTATAAAAGTCTGTGACTGAAGTCACAAGTGACGTCCAGTTTGTGCGAGGGACTGTTGCAGCCAATCATTGCCTCAACACTGACCTGTGAGGCCTGTGATTAGTCACAGCGCTCACCTGGCACAAACAGTCAGGGACCTGTATACACATGAATGGAGCTGCTGTCACTGATGACCGGGGCACAGGGACATGCGAGTACTAGTTTGTAACGATTATGGACCCACTATCAGCAGTACTAAACAATTTTAAAAAATGAAACAGACAACCCCTTTAACTTATGGATAGTTATAACGGAGCCTTAATAGAGATACAGTATAGAGGCCATACTCATACAATTACTGTCCATGAACTTCCAAATAACAACTTCATTCTAGTTATTTCAGTAGTGTGAAAGCTACAATGGAGCTGCAGTATGGACCATAGGCTTACATTGGCTCCCGGCTGTCATAGTAATGGATTGCCTCCAACGGATCTCACTCCGGGGTCCAATGATGAACCCTAATCATGTTTGACCGATACTTTAGCAGGGTTAAATGAGTTGTCCAGGAAATGTAGTTTTTTTTTTTCCTGGAGGCCAGGGAAGATTACAAAAAACTGTCCCCAGTGTCTCTCAAAGCTGTCAGGGCCCGCGGCACCCCGAGGTTTCTTAAGGCGGAAGTCCTTGCTGCAAGTGACCGCTGAGGACAATCAGCGGCCTCAACGACCTAAGAAAAGGACCAGGGACGTCACTCACATACATGTGACATCCCGGATCATTTCCTTAGGCCATTTGTTGGCCTCAGCGGTCATGTGCGGCAAGGACTTCCACCGGAAGAAGCCCTTCCCTGGCCTCCAGGAAAAAAAAAACTGTATTTCCTGAACAACTCCTTTAATGCATATGATCGCTGTCATTACTGCCAGGTCTCTGCTGTATAAATCAATCAGTCCATGTGACTAACGAACATGACGTCATATGGTCTATAAAGCAGAAGGGGCGCTCAGAGATTGTCTGTCATTGCTGCTTGAAATAGCTGGTCCATATGGGTCCCAAATGTCAGGTGCACACAGATCTTCAGTAGAATAGAATACTTTCTTGATCCCAGAGAAAATTTGGTTATTCAGCAGCTCCTTAACCTGAGCATAGGTCATCAATTAAACAGGCCAGGCAAACCCCAGTGACTGCGAATCAAACAATAAAGGCTCACAAACAGTGGCGTAAGGTTCGCGGTCACAGGGGGTGCGACCACGACCGGGCCCGGCAGGGTATGGGGCCCATGGCCAGCTGGAGATGGCCGGGCCCCGGACCCCTATGCTAGCGGTCGGGGAAAGCCTGGTTCCCCAACCGCTATACATACTGTTATTGGAAAGGGGCCCTGGCATATTGCCAGGCCCCTTTCCAATAGATGGCAGGGCAGGGCACCAAGTGTAGGTGACTGAAAACAAGAAATACATATTCTCACCTCTCCTGGGCACAGCATTCTCTCCGGCGTTCTTCCGTCATGTGACTGAGGCCTGTGATTAGGCCCCAGCGGTCACATGGGGCGCAGCCGTGTAATGACATCAGTGCGCCCCCACGTGACCGCTAAGGCCTAATCACAGGCCTCAGCAGCGACGTCAGAAGAGGGCCTGAAGTCGCTGAAGACAGCAGGATGGAGCGAGGATGCCAAGGAAAGGTAAGGCAAGGTGAGTATGAATGTTATTTTTAATCACCTTCCTTGGGCTTCCGATTATTATATTCTGGGGTCTGAGGAGACCCCAGAGTATAATAATAGAACCGGAGCGGAGGGGGGGCTGTTGGAAGCATATAATACTGTGCATGGGCCACTGTCGAGCATATAATACTGGGTGGGGGCCACTGTAGAGCATATAATACTGAGTGAGGGCCACTGTAGAGCATATAATACTGGGTGGGGACCACTACGGAGCATAAAATACTGGGTGGGGGTCACTGCGGAGCATATACTACTGGGTGGGGACCACTGCTGAGCATATACTACTGGGTGGGGGCCACTGTGGAGCATATAATACTGATTGGGGCCCACTGTGGGGAGCATATAATACTGGGTGGGGCACACTGTGGGGAGCATATAATACTGGGTGGGGCACACTGTGGGGAGCATATAATACTGGGTGGGGGCCACTGAGGAAGCATATAATACTGGGTGGGGCACACTGTGGGGAGCATATAATACTGGGTGGGGGCCACTGAGGAAGCATATAATACTGGGTGGGGGCCTCTGTGGGAAGCATATACTACTGGGTGGGGGCCACTGTGTGGAACATATTATACTGTGTGGGACCACTGTGGGGAGCATATTATACTGTGTGGAGCCTATTATACTGTGTGGGGCCACTGTGTGGAGCATCTTATACTGTGTGTGGGGGGAGCAATGTGGAGCATATAATGCTGTATGGGGGGAGCCACTGTCGAGCATATTCTATTGTTTGGGGCCCCGTAACCATCACTATCAGGAATTTGCTGTAGGGAGGGGTAGGGGGCCCTGGACAAAAGTTTTCACTGGGGCCCATAAGACTTTAGTTACGCCACTGCTCACAAAGAAAGCAAAGCTCTTTAAAATTCAGTTGCTAGAGAAAGTATATTGGCAAATTGTTCTGTAAAGTAGGCTTTAAAAAAAACACACACAACAACCTAACAGCAAGGGGTTAAAGCGATGACAATACTAATACACTGTATACAGTACACCAAGCACGGAGCAGCCAGATGTGTGACAAAAAATCACGTGACTGGCACGCCACCACGTTCCGGCTGTACTCCACAACCAAGATGGCTGCCGCCCTTTCACCTGTGGGTCATGTGCTGCGTCCCGTCTAGCCAGGGCACCTAGTACTCTATGATCACCGGGCGGAAGACTGAGAGCTTGTCTGCGTTTGTCGGTATCGCTCGAAGCGTCTAACCGAGGAGATGGCGGCGGTCAGTGGACTGCGGGTGTCCGTAAAATCGGGAGTTGGAAGCGTTAATGAACCGGAACCTATGGAGGTGGAGGAGGGCGAAGTGGAGGCCGCACCAGACAAGAGTTCTCCTCGGGAGGTGGTTTCGGTACGTGAGGTAGCGGGAGCCGGTACCGGACCTGGATTACATTCTATGTGGGTTATGACGTGGGAACTGAGCTGCTGATTAATTATTAGCTGGCCGCCATCACCATGGAGAGGAGCCGGCTGCTTGTCTGAGCGGCCATTCATTGCTGCCTGTGGAGACTGAGTACAGTGCTGAGCACAGCCAGTAAACTGCAGGCCGGGGTGACACTGACTGGGGGCAGGGGCATCGAGGAGGGTGGAAGGCACCCCAATATATATGACAACGATCAGTTATATAGCGCCATCGTATACCTCAGTGCAGCAGCTATCTAGTATTCTTAATTCTTGTCTGCCTTATAAACCTCATTTTCATAGGGAGATAATAACATAGGGGCCTCCTTTTCACGGCCCTCAACACTAAACTACAGCCGCCAGCTACAGAGGGTCTCTGGAGGACCCAGCGTCACATAGATGACAATAATTTCATTAGTAATGTTGTAATGCATCACTTGCCCTGTGGAGGCACTGCAGTGAAATTGAGCAGTCGCTGCTGAGTTCCCACAGATATTACAACTGATCGCTGGGGCTCCCACAGAAGGACACCTTATAATCTTCTTAGAGCCATTCTAAGACAGGGGTGTCTAACCCACAGGCCACATGCCGCCCCACACAAAAACATAAGCTTACATAAAACCTTATGATTTTTCATAATGATGTGTCCCTAAAGGTAAATGCTGTCGCCATTTGTATGTGTGTCTACATTTATACTGTAGTGTACGGCCTCCGGTGTATTATCTTCCACTCTGAGACAGTAAAATTGACGCCAACAAATGTTACATGTGCTCATGGTGACAGCTGCAACTACTTCCATCACACCAGATATTGAAGCATTCGTATCGCAAATATAGTGTCAAATATCCCAGAATTTTTATGTTGCTTTCTTTTCTTTTAATTGGGATCCGCACAATAATTTTATAAGGCCATTGCATAATTAGGATTATTCTGTGAGGACTTTTTTGTTTGTGGTAATGGATGTCACGAAAATTGTGCACAGACCTGTTTTTATTTTTGCTTATCCGCTTTCGTTAGTGTTTGTGGATTTAATGTGTGGCCCAAGACAACTCGTCGTCTTCCAATGGCCCAGATATGCCAAAAGATTGCACACCCCTGTTTGAAGATGAAAGGCGTTGTCCAAAGTACTCCACGTTAGGGCTGAATGTGCACGACCATGTGGTGTCCATGCTTTATACACTAGAATGAATGAGCCCAGACTGCAAATAGATGGGAATAGGACCTGCCTTGAGTTTTGCAGCCTGGATTCACAACACCCAGATTTATGATAAGTCATACCAAAAGACTGGCGGCAGTTATATAAGAAATCTACGCCAGTTCCAGACTGGCATAGATTTGGATTCTGGTACATGGGATTGTGTTTGAATTATTTAGACGCCAGAGCCTCTTGATAATTCAGATGCAGTTAGCGCCGCTGGGGACTTTATAAAGACTTGTATACAGAAAAGTGACACTTTGTCACCACAACAAAGCAGAATAATGCCCAGTTAGCACTGTTGCCTTACAGCGCTGGAGTCCTGGGTTCGAATCTGACCAAGGGTAACATCACCATGGGCTTTGTATGTTCTCCCTGTTTGCGTGGGTTTCCTCCCACACTTCAAAGACATACTGTCCTGTGTGGCCTTAGCCTTAATGGAGTTTTCCCCGAGTTAAATACTGATGTTGTATTTTTATCATCAGTACCAGTATGGTGGGGGTCTGACACCCACAGCTGCCACAGATCAGCTGTCTGAAAAGACTGCAGTATTCAGGTAGGAGTTACAGCCTCTTATACCAAACCCAGCTCCTCACAATGTGTTGGGGATCTGCTTGGTATAGTAGCTCAGTCCAATATGAATGTAATGTCATTTGCCTGTGAAGTGGAAGCAGGACTCACAGGAGCATCTCTGCCGCCTCAGTTAGCTGTGTGTAGGTCCTGGGTGTCAAAACCCCACAAATCAGATATTGATGGCCTATCCGATGGTAGGTTATATAGTAATATATTACAAAAGCACTGACTGCGTTACAGCGTAATGCTCCTCTAATGTTTTCAGTACCTGTCTGTGCATAAAGCTCCTCTGCCTGTGTGTGCTTTCATGCGTCCTAGAAAGTCAAGTTGTCCACCACAGATTTCTTTCATATGACCTAGCAGTCTGCCCCATATCTGTGAGAATAAGAAGTCTGATGCAGTTTTGATAGTATAGAAGATCTTCTCCGAGAAGTCCATAATGTCCTAGTCTATTCTCAGCTTTTCTTTGAATTTGCTCATGTGCTTTTACTGTGAGAGCTCAGTTTGAGGATGTTTCTCCATGCAGCACATTGAGATTTCAAGAATGTGGTTGAGGTCGCGTAATGTCATGTGTTTTGACATGCGTAACTGTATAGTGAGTCATCTGATGGCTACTCAAAGTTATTGTTTAATTCTTGTTTCTAGGGCAGTAACAGGCGATATGAAAATAAAGCAGGGGCTTTTATCACTGGGATTGATGTCACCTCAAAGGTAAGTTATCATGTGTCCATCTTTTAATAAATACTGTGGGTTATGGTATACTGCATTCATATGTTGTTATGTATATGCTGCTTTCATTACCACATACAGAAATAGCGAGGGGCATTAAGGAGGAACCTGGGACCTTAATGGTCTAGTATTTCAGATAGCGGTCACACCACCTCTGAAATGTGCCTGGATATCTGATCCAAATGAATGTTTCAGAAACAGTGCTGGGAATGGCTCTTTTACAGACTACAGCGTGCAGCCTTTTAGCTGCCTCAAATTGAAAACCATGCTGATAGCCATGTCGGCATACTTTTTAGTCACATCCACAGTGACTGGTTGGTGCCTGATGTGGTGAAATGCCTAAGCAGATATAGTACAGAGTTTTACTCAGGGCTGTGGAGTCGGAGTCATGACTAATTTTGGCTGTAGTTGGAAAAAGTTACCAGCTTTGGCTTCAAAATAAAATTATTCATTATTATTAATTATACTATACAATCATTAATAATGTGCAATTATTTTTATATATATATATATATATATATATATATATATATATATATATATAACAGTACAGACCAAAAGTTTGGACACACCAAGAGTTTTCTGTATTTTCATGACTATAAAAATTGTATATTCACACTGAAGGCATCAAAACTATGAATTAACACATGTGGAATTATATACTTAACAAAAAAGTGTTAAACAACTGAAAATATGTCTTATATTCTAGGTTCTTCAAAGTAGCCACCTTTTGCTTTGATTACTGCTTTGCACAGTCTTGGCATTCTCTTGATGAGCTTCAAGAGGTAGTCACCTGAAATGGTTTTCACTTCACAGGTGTGCCCTGTCAGGTTTAATAAGTGGGATTTCTTGCCTTATAAATGGGGTTGGGACCATCAGTTGTGTTGTTCAGAAGTCAGGTGGATACACAGCTGATAGTCCTACTGAATGGAGTGTTAGAATTTGTATTATGGCAAGAAAAAAGCAGCTAAGTAAAGAAAAACGAGTGGCCATCATTACTTGAAGAAATGAAGGTCAGTCAGTCCGAAAAATTGGGAAAACTTTGAAAGTGTCCCCAAGTGCAGTGGCCAAAACCATCAAGCGCTACAAAGAAACTGGCTCACATGAGGGCCGCCCCAGGAAAGGAAGACCAAGAGTCACCTCTGCTGCGGAGGATAAGTTCATCCGAGTCACCAGCCTCAGAAATCGCAGGTTAACAGCAGCTCAGATTAGAGACCAGGTCAATGCCACACAGAGTTCTAGCAGCAGACACATCTCTACTACAACTGTTAAGAGGAGACTGTGTGCAGCAGACCTTCATGGTAAAATAGCTGCTAGGAAACCACTGCTAAGGACAGGAAACAAGCAGAAGAGACTTGTTTGGGCTAAAGAACACAAGGAATGGACATCAGACCTGTGGAAATCTGTGCTTTCGTCTGATGAGTCCAAATTTGAGATCTTTGGTTCCAACCACCGTGTCTTTGTGCAATGCAGAAAAGGTGAACGAATGGACTCTACATGCCTGGTTCCCACCGTGAAGCATGGAGGAGGAGGTGTGATGGTGTGGGGGTGCTTTGCTGGTGACACTGTTGGGGATTTATTCAAAATTGAAGGAATACTGAACCAGCATGGTTACCACAGCATCTTGCAGCGGCATGCTATTCCATCCGGCTTGCGTTTAGTTGGACCATTATTTATTTTTCAACAGGACAATGACCCCAAACACACCTCCAGACTGTGTAAGGGCTATTTGACCAAGAAGGAGAGTGATGGGGTGCTACGCCAGATGACCTGGCCTCCACAGTCACCAGACCTGAACCCAATCGAGATGGTTTGGGGTGAGCTGGACTGCAGAGTGAAGGCAAAAGGGCCAACAAGTGCTAAGCATCTCTGGGAACTCCTTCAAGACTGTTGGAAGACCATTTCAGGTGACTACCTCTTGAAGCTCATCAAGAGAATGCCAAGAGTGTGCAAAGCAGTAATCAAAGCAAAAGGTGGCTACTTTGAAGAACCTAGAATATAAGACATATTTTCAGTTGTTTCACACTTTTTTGTTAAGTATATAATTCCACATGTGTTAATTCATAGTTTTGATGCCTTCAGTATGAATATACAATTTTTATAGTCATGAAAATGCAGAAAACTCTTGGAATGAGAAGGTGTGTCCAAACTTTTGGTCTGTACTGTGTGTGTATATATATATATATATATATATATATATATATATATATATATTTATATATATTTATTTATTTGTGGCAACCACTAGTTTTTAATGAATTAGCAGAGCGAAATAGTTCCAGTGCTCCCCTCTAAATTCCCCCAAAGCCACTTATCAGCTTTTTCTAAAAGTGGTGCCAATTTTTACACTGCATCGATAGTATATTGGATTTATTTAATCTTTAGACATGTGCATTTGTAGTCCTCCAGTATGCATTATATGAGTGTATCACTGATCCTTAGAATGAAGGGGCCACAGGACTACCGTAGTTAACAGATTTGGCTTCTGCACGGTGACATACCTAGCCACCCGCTGTGCAGGTAACTGTAACACAGCCCCATTTCTTTTTGGGATTATTGGGGGTCCCAGAGGTCAGATCCCCACTGATCATAATGGTTTGGTATAAGCAATATCCTATAACATTCAAAAGGAAATACCAGTTTAACTACATTCCATAATCTCTATAAAGAAGACCTGTGGAGTTTTCAGTGGGGATTTAAGTAAAATGATATAGCACAGTTGATTTGCATGTGACATGGTTCACAGCAGTGGTCTACGCTGGTGTAGTTGGGGTCTTTGCTGAGAGGAGGGATCTAATAGTTGTGATCGAGTGAAATAATAATATTAATAATAGTAATATATTAACACTGCTTATTTTCAAGATACTGCATTCATTGTGATTGAACCTGTTTTATTTCTTTGTGATGACTTCTAAAATAGCTATTGATCTATATGACATTACATTGTTGTGTGTGCCGGCCAGCTATTGTTACTTCACTTGGGTAAATTGTAATTTATTTGTGGTTTCTGGTTTTCTGCCAGGAGGCCATTGAAAAAAAGGAGCAGAGAGCAAAACGCTTCCATTTCCGTGCTGATGTCAATGATAATCAAAGAGATGTGGTGTTGGATCGCGAGATGATGAGAAAAGGTGAATATTTTGTTCTTTTTATATCTAGAATCTGTGTTATGGCTTGTATATAATTGTAATAGTAGTACGGTCATACACATAAATATATTAAGGACTTGTAGTAAATGTGGTAGCAGTGAACAGAGAGTCAGCTCAGTATTTTAGTGTGTTATTAGGTTTCCTAGGTGGTGAACTACCATTATGCCCATGTGTAAATGATGTTCACTCATCTGTATGCAAGCGATTGGGTAACTCAATCCTAAGAAAGTGATCCCTAAGGGAATGGTTACAGCTTGTTAGACTGCCACAATGCTTCAGTAGTTGTTGCTAGGTCAGGACTCAACAGACTACATATTCCCTATGGTCTTATCTGACTTTGTGTTCCTGTGTTGTGTTCTTGCACTCTAAGATCATTTATCATTTTAACAGCTTTAGGTCAAATTTTGCTAGGAGGAAGAAAATTCTAACGTCTAATATTTTTCAGCAATCCCGAAAGTCCGCCTGGAAACCATTCACGTTAGTGGTGTGGATGAGATGAGCACACAGGATATCTTTGCCTTCTTCAAACAGTATCCGCCTGGCTACATTGAATGGCTGGATGATACGTCATGTAAGTTGATACATGCCCAAGTTGGTTGTTATATTGGGCTTCCAATGTTGTTATTAAAGGGAGTTTCAAGATAACTTCTTAGGACTTCTTTTGTGTCCTACTGATGTGTCTGGCTAGTAAGGGTCCAACTGCCGGGGCCCCTACCAATCTCAAAAAAAGGAAGTCCAGTGTCTATGCCTAAATGGAGCAATGGTCAAGCATGCACACTCAAATTCTATGTGACTGACAGAGACATCTGAGCACTGTGCTCTGCTATCCTCTGCATTCCTATAGACTTTGGAGCAGCTGCTCTCATGTTCGGCAGGGGTCCCAGGGGGTGGAGCTTACCTATCAGACACTTATCACCTATCTTGTGAAGAAGGTGCAATCTTGGGGAAAACCTTTTCCAGTTTATTTCATTGTCAACAGCAAGCGATGTTAAATAGAAAATCTCCTTTATATATTAAAAGTATTAAGCAAAAAAAAAAAAAATCTAGGAAAGTTGGATGACAATTGGTATGGCTGCCACAGGTTTCATCACTCATCAGTCTCAGACTTACTAGCACTAAATCTGCCTGCTATTTATTTTAACAGGTGCTTTGTAATGCAGGAGAAATTATGTTAACAACAGTGACTCCCCGAGCAATAAGAGCTAATAATGGCAGTTGCATTAGCAGGACCCTCTGCTGTAACTGCCACGGGAGGTACATTTGGAAAGCTGGTTTGGCCGCACTTTAATGAGTGTGTCGTCTTGTGCTATGTAGCCGCATACATGTGTTTTCCTGCCAGTATGAGAAGGTAGCAGATCCACTTCTTACCACCTAGGAAGATCGGGCAAACTCTCACAATATATGCGAGAAAATTACAATAACTAGATATAACCCCTTACATTTCCTTACACAATACTCCTGCAAAATATATTAAGTAGCGCCAAAACTGAAGATAGCCATACAATGATTAAATCCAATAAAGGCTATATATAACCAAGAACACAATTCAAGGCATTTAACTTACATATACAGACCAGTGTTAGCCATGCTTATTGTCCCGCTGTGACCTCCACCTCAGACCCTGACGCACATTTTGCGTCTCAGCTTCTTCCAGGGATTCTTGTAACAGTGCAGTTAGGCACATTGCTGAAGACATATCATCTTTTGGGCATGAATGGCCTTCCTCCAATGCCCCCAGCATGAGTGATTTATATTCTGCTGCTGGTAGACAAATTATTTTTACAGTATCATGGAACAATACTTGACAGTCCAGAGAAGGGATGGTGCTGAGTAAGTTCAGTTTGTCATTGGTGGATGAGTTTGGGTAAACAGGTATGTTGAAAGAATGCCTTTGTTTAGTGGTACTGTACATGTGATTTTTTTATTTTTTTTTTCTCTCTTTCAGGCAATGTAGTTTGGCTTGATGAGGTGACTGCAGCTCGGGCCTTGTTAAATATGAGCACTATGCCAATAGATAGCAATAGCAAGAAGGGTGACGAGAGTACATCTGCAAAGTCCAAAGCTGGTAATCATCTTCTTTGTTTCTGTTGCATGTTAGACAGGAGAGATTGTCTTTGTATGGACCAGGCAGTTACAAACTGTGTAATACTGGATGTCTGTGTTTAAAGGGCAAAAAGATATTGCAAACTTATCCTTAAAGGGATTGTCCAGGCAAAAATGGACAACCCTTTTAACTTTGTCGGGGGCATTGAAAAAAATAACAAAAACTCATACTCACCTGTCCCCGATGCTCCGGTGTCGTCCTTGCGCGTTCCGGTCCTTCTGCTGAACAGGTCTCTTCCAGAGTTCCGCTGATTGGCTTCAGCGGTCATGTGACTGCTGAGGCCAGTCAGCAGCTTCAGCGGAACTCAGGAAGAGACCCATTCTGCAGAAGGACCGGACTGCGCCGGGAGGACACCGGAGCATCAGGGACAGGTGAGTATGAGTTTTTGTTATTTTTTTCAATGCCCCCGAATGATTTCAAAGTTAAAAGGGTTGTCCAATTTTGCCTGGACAACCCCTTTAAAGAGTTATTTTCAGCCTGTCCAATGACTGCCAAGATGGAAATAACTGCTCCCAATCTTGACCCTTATGGCTGGAATTTACAAGAACAGCTGAACACAGAGGAGAATGGATGCTACAAAAACAGCGTAGCACTGCTGATTTGCACAGTTTCTGTCCTTTATGGGAGTTATGCGAAAAATGCAGAGCAGCACTTCTCGGCTGTTCATGTAAGTCCCTCGTTGGGACTTGGGAACTGTAATTCCCATCTCGACAGCAATTTGCTGAGATGAGAATAACCCTTTAAGGTAGGTTATCTATATCAGATCGGTGGGGGTCTGACACCCAATTGAATGTGAACTGAACTGCAGTAACAAATAGTGTACAGAGTGGTCTGTCTTCATCTGCATACAATGTGTAGTGGCAGCACAGCTGATATTGATGTCCTATCCTAAGGATAGGTCTTCAATATCTCTTGTCTGGACAACACCTTTAAGTAAAGGCAAAGGCAAAACTGCCTAGTATACGACTTGGAGGGGGGAGCAGTGCATGACAGAAACATTTTTGCCTAGTTAGTGTTTCTTTTATTTGTTTTAACTTAAGAAATTGTGTACATTTTTAACAACATTTCATGTACTTTTTTACTTTAATGTTTTGTTTTTTTTTTTCTTTAGAGAGTAGTTAGCATTTTCACAAACTTTGACTTCTCATAGTTACATGTCAGTAGCTTTGATCAGCAGGAAGGTGGGTGCGGAGGCCTCCAATTACCATTTAAACAAAGGGAGAGAGGAGCCCATTTCGGTTCATCTCTCTGAGCAAGTGGTTTACAGGCTCACAGAAAGTCTTTAGACTCCATAGCAGAGCCAAACACAGAACTGAAGGGAGACAGTGCTCATTGGGGGTCTCTGTGCACGGACCACTACCAGTCAAATCTTCTGACATGTCAAGACAATAGCTACTCTTTAAACATACAGTTCTTAGTAACAAGAATATCAATCTCTTGTCCTCTTTGGCAACCCCTATATTGATCAGGTACCTTACTGACTAGCATGTGATTGCATGTGTTACTGCCAGACACACCACTTGGCAGGTTACAGATTAAACAATGCTTAAGTTTTTTTTTTTTCCATCCCAGATAGGTACAATGACAGCTCTGGGGATGAGACAGAAGAAGGTGAAGTAGAAGAAGATAATCCAAGTGATGCTGAAGAGGAGTCTGTAAAGAAGGTTATAAGCACGGTGTGTATTTATACACTTGTTTCCATTATGTACATCTTGTGCAACTGTAGAAAGTATTTCTGTTCATAGGTCGGCTGAATACTGTACACATCTACTGATTCAGATATGGAGACTTTTTTTGGCCCCTAGTCTACATGAACCAGATTGTGCTGTCTCCCTGTCACAGTTGGCTTTATATTGTCACACCCCATAAACTGATAAACGGTGGCTTCTATTTGTGAAACGTCCTGAAAGGGTTGCTTCCATTATAGTCTCTAAAGAAATGGATCGATCAAAGGTTTTTCAGTAACATTACTCGGATAAGGAAAAAGACAGATTTGAGAAAGGAAAATCGTAGAAGATTGAGTGTAGAAAAATATTACACAGTCCATATTATGTCTATTTTATCTTAGGATAGATGTTTATCCAAGGTGGCTTAAATTCACGTATTGTAGATTTCCCAACTACATGTGCTGGAAGTTTATTCCAAGCCTCAGCTACTCTTTCAATAAAAAATCATTTCCAGAAATTACTTCTAATTTCAGATTTTGTCCCCTTGTTCAAATCTAATTTTAAACATTTCTCTCATATAATCTTTACAGGTTTTTTTGTGATGTTTTGTGCATCAAGGTCATGGTAGAGGAGGGTCTTCCACCTGGAAACCCACCTCTGAGCCTGTACAGACTGTCCCCTATTCTGGTGCACATCATCCTTTTATCATCTGAACTTCTTTTTGTAATAGCTGTTTTTTTGGAATATTTTCTCTTTGAATCAACAGTATAGAAAAGCTGGCTAAATGTCTTTTTCTTTTTATACAGATGGACACACTTTCTCAGGCAGAGCAGGATTCCTTAATGAGAAATGATATACGGCTCTCTATTAAAACATTCAAGGGGAACCAACTAGTTATGAGATTTGCTACCAAAGGTATACAAATACTCTTATTCTTCAGACTATACATTCAGGAAATTGTAGTTCATAATAGAACTATAGTGTTTAATATGACAGAGTATTGCTTTGTCCTGGAAATGGAACAGCTTTCTTTAGCAGCGTTGGATAACCCATAGGTAGTATTTTCACTAATGGTCAGAAACAGAATAGCCAGGCACACTGTCTTATTAGTATTTGAGCATTTGTTATCTTTAGGTGCTTTGTCCATGATCACATAATAACTGATTTGCTTTTTCTGCACTCCAGGTAGTTGAGCTTGCTTGTAAGTTTTATTTTATTCCATGTTAGAGCAATATATCATATCATACAGGGTGTAGATATTTTAGGAGCCGAGAGCAACGTTTCGGGTTGTGAGAGCCCTTCCTCAGGCAATTAGAATATGAATATGAAAGCATGACGGCTGCCGCATATCTAGCAAAAATATTTCTCGTGGGGCCCAGGAGAAATGATCCTGGTAAGGAATAAAATAAAACTTACAAGCAAGCTCAACTACCTGGAGTGCTGTCCATCCTTTAATACAAGCTTCTATTAAAATTGGTGGGTTCCAGTCAACCATCGGTGGAATAAGTGCACCCATCTGCAAGCTAAGGAGAGTGCTGCTCACACCAATATTGTATGATTTGCTTTTTCTGATTTGGGTTGTGTATAGTTTTGCAGATTATCTCCATTCAAGTGAATGGGACTAAGCTGCAAAACTGAATACAACCCTTGGTTAAGAGTGGTACTGTTTATGGGAGAAAAATGCACAGCCTTTATCGTACCATTTTGACCTCTGTAATACAGGTTTTGATGGAAACTACACACAGATGACATTAGAAGAAATTTAACGTGTGAGTTAAAGGAATATTCCATGGCATTTGTACCATGCAGAGGCTTAAAATAATAAAATATACCCCCCCCCTCCTTTGGCTGGAGATCCAGCAGAGAGTTACAGTTTGGCTCCCTGGTCTTTGTTGTTCTTCTGCCTACACATGAGCATGTCAGCAAATTGGTAACTGATAGTAATGCTTCATTTGAATAGAACATCACTTCTCAACCAAGGATTGGCTGGATCACCAAAATGTGTGTCAGGAATACCAGAGACTCTCTGTTGGAGTATGACATGGCAAAAAATGTATTGGCGCAACATTTAAAAATAAATACTTATTTTATTTTTCTGTTTTTAAAGTCATTTCTTATTGTGGAGCTGCTGTATGCTTTTTCATTAGCTATGTTATTCCCTTTGATAAGAAGAAGTGATTTAGGTAATAATGAAGCTGCAGACAAGTTTAATTTCCCATTTGTCACTGACAGACTGTTAACAGTGCCTGTATTATGTGACCATAGAGAGCCTTAAAGTTATCTCAGTGTGCGGAATCCTGAAAGCACTCCTCTTAAAGAATACAATTCCTTATTAGTGACACCTGTATTCCGGGGCATTCAGACTAACACAACATTGTGTTAAAACTAATAAAAATTTTAATATACTTGAGGCTTGAACTCTGCAATGTTCTTACACACTGATACTGGGATTCCCTTTTGTCATTACAATGCAGTAATGTTTCATCCATGGAGTCATCACAGCAACAGCCCAGTACTGCCTGTGACCATGGACGTGATGCCCATAGTCACATAACCATTGTGGCGAGTGGTTTGCTGCTATGGTCTCTCTTCTGTGGATGAAACCTCATCATGCTGTGAAGCCCTGTAAAGGTGGCAGAGTTTAAATGGTAAGCATATGATGATAGAAAGTTTGACCTCCCCACTTTTGAAGGTTTAGAAACCCTTAAAATCTTCCTACGTTCCTTTTCAGATAGCCAGTAGAGCTGGGCAACTACATTGACTGTATTCTTTTGAGGGTCCTGGTATTTCCTGTTATGGTTACATTCTATTAGCTTATAACACTTTCCTCAGAATTTACCATGTTTTCAGATTATGATTTTATCACAATAGTTGTAAATATATTGGCTGGTAGAGATTATGTATCTGAAGAAAGATAGTGGTCAGCTGTATCTGTATCCTTCTGTGTAATATTTTCTTGGCACAAGTCCTACATAACAGTAATTTTGCCTAAAATAGTTGCTACCTATTATTCTTGTGTTTTCTAGATGATAAGAAAGAACTGGGAGCCGCACGAAGAAGCCAGTATTACATGAAGTATGGAAATCCAAACTACGGTGGCATGAAAGGAATTCTTAGCAACTCATGGTACTTAATATTTGTGCAGATGTGCTCAGAGACCCTTATTGAGTTGGCTTTTTGTGTTGCTTCCAATCATCTTGCAGATTGGTTGCACAAGTATAGAAATTTGTCCAAAAACCAACCCACGAGCCCTTGTCTTTTAGCATATTTGATCAGATTCCTGTTGATCCCTCTTTTTCACTTGCCAGGCCACAAAAATGACAAAAACTCAATCTCTGGACACATCATTTAATTCAGTTTCCACTTGCAATAGTAGTTTGCTCAGTGCTGATGCAGGTCTAAGGCTCCATGAACAAGTGTTTTGTCAGTGTGCTAACTCCGTTTTTGACTTCTAGCACACTGACCCATTATATTATAATGACCCCATACACAGGACCCGTATGTTATCATGGTCTGTGTATGGGGCCATAATCCCGGGAGCACAACTTGGAACATATCTTATTTCTGTCCTTTTTGTGGCCTAGGCTCCATAATTTTAGAATGAGAGTTTCCCAAGTCTATAAAGACTAAAAAACAGCTCTCTTATATGTATATAGGAAAAGGAGATACCATTCACGCCGTGTGCAAAGAGATGTAACTAAGAAGAGGACGTTCATTGGTGATGATGCACCTGCCTACCAGCATCTTCATTCAGGTAATAGAGGATGTTAGAGCAAGTTAAGATTCTAGAAATAAATTCCACTCTATTGAAGTATTTCTTTCTTTTTTTTTTTTTTTTTGCCTAGTTTAAGTGTTTACCATGGGAAATGCTCCCAGTATATATAATGAATAGTCCCAATATAAAAAGTGGGTTTCTCTTTTGAATACTGACGAAAAAAAAAAGTGGTATTATTTATAGGAGACAAGCATTTAGGGCCTTTGGGCTCTGTAGCTTGGCTCATGGGTTGAATATTTGCCTGATGTGTAGGCCTGGTGAATGTTCCAGAGGAGCCTATAGAAGAAGAGGAAGAGGAAGAAGATATGGATGAGGATGACCGTGTTGTTGTAGAATACAGAGATGAGCTTCAAGCTTTTAAAAGAGAGAGGGAGGGGGCAAGGCGATCTGCAGCTAGCACCTCAGACTCTGATGAAATGGACTATGACCTGGAGTTAAAGATGATCTCCACTCCCTCCCCAAAAAAGAGCATGAAGATGACCATGTATGCTGATGAAGTGGAGTCACAACTGAAAACAATCAGGTAAGAGTCTGCCTGACATGTGAAACGTGGTTACAAATAAGTAGTTGTTTATTAAAGTGAACCCCAAAGTATGAATACGTTCAAGAACGTGATCATGGATCCCTTGATAAGGAAGTCACAATACAATTCATGTGTTTCTTTACTATGTTACGTAACCACTGACAATATAGTGAGATGATTAACAGCCTTTACATGCAGGAATAAGTGGGAAGAACAATTGTTATTATGCAAGGGAATGTGATACCCGCAAACACTAACTTTTAGGCCTGCATTAAAATGATGTGATCAGCCAGCAAACAAATGTTTATGGAATGATCAGTGGGAATGTTTATATGGGGCAATTGTCAGGAACAGCTGTTTAGATGAAAATTTCTAGGACCGCTAGTTCCCGATAACTGCTCCATCCAATTTCACTGCTGATCAGTCTGCAAGCAAGCAATCTCTTGTTTCATGGCTGATTTCATATTTAATGTAGCATAAAATATACAAGATTATCTGCGGCATATTATCCTGTATAAACTGCGATAACAGCTATTGTTTCTCTCCCATATACTTTACATCAGCTTGTGTAGTAGGCCTGTACTAGTGTCGATCAGCTCTCGCTCTGCCCTTGGATTCGTGCATCCTCATAAGACCCTACAACAGACTTCATTAAATTAATAAGGGGGTACCTAAAGTCATTATGGTGGCAGCAGGCTTCATACAGGGAGGAGCTAAACTAAATAGTTACATATACTGTAAATGCAAGAGGGCAAATCTAATGAGTAGAGATGAGCGAATCGAAGCTGACGAGGTGGAATCCGAATTTCAGGAAATCTTTGATCTGAATTTCAGGAAATCTTCGATTTGCATCGATTCCGGATTTCCTCACGCTTCGATGTATTGAATCGCACAGCTCCGATCGGGGGTTTTAACCCCTTGGATGCCGCGGTCAAACATGACCGCAGCATCCAAGGGGTTCCACCATGCTACCTGTCCCCCTTGGCACTCTCCGTGGTGATTTAAAAAAAAATAAAAAAAAAATACTGATACTCGCCTGTCCTGGGCTCAGCATTAACTCTGGAGTCGGTGACTGAGGTCCTGCTCCCCAGGCTTCACTGCTGGGGCTTGTGATTGGGCCCCAGCGGTCACGTGAAGCATGTTGGCATAATGACGTCATCAGCCCCCACATGACCGTTGAGGCCCAATCACAGGCCCCAGCAGTGACGTCTGGGGAGCAGGACGTCAGTCGCAAGGAAGAAGAAGAGGAGCGAGGAGGACGCTCAGCCAGCCGGATTCCGAGGAGAGGTGAGTATAAGTGTTTGTTATTTTTAATCACTTCCTCTGGGCCTCTGATTATTATATCGCTGCTTCAATAGGTATATTCTGCAATACATGTGTATTGCAGTGTATAGGAGGCTGTCAGCCCGTGCAGATGCATAGGCTGACACTCTCCATTCAAGGCAGGATCAAACAGGTATGCAGAGGGACAGCGATGGGGCAGACCCAGGGTCACTGGTCAGACCTCGGCCTGCCGAATAAGAGTAGCGGCACCCCCCAAAAACGTCGCGGGGGGGGGGGGGGGGGGGCGATCGGGACCCCAATATATAATAAAACCCCTGAGATGCCGCAGTCATGTTTGACCGCGGCATCTCAGGGGTTAACACCCGTGATCAGGGCTCAGCTCAGACTGGGGGTGTTAGAGGACAGTGTTAGTTGTTACATTTGGCTGACACCCGCAAAGCAGGCTGCGCACACAGTTTCTGTGTGCACACCATGCTTCCGCCGTGGATTGCGGGAAGTCCTTCCTGACAGTGCCTTACTATTAGGGCAGATGTCGGGAAGGGGTTAACGTGATTCGCTGTGAATTAATTCGGATAGAATCGAATTGTTTTAGAAACTTCGGAGAATCAGTCGAATCGAATTTTTGAAAAATTCACTCATCTCTACTAATGAGCATGTAGAACTCATAAATGCAGTGAGTCAAAGAAACCTAATACGAATGGTGTGTTCATGGAAAATGTTCTTTCTTGTCTTCTAAAGGTATTTTTATATGTTTGTTTTTGAATTGCATTGCATTCTGGGAGTGTAAATGGAACAACACAATGTGTCATTGAATAATAAACAGTTAATAGCTTCCATTATTTCCCTGTACAGGAACTCGATGAGATCAGATTCAACTAGTAGTGTGAAAAACCGAATTGGAAGTAAAACCTATTCTGAGAAGCCAGCTGACATCCGGCTCTTACTGGAAGAGAAGAGACAGAGTGGCACAAGTAGACAGGCAACTGGTGTAAAATCAGGTAGGACAGTCTAATTGTGCATACAGTAGTGTTATGTTCCAAACTGCTGCTGCTTGGAGGCGTACATCAGTTGTGACCAGACTGTACATTTCAGGAGGGTTCTTGTTTCTATTTTATTTGTACTGGAGGGAAGATACAATCTTCTTATCTGTATAGAGAGGATAATTGTCTTATTGGGAGTCCCACCACTGGCACCCCACCAATCATGAAAATGGGAGTCCCATGTTTCCCATTTGGAACAGTGGTTATGCACACGCTCAAACTGGGCCATAGGTGAACAGGTGAATCCCCTGGAGGACCTCTGAGCCAGGTGTGGGCCCCCAGCTCACCCTGGTGTGGCACAGTACACTCATTGTACTTCATACAAATACTCATCTAAACAAGGCTATGCATTGGTGTAATATTATGGGTAGATTACTTGAGAAACCACACCGTTTATTTGTATATATTGTATTGGGCAGCTGGGATGGCATATAGGTGCAGAGTCAGGCCAACCAGGCCCAATCTTCTAAATTACACTACAGGGGCCCCAATTGTCTTGTCTGCTGCTGTGTGGGCACATATTTGACTCACAAAGCTAACTGGGCTCCAGATCAAGGCAAGAGCCTGCCAAAAGGCTACTGAAAATATCCTAGAATAGAAACAGTCAGAGGCGAGGGCAAGGCAGGTAGCTGCTTCTTAAAAAATAAATAAATAAACAAATTACATTGCATTTTAGAAATGTGTGCATGTATAGTAGCTGTATAGCAGGCCCTAAGCAACCCAATCTAACTCTGGTTGTGCAATGTCTGATGCCACTCAGTTCAACACTTGAGATATCAGTACAGCTCTTGCCTATCTCTATCAGTCCCTAAGATCAAACATGGTGTTGGTCATTTCATTTGGATTGGTCATGTGACAAGTGGCATTCAGTGAGCAAAATGGTTATGCAACATTAAATGTGTGCTAACTCACACAACCATATTTGGCAGAATATTGAGGACACCGTCCAGACATGGAACAGCTTAACAGTTGGTTACTGAGCAGAGTTGTATTATAGAGTCTATTTTGCATTCCCCTATGCAGATGTACGACAGCGGCTTGGAAAAAGACCACATTCACCTGAACCAAGGAAGATTGTGAGTAAGACGCCAGAATCCCGCAGAGAACCCATTTCTGATGTGCACAGCCGGCTTGGTGTACCAAAACAAATGGAAGGGAAGGGACTCTATTCTGACAGCAAAGAGAAGAAAACAGGTTAGAAGTTCACTGCTGAAACTGATTGTCCCGTACATATGAGGTTTAACCTTTTCATTGCCAAGAAAGTTTGGAAGATGGCATGATTTTTAAAAATTAGGGCTTACATCAAATTAAAACCCAGATTATTAGCTTTCAATTCCAAGGCTCTAACTCTGCAGTATGAGACATGCAGACGTCATTTGAGGTCAGGGAGCAGGATAAAACGTTCTACCTCCTGACTCTGTATTATTTAGGGTGGGCACAATGTGCAAGTGATGCTGTTACCTCTTTCCCTATACACCCAGCCAATGACCGTGAGAAAGAAATGTGAGAGGATATGTGCTCTCTGGCTGTGTTTTGGAATGGTTTTTTGTTTTTTTTTTTGTACTAAAGGGGTGAGGAGATGAACTGTTGCATATGAAATCACTCCCTGTACCTAATTAAAGTATTTGTCTTCATGGCTGATGTTTACTGGCTTCTGGATCAAGGAGATTTTTTTTGTCTTTTTAGTTCAGGTGATTGCATGAAGATATCTGCATGCTGACATATATAAACTGTACATATCTTTTACCTTTAGGTGGTTTTGTGTATCTAAGGCCTTATTCACATGACCGTGAAAAACAGCCGTTTTAGAAAAAATGAGTGAATGGAGATCTTCATATGTCTGTCTGTTTTTTTTTTTGACAGACCATTTTACAAGGACCTTTTTGTCCGTTTTGACATATGCAAAAATATACATGTGATTATACCCATAGACTTTCATGAGCTTTAAAGTGGCTATTTTTTGCTGTCATACAAAAAACAGAACTGTTGTGTTCGTAAGGCCTAAAGCTTATATTTTTACAGCATGCCTTCTTTCTTTTAGACTTTTCACTGCAAATTTCACTTTTTGCAGTGAAGTAGGTGAAATCCTGGGCAAATTAAAAGCATATTATATCAGAACATTGCATGAAGTTAGATCAACCTTGTGGTTTTTTATCTATTACAGGAGGTTTGTGGAATCGATTAGGAACAGCCCCAAAAGACAAAGTCAGAACTGCAGAGAAGGGACAGAAGGTCAGTGCAGCTCCAGAAGAAGATGACACTGTGCTGCAGCAAGCTTGGGGAGCTTTAATCAAAGAGAAGGAACAGATTCGGCAAAAGAAGAGCCGCCTGGACAACTTGCCTTCCTTACAGATTGAAATCAGCCGAGAGAGCAGTTCTGGCTCCGACACGGACTCATGATAAAGATGATAGACTTGTGTTTCTTGGGACAATGGCTTCCTGTAGCATGGCAGCAACTTGAAAATGTGCCGCTCCTGCCTTTCAGACGATTGTTTTATACTGAAGCTGAGACACCAATAGTGGCAGCGGTGTTCTCAACAAGGCTCTACAAAATTCATGTCTCGGTTTGCCCGGGGATTAAAGTGTATTGGTTATTATGAAGAGTTTCCTTTTTTATATCTTATGTAAACTTACTGTGAATAAGGATAAAACACGTTTGTTTTTTAATTTTTTTTTTTTTTATTTGGAGGGGACAGGTTTTAACCTTCTGGACATATATGCCTGCCATTATGTCTGCTATATAACTTCCAGTGCCTATGGGCTGTAATCATTGGTTGTACATCTTCATCCTGAGTAAATGTGTGCTCCATCTACAATATTTTGCTTTATTTAAAGCCTTATTGGTTATGTGATGGCATTTTTATCTTCTAGATATTTCCTTGTTGTACTGTTAGATAGGGTGATACTTATCTGATCACTGGGACCCCAGCGATAAGGAGAGTGGAATCCGCAAGTGTCTGTCCCCAAGTGCCCCATGTGAATAGAGCACTGGGGCATGTGCCTGGCCAGCGCTTCATTCAGTCCCATCTGGAGAGCTGTTTCTGGCATAGTAATGGAGTAGCAGTCAGGCATGTGCACCACTAATTCGCATGGGGCTCTCAGACACTTGTGTACCCCTATTCTTGTGATCACGGGGGGTCCAAGCAGTTAGACCCTCAATGATCAGACATAAATGTCATTAGTGAAAACCTCCATATGTTTATTTTAATATAAATGTGTTTTTTTTTTTTTCCTTACCAAACACATTTATCCCTTCTCCACAGGACAGGGGATAAATGTGTGCTCCCTGGAGGTCCAACGGCTGGGGCCCCTAGTGATCGGAACAACAAGGGCCCCACCAGCTCCTCGAAGTGCCCTATGTTAAAGGAGAGGCAATGCACATGCTGGACTGCAGCACCATTAGCTTCTGTAGAACTGCAGGAGACAGCCACCCTGAAGTGCCATAGAAATGAATGGAGCCCTGGCCAAAAAGTACACAACTGCTCCATTCTCCTGGGTACTTCAGGGAACTTGTATGTTTCTGATAGCTGGAGGTGGTCAGACCACCAGCGATCACAAGTTTATCCCCTATCCTGTGACGGAGGGATATCAAGATAACTAAAAACCTGACCATCACCAGTAATTGTGATTAAAAAAGGTATACACGTCTAATTTATGCACTGACCCTTTCAGCACTGACTTTGCGATCCTTATGACTGGGTTTTGTTTACATGGCTATGGCAATGATATGCCTGTTTATCCAATGTGACTGCTGTAGCCAAGTAAACCAAGCCTGATGGGGAGATCCAGAATGGCAGCAGGGGATAAAATGGGCGAGTTGAGCTTCTTTTCTTTATTTATTAGAATTCTTGACTTTGGGCAATTTTTTTAGTTATCTTGGAAATCCTCTTTAAGTCCCCCCCCCCCCCATGTATAGTGATGTTTTACTTTGTTTTTTCTTGCACGACTGAGATGGCGTAGTGCTTTCCACTGTCCATTATCCAATATCCTATAATAGACCTGTCCTTAGGATAGGTCACCAATCTTAGATGTGCTAAGGTCTCACAGCCAAGACCCTTCCCCGCAGATATGCTGTTTGGGGACAGTGTGGCTCCTGACAATGTTTACATGCCGGGAGCCACGCTGCTCACTCACCGCATGATTTGTACTGGCAGGTTTTGGTACTGCAGCACTCCCCCATAGACTTCAATGGGTAGTCTGTAGTGGACATGTGCTTTCTATGGAAATGCAGCACCTCATTTATATGATTGCAAAAGAATCTTCACACAGTATGTTCCAGTCCAGTATGTTACCAAGATGTATTAATAGGAGGAACAGGAAGCACCAACACGATGGGAATGCTGTATGTACAGCTATGGCAGAAGACTAACACTGCTGAGGATTGATGTAAAAATGTATTCAACATATCCCAGTGACAACAAAACAAGGCCGATTAATCTTAGCATGTAGAAGGTACATGTTCATGTTGGGAATATATATGTGGCAAGGGCACGCTATGTGTATGGGATTTGGTATATCATTTCTTTTCCTCTTAATGAAATCCACACTTCTCATGAGCAGCGGCAGCTTTGGACCATTGTCTGACTTTTAATCTTAGTGTTACTAATCTTTCACCAAATTTCCATAAATCAACAGTACAATGTGTGCGTGTGCACATCAGGAATAATGCTATTTCTGGCCATTGTATGACTTGTATTATGGATTTTTTGCAGTTTCCCCTCTGCAGGGTCAGATTTTCAGTTGTCCCTAAGCCAGTTGGTGGAGACTAGTTGCTATGATGTAGAGGAGAATCTGTTCTCTAAAACTCTCACTCAGAAGCACCAGCAGGATCATATAGGACATTATAGAGAAGTACTGACCAGCATTGATGTGAATAAAGCACTTGGTGTGAGATAGTGGTGTCCTACTTGGCCCCTGAAGTCTCTGTGTATTAGTCTCTCCACCCTCACTCAACTCCAGCTCAGCCCTTCCCCTTATTAATAACTCTGTTTAACCACTTCACGACTTGGTCATTTTCCCTGGTTCACAATCAATCACATTTTTGGGTTTTTGGTATATGCAGTTTTGAAGGCTATGCTGCATCTGTCTGTTTTTCAGAAAGAGGCAGCTGAGTTAGTAACAAATGGTGCAAAGCTGAAAAATCTTTGTGCCATTTGCTAAGTCAAAATGGTCTCCATCAGGATCCCTGAATGGACTGTTAGCAACCGTTTAAGTAGAGATTTCAGAGTAAATGTCAGTTCGGGAGGAGCAGCAAAACACCCAGATAAGGTATTTATAAGATAAGGTAATGTCATTCAGTCCGCTTTTATTATCTTCTGTCAGGAACAGAACGTATCTGTTACATTATGGATAACAACAGATTGCATTGACTATAATTAGGTTGTCATTTTCCTTGATGAAAAAGCAGCACTTACATAACTTTTACCCATTATTTTTGTCAGAAATTGCACTCTTGACAGAACCTCCAATGCAGGTGTGAATGTAGTCTATATAGACAAGCATTTTTCCCTAATAAAATATCACTGTTTTTTTATATTTGCTTTTATTGATTTTTGAAAAGTTAGTGACCATTTGATAAAATTGGAAGATCGATGAGGACCACATACAGTCCTGCTAAACAAACCTTGTCTACTTTTCTTGCTGCCATATTGGTTACTTGTGAGAAATGTTGCAAATTATTGTGCAAATATGACGCACTATAGTTTGCAACTTTTTTTTACACGACTTGCACAAATTGTTTGATATGTTCCGCTAATTACAATTAGATTTTTGCTGGGTTTTCAGAATTCATCAGACTGTGGCTGTGGTGTTTTTCATGGCAGGAGCAAGGTACCTCAGTGGTTAGCACTGTTGCCTTGTAGCAGTGGAGTACAGGCTTTGAATCCAGCCAGGGATAACCTCTTGCAAGGAGTTTGTATGTTCATCTCATGTTTGCTTGAGTTTCCTCCGAGACTTCTGATTTAGAAATGTGTATTTGTAATTTTTAAATATTTTTTAAGGTATGCTAAAAGAACCTGTTGAGTTCTATCGAGCATGCCAAAGACATACTGATATGAAATTTATTAGATTGTGAGCCCAACTTGGGACAGTGAGTGATGACAATATCTGTAAAGTGCTGGGAAATATGTTGGTGCTATGTAAGTAATATAAAAATAAAATTTTGTTCCATAGAATTTAAGAGGTTCTTTTAGTATACTTTAAAAGACATGTAAAAATATGCATTATGAAAAATCAGTTATAGCTTTACACTAGGTTCACATCGGAGGACCAGAACAATGAATCGGTGGGCCGCTACAATAGCGGTAACACATGGAATCCAACGGACCCATTGACTATAATGGGGTCTGTCTGGTGTCCACCTTTTTAAAACTGAAAGCTGCTGAGGATATGGTCCTCCGTACAAGAATTTTTCTTCCGCCTAACACTGCGATGGAGTCTCCAACAGACTAGTGTAGCCTTAGATTGCTCTCCACTTTTTTTGTTTTTTGATGTTTAAAAATAAAAAATAATAATATATATATATATATATATATATATATATATATATAATTATTATTATATATTTTTTTTTTCAATTTTTGTGAGCCCAGCGTTTCTAAAGGTCTGATTTACATGAAGACAGGGCCACACATTTTAGCGACCGCATGTGGCCAACTATCTAGCTGCCCACGGTGGCCAATGACTGCAATGAGTTTGTCATTACCTATCAGGCAGCCACTGATTTACTGCAAGCAGTTGTCACATCTAGGGACATCTGCAGCCACAAGGATGTATACAACTCATTGTATTTCTCTACAAAAAGTCTCTGCGTATCCAAAGCCTAAAACTGAAAACCAGGCCTGACCAGAAAACTTTTGTACACTATGTAGTAGTCAGATGTTATCTTTATTAGTTTTGTAATGGCAGGTAGCCTAGGTTTGAAATGACAGAATTGCACATAAAAGGAACACAGTATTGTGACAACAGATATTATTAAAAAAAAAAAATTGCAATAAAAATTATACTCTGGAAAAAAGGCCACAAGTAATGAGTTCTCACCTGATTTTCGGTTTCCGAGCTCAGGCATTAAAGGCAGAGACTGGTTACCTGAAGGAATTGGTTATTCAGGAAAGTACATAACAATTCTAGTTGCTTCAAATTTACATGCAGATGTACATGTAGTAGATATAAACCTATTCACATTTCTACATAGTCATATTGCATTATACCACCATTTTCTCTTAAGGAGAAGCTCAATTACAAAGGCATCAACAGATCATAGAGAGAACACTGCTATAGTTGTGTTTTACATGCAGGGTAATTGCTTCTAACCTATATAACCCAATGACAAGATCTTAATGTTGAGAGTCTGGATATTACACAACAAATAGATCCTACTGAAACAAGCTAATATCACCACAGGCCTTAGGTTCCCCAGACAGCATCTGAATGAAACTTTTCCTTGTTGCACAAAACCATAACCTATTACTGCAATAGTGGGCATAATACTGGAATACTATGGTGCGGTATATATCAATATGTAATTACCAGGGCCATTTCCGGTGGAAGGCAAGGACTGAGCAAGAGGTTTCACAAATGGTCTGGCAGTATTCATCAAATTCTCTGTTTACCTGTATAGTGACCTGTATGGAGGTTTCATTCCAATAGCATGTGTCCATGCCGTGCTTTCATCTGGGTATAGAGAAGGTTCAGCTTGATATTTTGGAGGAATGACTTGAAAGATGAAGCTTGGTGGAGGGTAAGTAAACTATTGTAGGACGCCATAGTCTAAACCCTTCACTCTTCCAGGCTATTAACCTCTCCACTAACCTAGACCACCAGGAAAGCAGCCATTAACATCTAATGATCTTAACCTAGACAACCAGGTGAATGGTCGGTCATTACTCCTTCACAACCCTAAATCATGAGTTAGATAGACATGAAATCCTTTACCACTAGGGAAAGAGTCATACCCCGCAACCTTTCCTATTCCAGGAATTAACCCTTATGCCCAGTCACTCTGTCTGGAAAAGAATGACACATGCGTTCTGAGTCCTCACAGCACTGAAACTGCAGTTTACACTTTTACATGGAAATGATCAAAAGCGACAGTACTGTGCAAAGGATTTAGGTGTGAAAAAAAGGTTGCAAAGTAAAAATGCTTTCAAAAACATACATGCTCATAGTTTATTTTTGTCAATAAATGAAATTAAGTGAATCAACAAAAAAAAAAATCTATAATCAATATTTAGAGTGCTCTTTGGAGGAGGAGTCCTGGAAGTGATGATATGGTCCTCACAGAGCCCTGATCTCAGCATCATCCAGTCTGTCTGGGATTACATGAAGAGGCAGAAGGATTGGAGCAAACCTACATCCACAGAAGATCTGAGGTTAGTTCTCCAAGATGTCTGGAACAGCCTCCCTGCCAAATTCCTTAAAAAACTGTGCACAAGTGTACCTAGGAGACTTGAGGGAAGACAAAGGGTGGTCACACCAAATATTTATTTCTCTTTTCTTCAGTAAATTTTCTTAATTGACAAAAATAAACTATTAACACTTCTATTTTTGAAAGCATTCCAACTTTGTTATTTTTTTCTACACCTTCCTAAAACATTTGCACAACACTAATATATATATATATATATATATATATATATATATATATAATGTGTAAAATAAATGAGGCACACATGAAGTTACTAACAGTTAAAGAACTCCTTGGTGAGAGCCTATTGCAATAGTTTCTATGTCAAGACTTTCTTTATCAGTCAAATGTTTTATTATGATCTAAATGTCTAACTTAAGTGTAACCAAAAAGATATAACAAAGTTTGGGAGAAACTGCAGTGTTAACACAAGAAACACTGATGGAAGTAGTACATTTATATATGAGGCCAAAAAACCTCACAGCTCACCACACTGCATATTGATCTACAACATGCTGTCCTCCTGTTGCATCTGTAGAAATAGACGTTTCTGGAATTGTCAGGGTTCTAAATGAACGCATATTCTGTATTATCTTCATACTAATCTCAATGGACATACTTACTATACCAAAACTGTACAAAAGCAAACTAAATCTTTTCTTCGTAGTAGCTACAAAATCATTCATTTAGCTCTACTAATAGCTAATACATGTCACGTAATTTACAATATGTTCAGAAATATTAAAGTGACACTTCACTTTTGATTTACCTTGGTTATATGGTCAATAAAAGTAAAAGCCAGTATCCTTCTAATATTGCATTTTTGCAATAGAGTGAAAAAACTGTTAGTTCCTGGAAACCATCATCAAGCAGAATAGCTTGTGCTGACAGATCGTTATGGACACTTATCCCCTATACACAGGACAGTGGATAAGTGTCTGATCGCTGGGGGCCCGATCAGCATCTGGGGGATGGGGGGTGGAAAAGCCTCTGTGTGAATGGAGAGCCAGTGTGCTAGTCTGACTGGGGCTCCGTTCACTTCTATGGGGCTTTTGGGAGATTTTCAGTCCTTAGTGCTCCTGATCACTAGGGGACTTATCATTTGGGTCCCCAGCGATTGGACACATATTCCCTGTCCTCTGGTGTGGTGCGGCACAACCCCTTTAACACATGAACATTGAAGAATTGTGTTAATATATTATTATTGATTTATTTTACCTCCTGATCATCCAGGTCAGAACATCAAGAATCACATCTGCATTAATGGATAATATCTATTATTCTGTCCTGCATTGGTAGAACTTACTGGATGCACTTTATTATTATTTGTATCCAGTAGGTTGGTTCTATCCCTGGGCTATTTTTGCAGTGTAACAGTATTGACTGGCTATTGCTTTATGTGTGAGGGCCTATAAATGTAGTTTTAGGGGAACAGTGCTTTTTCAAGAATGTCCTAATAAGAATTAATTCCATTACTTCCTGTCTTAGAAAAAGCTTATAGCATTAAAGGATTTAATGGATCTACTTACTCCTAAGTATGGAGTAACAAAGTCTCTATAACTACCTTTCCTGGTGTGACACCATATGATGGACCCCTTTACGCTATTTTGTGTGGTTTTATATGATTTTGAGTAAGCCTACATTTAAAAAAAATACACAGATAAATAACAATTACAGCTGAGTAATATATACAGAAATCTTCTCTGCGTTTCCCAGGAGTTCAGCCATGTCCTCCTTCTCCTCACTGTCCTGAGTCTGGCTGTAAGACAACTAGCTGAAGCAGGAACCCCCTTTCTGTGCCCTGTCTGCAGTAGGATAAAAAGATCATTAAAGGGAGCATGTCACATCCATAATTCCTCCCAAACCAATAATAGTGTTATTTAGGGGTCTTTAATAAGAGCAGAATTCTATATGTGTGGTTGCAAACTGCTAGATATGCATATCGGCCTGAGGCTGATTGGATTCTGGCTAATCCCATCCACACATTGCAGAAAAAATTCTGCAGTGGAAGTCGCAGCATGTCATTTATATCTGTTTATATCCGTATTCCCCTTCACAGGTCATATGACGTCACTTTCATCAGTTAAGTAAATGGGCTGAGCAGAAATACCAAGCACAGTAGCTGTAGAAATGTACAGCGCTGTGCTTGGTAAGAACTGAGTAGGCTGAAGCATTCACCTGAATGCTGCAGCCTCTTCAAACAGCTGAGCTGAGTGTCTGACCCCTGCTAGTCTTTAATCCTAGGAACAGGTCATCAGTTATTTAAAGGGAACCTATCATAGTGACTTTTTGGACATTAAAGAGAACCTTTCACATCCTCACGTATATGCGGTTTTACATACCGCTAGAAAGCTGACAGCACGCTGAATTCAGCGCACTGCCGGCTCTCCCGTTACATGCCCTGGGGCTGGAGATATCGGGGGTCTAAATTTCACCGTTCACTGTCAGAAGGGCGTTCCTGACAGTCTAGCTGCGCTGTGAGGAACGCCCTCCCTGACAGTATTCCTCCATAGACTTGTACTGGGGAGGCATTCCTTACAGCTCAGCGTCATCGCTGAGAAGCGCTATAGACGAGTACAGAGAGAGGGGGCGTTCCTTATAGCCCAGTGATGACGCTCAGCTGTGAGGAATGCCCTCCAGTACAGGGCTATGGAGGAATACTGTCAGGGAGGGCGTTCCTCACAGCGCAGCTAGACTGTCAGGAACGCCCTTCTGACAGTGAACGGTGAAATTTAGACCCCCGATATCTCCAGCCCCGGAGCATATAATGGGAAAGCCGGCAGTGCGCTGAATTCAGCGCGCTGTCAGCTTTCTAGCGGTATGTAAAACCGCATATACATGAGGACGTGAAAGGTCCTCTTTAAACCACCCACAGGCTCTTACGGACCAAGGGTTCAGTGTCACAAATAGACCTCTTTTAATGGCATCTGTGTCATCATTAAAAATAAAAAAAACATTTATATGTACTGGGTTCCTGTACTCCCGGCATTGATGCAGTTCTTCAAGTGAAGTGAAGCCAGTGATGTATGCGTGCGCATCGAAGCCAAAGTGTACTCCTCCAGCTTCACTGAAGAACTGGCGCCAGGAGCATCAGAGATGAGTCTGATGCATCTCATCGGACTCATCAGATCCCAGCCCCTCCATCTAGAAGTTACACTGCACTCCTTGCACTTAGTATCTGTTTCTTCACAGATACTGGCTGGTGACGGGCTCATACAGCTTCAGTTACATAACCTTTTCTATTAAAAGATGGCTGGACCGTGGTAGCAAACAAGCCCTCTGACCTCTTGTGTCCCCCTATCTCCTCATAGAATGTAAGCTCTTGCGTTCACTCCTATTGTTTGATTTGTTTATTTGTCACATCATAATGTCGCATATTGTCTGTTCATGTGTCCTCTGACTTGTAAAGTGCTGCGGAATATGTTGGCGCTATATAAATAAAGTTATTATTATTATTCATCTATAGATCTATTTGGGACACTAAACCCTCAGTCCATAAGGACCTGTGGCTGGTTTAGTGTCCCAAATCAACCTGACAGGTTCCCTTTAACCTGATAAACCCCTTTAAGCAATTGCTGCAAGACAATATTATCACACTAGCATGCATTGATGCTAAAAGCTAGGAGAGGAACACATCTTTAAGTCACTTATGTTCCAGAAGATGCATGGCACAAATATACACTGCTGCTGTGTCTATAGTCAACCATGTTTTCAGTCATATATTAATATGTCTTCCATAGACTTTTATGTACGGGAAGCACACATACTGGACTACTTTTATGCTGTAATTGGTCAGCATTGATGATGAAACTTTTATACCATATTTAGTCCATATACCAAGTCTATTCTGGATATGTCCACACAGGATGGGTACACTGCAGATTTTCACTCACAGGAAGCCCACATTGAATTTGCCAAAATTTCTCCATGACAATAAACACCTGAAATGGTGTGGGGTTTTTTGCAGCAGAATTTCTTGTGTAATTGCTGTAGGCATGCAATGCAAAGGGCAAGTTCATGATGGAAAATCCACTGTGTGTATGTCCTGTGTGGTCGTAACCTAAACGTGTACATGGTTCAACTGTACATAAAGGAAGCACCCTGAAAAAGATGAAGATGTAGGCATTGAGAGAGCACGCAGGCAGCAAGACATACAGACCCTATCTTAGTCCATGTATTTGGTGTAACTCTGCATTGTTTTTGAACGTGTCCAAGATTTAAGAAGAGTACCTGGAAATGTACTGATCTGATCACTGCTTTGCAGTTGTTCAATGAATACTCTGCTCTGAGCAAGACGGAAACCGATAACAGCCAGTGCTGCAAGATAACACTGGATGTGAAGTTCTGGATACTACACACATGGCTTTTACAGTACTCTTCCGAAGTCTGAAAAAAGTGTTTAGTGGATATATGTCATCTCACATTGCAATAATTTTGCTCTTCATCTTGTTGTTTGTAAATGCGGCTTTGGATAGTATTTTCCAATGTAGGACCTTCATGTAGTAAGGCTGTGTTTGGATCTCATCCCTGGGTAACGTGGTTTCTCTGTTCTGAGAAGGCTGAATACAGTTTAAGGAAATACCAAGCAGAGAAAAAGGTAGTATTTGAGGAGGACAGTGGTTAAGGGGTTCACATCCAATAGGCCAAGGGACACAAGGATTTGCAGGAATATCCTGCAGGTACAACTGTCAATAAGTCTGGATCTTCCTATGGACCTTACTACTTTTCTCCTAGTGGCGGAGAGCCATCTAGGCTGTTCTCAGAACCAACAGAAGAATCCCGAGAGGAGCGCCCTTGTAAGAAGCGGATAATCTTCTCAATAGTTGCATCTTGGTACTCATGTGACCACCTGGAAAAAAAAAAAGAAAATGCTTGAGTGTTGGCCTACCACATGATATTGCTATTTTTTGCTTTTTAGTGGGTGTAGCAGTTTTGAAGGTTGGGAGTTTGACTCCATTGATGAAGGAGCTTCCTGTCAAATGGAATCAGACCCCTCAGCTATCTTCAGCAATCCCATGAATGGAGTTGTAGTATACTTGAATACTGCTGGATTCATACAGAAGGAACAGGACACCCGTTCTTGTGACTGGCGAGGTTCTCAATGGTCTGACGCCACCAATCAGACACTAATCACTGGGGTTGCTTTGCTTTCCTCTGGATCACACTACGATTGTAGAAAGATCTGTAGCTCGATCCACATGCTGTATTGTGCAATGTGGCCAGCATCTGCAGCCCCGCTCACCCTTGGCAAAAGAGTGTTTACTCTGAACAGCAAATGGCCATTGGCCACCATAGTACAGCATGGCTTCAGACACAGTGGTGGAAGTGGCACTGGTCCCACTCTGTGTACAGCTTTATTGTTCAAGTCATTAGAAGTTATTTCTATTTAAAGATTCTGGAAATCTTTTGTGCCTTAGAAGTAGTAATGGTAAGGCTTACTTGATGCCATTGAACTTTAACACGGCTCTCATATCTTCAGGGAGGCTCATTGGGTCTGGCCATTCAAAGTGATCTGTGACTGGCACAATATTCTTCCCACAGTTCAGTGCTGTGACAATCTCCTGTAACAATATGTGTACATAATTCACATGGTAAGGGACAAGACAAGATAGTACAAATCATGATCCTCATTCTTGCAGACGTTTATTTAATTTATTTATATAAGACATAACTTAGTAATTAGATTAAATAAATGAAGTATTTTATATGTGTTGCCACTTACAAGGAGCCAATGATTACATTTTTGGAAAGTAAACCATAATGTTATAGTCTTAATACTTTTCTAACCATATCCCTATTAAGTACCTACTAGGACTAAAAAAGAAAGATAAGAAAAAAATTAATAAAATGAGTAAAAATATTTAAAAGAAAAAAAATCCCCAAAAATAGCATTTGTCCTATTCAAATATACATTATTATGTACAAAAACAATACATATTTAATATCATCATGTCTGTAATGACCCTTCCTAAAAAATAAATAAATGATAAATAATCCAAAAGTTGTACGTAAGCCAGTGAAAAGTACCAATGAAAAGTACAGCTCGCCCTGCAAACAACAAGATTTCAACTAGGTCCATGGAAAAGTAAAACTGTTAAAGTCCTCAGACAATAGCAATGCAAGAACATGATTTTTTCCATTGTACTAAATGAGTAAAACATTAAAAAAAACTATAAATTTGATATTAGGCATTCTGACGTGCAGAATAAAGTTAACATGTTAAATTGCACAAAATTTTAAATGAAAAAAACTGTGCTGGAATTGGTGTTTTTGTTTCATCTCCCCAAAAAGAGTTAATAAAATTTAGCCGATAAGGTGTGGGCACCCTAAAATGAGTCCAATGAAAAACTATAACACATCTAGCAAAAAGCAAGCCCTCAAATAGTTTCAACTATAGCAAAATCGCTTTTAGAAGATGACAATGAAGAAAGGGAAACGGAAAAAACTGTTGAGTCCTGAAGATCAAAACTGGCAGCATCCTTAGGGTGTAAAGGGTTTACGTATGAGTGTATAGGCGTATGAGTGTATAGGCGTATGAATGTGCATCAGTCTGCTTAGCATCTCCTAGTGCATGACACGCTGCCTGCAGATACCTGACAGGTTTCTGAAAGACAGAAATTCTGAAAAGGTAAAGGATAATAAAATATTCTACGTAAATGTCTTGTGAACATTTGACTTACTTTGTGCACCCAATCCTTGCATTCAATGTCTCCCATGCATTTATCCAAACATCCAGCAGAGAGGACTAGGACAAAGTTTCTAGCACTGATAACACTTTGTATTAACTTGTCCTCAAACTTTCCTGCCTCCAGTTTCTCCACATCAATGAAGGCACTGAAGCCGTGAAGATACAAGTGTACCTTGAGGAGGCTGTCATAATGCAAAGACATACAAATGACAATTGGTAAGTGAGTTAGAGTGCACAACATTAAAACATTGAAAAGTAGCATCGGAACAGCCTTGGGCTGCACACTTGGTCGTGTGCATGAAACTTTATTAGGTGTCTAAAAATAAGCCTGAAAAAGTTACAAATGCTAACAGATAAAAATAAGCACTATTCATCCCTATATTCCCATGACTCTGAAGCTCAGGTGTCCCCACGGTCTTTTTTTTTTTTACAAGCGGCGAGCACGTTATCTCTGCAGCCAATCAGTGGCCTCAGCATTCATGGGTCATACTACCGCATCATCAATAAGGGATGGGAGCAATGAAGCCATGAGTCCTGAAGCCACTGACTGACTGCAGCAGTCATATGCCAGACGCTTAAAGACTGGAGGGATCTGTAGAACTGCAGCGCTGGAGAAAAGAAAAAGTAAGCAGCGTCTATTTTTTTAGTACAACAGTTATTGGTAGATATTGACAATACTGTATATTTCTACATATAACTAGAGGAATTCATAAAAGTTGATCAGCTTTTTGTTTAACTCTATACATGAAATCACAAGTACAATACCTGATGCAACATCAACTAGAACCTATCAGGTGGTTTTTCCACCATAAACTGACCCCATCATGTGTAAGTACTTACCTTTCCATTGGTTCCCCTCTATAATCTTTTTGTTGCAGCAAAGTGAAGTTATAAATGTGTGAAGGCATAAAAAGTCATATATAAGTTACCCTAAGTAGTCACGGTGGATGGGGAGCAGCTTCAGCCTAGTCACACTGTGCCATTGCTAATCATGTCTCCTGACATCTCCCTTGTGACATCAGGGAGTGAGGGGACTGTGAGGGAGACGTCAGTCATGTCCAGGAGACATCCTGCATGTGATGGGGACAGTTTATGGTGGAAAAAACTCCTGAGAGGTTCCCTTTCAATCTTAATGGTAGGGTGTTTTGCATTAAGAAGCAATATATAGCATACCTGGCCAGCTGGGATCCTGTGCTCCTACGGTAACTGATGAAAACATCAGGGCCATCATAGCTAGATTTGCCTATACTGCATGGTAGAGGCGAGTGCAGCATCTCTGAGATAGACGAGAAAGATAAGTTATTTCCTGTTTCAACTTATTGGCCATGTGTACAGTAAGAAGTACTAGGTTAGTATTTTATTAAAGGGATTGTGCCACTATAGCAAGTTATGACGTATCCACAAATGGGTTATAAATTTTTGACTGGTAGGGTTATGACCACTGCAACCCCTACTAACCCTCAGAATGGACTCCCATTTCTCCCAAATGTATTTACACTACTGTTCATTCTGCTTTCATGTGATGGTACGCGACTCCCGCAATATTTGGATCACGGCACGCGTGACTAGGCTATAGTGGCACCACTATTTTTGGATATTCCCTTCACCTGATAGGATGGCTTTATATACCTGGATGTGGACCTGCACCTCATAGCCCCCTTGACGAAGCAGGGGCGAAACGCGCGTTGGGGCTGGAGGTGTAGATTGTGGTGCATCAGGGTAGCTATTTGCTAATTATATTACTTTTTATTGTTATTTCTGTGGTATCTGGTCCATGATCTACATGCTTATAATGTTGGGTTTGCACTGCATATGAGTATGCCGTATCAATTGGCCTGCTATGGCTTAACTAGCAGGTTTAACGCAACTTTCATATGCTGTATTGACTACAGTACCTGTATATATACACTAACATCAGCATTTTTACTTATTTATTTATATGTTACACATTTTTACTTAGTTATTTATATATTATACTGTGATGAATTTCTTGATTTATTTATTATTTATTGATTCATAATATGAGATATGTTATATATTTGACACCTTTTGGCATATTAATTTGATGCATAATTATTACATATTGAGCACAGGACATTTTAGCTAGTATACAGAACCTTGAACCCATTTATACTTGCCATCTCTATAGACTGAGCTTGCTATACTACATAATATCTGGGTGCTGTGGGGTTCACCACGACCTCCACCTTTTCTTTGTTCTTATGTTCCTTAAGTGGATATTTTGTGCTTGTAATAAAACTTATCATGATTTATATATCTTTTGTATTGCTTTTTTCATTTTTGCGCATTTTTTTCTAGATAGGTTGTTGATAGATTTCTTGATAGATTGCTGAATACAGAGCCGGGAAGAAATGGGATCCATGCACAACCCACTGACTCTGAAAAACAGCTCAATTATGTTAAAACTGTGTGTAACTTAAAGGGATTCTCCCCTTTGGAGAAAGCCTACTTGTTAAAAAGGGCCCCTTGGCAATAAAATGATCATAAAGAGTCGCCAAGTGACTATTCCCTATTCTATGCACAAGGGATAAGCACAGAATAATAATGCAAAGCTTCTGTGGGGTGTACAAGAGTATACTTCATATTTCTATAAGGGTGTATATACAAAATACAAAAACTGATAACTGTGCAGATTCTGTATGTAAAGTGGTATAAGATATAATAAGTGTCTGGATTCAGTCCTAGCACAATGTCATGAATAATTACCGACTGGTACTAGAACAGATATCTCACGCGTACGTTGTCTTCAGCCAGTTAAATGTGATGCTGCCTGGCAGACCATGAAACTTACATCTTGTACCAACTAGCAAAGCCTGAATGGATTTGTGATTCTCTGCATGTACACTCTACATGCTGACAAAGCGTATTCTTCATCATGCAGAATGAGCAACAAGCTATGTTGCTGAAACCACTGATATGTGGCCCAACAAGCTGGGACCAAGTGCAGAAATTTACTTAGGTATGTCTGATGCCCTTTTTCCTGACTTTGCTAGGATAAGCGGTACTGAAAATGGTGTAACACTATTGAGACTCTACACTGCTGCTCTTATTGGGAGGTAAGTTAATCCATATGTGCACAAAGAAGGAAGCAGCATGGGGTTGGTGGTTTAGTGAGTAAAACTGGACATGCATATGGGCAGCACTGGACATCAGTACCTGGACTACACACTAGTAATGTAACATTTTGTTATAAGACCATCAAGATTATCTTGATAATCCATCTATATGATGAAAGAACCCTACCGCTCTGTGTATGAAAATCAGGATGGTGGGGGATATATACCTCTATACTAAAGTTATATAAAGCCTGTGCTATAAATAATAAGGATTTTAATGTCATTAAAATAATAATAGTATGTCTTATTTGGCACTGAATTGTATAAAAGTGGAGGATGATCACCTCTGGCTGCTGTCAGAATACGGACACGGTGAAAACCTGTTGTGATATGGCAATCCTCCTCTAGCTGCTCTTCAGTCACGTGATGCAGGAAATTACGATCAATGCCACAAGTAACCAGATTGTAAGTATACTGTCTGAACCGAGGCTCTACACTGCCAAGCCAATCGGCCAGATTACTGCGATCACATGTTGAGTAGTTGGCATACGTTTTCAGCTCCACCAGCTCCCTCAAAAATCTATAAAAAAAAAACAACATCTTAGTAATATATATACATATGCCGTCAAAAAAGCAATTATCATGTCACGATAAGTTCTTTCATTATAGAGGTTGTCCCAAGAAAGACACTTATCCCAAGTAATGTGCTCCCCAGTTCAGTGATCTCAGGCAGGCTCATAGACTTGAATGAAGTACCATGGATAGGGGTTGTTCCTTTCAAGTTGAGCAATTTGAGGGGTGGTACCAGCAGTCAGATCACCTATCCTGTGGACAGGGAATAAGTACCTTTTGTGGAACAACCCCAATATTTGCTGTAAATAGACTTTTCATGGACCCCTACATTTGTAATGTATAAGCCCAAACCACAGTTTTGCAGTCTGGGCTCACGGACCCGTGAAAATCACAGTTGTGCAGATTGGCCATACAAATGTATACAGAATGGACAGCACACTGATGAAAAATATGGTTGTGTACATGAGGCCTCAGGACTTAAAGGAGTTACCTGATTTTGACAATTCTTACTTGTTAGAAGGGCTCCCTTGGAAGAGGTTTCACTGCTAGGACCACCAGTGAGCAGCTGTCATCTATGTGCTGCTTTATTCTCTGTAGATTTTTGGCCTCCTCATTGACATGAAACGGCAGCATACATGTACGAGAGAAGTAATGCAGCCGGTCAAACACTCACCTCTTACGAGTGATACTGGAGGCCATACCCAAGTCTTCTTTTAGATCTGTCTCACTTAACCTCAGCAGTAGATCGCCATCAATCTGGTGGTCCTGTTTTGACCAAGTGCAAGGTTAGTTTAAAAAAATAGCTACTGAAAGCCTATGTATATGTTTAATGCACTCACAACTTACTAAAAATGCCTGTGAATATTTGTTAAAGCCGATCTGCTGCAGCCAGTGTTGTACTTCCAGTGGTTTCCAGTTAGGTACAGAGCGTGCAATGCGAGATGGGACCTCCTCACCAATCATGCGAAGAGCTTTTTTGGCCAGGGAGGAAACAGTACAGTCAACAGAGTAGCATACAATTCGCCTTAGGCTTTGTGTGGCTCCAATTTCATTGAACACCTAGAAGGTAAGATGGAACAATATACTGTGTATACCATGGAGCACAGCTATCCAACATGCATTCTTTGCTAACAAATCAATATCAAATGAACTACTTGTACATCATGTAATGTGTCTTTGATATTTTTATTGCAAACACAAGTGTGAGCCTCATACATGTAGCAAATCACATGGAAAGGTGACAAGTCAAAATGTAGGTTGCAAATACAAAAATATGTACTGTATGTCAAAACCCAATGAAAGATTTTAAGTGTTCATACACATTAGATTAACGTTGGTCAAACCTGCTGAATGCAGTGTAACCAGATGACTATCTAATGTGTATGGGATGTCCTGACTCTCTACCCCCTCATGCCAAATATTGGGAGAATGAAGGATCAGTTATGCTGGATTTCAACATGCCTGATCTTAGGTTATCTCCATCTTCCCATAGAGAACACATACACATTCAAGCATGCAAGATTTAGTAGTTCAAGAGGCAGAGGACAAGATGTAGGCAGGGAAGTGACCTGCCCGGGGTGCCATTCAAGCCACTAGCTCTTAATGTTTTCTGTGCAGCCATTCAGACCTGCATCTGAGCTGTTGGTTATATTCGTAGAACTGTGTGACAGGCACCTGCTTTATCCAATTAGCACCCGCATAGGGCGAAGACATGCAGAAGCATGACCATAGAGCCTGCCCTGCAAATTAACACAATGACAAGGATTTCATAGTACATGAAGAACAGCAGCTATACAACACATTGCTGGAAATAAACTTTGAAGCAGGACTTCTCAATCCTATTCTACTGGGGCCTCACCTATTAGAATATACTGATACTTGGATCTTACAATTGGTCAGTGTCAATGTGCCTAAATATCTCTTTCACTTGCTTTCTGAGCCCAGCAAAAAAAATCAAAGGAAACACAAAGTCCCATTGCTAAACTAGAGTATGATGGAACCATAGAATGGCATGTGAAGCATATAGTGCCTATTGTCAAATTTGCCTTCCTAACCAGCTCAACAGCAACTAGAGGCCTCACAGTCTGAGAAGCAATGCTTTAAAGTGTACTTATTCTTAGGTCATCAATATCAGATCAGTGGGGATCTGACACTCCACCGATCGGCTGTGTTATGAGGCTGCATCATTCAGACATGTGCGGGGACCTCTTCATTGCAAACCAAACATAGCGTCGTATGTTGTATAGTGGCTGGGTTTGTTATTGCAGCTTAATCCCATTCACATGTATAAGACTGAGCAGCAGAATGGTCATGTGACAAATGACAGTGACATCACTGGCCTTTGAAGGAGAAGGGGAACTTTTTCAAAAACTGCTAAGTGAATGGCAGGGGTGCCAGATGTCAGACCCCACCGATATGATATTAATGGCTTATTGTAATAATAGGTCATCAATATTATAGCCCCGGGTAACCTCTTGGGTGACATTAGTAACAGCAAATGCAGACTTAGGTACCTATGTTACATTAGATTTTTGTAACTTAGTATAATAGATTTAATGGTTCTGGAACATATAACTTGAGCTCACCTTTGTATTCTTGTGCTGCGATTTAATAGCAGCTTCTACACACAAATAGAAGGCAGCAATACACTGGGCTTCTAACCGAGAGCTGTCCAGCAGTGGTACAAGACGCTGAAGATCACCTGCTGTCCGTCCTTGTGTGTTATCACTATTGTTCAGAAGACAACGGGCATATTCCTCAGGGTCCAAAGAAGAAATAAATGGTTCAACCAATGCCAGTGTGCCAGACCTTTCAACTTCCTTCTCGATTTCTTTGTTTGTTGCCAATACGGTAATTGCAAGACATGCATGGAAACGTATCTGCTCATCCTCTTTGGAGAAAACTAACGGGAACAACCACTCCGCTGTCTTTCTCTCCGTCATCAGCCTCTGATTATTTGGTCCACCATACATAGCACAGTTGGCCAGAGCCATAGCACAGTGCCTCAGCACTACTGGATCTGTCCAGCGGCACCAGAACAGAATTGAGTCCAGACCTCCATCGCATATCAGCTGTTTACAGGTTTCTTCAGAGTGTTTGAACATGTGCTCAAGGATGCCAGATAGGTGCCGGGCAAGTCTTGGGTCATCTTTTTCTTTTGAAATATTTAAGATAACTCCCAATCCAACACGTGCAATGCGATCCCTGCAAATAGAATTGCACAAAATACATAATATAAGGGATTGTGTTTGTGAGACATTGATCACAGCTAAAAAGTATTTCTAACTTTACTTTCCCTTCACTATAATGTCAAATATGGGCAACGAAATAGATTATTTCCCAGTCAGCAATATACCTGCGGTTTGATATTTAGCATAGGTCCAAACTTATGAATACTATTGTTTTGTGCTTTGCCGCATTATGGCTGAGGCCCCATGTTGCAGAAAAGCTGCTTTTTGTTGCAGATTTTGCTGTGGTTTTTTGAGCCAAAGCCTGGAGTGGATTGAGCAGAAGGTAGAAATATAAGAACTTCCTATATATTTCACATTCCTGTTGAAGCCACTCTTGGCTTTGGCCCAAAAAACTCAGCAAAATCTGCAACAAAAAAGCAGCTTTTCTGCAACATGGGGCCTCAGCCATAATGTTAGTTTTTTCATTTACATGAAATCTAGAAGAACACTGTGGCACTGCTCTCAGGTATATAATGTAATTAAAGATGTATGCAATGCAACTATAAGTATGTAGTAGCGGTAGGAGCAACTAGCAACAAACCTGCAAGGTGATACTCTCCTCCAACAAAAATATCCAATTGCATGTAGTACAAAACAGAATAAAAACAGCGATAAAAATGCAGCAAAATGGGAGAGAGGATCAGTGGCCCTACTCATACAATTCAGGGAGCTGCCTTAATCTCTTTTATACGGTACTTATACTCACCTATATCCAATGGGGCCGGGGTGTGTGAGATGCTGGGACACCGCCACCAATGGCGTCCTCCTCCCGGCGCTCCATCTCATGGTAGCGGAAGGACTACCTATGATGAGTGCTCCTCTTTTCTCCTACCTCTGTTTTTTCATTTACACATTACTGTTTAAAATACTCTATCCCTAGTAACTCACTAACCAAAAGGTGACTGCTTTGTGTAAAACTGCACATATGACAGTCACACAACAGAAATCAATGTCAAATATTTCATGTCCATCACAATTGTGCAATTGTCATGTGTTCTTTTTACCTTTTGGCGTGAGGTTAAAGGGTTGTGCAGGACTTCGAAAACATGGCTGCTTTCATCTTCTCATGAAATGAGATCATATCCGTTGGTCACATGGCAGTGCTACAGCTCAGTCCCATTCATTTTAATGAGATGGAGATGTGTCATTGCCACGTGACCAAACAACATGATGTCACTTCCTAAAAAGAAAAAAGCAGCCTTGTTTTCAAAGTCCTACGTAACCCCATTAAAATGTCTAGAAAAAGCTCCTATAAAAGTCAATAGGACCATTGTGTCTATGGCCCATGGTCCTTCTATAGGAGACAGGAAGTCCTAGAATGTTTTAGGATTAGTGGCAAAAGTTGGAACTGCAAGATTTTTAGGAATTTTTGTTTAAATATAGATATTAATTTGGAAAATCACCAAAAATTCTTAAAAATATGTTTAACAAAAAAGAGTGATTTAAACAATAGGTCATTTCCCAGGGACACATTCTCTTTAACTATTACTATTTCTGAGGCTTCTAAGCAATCACAACTTATCACGTATCCCCAGAACAAGTCATGAGTGTCCATAATAGGTGATAAGCTATAACTGTGGAACAGTCTCTTTAAATGTATAAATAGACTGCTCAAGGGTCATAGCAAGCAGAGTGACACATGACTAAAGGACTCATAGTTAGGGTTTGGTTGTAGGATGTAACCATGGTGATACACAGGCCTACATACAAACTGTAGATACGCAAAAGAATTAGATTTTTAATACAAATTATTTGTAAAGATTAGATTTGGAAAGATAGATTTTTTTTATTTTTCACCTTCCCCCGCCTCCTGCCACAATACTAAAATATTCTGGACAACCCGCGGTTTTTTTAGCCAAACCCGGGAGTGTATTGAGCAGATGGCAGAAGTATAAGTACTTCCTAGATAATTCCCTTTGGTTTTGGTTAAAAAAAAACACAGCAAAATCTGCAACAACAAAAAAGCTGCTTTTCCGCAACGTAGGGCCTTAGCCTTAAGCTGCAGATACACCTACAATCATAAAAGGCAACCATCAAGTATGAAAAATATACACCAAATTATACAAAGATTGACCATGGATTACTGAGAGGATGCAAAAAAAGGATTATGCTATAATACACCACTTTGCATGTCACATATACTTAAAGGGAATCTGTTATGGCAATTTGGGACACTAAACCACCCACGCGTCCATATGGACCTGGGGTTTAGGGTCCCAAATGAAAAACAGAAACATGGCCATTTTAAATAACATTGCAAAAATGTTCACCAAACACCCCCTGACACATTAGCAAATAAATAAATAAATAAAATGTGAGGTTTATACGTTATTTGTATCCACACAGGAGTCTATCATCAATCATGGTATAATATGAAGGATAGAATTTGCATTATAATGTTACTTTTTTTTGGAGCATGGACTTTGCATGTAACTTTTAATTGTCTAGGGGTGTGTGTCTTTTTTTATTGTGCCCTATTTTGTGGTTCTTACGCCATGCTGTTGATTATGATATGAACTGTATTATCTTTACAACTGTGAAATAATTTTGATTAGATTTTCATCCTGTTGAACCCTATATGATTGTAGATGGATATCATTTATGTGACATATAGGTATGGACAACTGATCTACTCAGGAGTCCTTCACACATAGCTCTGAGTGCAGAATCTTCTTACTTCTAAAATTAGCTTGACAAATGAGTGACTCCTTAGTGACTGATGTATTCTAGAACGTATGTTTTAGTGGTCATTGGAAAGGAAGTGAGACTGTCTGTCGGAGAGCTCAGTACACACTGTACAGTACCTTTGAACATGCTGCATCCTGAGATAGAATAACAAATCAATAGTGAATGTTGCACCATTGAGCTGTGTTTGCATACCCTCAGCTATATTTATGTAACCCCTGTGGCGGGTGGCAAAAGGGGTGTTACATTTACATACCCTTTAAAACCAGTTACTGCCCACGGCTAAGCATAATATGGGGTTGTTTCCAGGAATGTATTTAGACCATCTGTATAGCAAATACTTTACATGTATGCAGAACTTGCAGTTGATTTCATTTTACTCTTTCTGTGCAAGTCAGAGGTAGCAACACTCCTTACACTGTGCAGCTCTCTTGCATTACAGTGAACGGAAGAGAGCTGCAGTACCATTCCTTGCCACTACACAGTGGATGCAGTGTTGCTACTTCCAGCGCTATCAAAGCCTGTTCAATCAGCTGATAGGTGGGGGTGCTGGGAGTCGGAATCACACCAATCAGATATTAAAGGGAGTTGGTTGGCAGTAAATTGGTTAGAAACCTAATTCCAGTACCTTGTAGAGGTGATTCTACACTTTCCAAATATGCCTCTGTTATTCAGCTTTGTAGCCCTGTATTCATTTAAATAGTGTTGTTATTCATATGCAGAGGAGTGGAAAAGTTCCATGGGGACAAGCCTTAGCTTGTCTGGGCATTGGTCTCAGCTCTAGATTCCCAGGCAAAGCATAAGAATAATACAGCGATTTACATGAAAATGGGGCTCTAAAGATGAATAACAGAGGCATATTTGGAAACTGTAGAATCACCTCTACAAGATACTGGGATTGGGATTATAACCAATTTATTGCTGACAGAATCCCTTGAATTACCTAATGGGTCAACAATATAAAAGTCCTGGAAAAGCCCTTTAATTATTAAAATATTGAGTGGATTTGCCAGGCATGTTAGGTTAAGGTTAAGAATGAGGCAGTGATGTCACTTCACCACAGAGCTTTATGTTGGTTCATGTTAGGTCCCCATTAAGGGTATTTTCACATACAGCAGATTTGCTACAGAAATTTCTGCAACAGACCAAATCAAATAAAGCTTACAGGAATACATGTGTGACCAACAAGACAATTCCATTTAGATGAATGGAATTGATTTTCTGTCAAAGAACTGTCTTCAATAAATCTGTCATATATGAATATACACTAACTGTAAAAAGAGGCCTGTGTGGTATATGGGGTCGGCCAGACTGTGCAACATCTCAGCCTCTATCATTTAAATGTAACATAAAAATGCACTAGTCACTGCTGAAGCAATGTCTAGTAGGACCAGATTTATCATTAGGCACAGTAGGCCTCTATCCTGGCCAAGAAGCAACTTTTTCCTTATGTACCTTCCTGTATACCTGTTTGAGAGCTTCAATGGGCACAATTGGAGTCGCACTAAAGACTTCAGTGTGACTGGGGTGCACGTGGTTGGGGTATATACACATTTGAGAGCTGACGTGAAGGGGACTGGATGCTAGGTGAATTGTCTATGACTCTGGCTTTTTATTCTGTCCTCTTCTAGAGTACATAAAAATGTTCTACTGGATAGGATAGCCATTGATAATGAGTTATAGACCTGAAATAAATGTGGCATACTGTACATAACTGAAAAAGTCCACAATTTATAAAGATGTTCAGATTCATTTTATATGAAAGGGAAAACAAACATTTATTTGCGTTTCAGATTGTAAAATTAGGTGAAATTATACTTTAACTTTTAGTGAAGAAACCTAAGATATATGGCTTCTTGCATTTAACTGAACATCAATGGGAGGTAAAGGTGTCCATATCATATACCTTTAATAGTTATCAGCCAAACACTCATTCGGCTGGCACCTATTCCTGCCAACCCATCTACATACACACTCAGCTTGGCCAAATGTGCTTGTGGTATCACTGGGGAGAGGAAGCTGCACCAGACTCTTCTGGCAGTGGCTTGTGCCCAAGAGAAACAAAGCATCAGGCATGACAAAATTCAACAAGTCCAATTTTCCTTTAATCTAACATCATATGTTGAGTGTAAGTTAGGAAGTGTCTATGCAGTAAGATAGTTGGCTGATCCCAACCAAGATCAGTGACCTTGAATGTATAATCAGAAAATGTCCTATTTTTGAAATCATGTTTTTATATTAAACATATTTTTGGTGATTTTCTTTTTAATTTTCCATGACGATATCTATTTTTTTTTAAATAAATCTTAAAATCCTGCAGTTTTCACTAACCAATAAGGCTAATAATATGCTGACACATCCTGTTCTGTAGTAGGTTTCTTCACAGCAGTCACATTATTAGCACAGGCAGGATTACAATGACAAGAATCATCCGTATATAGATAACACAGAGAGCACCATTCACAATAAGTGATGGACACGTATCTACGCCAGAACATCTGCACAGGCAGATCTGCGCAGGCACAATCCATATATAGAAAATTCCTCAATGAATATCTCCAAACTAATGTGTCTATGGTCCATGTGGCTGCCATAATGTTGTTAACAATAGCTCAGGTAAGATGGATGCTCCCATAAACATATATAGAAAATCCACACGTCGGTAATACATTTCCTTTAAATCCTTTAACTCCTCTACAGAGAATGTGTCACAAAATAATGAGTGAGGTTTTTAAAATGTTTCCATGTTATTATGTCCATCAGGCCATATAATATGCTGAGACTTCCTGTTATCTGTAGATTTTTTTGCAGCAGCCCCTCACTTATCAGCTCAATGATGATCACATCGATCACATGTGTAGATAAGATGCAGGATCCACTAGTCACAATAGAGGATTTCACAGTTTATCTACCCCCCTCTCTACACAATGCCATCTGCCCAGGTCACAGAGCATGCCTAGAAAACTCTCCCACACAAGTCAATACGGTCTTCTCCATGGGCCTTCTATAGAAAACAGGTGTTTTAGGCCTAGTAGCAAAAGTTGGAATTGCTAAATTTTTAGGATTTTTCTTTTAAATTAATATATGTTAATTTTGAAAATTAAAAACAACTTCACCAAAAATTCATAAAAAATATGTTTATCATAAAAATGTGACTAAACACTAGGCCATTTCTGGTGACGCATTCTCTTAAGTCTGAATAATTGACCTACAGTACCAAATGCTTATCATGCACATTCCTTGAGTTGTTTATTGAAGATTCAGAGAAGTTATAATCAAGTTATAATCACATCTTCCCACTGATCCTGTAGATGGACGCTGATGGTATCTTAAGTCAGCCCTTGTGGACATGATGTAGCAGAGGTGATAAACCAAGCACTACATTTATCAAATGACTGAAAATAACCTGTAAACAATAGAGAAGGTGCAGTGCCTTGCAGACCATAACATAAGGTTAACATTAGTGGACAGAGATTTCCATGAAGTGTGTTCTTCCTAATGATCAATAGAGAGTGACCAAAGAGCATTATACATTATGCAAGGGAAAGATATTCCTAATGATAAGGAGCTAATAGACTGAGTGTGTGAAATGCTCAAGCTAATATACAGTGCTGGCCAAAAGTATTGGCACCCCTGAAATTCTGTTAGATAATACTCAATTTCTTCCAGAAAATGATTGCAATCACAAATGCTTTGGTAATAATATCTTCATTTAATTTGTCTTCAATGGAAAACCACAAAAAGAATTGTCAAAAAGCCAAATTGGATATAATTCCACACCAAACATAAAAAAGGGGGGTGGACAAAAGTATTGGCACCCTTTGAAAAATCATGTGATGCTTCTCTAATTTGTGTAATTAACAGCACCTGTTACTTACCTGTGGCACATAACAGGTGGTGGCAATAACTAAATCACACTTGCAGCCAATTGAAATGGATTAAAGTTGACTCAACCTCTGTCCTGTGTCCTTGTGTGTACCACATTGAGCATGGAGAAAAGAAAGAAGACCAAAGAACTGTCTGAGGACTTGAGAAGCAAAATTGTGAGGAAGCAAGAGCAATCTCAAGGCTACAAGTCCATCTCCAAAGAACTGAATGTTCCTGTGTCTACCGTGCGCAGTGTCATCAAGAAGTTTAAAGCCCATGGCACTGTGGCTAACCTCTCTAGATGTGGACGGAAAAGAAAAATTGACGAGAGATTTCAACGAAAGATTGTGCGGATGGTGGCTAAAGAACCTCGACTAACATCCAAACAAGTTCTAGCTGCCCTGCAGTCCGAGGGTACAACAGTGTCAACCCATACTATCCGTCGGCGTCTGAATGAAAAGGGACTCTATGGTAGGATACCCAGGAAGACCCCACTTCTGACCCAGAGACATAAAAAAGCCAGGCAGGAGTTTGCCAAAACTTACCTGGGAAAGCCAAAAACTTTTTGGAAGAATGTTCTCTGGTCAGATGAGACAAAAGTAGAGCTTTTTGGGAAAAGGCATCAACATAGAGTTTACAGGAAAAAAAAAGAGGCCTTCAAAGAAAAGAACACGGTCCCTACAGTCAAACATGGCGGAGGTTCCCTGATGTTTTGGGGTTGCTTTGCTGCCTCTGGCACTGGACTGCTTGACCGTGTGCATGACATTATGAAGTCTGAAGACTACCAACAAATTTTGCAGCATAATGTAGGGCCCAGTGTGAGAAAGCTGGGTCTCCCTCAGAGGTCATGGGTCTTCCAGCAGGACAATGACCCAAAACACACTTCAAAAAGCACTAGAAAATGGTTTGAGAGAAAGCACTGGAGACTTCTAAAGTGGCCAGCAATGAGTCCAGACCTGAATCCCATAGAACACCTGTGGAGAGATCTCAAAATGGCAGTTTGGAGAAGGCACCCTTCAAATCTCAGGGACCTGGAGAAATTGGCCAAAGAAGAATGGTCTAAAATTCCAGCAGAGCATTGTAAGAAACTCATTGATGGTTACCGGAAGCGGTTGTTCGCAGTTATTTTGTCTAAAGGTTGTGCTACCAAGTATTAGGCTGAGGGTGCCAATACTTTTGTCCGGCCCATTTTTGGAGTTTCGTGTAAAATGATCAATGATTTGACTTTTTTTTTTTCATTCTCTTTTGTGTTTTTTCATTGCAAGCACAATAAATGAAGATATTATTACCAAAGCATTTGTGATTGCAATCATTTTCTGGAAGAAATTGAGTATTATCTGACAGAATTGCAGGAGTGCCAATACTTTTGGCCAGCACTGTAGATACTGGCCAAATTCAATCCCTGATTGAATCTCACAGTATAAACAGTAAGCGGATGCCCTACCTTGTTGATGCTCAAGCCAATACCTGTAAAACCATCCGTAAAGGGTTTTTTAGCCACACACAATATTTTAATAACCTTTTAGAATATCATAAAACATAAACCATTGCCATTCTGACTTTTCCCGTTCCCTCACCTGCCTCTGTAACCTGGCCTCTAAAGATGACGTCCCATAAGGATGTAACTGCTGCAGCCAATCATTGGGACGTCATCACTGGAGGCCAGGATACCGAGACCAGTGGAGGGTTTCAGTAAGCTGAGTATTATTTTTATTACTATATAACATTTTAAGCATTTTTTTTTTCATTTGCATGGTTGGACAATCCCTTTCACTCTACAGTTCTTCATTGTGTTATGACCAGTTATAATAAAATACAGCTCATCTCTTTATAACTTAAACTCAACCTATCACAACACCCGCCCCCACAAACACACACAAATATAGTGTCAGCCGTGCAGGGATTGCCGGTCATTACCTGTTCTCTGACACCAGAATCTGTTCCACAAGCTGACATGCCTTGTATGTCACCTCCTTCTCCGTTGACTGAAAAAAGCTGAGGAGCAGGTCCAATGCACCTTCAAGTCTGATGGTTTCACACAAGCCCTGGGCAACCTCTCTTCCCACGGCGGGCATCACCCAGGCCTCCTCCACCATTTGATAAATCTCTGTGATGGTGTCACATATACTGTTCTCACACATGGCTTGTTTCAGCTTAGAGATAGCAACATGGAGATCAGGCAGGACTCTATCCAAAGCCATCTGTACATCGGTGCTAACTCCTGGAGACACCTGCTGACCCTTGCTTGTGCCCCCAGCTGCCTGCCACCAGCAAATGTTGTTTACATATCCAGGTACAACAAGACGCTCGTTGTTAAACATGTTGATGTATTTGCAGAGTTTATAGGCGGAGATGAGAAGGGTGAGGACCATGGATCCCCCTACAGCATTTCTGGACTAACAGAACCGTGTAAAAGGATGCGATGTAACCTACATAAGAATAAAGCAGATGAGTCAGCTGTGTTCACAAAGTCAGTGCCCACTCACTGCAAAGTCAGTGCAGGAAACCTATCTTTAGGTAGAAACAGACAGTGCTTCCTGTCATAGAAATCATAGGGTTAATTTACATGCAGCATGCAGAGGGTGTCATCATTACCAGAATTTTTTAACTCTTTCCTATTCTGGTTGTGCGTAGGAACACTACATTCAATTGAGCAGGTTTTCAGTACAACAACATTGAATTAGTCATAGACTACTACATTTACGGTGTATTTATACATTCAGGTTTTTGATGCTGTTTTTGAAGCCAAACCCAGGAGTGGATTTAACAAAGAGGTGAATTTGTATGTTTCAGCTCTCCCTTTTTGATTCACAACTGGTATTGCTTACAAAAATGGTATCAAATACTTTCAGGTGTGAATGCATACTAAAAACAGCCACCACAACACATTCACTACACAAATAAAATAAAAGCATAGGAAACATATTAATAAGTTACCTACTACTCCTCAGATCCATGCACTGATGGGAGTAGTTAAAGGGCTATATAGCTATAGCTTGTTCTAGTCCCACAACTGAGGTTTCCTAGGCAGAATAAATGAATGCATGCATTAAATCCACGAATACATAGATAGGCCATGTAATAAACTTCCCCCGGCTTCTATGAGAACAATCGTCCCCTCTACCTGTTTTGGTCTTCCTCTGTTGTCTGGATTCCCAGCATCTCAGCGAGACGGGTAGCCGCAGGGTGACGTCAGCGCACCCTCGCCCCACCCCTTGGCAACAGTCAGATCCCGTCTCCCTGGCGACAACATCCTCTTCGGATTTTTTCGGCTACAGCCTTCTCAGCCGCTAAGGAAGGCGCCGCTTCGCCTAGTTCTCCAATCATTAGCTGCGGGGGCGTGGCTTGTAGTAGGCGTCCTCCAATCAGCAGCTGCGGCGGCGCTCATGGTCGTAGTCAGTAGACAGCAGTATGGGCTCCTCTCTATGAGGTGTCTGTGTGTTAGAACAAAGAGGGATGTTCTCTGGAGGGCTAATATAACTGCCCAGGACTCTAGGACATGCACTCTCTGCTCTATCACATTTATCTTGATTTTAGGCATAGTTTACATGGTGCGCTTTTATGTCACAACCAAAACCGTGAAAGCCAATTAGAATTTATTTTTTACCATAAGAGTTTATTCAGAAATTGCAAAAATTACTTTGAAAAACCGCATTCAGTTTTAGGCTAAGGCCCCATGTAGCGAGCCACAGCAAAAAAAAAAAAAAAAAACCCCCCAGAAAAGATCGCAGCAGAAATGCATCACGTTTTTTTTCTGCAGTGTTTTCTGCAGCCCCTATTATACATTTACAGAAAACACCAGCGTTTCCATAGGTATAATTGACATTCTGCGATCAAAAACGCTTAGCTTTTCCGCTGTGGATATTTTCCTGCAATGTGTGGACGAGATTAGCCAGAATCCCTTCCACTTTGCAGGTACTCTAAAACGCTGCATTAAAGCATTTACCGTGTTTTTGCGAAGCAGAAATTGTATATTTTGCTTTATAGGTGAAGCATGTAAAGTAAATGTGTTTCCCCTGTAGAAACCACATAGCCAACTATCACATTGCAAAAGTGCAGTCAATTTTTGTAAAACCACATGCGATTTGACCTCTGTGTGAGCGTCTGAATTAGGCGCCATTCATGTGAATGTGTGCTGTCAGTGTGCTAGCCATGTTTTCCATGTCTAGCACCTAGCACACTGACCCATTATTATTTATAGCCCTATACGCACATGTATTATCACAGGTACGTATAGCTGGCTGTAAGTCCTGACTAAAATCAGGACAGGTCCTATTCCTGTCCATTTTGCAGCCCACTGAAGTAATTCAATGGGTCTATAGATGCATGGGCAACACTCATGTGCTGTCTGTGCCCTTTTACCATGGACGCGGCACATTCATGTGCATGTAGCCTTACACCCTAACGTCCCCCTTCACAAACACTTTTTTCTGCATTCTGACTAATCCTATCCACACATTGCAGAAAAAAAAAAACGCAGAGGAAACCGTTGCGTTTGTGTAAATCACAGCATGTCAATTATACCTATGAAAATGCTGGCGTTTTCTATATAGGTATAATAGAGATAGGTTTCCTCTGCGGACTTTCTGTAAAAAACTCTGCGGAAAAAAACATGATGTGTTTCCGCCTTGGTCTTTTCCACATCGTTTTTTGTTGGCGATTAGCTGCATGGGGCCTTAGCCTTACAGGGTTTTTTTGTAGCATTTTTTCTGCTCATTACGTTTTAAATAATAAAAAAAATGTATTAATAAAAGATACAACTGACCCAAAAACACACTAAAGGCTAGTAAAATGCTACAAACATAAAAGCATTGATTGTAGTACATTATATATTGTAGTATACATACAGTATATATGTATTTTTTTATTTAGTTTACTTATATTTTAAACTTTAAAGTGACATCTGTCATGTTTTGAGCGGATAAATGACACAAAAACATTATATTTGTTCACACACCATGGGCTTGCCTATGTCAGATTAGACATGCATTTGCAAGAGGATCTACAGCTGAATTCCAAGGCTGACATTATAGTCTATGGGGTCCATGGGTTTCCACTTGTAATCGCTTTTTAAGAGGATAGAGCATCCGTCTTTCGGGTCCCCAAGCAGACCCGAAGGACGGAAACCCAAATGCTAGTGTGAATCTAGCGTTACTTATTCTCACTGAATTCTTTTTCTGAACCGTGTACAATTCATGCAGGTGGCACAATAAAATCACATGTAGTACAGGTAGTGGAGTTGATGAGGAGTTATGTGTGAATTTGCATTGAAATCTCGTCTCGACAGTGTGAATTTGTACTAATGCTGTGATACTGTAATGGGTATACAAAATTTAGATACTGTCATACAACATGTGCATTCAACTCTAAATTTTATTCCACAGCAACAGCTCCAACAAAGACATAGCTTGGCAATTCTATACCAGAATTTCCCACCATCAAATACCATTTATAACGTACTAGTATTATTGGCAAATGCGAAGGGAGGACTATAAAAAAAACTGCTCCGCCATCAGTAAAGAGAAGACTGTAAAGGTATACAGCTAATTTCAATTGTGTGAGGATGTGACAGGTCCTCTTTAATGCTGGCAATGGTCCTGACCAACTCCATTCAAAGGAACCTGTAAGGTGTTTTGGGATTAATAAACTGCCATCATGCCAATATGCAGCTGGAGTTTTGGGTTAAAGGCCTGCCTGTATGAAAGCCACTCATCCTTGCAGTCTGGGGTGTAATGATGGAGCCCCATAGTAGAACTTATAGTGGGGCCTTACTCTATCATGACCACCTTAAACAGCAAACTGAACTTGATAATGCACATAGTGTTTATACAGTACAGATAATGCATACAGTGATGTCATAGTACATGAGTGATGTCACAGTACACAGGTAATGCACACAGTGATATCACAAAACAGAGATAATATACACATTGATGTCACAGTACAGAGATAATGCACACAGTGATATCACAAAACAGAGATAATATATACAGTGATGTCACAGTACAGGGATAATGCCCACTATGACTTCATAAAACAGCACATTCAGTTTTCCACATCTCCTTCCATCATCCATAGTTATCACTAATTGCACCCTAGGTCTTTGTGAAATGGGCCCCTTTAGTTATTGGGTCCCATGGCTGCTGCTATGTCTGCCATCCTGGTAGTTACTCCCAAGCCTGCAGTCTTTAGTAAATGAATGTATAGTCCACTTTAGAGCACTGGCTCATGCGCATTGTCAGATGAAACTGAGGACACGTCATCACTCGTCTATTCTCTGCATGCACACATGATGTGCAGGGGGTGTACAGTAAAATGAGGTGTAGTGTCCTTGGCTTCATCGAGCACAGTGTGCCAGAATGGACTCCAAGACTCATCGCCGCTGTAAGATATACAATAATGTACTGAAGATTGTGGGGTGATGCGGCTTTTATATAGACACATGGGACCCCAGCTTTGTGCGATAAACCGGCTGGTCTTTTTTTAGCATGTGAAATTCAGATGGTATATGCGATCAATGGTGCAGACAGAAATCTTGGAACCCTTGATGAACTGATACAGAAAGTATATTAGAAGAATAACAAGCTATCTCTGCTTGTGTGAAAGTAATAAAATCCAGTCTGCATTGTATAAAGATACATGACATCTTACTGGAAATGATTTGTAAGGTATCGCCTTTTTCTGAGGATGTCCTGAGGACAAGTCCCTCTACTTATTGGATTTCTCTGCAGCTATTTAAAGATTGCAGAGTCACTCTGCTATACAAAGAGCCATATGCACAGTGTTTGTTGTCAGCCTTACATTAGCAGTGATGATCATGTGGATTCCTGTAACCTTGTTATATTTCACATGGGATCTCTGCAGTGTAAAAGTTCTGCTATTAGGCTGGATTTGCACAGCCAGAATTATACGTACTGTATTACAACCGCAAATGCCGTCCCAACAAGGATGGGATTTACATCATAGATCACTATGAAGTTGCTAGTTGGCATTACTAGACCCTCGGCAGGAGCAGAATCTGCAGCTGTAATATGATCCATAGAATGCGGATGTATTATGGCATGTGCATCCAGCCTTATTGAATTTTGACTGTTCGATGGCAATTACAAACAGCAGAGTATCAGAGGAACAGAGTTTTGTGAACTATAGGAATATCGATACTGGTATATACCAGGTAAGTAATGTTAGAGGGAGTCTGTCAGCAGAACCCAGCATATAAAACCATCACTGCAGGTAGATTGATTCAGGTGACCCTAACCAAACGGAAGTTTCCCCTCGTGAATCGCCGTGCCCATGGCCAAGATATCAGCTTTTCTGCCAATATGCAAATGATCTCTTTTGAGAAAAAAGTCCTTGCTGCTTACCTCTCTGGAGCAATGGCAACGGCCTTGTTGCGGCAAACAGCTAATTTGCATATTTAAAAAAAAAAATGCTGCCATCTCTGCAATAGAGGCAACAATTCACAAGGGGAATATTCCATTAGATTCAGGGGCCCCTAACCTATCTGCAGGGCAGTGCTGATATGCTGGACCATGGTGGCAGACTCCTATTAATGTATTTACAGCATAATTCATTCCACAAGATAATCACACAGTCGGGTCTGGTATATAATTTCAACTGTTTACTTAGAACATACAATTTATTGTTAGCAAAAGATAAAAACGAATTACACATCCAATAAACAAAGTGGATCAGTTCCTTAAAACTTGGAATACACTCAGATGACACTCCAATGTCACTGAGTGTTATCCGAGCGCATTCCCCACACTGGATGGCACAATCGGCACAACTATTGTGGTTATGATTAGACACTTATATAAATGTGCCGCATCCCCCTGCATAATGGGGTGATGTGTCGGTTTTGGAAATCGCAGCATGTCAATTATACCTATGGAAACGCCAGCGGTTTCCCCATAGGTTTAATTGAAACAGAAAGTCCGCAGAGGAAAACTCTGCAAACTTTCTGTCTAAAGCGCTGCGGGAAGAACCGCGATGCGATCCCACCACGGTTTCTTCCACAGCACTTTTTTTTCTGCGGGACGCCATGTGGGGCCTAAGCCTCACAAGCAGTGATGTGTCTATGTCATGATAATCAAGTGTTAAATGTAGCAAGGACATCACGTCCTAATCTTTCTGCTATTGCCTTGTCTTGACCTTCTGCTATCTGGGGAGTTGATTTCTGGAGTCCGTAAAGATCTCTAATCAATACAGTGACGTTACTGTTTTCTGGTTAGTAAATAGCACTCATCATGGCTTCCAGGCTCTCAGACTTCCTTATCTCACCACTGTGTATCACATTCATGTGGTATGTGGAGAGTATAGCAAATAATAATAAAACCAAAGATTGTTTATACACAACTGATCCTTCTGCCTGCAACAATGTAATGTCTAGCTCTTGGACATTGCATTGGAGCTCTTGGACCTTATTGCTAAGGCTAAGCTCACATTTGCACTGGAGTCGCCGTTGGAGACTTTGGCGCAGTGTCTGCCTGAAAATCGTCTGCAGGGAGGACTTTTTCCTTCACTGGTTTCAGTTTTAAAATGACAAACAACAGACCCCACTATAGCCAATGGGGTCCATCAGACCCAGGACCAGAACCCAGCATTTCAACCCAGCCAGACTGATTCAGATAACACTAAGCTATCTAACAGTGTTTTCCCCTTGTGACTCAGTGCCTCCATTGCAGAAATATCACTGTTTTTGTTAATATGCAAATGAGCTATTTGGAGCAACAAGGACATTCATGTTTCTCCAAAGAGGTAAGCAGCAATGTCCTTGTTGCTCCAAAGAGCTAATTTACGTATGGACAAAACAGCGATATCTCCGCTACAGAGGCACCGAATCACAAGGGGAAAACAGGTGATCCTACCCTATCTATCTGCAGGGCTGGGTTGATATGCTGGCTTTTGGTAACAGACTCCCTTTAAGATTATACAGTGGGGAAAAAAAGTATTTAGTCAGCCATCAATTGTGCAAGTTCTCCCACTTCAAAAGATGAGGTCGGTCTGTAATTGTCATCATAGGTAGACCTCAACTATGAGAGACAAAATGAGAAAACAAATCCAGAAAATCACATTGTCTGATTTTTAAAGAATTTATTTGCAAATTATGGTGGAAAATAAGTATTTGGTCACCTACAAACAAGCAAGATTTCTGGCTCTCACAGACCTGTAACTTCTTCAAGAGGCTCCTCTGTCCTCCACTCATTACCTGTAGTAATGGCACCTGTTTGACATTATTATCAGTATAAAAGACACCTGTCCACAACCTCAAACAGTCACACTCCAAACTCCACTATGGTGAAGACCAAAGAGCTGTGGAAGGACACCAGAAACAAAATTGTAGACCTGCACCAGGCTGGGAAGACTGAATCTGCAATAGGCAGGGGCTGTGTTAAATTTGTTAAATATCCTTTGTTGGCAATGACAGAGGTCAAACGTTTTCTGTAAGTCTTCACAAGGTTGGCAGACACGGTTGCTGGTATGTTGGCCCATTCCTCCATGCAGATCTCCTCTAGAGCAGTGATGTTTTGGGGCTGTCGCTGGGCAACACAGACTTTCAACTCCCTCCAAAGGTTTTCTATGGGGTTGAGATCTGGAGACTGGCTAGACCACTCCAGGACCTTGAAATGTTTCTTACAAAGCCACTCCTTCGTTGCCCTGGCGGTGTGCTTGGGATCATTGTCACGCTGAAAGACCCAGCCACGTTTCATCTTCAATGCCCTTGCTGATGGAAGGAGGTTTGCACTCAAAATCTCACGATACATGGCCCCATTCATTCTTTCATGTACATGGATCAGTCGTCCTGGTCCCTTTGCAGAGAAACAGCCCCAAAGCATGATGTTGCCACCCCCATGCTTCACAGTAGGTATGGTGTTCTTTGGATGCAACTCAGCATTCACTCTCCTCCAAACACGACGAGTTGTGTTTCTACCAAACAGTTCTACTTTGGTTTCATCTGACCATGTGACATTCTCCCAATACTCTTCTGGAACATCCAAATGCTCTCTGGCAAACTTCAGACGGGCCCGGATATGTACTGGCTTAAGCAGGGGGACATGTCTGGCACTGCAGGATCTGAGTCCCTGGCGGCGTAGTGTGTTACTGACGGTAGCCTTTGTTACGTTAGTCCCAGCTTTCTGCAGGTCATTCACTAGGTCTCCCTGTGTGGTTCTGGGATTTTTGCTCACCGTTCTTGTGATCATTTTGACCCCACGGGGTGAGATCTTGCGTGAAGCCCCTGAAGGAGGGAGATTATCAGTGGTCTTGTATGTCTTCCATTTTCTAATTATTGCTCCCACAGTTGATTTCTTCACACCAAGCTGCTTGCCTATTGCAGATTCAGTCTTCCCAGCCTGGTGCAGGTCTACAATTTTGTTTCTGGTGTCCTTCCACAGCTCTTTGGTCTTCACCATAGTGGAGTTTGGAGTGTGACTGAGGTTGTGGACAGGTGTCTTTTATACTGATAATAATGTCAAACAGGTGCCATTACTACAGGTAATGAGTGGAGGACAGAGGAGCCTCTTGAAGAAGTTACATGTCTGTGAGAGCCAGAAATCTTGCTTGTTTGTAGGTGACCAAATACTTATTTTCCACCATAATTTGCAAATGAATTCATAAAAAAAAAAAAAAAATCGGACAATGTGATTTTCTGGATATGTTTTCTCATTTTGTCTCTCATAGTTGAGGTCTACCTATGATGACAATTACAGGCCTCTCATCTTTTTAAGTGGGAGAACTTGCACAATTGGTGGCTGACTAAATACTTTTTTCCCCACTGTACATGCTGTACAAGTTATAAAACTTTGTAGGGTTATGGCTATATGGGATGTATACACTGAATTTTACGCTGCAGAATTGCAGACAGAAAATCCAAAACATTTATAGTGGCAGCAAAAAGAAGTTTTTAAAAAAAATCTGACTAAACACACTGCAGAAATTGATGTTTTCCAGGCTTATCCATTAATTGTCTATACTTAAAGGGGTTGTCCAGGATGAAATAAAAATTAACCCTTAAACCAAACTACCTCCCCCTGCTTAACTTCTAATTTACTTATATTAAAAAAAATCTACAATTACCCATATCGCGTTCTGATAATCTGGAGACGTTCCGTTTCCTCGTTTCTGAAACAGAACGTCACCATTACCCCCCCACCCCCCAACACCATCATACTTATGTATCTTCCTCTCTGGGAACGCATCCCCTCTTCCTCTCTGCCAGCGCTTGCGCAGTCTGGAGGTGCCTGCGACACATGCGCAGTAATAATAATAATAATAATAGTCCTTTAATAGTCCCACAATGGGGAAATTCAAGTGGGGTGAAATCTGCAGTAAATCCACATCTAACTCATCATATTTTATGTGGTGGGCGGACCAAGGAGCTCCCTTAATTTAATAATAATAATAATAATAATAATAATAATAATAATAAGTCCTTTAATAGTCCCACAATGGGGAAATTCAGTGTGTTACAGCAGCAAAGATAAGATAAGATAAGTAGATACAAATACAAACACAACATGTACAGGAATGTTCCAAGGTAAGAGGCATTACATTAATAGCAGACAGACAGACAGATAGGACGTAGCAGGGGGGGGGGGGGGATTTAACAGGCAGAGAGATATTTCAGTTCTCTGTATGTAATGATCTCTGCTTAGGTCGGTGTTGGTTGTACAGCCTAACCGTGGTGGGGAGGAAAGACTTCCGATAGCGCTCCTTCTCACACCTAGGGTGGAGCAGTCGGTCACTGACAGTACTGCCCAGCGCAATCACAGTCTCATGCATGGGATGGGAGTTATTCTCCCGCATGGAGCTCACCACGGACAGTATCCTTCTGTCACCCACCACCTACACTGGGTCCAGTGGGCTCCCCAGGACAGAGCTGGCCCTTCTAATCAGCTTGTCAAGTTTATTTCTGTCCCTGGTTGATATACTGCTCCCCCAGCAGGCCACTCCAAAGAAGATGGCTGATGCCACTACCGAGTTGAAGAAAGTCCTAAGAAGTGCCCCCGGGATTCCAAAGGCTCTCAGCTTCCTAAGCAGGTAGAGCCTGCTGTGGCCCTTCCTGTACAGGGCCTCCATATGATCTGCCCAGTCCAGCTTATTATTAAGGAGTAAACCTAGGTACTTATAGGTGTTCACAATCTCGATGCCCGTCCCCAGGATGTCCACTGGTTTTGGAGGGCATCTGCCTTTACGGAAGTCCACCACCATCTCCTTGGTCTTCCTCGCGTTAATCTTCAGGGAGGTTCTGGTGGCACCAGTCCACAAAAAAATGGTTCAGTTCTCTGTACTCCCTGTCATCATCGTCTGTGATGAGGCCTACTATTACAGAGTCGTCAGAATACTTCTGTAGGTAGCAGCTAGATGAGTTGCACCTAAAATCAGCAGTGTACAGTGTGAAGAGGAAAGGGGCGAGAACTGTACCCTGAGGTGCCCCTGTATTACAGATAACGGTACCTGACACAGTCTTGGGCTCTCACGTATTGAGGTCGATTTGTGAGGTAGTCTAGGATCCAGTTGGAGAGGTGGTGGTCCACTCCAGCAAGGCCCAGCTTGTCTCTCAGTAACCTGGGCTGTATGGTGTTAAAAGCATTGGAGAAATCAAAGAACATTATTCTCACCGTGTTCCGTGTTTCTCAATATTGATTTGAAAATGGACAACCCCTTTATAGGCATTTTCCCCCCAAACTGATGGGCAGTGTTTGGTACTGCAGCTCAGTACCTTTCAGTTGAGTTGGCCTAAAGGGGTTGTCCAGGAATTACAGTACTTGGACAGCGGTCATGGGAAAGGAATTGGTGACATCACTCACATATGTCACGGGTAAATTTCCTTAGGCGCTGAGGCCACTGATTGGCTTCAAGAGTCACGTGCGGCAAGGACTTTCGCAGAAAAAGCCCCGGCAGGTGCTGGATGGAACAGCGATGGGGGACACCGGAGCCCTGGGAACAGGTGAGTATGTTTTTTTTAATGTTTCACCTGCCACGGCCTCCTGCCCAAGTACTATATTTCCTGGAGAACCCCTTTAAGCTGCAATACCAAATACAACCCAAATACAGATAACAGTGGTACTGTTTCTGGAAAAAAAATAAAATAAAAAACAGCCACGTCACTAATCTAATTATAATGGACAGTATACTATGCAATGCTCTAATTCAGGGGTAGGCAACCTTTTTTGTTTGGTGTGCCGATTTTGATTAAAAAAAATCAAAGATGATGTACTCGGAGTGCCGGTTAATAATTGTAAGTTTGACGACCCATAAACTAAAGTCATATACCACAAACCATAACACAGAAATGCTGCCACCAGATGTTTCAGGACGCATGCATTTACAGCTATTTCTGGGATGCACCTGTACTTTCCCATTAGAAGCAAAGAAAGTACATGTGCAGCCCTCAATTAGTGGTAAATGCATGTGTCCTGGAGCACTGTATGGCAGCATCCTTATAGTGAAAACACACTATGTATCTGGATGCCACTGGAACTTTTACTTCGATGTAAAACTGCGTTCACATGGTGCATTTTCGCACACAAAAAAAGCGGCCCCTGCACACGGTATTATGTCTCATAGCGGCTCCTGCACACGGTATTATGTCCCATAGAGGCCCCTGCACACGGTATTACGTCCCATAGCGGCCCCTGCACATGATATGTCCCATAGCGGCCCCTGCACATGGTATTATGTCTTATAGTGGCCTTTGCACATGGTATTATGTCCCATAGCGGCCCCTCCAAACAGTATAATATTCCAATGTTTATAATATTCCAATTTTTGGCACTCACTAGCTATTATTGTACTGTTGGGTCTCTTCAGACCCCAGAGTAAAATAAGTGAAGGGCCAAGTGAGGTGACAAACAAAACACAATGTTACTTACCTTCCCTGCGCTCCGTAGCGGCTCTGTTCTCTTTGGGTGCTTCTGCCTGTAGTCAGCGACCACTGATTGGGTCTCAGAGGTCACGTCGGCATCATTATGCCCTGAGGCCCTATCAACGGTCTCTTACTTCAGGCAGAAGAGCCTGCAGAGCACAGAGCGCAGGAAAGGTAAGTAACATTGTTTTTTATGTTTGATCACCTCCCCTGGGGCTCCGCTTATTATACTCTGGGGTCTGAAGAGACACAACAGTATAATAATAGCAGTTTCGTTTCAGCCGTGTTTGGTCTGATCAAAACAGCTGGGCAAGGACTTGGGCTGCCCGTGCCAGGAAAATAGAGTGGTATGCGTGCCGGGAGTTGCCGACCCCTGCTCTAGTTCGTAGCTGTGGCTGTGCACAGCCTTGTATGATGTTGACATGCCCTAATAGGAGGATTCATGTCCATGTAGTTTTAGATGCTTGGTAGTATTGTTATGCAGATCCTTTCTACTTTGCTGTGAGATGTTTACAATTCATTTTTCTGCAGTGATTGTTCTAAATTGTTGAGAATTCAGACATTTTAATGGTATTGGATTTTTGTTTTGCTATTTTTTTCGCAGCTGGAAAAGGTCAGTAATTGCTCTAACAATTTAATTCTAAGAGCATTTGGTTTCACTTGTGGCGTACAACCTCTGAATCTTAAGAAAGTACTTGTTTGTGTCTATTAGGCATATTATTATTAGTTCTAATTCTACATAAGAGGTCTATAAATTCTGTTCTGTTTATGTAATGTGGTAGTTTCCATGATATAATGGCAAGCTGTTAAAATGTGACAGTAACCACAGGCCTAGGGGGAGAGGTATAAAAGTGTCCAAAAGAAAAACTTTGCTGCCCATAGCAACCAATCACAGTGAAAACTGGCAATGTGATGTCCGTTTTTTTAATGGATATCACACGGCAGCAATGGTGACTATTCAGATAACCGTTACTTTGACGGTCCTTTGTCACGAACCATGAAAATGTAGATCATGTCTTATTTTTGGCAGTTTTCACGGATCCCACCATATATTGAAAATGGGTGCCCTTAGGGTGCAAGATGGCCATGAAAAATTGCATCTAGCCTAACCCTACATTCACTTGACTAGTTGCTCATTAAGATATACCCACAAAAAATTATTTCTGCTGGAAAATGTACATTCCTCGACAGAAGCAGCACCCCATGAAATAAGAGAAATACCTTACCATGCAAACCTTCCAAGCTTTAGTGATATTCATGGACGATATAACTGCCTATACATGCATAAGTATTCTTATGCTATCTAGGTAGCCCACATTTTTGGGGGTGACAAGCCAATTTCTTTCCTCTTCCAATAGATTTAGCAAGAATAACAGGTACCTGCTTTACGTTTGGAGTAGTGAAACCAGGAAAGCATTCTAGAACAATAGACAAATCCACTCCTGGATTCACAGTCTATAACAACTTCAAGCACCTTTTTCATATGAGTTGGTTAAACACTAGTCATTGTGACAAATCGTTGATTATGTAGATAATCTGTTTTCCCTTAGTCCGAACAGCAGCACAATATGGGGTATCTCTGCCCCTGTGTGCTGGTAGGACAGATGGAATTTTTAATTTACATAATTAAATGATACTCCCCTATAAGAGGCCAAGGAGACCTCCCCTCACTGTGTTAGTTATAAAGAATAAAAGAAAACAACAACAATCCTTGTGCTGCTGTTCAGACTAAGGGAAAACAGATTATCTACATAATCAACGATTCCCCTTACGTCCAACAGCAGCACAATATGGGGACGTACCAAGTAGATCCCCTAGGGAGGGTTCTCACTCACTACAGTACCGTATGAATGTCCAAAGGCAGTAGCCTCTGAACTACGGACATCTAACTGATAGTGTTTAAAAAGAGTTAGTTGGTGGTGACCAAAAACTGCTGCACAATCTGCTCAAAAAGCAAGACCGACTCTCAGCCCAGGAGGCCGACACAGCCCTTTGATAAACTCGGGCGTTAAACCGAGCAAAAGAAATTTAAATTAAGAGGGTTTCCCAATCCTCTGAAAGACTGTATGCAGGAGATAAATTTTGGAGACACCATACTATATCCAGAGTATGGAGTTTTCCCTCTTCCTTGGAGGAAGGAGCTGGGAAAGAAAACTGGTAAGGAGACCACCTGGTTAATATTAGCCAGAGAAGGCACCTTAGGGTTAAACCTAGGAAGAAATCTGAGCTGAACCCTAATGAAAAAAAAATATGGCTCTTCAGAAAAAAAAGCCTGCAACTCTGGTATTCTTTTAGCTGAGGTGATAGCTAGCAAAAAGGTGGTTTGCAAACCAGAAACTTAAGATCCATCATCTCAAATGGTTCCAATGTTCGGCCGCAAAGGCCAAAAAGAACTGTGGATAGATCCCAGAATAGAACGGGAACTGCAACCACTTACCTAAGTCTCATAGCACCCTTAAGAAATTCTGGGAATTAAGGGGTTCTGAGAATCTTTTGCTTAAGCAGGTGGATAGGGCTGAAACCTGTAGCTTCAGTGTGGCAGGGGAAAGGCCCTTATCCAAACGGTCCTGAAGAAATTTATGAATCATTCTCGTAAAAGGATTCGAACTATTCACTTCCTGTCTGGAGAACCACTACTTGAAGACTTGAAGACAATACCTATCCTTAGGTATCTTTTATTGGTGGATTCCGCTCTTGCACAGAAAAAAGGTCTTCAGGACGACTTCTGACAGTCCACTAGGGACTGAGCAACCTTCAGGCTGTCAGGTTGAATCTCCTCAGATCCTGGCACTTCTGAGTTCCTTGGAAAACCAGGTTCTGGATTGGGGGAAGCCTGTAATAGATCCCTCGACTCATGAGAATGAGTTGGGAACACCAAGTTCTTTTTGGTTATCACAGAGGCTTGGTCCTGTCTGACTTTCATCAATACCCTTGGTATCATGGAAAGTGGAGGGAAGATGTACGCCAGCCTGAACCTCCACGGGATGGACAGGGCATCCACTGCCAAGGGATAGTCCTCCTGATGTAGTGAGCAGAACGTCTCTACCTTAGCATTGAGTCTGGTCACCATAAGGTCTACTTCTGGAAGACCCCACTTCAGGGTGATCTGGTGGAACACTCTTGATTGAGAGACCATTCTCCTGATACGGTAAGACCCTGACTCAACTGATCCGCTACTATGTTCAAGGAGCCCTTGATGTGAACTGCGGAGACATGGGTCAGCTCTTTCTCTGCCCAGGTGAAAATCAGACCTGCCTCTCTGAGGAGGGAGAATTATCTGGTGCCTTCCTGTTTATTACAATCACCATGTTGATGGACCGGTTATTGACAGCTCTTCCTCTGAGAAGAGGAGAAGAATGGAGGAGTGCCAGGTAAACTGCTCTGAGTTCCCTCCAGATGGATGATGTCATCCTTTCTAGCCTGCTCCAGACTCCTTGTACGGTTTTCTCGTACAGATGGGCTCCTCATCCTGAAAAGGATGCATCGGTCAACAGGGTCCAAAGAGGTTGGACCGTGGACATCTGATTTTCAGGTGTATCACCAATTAAGAGAAAGATGGGTTCTGGAAGAAAGTCTGATCCTTTTGTCAAGACTAAGAGGGCTATGATTTCAGACCACTAGTACTTCCGACTGGAGGGGACACATATGCCATAAAGTCCAAGGGACTGAACTGACTAAGGCTGACATGAGGCCAGGACTCTCATAATTGTTCTGATGAACATCCGATGCATCTTGAGAAGATATTATTATTTATTATGGTAACCTGTATAGCGCCATCCTATTCCGCAGCGCCTTCACGGACATTGACAGATATAGGGCACTGTCCCATATAGGACTTACAATCCACATTCCTTATCAGTATGTCTTAGGAGTGTGGGAGGAATCCGGAGACCCCGGAGGAAACCCACGCAAACAGGGGGAGAAAATACAGTCTCCTTGCAGATGCTGTCCTTGGCAGGATACAAACCCAAGACTGCAGTGCTAACCACTGAGCCACTGTATCGGAAGTTATCTGATTATCTTTTCTCTCCTTATCGGAGTTAATTTCTAGGCGGACAGAGTCAGACTGAACCTTCTTCCAGAAGGAATCACCTCTGACTTCTGCCGGTTATTAGCCTGGATGCTGGAAAAAAGACACAGTTGTCTGCAGGTGCTGGAGCAGGATGGTTTCTGACTAGGCTTTTATTAGCCAGTCGTCCAAATATGGCACTATAAACAGACCTTGAAGTCTGAGTGCAGTTGTTTCTGGAGCCATCACCTAGGTAAAGGTGTGGGGAGCCGAGGAAATGCCAAAGAGCAGGGTCGCAAATTGGAAAAGCCACCTGTGGGCGGCAATTGAAACAGCAATTCTCAGATACTTTCTGTGAGGAGGATAACTGGAACTTGTAAGTACGCATCCTTTAGGTCAAGAATGACAAGAACATTGCTTTGGAGCAAGGATGTGACCAACTTCCCAGTGTCCCTTTGGAAACGCTCTTCCTTATGAAGAGACTTAGCTATATTAGGACTATAACATATATTGGTAGCGGGAAGTCTGGAGAGTAGACCCCAAACCTTCTTCTGAGGGGGGACCTTTCCCAAGGCCACCCTGCCCAGGTATTCCAGAATGGAATTTTCCAGTATAACCTGTTTCAGTGCAGGAAGAGAACGCGGGCGTCCGCATAACCCCACTGTACTTATCTGCAAGACCAAAGTTCTTGGAACTTCTCCTGCCAGAAGGAGAGAAAAAATGGGAGAGACATCCCCCAACAGGAGTACTTGCCACCACAGGAGGCGAAAAGTTGGTGTCAAAGCCAGGCTTCTTTCTGGCCCTTCCTTGGGGAACTTACATCCAGCCCCTCTGGGCTGATATCTAGCACACCTCAGATCTTAGAACGTAGATTGAGGCGGTTGCGCTGATAACTTCTGCCCCAGCCAGAAGGTCCTGCTTTCCCTTTAAAGGACTGCGGAAGGCACTTAAGCTTTTAATCACAAGACCTTCCATGATGTCATCCAGGCCTCTGCTAAAATGTTTACCCAGCTCAAGGATAGGGAACATACGTTATACTTGGACGCATTGTCCCCTCCCCGAGGTTTCAATCATAATGGCCTTCTAGCAGCTGTAGAGAAGGCCCTAGATTTGGCAGGCATCTTGACCTGGTATACGGAAACTTCTGCTACATATTCTCTTATTCGCTATCTCATTGGAGGCGATATCCACAGAAGCCTGAGCAGAGGCCGTGGATTAAGCCTTCCTAAGGGTACACTCCAAGCGACTATGTATAGAGATCTGGAGATTGCCTGTCAAAGCTTTACCCAGTGTTGCGTCCACTTGGAAGGCCCTTGGCCCCCTATAGGTGGAACTAGAGGCTTCCTCAAGTTCAACATCACGGTCGCTGACCAGATGGACTTCAGCAGCTTAGGCATCCTTACCAAGAGGCCTTTTGGGATTTAGCGAAGTGTCTTCATCACACAAGTACATCACATTGAGTATGTGAAATTCCTCTTCTGATGGAACTGACTGAGGATGTGTCTCAGTACGAAATCAAGTTCCGGATTTCTATCCTTCTCCTTGACCCACACAATTACATCACGAATGGACGAATCCTCAGATGGGGTCCCCCGGCATTGGCGAAAGCGAGTGTAATCATACCATCAGGCAGAGAGATGTCGCACTCTGTATAAGCGAAATGTTCCATCTTAGAGGACCTTTCCCTCATTAAGTCGCCGGTGCCACCAAAAGCAGTCAGAACAGTATCAAACAAAAATGTACAGCCTATCAGAGAGACAAACTTAGGAAGAAGGTTTAAATAAGTAGGGAGAAGACTATACCCATAAAACTTATTTACACAACTTAAGAGACCCTTAACAACGGTGTCTTTAATACCGCTACAGCAGTACAGAGAATGGCCTAAACTACAGTAGTCCGGCAGCACAATCCAGCACTACTGGGAGAAGGCTACATAAGTGTAACAGAAAAAAAGGGATCCAGGAAAACAGGACCTGCAAAAAAGGTTCCGGAACCTGATGTGACAAAATCACTTCCCCCGGATTAAAAAAACCTTTCTCTCCCTCTTTGTTTTAATTCCACTGCTATGGGAAGTGCGGTGTGTCTTTGTGGCAGACTGGAATAGAACCATAACTACAATAGAAAGGCAGTGTAGCGAATTTGTGTCTGAGACGCTGTCATCAGTTTAAACTGAGCACAAACACCTGAAGCATAAGCTCTGCTGAAGAGCTCAGCCAGGCAGGAGTTGCATAGAGGTTTATTTTAACCCTGCAATACAGCCTCCAAGTTCAGAAACAGACACATACTCAATGCACAGCCTGCCCAGCCGCAAACATCTCACCTTTGATCAGACAAGGACAGGCACCCAGCCCAGAATGGCCACAGACAGAGAGCACAGCAGGGAGAAACAAGGAAGCCTTAGGAGTAAAAAGCTCCCAAGGAAAAAGATGAACAGCTGAAAGAGGAGAAAAAAAAAAAACTTAGTTAACCCCCAAATCCTTAGGAAAAAATGAGAGGACAAAGAGCCTCCCTCCACCTGTCCAACACACAGGACTGAAAAAAACACAGTGAGGGGAGGTCTCCTTGGCCTCTTATAGGGGAGTATCAATTAATTATGTAAATTAAAAGTTCCGCCTGTCCTACCAGCACACAGGGGCAGAGATACCCCATATTGTGCTGCTGTTGGACGTAAGGGGAATATGCAATAGCAGGAAACACCTAAAATGGGCAAATACTCTTCACAGCATAATAGCCGCTCATACTCTACCAATTAAGAATGGTCCGCAATGAAATAGCTTCCGAGAGGCAGACATACCGTGCCCAAATCATCAGGGACACATTGGTCTGGTCTGATATTTACCACATCATTGATGTTAATTAATTTAATTCAATCAGATTAAACTGCAATGCGTTTCTTTAATCCAGGCCAATTCAGCATTTTACAGTGTGTGCATCTAGTGGCAATTCTTTTTTAAACCTCTGGGCACAGTGCCATAAATAGTACAATAGGAGTACCAGGTTATCAGGTTAGGGTTCTTATGTCTTTAAAACTAGTCCCCTACATGCATGGTTTCAAAGTGCTCTGTATACTGTAGGCCCTAGCACCAGAGGAAATAACAAACCACTTGACATTGCTGACATCACTCTAAGGTCTGCAGTTTATTGGCTGAAACCACCCCACATGGATTTCCTGTTCTTCCTGCCCCTACTGTATATGTATATAAAATTGTTATAACAGAGATTTCTCTTCCTTTTAATGTAACAGTCCAAATGAAAGAATGCAGTTATAGAAGAACAGAGACTCTCAGCATTCCTGGGATTATGTGCAAACTATGTGCAGGGGTTGGAGGTGGGCAGATCATGAAGTCATTACTGGCATAACTGCTGACACTGTTTATGGATAGTATAGGAGAAATATTTATGGGGAGCTCTCTAATGATATTCTTAATGAGGTCACTGGTTTGTGGAGGTACATGGAGGCATGGCCTGTACTTGTGGGTGAGGTTACCATAAAAAATTTTAGTCTACATGGAAATTATTGTTTAAAGTGGGATGAATATTTAAGGTGTAAGATAGTAGCAGGGATTCGGTAAGTATTGGAATAGGGACATTAGAAGGATTTGTGAGGTGAGGTCATTGTGGGTTCTTTTTTACCTTTTAACCCTTTAAGCTTTCACTTTCAAAATTTTCTATACCTATCTTGCATTGACAAGAAATTAGTGAAATATTTGGCAAATCCCTTGCTTGTTGTCAGTTTCTTCCGGGAAGCATTATCCCTGGCACCTTCCAGCTGTGATCAATGCTCTTTTGAACAGGGTTTTGGCATGTAATAATAATAGCAATTAAGCCATTAATTATTAAATAGGATGCAAAAATACAAAAGACATCTGGCTAAAGTACAAATGAGAAGACGGAGAACTCTCGCTCCTTAGACTACAACTGAATGTAACATGCACATGCTCAGCCTTCGCACTTTTCCTATGATCCATTTCTACTTTTTAGTAATGGAGGTACTAGCTATTGGACCCTCACATCTAACATTTATCCCCTATATTTGTGTTCATTTTATTTATACAAGTGTAAATGTAATTGAGATATATATATATATATATATATATATATATATATATATATATATATATCATATGAAAAAGTTTGGGCACCCTTATTAATCTTAATCATTTTTAGTTCTAAATATTTGGGTGTTTGCAACAGCCATTTCAATTTGATATATCTAATAACTGATGGACACAGTAATATTTCAGGATTGAAATGAGGTTTATTGTACTAACAGAAAATGTGCAATATGCATTAAACCAAAATATGACCGGTGCAAAAATTTGGGTACCCTTATCATTTTATTGATTTGAATACTCCTAACTACTTTTTACTGACTTACTGAAGCACAAAATTGGTTTTGTAACCTCACTGAGCTTTGAACTTCATAGCCAGGTGTATCCAATTATGAGAAAAGGTATTTAAGGTGGCCAATTGCAAGTTGTTCTCCTATTTGAATCTCCTCTGAAGAGTGGCATCATTGGCTCCTCAAAACAACTCTCAAATGATCTGAAAACAAAGATTGTTCAACATAGTTGTTCAGGGGAAGGATACAAAAAGTTGTCTCAGAGATTTAACCTGTCAGTTTCCACTGTGAGGAACATAGTAAGGAAATGGAAGACCACAGGGACAGTTCTTGTTAAGCCCAGAAGTGGCAGGCCAAGAAAAATATCAGAAAGGCAGAGAAGAAGAATGGTGAGAACAGTCAAGGACAATCCATAGACCCCCTCCAAAGAGCTGCAGCATCATCTTCCTGCAGATGGTGTCACTGTGCATCGGTCAACAATACAGCACACTTTGCACAAGGAGAAGCTGTATGGGAGAGTGATGCGAAAGAAGCCGTTTCTGAAAGCACGCCACAAACAGTCGCCTGAGGTATGCAAAAGCACATTTGGACAAGCCAGCTTCATTTTGGAAGAAGGTCCTGTGGACTGATGAAACAAAGATTGAGTTGTTTGGTCATACAAAAAGGCGTTATGCATGGCGTCAAAAAAACACAGCATTCCAAGAAAAACACTTGCTACCCACTGTAAAATTTGGTGGAGGTTCCATCATGCTTTGGGGCTGTGTGGCCAATGCCGGCACCGGGAATCTTGTTAAAGTTGAGGGTCGCATGGATTCAACTCAGTATCAGCAGATTCTTGAGACTAATGTACAAGAATCAGTGACGAATTTGAAGTTACGCCGGGGATGGATATTTCAGCAAGACAATGATCCAAAACACAGCTCCAAATCTACTCAGGCATTCATGCAGAGGAACAATTACAATGTTCTGGAATGGCCATCCCAGTCCCCAGACCTGAATATCATTGAACATCTGTGGGATAATTTGAAGCGGGCTGTCCATGCTCGGCGACCATCAAACTTAACTGAACTGGAATTGTTTTGTAAAGAGGAATGGTCAAAAATCCCTTCATCCAGGAACTGATTAAAAGCTACAGGAAGCGACTAGAGGCTTTTATTTTTGCAAAAGGAGGATCTACTAAATATTAATGTCACTTTTCTGTTGAGGTGCCCATACTTTTGCAGCGGTCAAATTTTGGTTTAATGCATATTGCACATTTTCTGTTAGTACAATAAACCTCATTTCAATCCTGAAATATTACTGTGTCCATCAGTTATTAGATATATCAAATTGAAATGGCTGTTGCAAACACCCAAATATTTAGAACTAAAAATGATTAAGATTAATAGGGGTGCCCAAACTTTTTCATATGACTGTGTGTATATATATATATATATATATATATATATATAACAGTGCCTTGCGAAAGTATTCGGCCCCCTTGAACTTTTCAACCTTTTGCCACATTTCAGGCTTCAAACATAAGGATATAAAATATATTGGTTATTTTAAACTTTTGTAAAAAATAAAAAACTGAAAAGTGGGGAGTGCAATATTATTCGGCCCCTTTACTTTCAGTGCAGCAAACTCACTCCAGAAGTTCAGTGAGGATCCCAACTGTGAAACACGGGGGTGGCATCATCATGTTGTGGGGTTGTTTTGCTGCAGGAGGGACTGGCGCACTTCACAAAATAGATGGCATCATGAGGAAAGAACATTATGTGGCAATACTGAAGCAACATCTCAAGACATCAGCCAGGAAGTTAAAGCTTGGGCGCAAATGGGTCTTCCAAATGGACAATGACCCGAAGCATACTGCCAATTTGTTACAAAGTGGCTTAAGGATAACAAAGTCAATGTTTTGGAGTGGCCATCACAAAGCCCTGATCTCAGTCAAATAGAAAATTTATGGGCAAAACTGAAAAGGCAGGTGCGAGCAAGGCAGCCTACAAACATGGCTCAGTTACACCAGTTCTGTAAGGAGGAATTTGCCCAAATTCCGACCAACTATTGTGAGAAGCTTGTGAAAGGATATCCAAAATGTTTGACCCAAGTCATACAATTTAAGGGCAGTGGTACCAAATACTAATGAAATGTATGTAAACTTTTGACTTTGCAGAAAGTAATAAAAATGCCTTAAAAATTCTCTCTCTCTTTCATTATTCTGGCATTTGACAAATATAAATATTTGTCAAGACTCTCTTACCGGGCTTCCGGAGACCAATGGCTGGGATCTGTAGTGCAACAGGTAGTATGCTGGAACATGTAGTGCATTGGTAGTAGCAGGTATCCACAATGCAGCAGGTAGAAGCAGGTCACACAGTGCAGCAGGTAGTATAGAACCAACTGAGATCAGTAGGCCCTAGCTCAAGGATTGTCAGAAGCAGGCTTCAAACACAATACTCAGGCACTGAGTGATCAGGTGCAGGAGTTCAAATAATCAACAGGCAAGAACCAAGATGGCCACAGACAGGAAACACACAAAGCACCATCTTACTAAGGGACTGGTACTGGCAAAACAAAGAGTTCATCAATTAAGATCCTGACAATAATTTTGGTAATCCTAATTGACCCAAAAACAGGAAAGGTTTATTCTGATTTCATGTCAGATAGTGAGAAAAACATGCATATGTGTCTTTTTATATAGTGTATGTAAACTTCTGGTTTCATATATATATATATATATATATATATATATATATATATACTGTATATATGCTGCTTCTATGCTTTTGCTTTGCAGATCTGTCTGGACAGCATGTCATTATAATACTCTGTGATAAGATGTCGTGGGTAGTGGAAGTAATGGTAGTGAGAAGACTCGGGAAGAGCTTGGTCTTAACAGGGATGATAAAACAATGATGCCAGCATACAGACTGGGTTCAACAAATTTGCACAAGATAGTCAAATAACACAAACAATAAAAAGTTAAACCAAAAATCATTGCACATTCATAAAGTATTAAAACCAAAAATAATCCCCATACATTTAAAATCACTGGCCCAGATTTACTAATTTGTCTGAAAGCCCGCCCACAGTGCACCAACTGCCTCATTTGCATAAGAATTCAAGGTTGTTTTTCTCCAAATATAAAAAAGTGACATACATAACAGGTGTACGTTGTTTATCACTGTATTGTGCTCTGTAACATGGTAGTGTCAGTTGAATATGCTTAGGGTTGGTGGTAAACCTTTTAACCCCTTAAGGACCCAGCCCAAAAGTGCATTAAGGACCAGGTCTCGTTTTTCAAAACTGACATGTATAACTTAATATAGCAAGAACTTTGAGACACTTTAATTTACACAAGTGATTTTGAGATTGTTTTTTGTGACACATTCTACTTCATGTTAGTGGTAAACACTAATCAATATTTTTGTATTTATTTATAAAAAAATAGGAAATTTGATGGAAATTTGGAAAAAAAAAATCGCAATTTTCAAAATGCGAAATGTTCTGCTTTCAAATACATTAATAAATATTGTCTACCATTATCTACCATATCTCTGCTTTATATTGGCATCATCCTTTAATTTATTTTGGACATTAGAAGGCTTTTCCAGATTTACAAGAAAATTTCCCAAACTAATTTTTTAGGGACCACTTCAGTTGTGAAGGGATTTATATAGTCCTATATATTAGAAACCCGTCATAAATTACCCCATTTTCAAAACTGCACCCCTCAAATAATTCAAAACAGCATTTGGGAAGTTTGTTAACCCTTTTCCTTTTTCACAGGAATTAAAACAACATGGAGGTGAAATTTAGACATTTTATTTTTTTCACTAATACATTAATTTAGCCCTAAAATTAACACATTCACGAAGGGTTAAAGGAGAAAATGTATCTCACAGTTTGTTATGCAATTTCTCCAGAGCACAGAATTACCTCACGTGGGTGTAAACTGATGTTTGGGCATTCAGCAGTGCACGGAAGGGAAGGAGCGACATTGGACGTTTGAAAAGCAGATTTTGCTGGAATAGTTTTCAGGTGCCATGTCTTATTTGCAGAGCCCCTAAAGTACCAAAACAATGGAAACCCCCCCAAAAGTGACCCCAATTTGGAAACTACACCCCTCACAGAATTCATCAAGGGGTATAGTGAACATTTTGACCCCACAGCCGTTTCACAGATTTTACTAACGTTGAGATGTGTAAATGAAAAATTACTAAAACGTCACTTTATCCCCAAAGTTTTCATTTTCACAAGGGGTTAAAGGAGAAAAAGCATCCCTTAGTTTGTTAAACAATTGCTCATAAATGTGGCAATACCCCATATGTGGTCGTAATCTGCTGTATGGGTACATGGTGGGGCTCAGAATGGAAAGAACGCTATTCGGCTTTTGGAGGGAAGATTTTGCTGGAATAGTTTACAAGTGCCATGTCGCATTTGCAGAGCCCCTAAAGTAACAGTACAATCAAAACCCCCAAAAAGTGACCCCATTTTGTAATCTACACCCCTCATAGAATTTATCTAGGTGTAGAGTGAGCATTTTTACCCCACAGCTATTTCACAGATTCTATTATCATTGGGATATAAAAATGAAAAATTAAATTTTTTCCAATAAACCGTCCATTTAGCATCATATTTTTAATTTTTGCAAGTGGTTAAAGAAGAAAAACACACCACAGTTTGTTACACAATTTCTTCTGAACACAGAAATGCCCCATAATTGATTGTAATCTGCTGTATGGGTACATGGCGGGGCTCAGAATAGAAAGAGCGCTATTTGGCTTTTGGAGGGCAGATGCCATGTCGCATTTGCAGAGCCCCTGCAGAGCCCCAATACAATGGAAATCCCTCAAAAGTGACCCCATTTTGGAAACTGCACCCCTCAAGGAATACATCTAGGGGTATTAGAATTTTGTGCCTAAAATGCTTCCAAAAATTAATGTACAAAATGAAAATTGAAATTTTTAAAGAAATATGCAATTTCAGTGCCCAATACGTTGAGGCCACTTTGTGTCATCCCCGACATGCACTCCTAAAACTATTAAGTGGGCTATCCCAGGGACAAAAAAAATATATATGTGGGTGTAAACTGCTGCTTGTACACATAGCTGGGCTCAGAAGAGAAGGAGCACTGCATTTTTTAGTTTTTGGAGTACAGATTTAGAGGGACTTTCTGTACGCCATGTTGTTTTTGCAGAGCCCTGGAGGTTCAGTAAACTGGAATTCCCCAAGAAGTGACCCCATTTTGTAGGGGCAATTTTAGGGTCTCTGCAAATGTGACATGACGTCCAAAAACCAACAATCTAAATATGCACTATTTTGGTTTTTGAAGCACAGTTTGGTATAAGACGTCATGTCACTTTTGCAGAGCCCCTGAATTGCCAGTAAAGTGGAATCCGCAGACATGTCACCCCATTTTGGAAACTACACCACTGAAGGGATTTATCAAGTGATGTGGTGAGCATTTTTAACCCTTGAGTGTTGCATTAATTTCATTTCCAGAAATGAATGCGCAGCCGATAATAAAAAGTGAATAATGCAATTTCCAGAGATCCGCCATTTCAGTGCCGATATGTTGCGCCCAGCTTGTGTCAGCTGAGACGCACTCCAAAAACTGTTAAGCGGGTATCCCGGACACAACAGCTTTTGGAGCGTTCATCTCTGATACAAGCCGGGCACAGCATATTACTCACTGAAATTACATATTCCTGGAAAATTGTCATTTTCACCTTTCACAATCCGCTGCGTATTCATTTATGGTAAATAAATGCAACACTTGAGGGTTAAAAATTCTCACTGTACCCCTGGATAAAATCCTTCATGGGTATAGTTTCCAAAATGGGATCACACGTCAGGGGATTCCACTTTACTGGTGTTTCAGCTCTGAAAAAGTGTCTTGACGTCCAAAAACAAAACCTTCTAAGTCTGTGCTCCAAAAACCAAATAGCGCTCCTCCCCTTCTGTGCCCAAACCGCAGTTTATACCCACATATGACATTAAGTACATTATGCTGTGTACACCAGTGTCATTCATGTGGGCATAAACTGTAGTTTGGGCACAGCAGGGCACAGATGTGAATGAGCGCTATGTGGCTTTTGGAGTGCATGTCATGTTTGCAGAGCCTCTAAAGTACTAGAAAAAGGAGTGACCCCATCTTAAAAAGTGCACCCCTTTATCAAGGGGTGTAGTGAACATTAGTATTCCATACGTGAATGCACATCAGATGGTAAATAGTGAATATGTAAACTGTGCAGAGTACATTGGGAACACCAAATTTCCTACTATTTCCCCAGTAGCTCCTATGATTGGGGGGGGTCACTCTGGGGGTCACTTCTGGTGTCTTTTCCCTTGTAAGCGCTAAATCTGGTTTGTATCCTCATATATGTTTGCACAGCTTAGGGTGGGTTCACACCTGCGCTTGGTGTCCGTCCGTTGCCAATCCAGTGAAAATCTCGGCGAACTGGATTGGCATCGGATACAGACCGGTCAGCGACGCATTGATTAAAAACCCATTCATTTGAATGGGTTTTTAAAGCAATGCGCGGGTGTGTGCTTACAGCCTCTGCGCTGCGAAGCCGTTTTTTTTCGTCGGACACGAAGTCCTGCGTGTCTGACTTTGTTTCCGACGAAAAAAAAGGGTTCGCAGCGCAGATGGTGTAAGCGCACACTTATACATTCCCTTCCTGATGCAGCCAGTTGTGTTCAAGTGATTTGGCGATTTTTGTCTTCACATTGTACAAGCTATATATTTTTTTATTTTTCTGGTGACGTAGCCATATGAGGGCTTGTTTTTTGTGGTATGAGATGCATTTTGTAATGACACCATTTTTGGGTGCCTATAATGTATTGACTAAATTTTATTAACTCTTTCTTGGTGGATTAAAAAAAAACCCCATCAATTCTGGCACATCTTTTTACCTGTTTTTACCTTTTAACATGTTACCTTCATTCTGCGGGTCGGGACGATTTCGGTGATACCCAATTTATATATTTTTTTTATACGTTACTAATTCTGCAGAACAAAAACCCATTTGGGGACATAAATCAATTATTTTTGCATCACCATCTTCTAAGATGCATAACATTTTTTATTTTTCGGTTGACAGAGTTGGTTGAGGGCTTATTTTTTTGCGGGACGGCCTGCGCTTTTTATTGGTACTATTTTGGGGTACATGTGACTTTTTGATCACTTTTTATAGCATATTTTGTAAGGTGAGATGGCAAAAAATCATCATGTCCGACGTTTTTTCCCCAACGTTCACAGTGCAGGTTAAATAATATTTCAGTTTTAAGTAGGAAAAGGGCATTTTGGGACTTTATTCACTTATTATTTTTTTTTCATACCCTTTACATTTTTTACTTTTTTTTTTTTTCAACTTTTTTTTTTACTGTATAGTGATGTCACACTAGGAGACTTGAACCAGCAATGCTCTGATCGATGGTTCAGTACTATACACTGCAATACATGTGTATACATGTGTATTGCAGTCTATAGAAGAAGTCAGCCTACGCAGACGCATAGGATGACTTCCTTCCATCCCGGCAGGATCAACCAGGTACTGGGGTCTCCAAGCAGCCTGGGGTCACTGGCCAGACCCCGGGTTGCAGAAAATACATAACGGCACCCCCCTACCTCGCTGCGGGGGGTGTCGAGGGGGTCATAAACATGGTGGAACCCCTTGGATGCTGCAGTCAAACTTGACCGCGGCATCCAAGGGGTTAAAACCTCCCATCAAAGCTCAGCTCCGACCACCATAGGTTATAGAGCAGGATGTTAGCTGTCAGTTACAGCTAACACCCGCTTCTGATGCTGCCCGCTCAGATAGAGAGCAGGCAGCCAGCCACGGGCATAATAGTATGCCTGTATGCACTAAGTACCTCGAGACAGGGACGTAATAGTATGTCCAAGGTCGTTAAGGGGTTAAAGAGACACTTTGGCATCTATTTCCTGTTTCGGCAAAACACTGCAGAGCTGATAATACTATATATCTGCCCAGACCTTAGACTTTGAAGATGATGATGCCACAGGGCCTAAAAGGTCCTTCTAAGGTTGTACCGAACTAGGGAGGTAATAGGGGCTTGATGACCTGACTGTTAGAGAGCTGTAAACTATGGGCAGTATGGGAGAGGGGGGCTATAGGAAGCAGATTATGTGAGAGGCAGGGGAGGAGCAGGGAAGCATTTTGACAGAAGAGGTAGGGCAGAAGAAGGGGGTGTGGGACTTTGATGAATCTAAAGACAACATGGTAGCTCCGAATAGTGTCTACAGGCAGCAGAGAGTGGCTTCCTGTTTACACAGCAACCCATGCTAGAAAAAAAGCATTCAAACTTTGATCATGTGACTTAGTGAAAAAGGTGAAATCAGGATAAAAAAAAAAGACAATGTGAAGAGACAACTATTACTAAGGAGAGGATGTTATTTCATGCAATATAAGAAGTAGAAATCACCAGTGTCCCTTTAAAATTAGGATAAAAATAAAGCTGAAATTATAAGAGGACATTCAGTAATTTATGTCTAAATATAACCACAATAATACCAAAACCCTAATAAATATGCAAATGCAAGAAACTACTGAAAAATGTTCAAAACGCATTGTAGGTACACATTATTATTGTAGTAAATATCTATTATGAGTGAGCTCTTCTTCTCCTCTCCGCCTTTTAAAATGTTCATTGATTTTGTTCTGATGTTAATGTTTTTGATATTACTCCTCCAGGGTTCCAGCTTGGAAACTTTTCCATATCAGAGCAATTCTGCTAATTTAACCCTTTCCTGTAGCAACACTTAATGGCTTCTTAGCAAAACATGGTATGGCTAGTGACGAAGATTACCACAATTGCTATCTGCTTGTTTGCAGAGCAAAGCGACTGTGTCCTGTATGGAGCAGGAAATACAGGCACATGATGGAGATGAAACTGTAATGAAGCAGTAATGGCAGAATATCAAAAATTCTAGTTACTGCTCATATATAATGAGTAATGGCAATGCCTGCAGACCATAAAGTGACTACCTGACCATTGATGTTTTTGGTGTATCTGTACCATTTTTTTAAATTGGGAGTTGAAAAATAGGGTCACAGATTCAGGTTTATTAACTAAGATGTCGCACAGTCTTGATGATTTGGGAATTACCTTAAGTAATTTTTCAGTAATCATAAGCAGCATTATGACTTCTAAGGGGAAGTGCTGAGGGCAGGGGCGTAACTACTGGGGTAGCCGGGGTAGCGGCTGCCACAGGGCCCGGGACATTTTAATAGGCCGTTACCTGCTGGCTTTTCATACCCCAGAGTATAATGATCGGAGGGCCAGGGAAGGTGAGGGAACATAAAAAACAACGTTACTTACCTCTCCTATGCTCCGCAGGCTTCAGGCCTGTTTGGTGACATCACGTGGGCCAGGCCTTTGTCATTATGCATCGCGACGCCGGCCTGGGTCACACGAGATCTGGTCCAACATTGAAGATGGCCGAAGTAGCGGGGAGTGCGCCGGTGCCAGGAAGAGGTGAATGACATTGTTTTTTTTGTTTGTATCCTCCCCTGGGTCTCTGATCATTATACTCTGGGGTCTGAAAAGATCCCAGAGTATAATAATTGTTCTTGGGTGGTCCAGAATGGGGCATAATACTGTGTGCAGGGGCCACTATGGGGCATAATACTGTGTGCAGGGGTCACTATAGATAGCCCAACAGAGGAGTTACATTTTATTGCAATCCTGGTCAGTTGATTTCTGATGACCTTGCCCTCAGTGTACACAACAAAAACTGAAGAGTGATCTCTACAAAACAGAAAGTGACAGCCTAGTTTAAATATGCAGCAGCCAGAGTAAAAATATCAATAGTGATATTAGTTATTTCCAACTGTGTTTTTAAAGGGAGTCTATTACCTATAGCAGCCTTTTTAAATTACTGCCATAGTAATATTGCTGCTGAAAATACAAGTCCAGGTGTACCTTTTGTTTTTAGATTATCCCGCCAGGATGAGTATAATAACATTTTTGCCGTTATGCAAATGAGGATCATGGAGCACAGGGGGGTTCACTTGCTTCCTGGAGCACAGCTGCGACATCATAAATAACGCCCATCCAGCCATGTAGTCCAGCCCCTTCACCAGTCTGTATGCAGAAATCCCATATATGCGCAGTACGCTCTGCTACTTCGAGCGTAGTGCACATGTGTGGGATTTCAGCTCAGAGCTCTGTCACGAACTGGTGATGACGCTGCTCTGAAAAGGATGTAGAGGCTGGATGGGTGTTATTTATGATGAAGCGGCTCTGGGAAGCAAGTGAACGCCCCCTGTGCTCTGTGAGCCTCATTTACATAATGCTAAAAAACTATATTACACCCATCCTGGCAGGATAATCTAAAAACAAAAAGTACGGCTGGACTTGTGTTTGCGGCAGCAACATTGCTATGGCAGTACTTTAAAAAGGCTGCTATAGGTCATAGACTCTCTTTAAAAACAAAATCGGGAACATGATTTTTATATGTGGTGGGCGGCAAAATGGCGGAAGCCCTTGGATGCCCCGGTCATCTCTCTGTCTCTCCAGCATGGACAACTTTTATTCATGTGGAAGAATCTGCTAACAAGCAAAGACACGCCTACCCAATCACATCACTAGAAAGCGTCTGATGTCACAAAGGTCCTTACTAAATATTCGTTACTGCGAAGCATCAGGAAATCTGGAATCATGGAGAATCGAAGATTTCCTGAAATTCGGATCGAATTCCACTTCTGCAGAATCAATTCGCCCATCTCTAACCAGAACCATTTTTCTAGGTGGTAAAAAAAAGCGGAGATAAAGACATTTGAAATGACCATCCCCCTTTGGTAAATGCTTTAGTTCTACATGCTGCATTGAGTTTAGATGTACAGGCAGAGTTTTCCTTGCATTGCTTAGTTTGAGCATTGCTAATGGAAACTTTACAGCCTGTTTTCTATTAAAGGGAAGTTAGAGAGGTCAATAAAATATATTATAAAAATGTTCACCACAATAGCAAAAAAAATAAAATAAAATAAAATGGGAGTTAGACTTTAATTTAGAAAAAACACCAAAACAAAAAAATACAGTAATATAAAAAACGTAATTAAAAAAATAGGGTCATTTCCTAATAGCAGATGCCATTGAAAGCGGTTGAAACACAAAACAACCCCTTTGAATAAAGAAACCATGGATTTGGCCTCTCTAAACTCATATGGCTGTCATTGGTGAAAAAGCTGCAACTCCTGCTAGGATGACTTACATAGCTTTTAGTGACAGCTGTACAAATGAATGACTATCTATGGAATGTATTGATGCAGTGGGTCCACTAGAATTGTTTTCTATTCTGTGACATGGAGGGGGAGCTTTTGTGGTGGAACAGAACCCCTTTATGAAGTCTATATACTCTAACAGGGTAACCTCTTCAAATCAAAATACATTTCAATGTGTGTATTATTCCAAATAGTGTTAAAATATATATTATTTTACTAAAACATATAGTTAATCCATGAGCATACAACCCCCATTCAGAGTTTTCATTAGGATGGATTCCTGGATAACAGGAACACAGTGGTGGGTGATGAGAAAAAAAAACTGTTTCACGTGTGGATCTTTGCAAACAAAAGTGGTGAAACATCAAACAAACAGGAGGATAACATCAGAGGTCAGAGAGTATACCAAAGTAGACAGGAGTGCAGACTGGAGAGTCCAAAAAGTCCGGAGATGAGAGCTCTGCTGCTCTCTGTTCTCTTGCTCTTCGAGGCAACCTGGCTCGCCCAGGCTGCTGAAGGTAGGTGGATATGGGAATGTGACTGTTTATACATATAGAATTGTAGCTGCATTTGTTTGGTTTATTGAAGTTTATTCCAAGTTTATTTATGGAGTGTAAGGATATATTCATACATGTTGTGTGAACGGCAGACCCCATTATAGTCTATGTGGTCGGCGGGTTTCCGCGGGTAACCGCTTTTTAAGTTTTCGGTCCCGAAGCACGGAAACCTAGCGTGAACCTAGCGTGACAGTGTCAATACATAGGACCAGTCTGGTATTGTTTGGTATTGCCGTCTTTAGGTATATCCCCCAGTTCATATGTTATCTATGTCCAGGTGTCTATTTAAGGCTGGGCCCTACGTGGCGTAAATGCAGCGTAAACAAAGCGTTTTACAGTCCCTGCTTAGTGGATGGGATTCTAGCAAATCCCATCCACACACTGTGGAAAAATCCACGTAGCGGACATGCTGTGATTTCCTCTGCGGACTTTCTGTGAAAAGCACTGCGTGAAAAACCACGACGCGTTGCCACCGCGGTTTTTCCCACAGCGCTTTTTTGCTGCAGCCCTCTTACTTGGGGCCTTAGCCTCAAGAGGTTTAAAGTGCTATAAATAAAAAACTGGAGATTTTTTTTATGAATACCACTTCCTAAGTTGCTTCTTTTCATTTTAGATGTAGTATGAAAATACAAAATTGGTTGCAAAAGTTCTCATAGTATTTAATGGTACTTTTTTATGCTATTATTAAAAAAAATCTATTATTATATAAACAAAGATGTGTATTAGGTATGACTTCAGATATTAAACCATTATATTACATTTGTGGTATGCTGTATAAAAACTTTGTCATACTTTCACAGTTCACTCATGGCTTGGCAAAGGAAAATTCCCCCTTTTTTTGTAAGAAAATAACAGCGCATTGACCTTGCTGAGTCAATAGAAGTGCAGAAACAGCAAATAAAACATGTGATGAAACAGGGGGACAAACATCAAAGGACTCTGGATTTAATATTACTGTTAGATGATAAAACTATACAATATGACCATGGTTATACACAGTTTTTACCAAATACTATCAATAACAAGGAGAATTTTAATTTTCACATTTATTGGGTTAATAGGATTGGTTCCAATCGTCTCTTTTACGAATCAAACATGCTTCACACTACTATCATAGTTTCTATGTAAACTTATGAATCTCCTTGTCTGGCTATTCACCCTATACGTCCTTAGAATTTAAATGGTGCAGCATTGTGCATGCTCAGTTCCTTTAACCAGTTCAAGACTGGACCATTTTCCTTTATTAGGCTTAGGCCCCACATTGCACAAACGCAGTGTTTTTTTGTTGCAGATTTTGCTATGATTTTTTGAGTCAAAGTCAGGAGTGGCTTGAAATGGAATGGAAAATATAAATGAAGCTCTTAGACGTTTCCCTTCTGTTATATCCACTCCTGACTCGCTCAAAAAAATTCAGCAAAATTTGAAAAATAACCCACTATGATTCTGTAGCACAGTATCTTAGCCTTAAGGATCACACACATTTTTTAGTTTCTTTAGTACCTGCAGTTCTGAAAGTGGTAACGTGCTTTTTTTTTTCTTCAGTTATTCAAATAATGTTTGCATCTTTTTTTGTGCTATAGGCTGTATAGGCACTTTTGGGCACTTTGTACTGTGAAACTATGATTCGCATTTGTAGTTTTAGATATATTTATGAATCTGTTATATGGACCTTCATGAATATGGAGTGTTTCTAGAAGCTCCAAGATTCTGACTCAAATACCATCTGAGTGTTAAGCTTTACCATGAGACAAATATTTGGCCAAAACATGTAGACAAAATCTGTAGACAAAAAACTTAACTCGCAGGCTGTAAAGAGCAAATATTTGGCACATGCATCAAAAATCCTACAATTTGGCAGGCAGTTAAGTGAATAAAATATTAGTTATACTGAATCTTTTCCAAAAAGAAAATTACAGTCATGGCCAATAGTGTTGGCACCTCTGAAATTTTTCCAGAAAATAAAGTATTTCTCCCAGAAAATGATTACAATTACACATGTTTTTTTATACACATGTTTATTTCCTTTGTATGTATTGGAACAACACAAAAAAACTGAGAAAAAAAGGCGCGTTGGACATCATTTCACACAAAAATCAAAAAATGGACTGAACGAAGTTGTTGGCACCTTTTCAAAATTGTAGATAAATAACTTTCTTTCAAGCATGTGATGCTCGTTCAAACTCACTTGTGGCAAGTAACAGGTGTGGACAATATAAAAACCACACCTGAAACCAGATAAAAAGGAGAGAAGTTGACTCAATCTTTGCTCTAACGTCTTTGCCTGTTCGGGTCCCTGTGCCACCCTCCGCTCACACGCTGCAGCGCAGTAGGTGTGTTCAGTTTGATTCTTTGCTTAGGGTTCTTGTTGCTCTGTCTGAACACTACTCTACGACCTCTTCTCTGTAATTGAATTTCAGCCACACGCGTCTCCTGTGTGTTTGACAGCCTGTCTACAAATCAAGTCTGGGACAGGTGTTGGGCTTCCTATAAACAGGTCATCTACTCACACATGGTTGCTGGCTATTGTGACTTGTCCTGGCGAAGCTGTTCTCTCTCTATTGTATTGTATTTCTGACTTCTGACCTTTGGCTTTTCTTGTGACTACTCTTTTGGATTGTGATTTGGTACTGCTTTGTCTCTCTGGCTTTAACCCTTGGCTTGCTGACTCCTCTTCCGTGTTGTTTGTCTTGTCTGCGTTTCGTGTTGTCACTTATTCAGAGAAGAGATCGCCGCCAAGTTGTTGGCTGTTGCATAGGACAGTTCAGGCAAGTAGGCAGGGTCAGGGACTGGGTCAAGTGTAGGGCTCACTGTCTCTGTCTTTTCCTTCTTCCCTTTCTTCAGCAGCAGCACTAGGGAATTGCACAACTAGCAATTCCCTTACATTTGCATTGTGTGTCTGTGTGTGCCACACTAAGCATGGAGAACAGAAAGAGGAGAAAAGAATTGTCTGAGGAATTGAGAACCAAAATTGGGGAAAAATATCAACAATCTCAAGGTTACAAGTCCATCTCCAGAGATCTTGATGTTCCTTTGTCCAAGGTGCGCAACATAATTAAGAAGTTTACAACCCATGGCACTGTAGCTGATCTACCTGGACTTGGTGGATAAGCAGCCCCAATCAAGTTCCAAAGAAATTCAAGCTGTCCTACAGGCTCAGGGTGCATCAGTGTCAGTGTAAACTGTCCGTCAACATCGTAATAAAATGAAACACTAATGCAGGAGACCCAGGAGTACCCCACGGCTGACACAGAGACATAAAAAATCTAGACTGCAGTTTGTCAAAATGTACGTGAGTAAGCCAAAATCCTTCTGGGAAAATGTCTTGTGGACAGATGAGACCAAGATAGAACTTTTTGGTAAAGCAAAATCACAGAGGGTGTATATCCATTCCCCTACAGGCATATATGTCACAGAATTGGAGTGGAATTCAAAAAAATAATATAATAAAACTTAACATTTATTATAATCTAATAAAAGTGGACAAGCCACTATTTATGTGTCTAAAAAATATATATGGTACTGTGATGAAGATCACTGGAAACTCATAAATAGAACAAATCTGATTCCAGCCCAATACTTGCATCCCATATAGATTACCCAAAGCTATAATTAACACATCAGCTGAATGTCTGGTGTCAGAGCAGTATGTGCAACTCCAAGATCACCTAGGCTGTTATACACACAGCAGTGCTGAGAGTCATTTATCCCAGCACCACTTAATAAGCTAATGCCTGGTGTAAGAGCAGTAATGCAGCTCCAAAATCACCTCTAATAAAAGTGGACAAGCCACTGTTTATGTGAGTGTCTAAAAAATATATGGTATTGTGGTGACGATCACTGGAAACTCATAAACAGAACAAATCTGATTCCAGCCCACTACTCGCATCCCATATAGATTACCCAAAGCTATAATTAATACATCAGCTGAATGTCTGGTGTCAGAGCAGTATGTGCAACTCCAAGATCACCTAGGCTGGTATACACACAGCAGTGCTAAGAGTCATTTATCCCAGCACCAGTTAATAAGCAAATGCCTGGTGTAAGAGCAGTAATGCAGCTCCAAAATCACCTAAGCTGCTATACAAACAAAGCGTATAGAGTAATAAATCACAGCACCAATTTGCAAGCTCTAAACAGCTAAGCAAACAAACAGCACTGAGAACAATAGATCCCAGTGCCGATTTAGAAGCTCAAGGCGTTTCCCTCATTAGAATATTGAAATGAGTTCATCAGGAGCAAATAGAAGTGATTATATATACCACATAGCAGGACCTATAATATCTCCAAACGCTACCCCTGCCTCTAAAACCTGGCAGTGATAAAGCTAGATCCTAGCGTTAGAGTCCATCCCCCTATGCCTAACTCCCCTCTGATTTTCAGGCAATTAGGTACAATCACAGCATTCAGAAAGCAGTAAAAACTGCAGTTCCCGGGGCTCTAATGGTGAGCCCCGGTACTTAGGATATCCGACGCTCACACTGCACTCGCCTGTAGTTTTAAGCCAAAGCGCCTGGTACAGGCTCCGCCCACCTGAGAGGCGTACACTTAAAATGAGCCAATAAAATTATAATGCTCGCCCAGCCTCCGTCTCGTCACTAGGGGGCGTGGCCTGTTGCCGTAATAAACAATGGTCATGTGGAGACCAAAACAGAGTTATCCTAGATAAACGATCACATAGATAAAAGGAACAACTGATCTTATTGTAATGTATATCAAAGAGCGATTTCTTCTAGAAGCAAGGGGGAGGATAGCAGTGTATCGAACAACACACATGTCACCACCAACAATCTCAGATGTCACAGACATATATTAAAGAATGAATGTATTATTACATCCAGATCTAAACTATTAACTATGCAGAAACATATATGTTATAGAAACTAGGTAACCACCAAAAGATACTACACAACCCCCTATAGAATAGACCAATGATATAAACCTGATTACCGGCGCATATTCTATAGACGGACGGATAAAAGAGTCATCTTCACCAGATCTTACCTCTATACTAAATAGGTAAATTCCCTCTTTTATGTTATTACAGCATTCTACCTCCCCTAATGTCCATACTTTGATCTTAAACCAGAATATAAATCGCCCCTCTTATATTCACAAGGGATAGAATGTTCTTAAATAAATGGAGCAAAAGAGATCCCATCATTGAGACCCTTTGGCCTTACACTGTTAAAGCGGAAGATCCATTGTGCTTCCTTTTGAAGTATCCTCCGGTCCCAATCACCACCCCGGATCGGTTTACAGATAACTTCTATAACTTGAAATTTAATCAACATAGGGTCACCTCCATGTTGTTGCTACACATGAAGACTAAGAGGGCATTCTTCCCTACGCGTAATATTCCCGACATGATCAAGGATTCTCCGTCGTAATTCCCTCTTCGTCTTCCCCACATAATTGAGTGGGCATGTACATGTCGCAACATACACAACTCCCATCGTCCTGCAATTGGCAAAATCTCTAATCTGAAACTCTGCCCCCGTAGCTGACGCCTTCACTACTTTACCACCTTTAATGTAGTCACACGCTCTACAGTTACCGCACTTATGTGTCCCAACCACGTGAGAGTCGATTTAACAGGTTCGAGATGACTATGTATTAGTCTATCCCTTAAATGACAGCCACGATGGTAAGTAACTGACGCTTGTGTGGTAATAGTGTCCCTAATCATTGGGTCCTGCCTTAAAATGTCCCAAAAAGACCGAAGGGCCTTAATAGCCTCTCACGAGGCTTGATCACAGGTCCCTATCATCCTAATCAACCCCTTATTCTCATCCCTCGGTTTGGGTACTAAAAGAGATTTTCTATCACATCTAGTGGCAAAGTCCCATGCCTCATGCAGGACACTCCTTGGATAACCTCGATTAATGAAGCGCCGCTCCAAGGCTTGGGCCTGTGTCTGATAATCCTGAAAGTTAGAACAGTTCCTGCGTACCCGCAGGAACTGTCTTTTGGGGATACCTCTCCTGAGGGGGGCAGGATGTGCACTGTCCCACCTCAGCAGACTATTTGTCGCTGTGTCCTTGCGAAATAGCGTGGTCTCAATGATCCCCCCTTCCCTAATATAGATCTTAAGGTCCAAAAATGTAATGGACCGAGCATCAATACATGCTGTGAATTTCAAGTTAAGGTCATTACAGTTAAGTCTGTCTACAAAGCTCCAGAAGGATTCCAAAGTTCCCATCCAAAGAATCAGGATATCATCTATATATCTAAGCCACACAAGGATGTTAGATGTCCACTCCCTGTGTGGCTCAGTAAAGACACGGCGCTCCTCCCACCACCCTAAAAACAAGTTGGCATAAGTAGGGGCTGCAGGGCTGCCCATGGCAGTACCCTGCAGCTGGTGGAAGAAGCGCCGGTCAAACACAAAATAATTGTGTGTCAAGATGAAATGGAGTAAGGTCATGATCAGCTCATTATGGGAACTCAGATGAAGAGCGCATGACTTAAGAAAATGCGCCACAGCCCCACACCCCCTTATCATGAGGCATGGAGCTGTAAAGCGCCTCCACGTCCAAGGATGCCAAAAACGTTCCCCCAGGCACATTGATATCCTCCAGATGCCTCAGGACGTCCATAGTGTCTCGGACATACGACGGTAAAGATGTTACGAACGGGCGCAGTACTTGATCTAAATATGCACTGACCCCCTGTGTAATGCCGTTGATGCCCGAGACAATAGGATGTCCTTTAAGGGGTTCATACCCCTTATGTACCTTTGGCAAACTGTAAAATGTGGCAATCCTTGGAAAACGTGGGCTCATGTATTCCCATTCTTTCCTATTAATCAGACCATCAACTCATGCCTGATCAAGAATATCCTGTAATTCACGTGAAAAACATATAGTGGGATCCTCTGGTAACACTCTGTAGTTATCCCCTTTGTCCAAAATATCTCTACACATACTAACATAGGCCTGCCTCTCGAGGATGACGACATTACCCCCTTTATCAGACGGTTTGATGACTATTGTGTCGTCACCCTCAAGAGTCAACAGCGCCCTAAGTTGTCTCCCTGATAGATTCATTTTATGAGATAATGGTAATTGTGCGATCTTAGTAAATTCATCTACGACCATTTTTTCAAAAATGTCTGTATGGACCGTATCACATGGTGGAGGAGTAGCCGTACTTTTCACATGTAAATCAGTGAAAGGCCCTGGGCCTCTTAATCCCTGTCCCTCATCCAGGAGATCCTCTAACACCTCTAACCCCTGAAGATCTTCTACTTCAACTCCTAGCTCAACAGCCTTTCTTTGTCTTGCAAATTGGTGCTGTGATTTATTACTCTATGCGCTTTGTTTGTATAGCAGCTTAGGTGATTTTGGAGCTGCACTAGTGCTCTTACACCAGGAATTTGCTTATTAACTGGTGCTGGGATAAATGACTCTCAGCACTGCTGTGTGTATACCAGCCTAGGTGATCTTGGAGTTGCACATACTGCTCTGACACCAGACATTCAGCTGATGTGTTAATTATAGCTTTGGGTAATCTATATGGGATGCAAGTATTGGACTGGAATCAGATTTGTTCTATTTATGAGTTTCCAGTGATCTTCATCACAGTACCATATATATTTTTTATACACTCACATAAATACAAACCATGGATTAACGCTGATATAAAAACACTACTTAAGGAGAAAAAGATGGCATTCAGGACAAGAGATAAGGAGGGGTTGAGGGAAGTACAAAAGGAGCTGAGGCATCTAATCAGGCAAGGAAAAGCCAGTTATAAGGAAAAAATGGAAAAGCAAATGGAAAGAAAAGACATAAGGGGGGTCTGGGAGGGGCTTAAGTCAATTTCGGGTCATAAACAGTCGGTCTGCCAGATTGAGGCAGATGTTAACTGGCTTAATGAACTAAACCTATTCTTCAACAGATTTGATCACACACCAGCTCCTCCCACCCCAGAATGTCCTTCAGCTCCCCTCACCACAATGACTTCACCCCATTCACCCCATGTGGCTACTTCCCAACAGACCAGTAAATCCAGAAATCTGTCTTTATCTGACCACAGTCTGACCTTCACACGGGCCCAGGTGAGGAAGGAGATGAAAAAGATCAAGGCGAGGAAAGCCGCAGGGCCAGATGACATCAGTGCAAGGCTAATTAAGACTTGTGGGGACCAGCTGTGTGGTATAATTACATATATGTATAATATGAGCCTGAGGCAGGAAATAGTCCCTGAATTATGGAAATCTTCTTGTGTGGTACCAGTTCCAAAGAAACCTCACCCTATGGACCTCAACGACTACAGACCTGTAGCATTGACATCCCACTTGATGAAGATCTTAGAGAGATTGGTTCTCACACATCTTCTCCCTCTAGTGAGCCCCGCTATGGACCCTCTCCAGTTTGCTTATCGGCCGGGCATTGGGGTAGATGATGCCATCATCCACCTTCTGCACAGGGCTCTGTCTCACCTGGAGAAACCAGGGAACACAGTGAGAATAATGTTCTTTGATTTCTCCAGTGCTTTTAACACCATACAGCCCAGGTTACTGAGAGACAAGCTGGGCCTTGCTGGAGTGGACCACCACCTCTCCAACTGGATCCTAGACTACCTCACAAATCGACCTCAATACGTGAGAGCCCAAGACTGTGTGTCAGGTACCGTGATCTGTAATACGGGGGCACCTCAGGGTACGGTTCTCGCCCCTTTCCTCTTCACACTGTACACTGCTGATTTTAGGTGCAACTCATCCAGCTGCTACCTACAGAAGTATTCTGACGACTCTGCAATAGTAGGCCTCATCACAGACGATGATGACAAGGAGTACAGAGAACTGAACCGGTTTTTTGTGGACTGGTGCCACCGGAACCACCTGAAGATTAACGCGGGGAAGACCAAGGAGATGGTGGTGGACTTCCGTAAAGGCAGATGCCCTCCAAAACCAGTGGACATCCTGGGGACGGGCATCGAGATTGTGAACACCTATAAATACCTGGGTCTGCTCCTTAATAATAAGCTGGACTGGGCAGATCATATGGAGGCCCTGTACAGGAAGGGCCACAGCAGGCTCTACCTGCTTAGGAAGCTGAGAGCCTTTGGAATCCGGGGGGCACTTCTTAGGACTTTCTTCAACTCGGTAGTGGCATCAGCCATCTTCTTTGGAGTGGCCTGCTGGGGGAGCAGTATATCAACCAGGGACAGAAATAAACTTGACAAGCTGATTAGAAGGGCCAGCTCTGTCCTGGGGGGCCCACTGGACCCAGTGCAGGTGGTGGGTGACAGAAGGATACTGTCCGTGGTGAGCTCCATGCAGAAGAAGAAGTCCCATCCCATGCATGAGACTGTGATCGCGCTGAGCAGTACTGTCAGTGACCGACTGCTCCACCCTAGGTGTGAGAAGGAGCGCTATCGGAAGTCTTTCCTCCCCACCGCGGTTAGGCTGTACAACCAACACCGACCTAAGCGGAGATCATTACATACAGAGAACTGAAATATCTCTCTGCCTGTTAAATCCCCCCCCCCCCCCTCTGCTACGTCCTATCTGTCTGTCTGCTATTAATGTAATGCCTCTCACCTTGGAACATTCCTGTACATGTTGTATTTGTATTTGTATCTGCTTATCTTATCTTTGCTGCTGTAACACACTGAATTTCCCCACTGTGGGACTATTAAAGGACTATTATTATTATTATTATTATTATTAAATAGTGGCTTGTCCACTTTTATTAGATTATAATAAATGTTAAGTTTTATTATATTATTTTTTTGAATTCCACTCCAATTCTGTGACATTTTTGGTAAAGCACATCATTGTACTATTTACTGAAAATGGAATGAGGCCTACAAAGAAAAGAACACAATACCCACAGTCAAATATGGCGGAGGTTCAAAGATGTTTTGGGGTTGTTTTGCTGCCTCTGGCACTGGATGCTTTGACTGTGTTCAAGGCGTCATGAAATCTGAAGATTACTAAAGGATTTTGGGTCTCAATGTAGAGCCCAGTGTCAGAAAGCTGGGTTTGCATTCTAGGTCATGGGTCTTCCAGCAGGACAATGACCTAAAACATACTTCAAATAGAACACAAAAATGGATGGAAACAAAGCGCTGGAGAGTTCTGCAGTGGCCAGCAATGAGTCCGGATCTAAATCCCATTGAACACCTGTGGAGAGATCTTAAAATTGCTGTTGGGAGAAGGCACCCTTCAAATACCTGGAGCAGTTTGCAAAAGAAGAGTGGTCCAAAATTCCAGTTGAGAGGTGTGAAAAGCTTGTCGGTGGTTATAGGAAGCGATTGATTTCAGTTATTTTTTCCAAAGGGTGTGCAACCAAATATTAAGTTGAGTGCCAGTAATTTTGTCCGGCCCATTTTTGGCGTTTTTCGTGAAATTCTATAATTTTTTGCTTTTTTTTTTCTCAGTTTTTTTGTGTTGTTCCAATACACACAAAGGAAATAAACATGTGTATAACAAAATATGTGTAATTGCTGTAAATTTCTGGGAGAAATACTTCATTTTCTGGAAAAATTTCAGGAATGTCAACATTTACGGCCATAACTGTATATACTGTATATATATATATATATATATATATATATATATATATATAACAGTCATATGAAAAAGTTTGGGCACCCCTATTAATCTTAATCATTTTTAGTTCTAAATATTTGGGTGTTTGCAACAGCCATTTCAATTTGATATATCTAATAACTGATGGACACAGTAATATTTCAGAATTGAAATGAGGTTTATTGTACTAACAGAAAATGTGCAATATGCCTTAAACCAAAATTTGACCGGTGCAAAAGTATGGGCACCTCAACAGAAAAGTGACATTAATATTTAGTAGATCCTCCTTTTGCAAAAATAACAGCCTCTAGTCGCTTCCTGTAGCTTTTAATCAGTTCCTGGATCCTGGATGAAGGTATTTTTGACCATTCCTCTTTATAAAACAATTCCAGTTCAGTTAAGTTTGATGGTCGCCGAGCATGGACAGCCCGCTTCAAATTATCCCACAGATGTTCAATGATATTCAGGTCTGGGGACTGGGATGGCCATTCCAGAACATTGTAATTGTTCCTCTGCATGAATGCCTGAGTAGATTTGGAGCTGTGTTTTGGATCATTGTCTTGCTGAAATATCCATCCCCGGCGTAACTTCAAATTCGTCACTGATTCTTGTACATTATTCTCAAGAATCTGCTGATACTGAGTTGAATCCATGCGACCCTCAACTTTAACAAGATTCCCGGTGCCGGCATTGGCCACACAGCCCCAAAGCATGATGGAACCTCCACCAAATTTTACAATGGGTAGCAAGTGTTTTTCTTGGAATGCTGTGTTTTTTTGACACCATGCATAACGCCTTTTTGTATGACCAAACAACTCAATCTTTGTTTCATCAGTCCACAGGACCTTCTTCCAAAATGAAGCTGGCTTGTCCAAATGTGCTTTTGCATACCTCAGGCGACTCTGTTTGTGGCGTGCTTTCAGAAACGGCTTCTTTCGCATCACTCTCCCATACAGCTTCTCCTTGTGCAAAGTGTGCTGTATTGTTGACCGATGCACAGTGACACCATCTGCAGCAAGATGATGCTGCAGCTCTTTGGAGGTGGTCTGTGGATTGTCCTTGACTGTTCTCACCATTCTTCTTCTCTGCCTTTCTGATATTTTTCTTGGCCTGCCACTTCTGGGCTTAACAAGAACTGTCCCTGTGGTCTTCCATTTCCTTACTATGTTCCTCACAGTGGAAACTGACAGGTTAAATCTCTGAGACAACTTTTTGTATCCTTCCCCTGAACAACTATGTTGAACAATCTTTGTTTTCAGATCATTTGAGAGTTGTTTTGAGGAGCCCATGATGCCACTCTTCAGAGGAGATTCAAATAGGAGAACAACTTGCAATTGGCCACCTTAAATACCTTTTCTCATGATTGGATACACATGGCTATGAAGTTCAAAGCTCAGTGAGGTTACAAATCCAATTTTGTGCTTCAGTAAGTCAGTAAAAAGTAGTTAGGAGTATTCAAATCAATAAAATGATAAGGGTACCCAAATTTTTGCACAGGTCAAATTTTGGTTTAATGCATATTGCACATTTTCTGTTAGTACAATAAACCTCATTTCAATCCTGAAATATTACTGTGTCCATCAGTTATTAGATATATCAAATTGAAATGGCTGTTGCAAACACCCAAATATTTAGAACTAAAAATGATTAAGATTAATAAGGGTGCCCAAACTTTTTCATATGACTGTATATACACGTGGACAAAATTGTTAGTACTCCTCGAAATGAAAGAAAACCCACAATGGTCACAGAAATAACTTGAATCTGACAAAAGTAATAATATATAAAAATTCTATGAAAATGAACAAATGAAAGTCAGACATTGCTTTTCAACCATGCTTCAACAGAATTTTTAAAAAAGAAAACTCATGAAACAGGCCTGGACAGAAATGATGGTACCCTTAACAATATTAATAATGAAATGAAATGAACAAGCTTACTGACACTGGGCAGCACATTTCTCTCTAGAATCCCTTGATAGTCTTGAGATTTCATTGTACCCTGCACAGATTCAAGACAAGGATATTCAAGGACATTCCCCCAGAAGCTTTGTGGCTTGTCAGCATGTAGTTTGGCAAATTCCAGTCTGTCAGATTCAAGTTATATCTGTGACCATTGTGGGTTTTTCTTTCATTAAACGAGGGGTACCAACAATTTTGTCCACGTGTGTATATCAGCCTGTGACAGATTATCTTTAAAGAGGTACTTCCACTTCAACAAATTTTGCAGAAATGAAAAGTACATGTGACTATAATAAACTTTATATATGAACTATATTTTATCAGTAAGAAATGCTCTGATTTTATCAGCCTGTTTCTCTGCTCTTCCTCCTCTGCTAAAACAACTTTCATTGTGATAATCACAGCTCTATCCCTCATGAGAAAGACTGATATGACTGTGACCACACAAGTCTATAGAAGTCTATTAAGGGCGGAGGAGGGAACAGGACGTGAAGGAGATGAATAGAAAGACAGGCTTAGTGTGATGCTAAAGCTGAAGAGAAACTTTCTATTACATTCAAAGCACTTTCCTCACATGGATACAAGTCAGTACTTCCCTATATATGTCCTGCATGGTGCTGGGGCTGAGGGAAAGAGAGACAGTGATAGAGTAGATTCTCCTATACTTACTGTGTGCAGGTAGTGTGTGGCAGCTAGTCCCCACCCATCAGTTTTAGAATATCAGGCACTCCAGATATACAGTGCCTTGCGAAAGTATTCGGCCCCCTTAAACTTTTCAACCTTTTGCCACATTTCAGGCTTCAAACATAAGGATATAAAATTTTCATTTTTTGGTGAACAATCAACAACAAGTGGGACACAATTGTGAAGTGGAATGAAATTTATTGGTTATTTTAAACTTTTGTAAAAAATAAAAAACTGAAAAGTGGGGCGTGCAATATTATTCGGCCCCTTTACTTTCAGTGCAGCAAACTCACTCCAGAAGTTCAGTGAGGATCTCTGAATGATCCAATGTTGTCCTAATTAACTGATGATGATAAATATAATCCACCTGTGTGTAATCAAGTCTCCGTATAAATGCACCTGCTCTGTGATAGTCTCAGGGTTCTGTTTAAAGCGCAGAGAGCATCATGAAGACCAAGGAACACACCAGGCAGGTCCGTGATACTGTTGTGGAGAAGTTTAAAGCAGGATTTGGATACAAAAAGATTTCCCAAACTTTAAACATCCCAAGGAGCACTGTGCAAGCGATCATATTGAAATGGAAGGAGTATCAGACCACTGCAAATCTACCAAGACCCGGCCATCCCTCTAAACTTTCATCTCAAACAAGGAGAAGACTGATCAGAGATGCAGCCAAGAGACCCATGATCACTCTGGATGAACTGCAGAGATCTACAGCTGAGGTGGGAGAGTCTGTCCATAGGACAACAATCTGTCGTACACTGCACAAATCTGGCCTTTATAGAAGAGTGGCAAGAAGAAAGCCATTTCTCAAAGATATCCATAAAAAGTCTTGTTTAAAGTTTGCCACAAACCACCTGGGAGGCACACTAAACATGTGGAAGAAGATGCTCTGGTCAGATGAAACCAAAATCGAACTTGCAGATGTAATTGCAGCAAAAGGTGGCGCTACAAAGTATTAACTTAAGGGGGACGAATAATTTGGCACGCCCCACTTTTCAGTTTTTTATTTTTTACAAAAGTTTAAAATATCCAATAAATTTCGTTCCACTTCACGATTGTGTCCCACTTGTTGTTGATTCTTCACCAAAAACTTAAAATTTTATATCCTTATGTTTGAAGCCTGAAATGTGGCAAAAGGTTGAAAAGTTCAAGGGGGCCGAATACTTTCGCAAGGCACTGTAGCAGGCACAGGTGAGACTGATAAAAATTGTAGAATATAAGCCATATAATGACCAGATATAGAGTTACTCCTCATGTACACAAACATGGCAGCTTCAAACGTCTTCGGAAACAACAAGTATACTTTAAGGGTATGTTTATACTGCTTTTTTGGTGCTCCTACCTCCTATTGATTTAAATAACAGCCTATGACTAAGACCCCACCTAGCAGGCCGCAGCAAAAAACACTACGGGAAAAACGGCGGCAGCAGCACATCACAGTTTTTCCTGCAGCGCTTTTCAGAGGTTTCCTCTGCGGACTTTCTGCTTCCATTATACCTATAGGGAAACCGCCGGCGTTTCCATAGGTGTAATTATAATGTGGGGGGGGGGCTCTGGAGATAATGTTATATTATGTGGGGCCATTTTGGAGCATTATGCTCTCCAGAGGGGCCCCCCAGTATAATGCTCCAAAGTGGCCCCACAGAATATAACATGCTCTCCAGAGCCCCCCCCACTATATAATACTCCATAGAGGCCCCACAGAATATAACATGTTCTCCAGAGGGCCCCCTCCCCAGTATAATGCTCCACAGTGGCCCCACACAGTATAATATGCTCTCCAGAGCCCCCCCAGTATAATGCTCCACGGTTTCCCCACACAGTATAATATGCTCTCCAGAGGGGCCTCCCAGTATAATACTCCACAGTGGCCCCACACAGTATAATATGTTCTCCAGAGGGGCCCCCCAGTATAATGCTCCAAAGTGGCCCCACAGAATATAACATGCTCTCCAGAGCCCCCCCCCCACTATATAATACTCCATAGAGGCCCCACAGAATATAACATGTTCTCCAGAGGGCCCCCTCCCCAGTATAATGCTCCACAGTGGCCCCACACAGTATAATATGCTCTCCAGAGCCCCCCCCCAGTATAATGCTCCACGGTTTCCCCACACAGTATAATATGCTCTCCAGAGGGGCCTCCCAGTATAATACTCCACAGTGGCCCCGCACACAGTATAATATGTTCTCCAGAGGGGCCCCCCAGTATAATGCTCCAAAGTGGCCCCACAGAATATAACATGCTCTCCAGAGCCCCCCCAATATATAATACGCCATAGAGGCCCCACAGAATATAACATGTTCTCCAGAGGGCCCCCTCCCCAGTATAATGCTCCACAGTGGCCCCACACAGTATAATATGCTCTCCAGAGGGGCCCTCCAGTATATTATTCTGTGCGGGGCCACTGTGGAGCATTATACTGAGGGGGCTCTGGAGAGCATATTATACTGTTTTGGGCCGCTGTGGAGTATTATACTGGGGAAACCTCACTGGGCAGTATATTATACTGTGTGGAGGCCATTTCTGGAGCATGTTATACTGAGTGGGGTCACTGTGGAGCATTATTCTGGGGGGGCATCAGCAGAGCATATTATATTGCGTGGCGCCACTGTGGGGCATTATTCGGGGGGAACTAATGAGCATTATACTAGGGGCCCTCTGGGAGCATATTAAACTGCGTGGGACCTACTGTGGAACATTATACTGGGGGGGATGCTCTGGGGAGCATAATATATTGCGTGGGGCCACTGTGGAGCAAAATACTGGAGGGGGCACTGTGGAGCATTATACTAGCGGGGGCCCTCTGGGGAGCATATTATACTATGGGCCACTGTGGAACTTTTTTTTTTTTAAACCTGGTTTATTGAACAATCGTACAACAATTTACACATCAATAGTACAAGCTTAAAAAAGAATAACAAAGGACATATTCTAAAAGTTGTACAAAGACATATCAGAAACTAGACAAAAAGAACCAAAACAGTGCTGCATAGTCCATGGTAGATGTAAATATCAGATACAAATCGTCCAGGAGAGAATCCAGGCAAGGGAGCCGAAAGAAAAACAGAGTCCAAATCAACCTGTAGGGAGCAAAGGCATATACAAAAACCCCACACATATACAAACAAGATATCCTAATAAATACTTCCTATGGCGGAACTCCAGGGAGACTCAGTAGATAATAAGGAAAATACTATACAACTCAAACTGGACACTCCTTCCTGCGGCTAAGCAGTGAGTGTGTGCAGGGCATTACGAAATGATGGGGCTGTGTATAGAGTCAGAGGTGAGTCACACCAAGAGCCCCAAACCTTCCGAAATTTTTCAGGGCAACCTCTGCCTTTATATACTATTTTATTATATGGGATAATGGAATTTACCAATTTCCTCCACATGGATAGGGAGGAGGGGCGAGGATCCATCCAGCGCAAGGCAATAGCCTTCCTGGCTAGGAAAAGGGATTCTCGAAGAAAGATGCGAGTATGATGGGGCCATATTTCCTCATCCAGGATACCAAACAGACAAATTTCAGGCGAACATGGAATTGGGGTCCCCAGTATGTCTGATAATAAGTTCACGACCTCAGTCCAAAATGCTTTAATGATAGGACACTCCCATATCATATGCCAAAAATCACAATATCTAGCAGTGCACCGTAAACATCCAGGATGTTGTAGCCGTCCCATTTTATGCAGACGTGCAGGGGTCAAGTAACTTTGATTCAAAATGTTTACTTGTATAAGCTTATTATTAGCGGCTGGGGAGACAAACTGTGCCGACTCCAAAAGGTCAGAAAATGTCTCGTCTGTGAGAGCAGGGATAAGAGTGCACCATTTTGTTAGAGCTGGAGCTTCCAGACGAGACATCCTGACCTGTATAAGATGGGCATACAATGCTGAGATAAGGCCCTGGGGACCCTGAGACCTGAGCACCCCTATAAGGGGATATGTGGAAATGCTGACAGCCGGTGGAGGAAACTGTGTGGACATGGCGTGTCTAATTTGGAGAAACCTGAAAAATTGGGTTCGAGGGATACCAAATTGGGTACTCAAAGAGTCAAAAGAGCGGAATACGCCTTGGTCATAAATATCAGCCAGGGACGTAACTCCAAACTGTTTCCAACTCCGTGCATCCGGAAGGGCATATAACTCGGTCAAACCTGGGTTATCCGATATCGGAGTTTCAGTAGGGATTCCAGTATAAGCCGCCACCCGCTTAGCTCGCTGCCAGACCTGTATTGCCAATGTATGGATTGGGAGCAAGCTACCTCTATACAGGTGTGGGTGTTCCAAAACCGGCCATAAGTTGGGTATATGTAGATGATATGCTAAATGTGCCTCAGGGCCAGGCAGAGGATCCGCCAACAACCAGGACCTAAGATATCGAAGTTGACCAGCAAGATAATATAAAAATATATCAGGAAGAGCCATCCCGCCCATAGCTTTAGGCCGCTGCAATGTGGAGAAACGTAATTTAGACCTCGAACTGCCCCATATAAAGGGAATAAGTATTGAATCCAATTGCTTAAAGAACTTCTGTGGTACTGACACAGCCACATGTTCTAAAATATACAAACATTTGGGGAGGACCACCATTTTAATAAGATTAATCCGCCCTGCAACGGACAGGGGTAAAGCCCCCCACACCCTAAATTTAGCCCGAAAATGACCAAGCAGTGGATATATATTTAAACTCAGGAATTGTCTATGATCATTGGAAATATGGATCCCTAAGTATTTATAGGCATCTACAACCCTCAGGCCACAAATATATTCTCCCATATTTCCCAGTGATTGTCTAAAAAGGGGCATATATGATGATTTGGCCCAATTTATCCGTAGACCAGAATATATACCAAATTTATCGATTATTGCCATAGCTCTAGGGAGTGTATGAGCAGGGTCAGACATAAATAATAGGAGGTCGTCTGCATAAAGGGCTGTCCGTTCCTCCTTAGTGCCAATAATCACTCCCTTGTAAACCGGGTCTGTCCTAAGGATAATAGCAAGAGGCTCTATCGCCAATGCAAAGAGTAATGGAGACAACGGACATCCCTGGCGAGTTCCCCTAGAGAGAGTGAAATACGGGGATAACGCACCATTAATGGAGAGTGCAGCTCTAGGGGACTGATAAAGGAGCATAATCCAAGCAATAAACAATTCCCCAAAACCGAAACACCTCAGAACCTGAAGCAAAAATGGCCATTCCACCGAATCAAATGCCTTAGTGGCATCAAGGGAAGCCACCGCCCAATCCTGTTTAAGAGCAGCCCCTATCTGAGAAACCACCTGGACCCGTCTAAGGTTTTCAGAAGTAGATTTGCCGGGCATGAAGCCCGTTTGGTCTGAGTGAATTAAATCCAAAACCACAGTATTCAACCTCTTAGCGAGAATTTTAGTAAGTAATTTATAATCGATGTTAAGGAGAGAAATAGGTCTATATGACCCACAATCCAACGGATCCCTATCTGGTTTAAGAAGGAGAACAATATTAGCATCATAGAAGGAATCCGGCAGAGTGCGGGCCACAAACGCATCTTGATAACATTTCAATAAGACAGGGAGCAGTTTATCCTGATATTGTACATACCATCCGGGCCCGGTGATTTCCCTTTGGCCATGTCCACCAATGCATCAGATAATTCCTCCAGTCTAAGGGGAGAGTCCAGAAACTCCCGTTGTTCATTTGTCAGGGTTGGAAAGGAAACATCTGCCAAATACTGGACAATATCCTGAGTAGGTGCATGTAACTGAGATTTGTAGAGGGTCGAGAAATATTGATGAAAACGGTCACGGATGGCCGCACTATCAGATAGGGCATCCCCGCCAATCGAATTAATTCTCAAAATTGCTGGAGAGGCTGTGTTATAATGGATAAGATGGGCTAAAAGGCTACTAGACTGATTACCCAACTCATAAAATCGTTGTTTAGTGAAAATTGAGACCTGCGGGCCTTTTCATGTAGAACATGTAGATATTGCCTACCCAGTTGAAGCCACTCAGTTCTGGAGTCATCAGTAGGATTAGCTATATACGCGGCCTCCAACAATGCACATTTTTCAGCTAAGTCTCTCTCAAGGGAAGACGATTCTCTTTTAATGTATGAAATAGAGGATTTGAGACATCCCCTCAAATATGCTTTCATAGTTTCCCATAAGATAGTAGGTGTGGTGGTAGGGGAATTAATATCTAAGAAGGCTTGCAACTGATCCGGAATACGGTCATGCACTGCTATCAGCTTGAGCCAAAAGGGGTGAATACGCCAGTTATGAGAAGGTCTAGAGAGGTCAGTATCCCCAAATTCCAGCAGCAACGGAGAATGGTCAGACGTTGCCCTGGGCAAATATGAGATGTTAAGCAAAAGGGAACATGCCTTAATATTGCCTAGTGCATGATCAATACGGGACAGAGAGTGATGAGTGGCAGAATGACAGGAGAACACCAGGGCCTGTGGATATTTAAGACGCCAGAGATCATGCCAACCCATTTCCTGTACAAGCTGGGCCAGGGGGGTAGGGTGAGCACCAGAAGGGGCAGGGGCACCTACATTTAATCTATCTAGGGAAGCATCCATTAATTTATTAAGATCTCCCATGCAAACCACTGTAGCGGCAGGAAATTTAGCTGCAAAGTGGGCTGCTTCATGTAAAACTGAAAAGTCACATGCAGGTGGCAAATAAAGTCCTAGGATGACATAAAATTTAGACTCTATCCAGGCCTGCACAAACACATAACGCCCATCAGGGTCCCTAACAGTGAGGCCCGGCTCCGAGCGGAGCCTGCGGTGAACCAGGAGGGACACCCCTCTAGAGAAAGAAGTGTGAGTGGAGTGCAGGGCCCACTGGACCCAGGGTTTTGTAAGTATCTGGTCGTATCAGGTGCTAGATGTGTCTCCTCCAAGCACACCAAATCAGGGTTGTATTGTCTAAGGTGGGAAAAAATAGTAGAGCGTTTCTTCACACTGCACATACCCCGTATATTCCAAGAGCATACTTTAAGGGTCGCCATAACACCATACAATCACATTATACATTAAGAATGAGGGGTTCCCCCCGACCCCCACCATTAACCTCCCCACCGGACCGTTAAACCGAAAAAAGGACTTGCAGCAATAATTCAACCAAAACTGGAAACCCATAAGGGGCATTCCAACTATTAGTGAGGAGTCTAAGATTGCTCCTACACAATACGTGGCACTTGGTAAATGGGGGAAGTAATGCACCCAAGATGGTATGGTAATAGGGCACTATCTTCAAACTAAAAAGCACAAGCAATAAACTATCACTATAATGTGAATCTCCAAAGGGACCCTAAACAGAAAAATTCTTGGCCGGTGCCCATGGGGCAGCCAAACACCCATCATATGAAAAGTCCATAGGCAACCGCAAGCAATAATAACAGTCATTAGCGGGGGCTGGGCCACAGGGGGCCCCCCCACCAGTCATCATATACCCTGTTACCGTCTGGGAGGTCGAGGCAGTAGGTTCAGCCAGTCTTCCGCCTCCTGCGGGGATGTGAAGAAAATAACCCTCTCCTCATGGATCACACGGAGCCGTGCAGGATAAGCCATGGAGTAATGAATGGAAATTTCCCGCAGTCGACACTTGACATTGACGAAAGTGGCACGAGTCTTCTGTAGTGCCGCAGAAAACTCGGGAAAAATGGAGATGGATGAACTGTTGAATTTAATCTCTCCAAGTTGACGTGCTGCCCGCAGCGCTGCATCTCGATCCCCACTGCTGAGAAGACGGGCCAACAGCGGCCTCGGAGGGGCACCCTGAGGGGGCGGTCTGGCAGGAACTCGATGGGCCCTTTCCACGGCAAAGGCAGGAGAAAACTTGGCCTCCGGTAGGGTTTCTTTCAACCACCTCTCCATAAACTCACACGGATTAGCCCCTTCTGACCGTTCCGGCAAGCCAAGAATGCGCAGGTTGTTGCGACGGAGTCTGTTCTCAAGATTATCCGCTCTCTGCGTCCACAACTCAGCCGATCTCTCCAGTGCAGCAAGCCTCGCCGGCACTGGAGCTGAATTATCCTCTAAGAGAGAGATGCGATCCTCCACCTCCTTCACTCGACCCCGTAAGGTCTGAAAATCTTGACGCAAAAGGCCCACATCAATCTTGACTTCCTCAATTTTACCTGTGAGGGACGAGGTGCTGGACTGGATCGCCTCAAGCAACTGAGTCGTGACCTGTCGCAACGTGGGCTCCGCATCCTCAGCAGGAGATGCCGCCGACGGTGGATCCAGTGCCGGCGGGCTGCGCTGCGGCTGCTCCCTGGCAAATCCCCGGAGACGCTCAGAAGCCGATCCTTTAGACTGGCGACTCATGGCAAGACAACGACAGTGACCACCAAGCAGCCAGTAGGTAGTATCAGAGGATTAGGATGCAGTACTCAATAGCCAGATAAATCAGCCAATAGGTGTTATCAGAGGGTCAGGCTATAGCAGCATCCACCATGCAGCCAACAGGTGTTATCAGAGGGACGGCCCCCAGCAGTGTCCACAATGCAGCCAATAGATAGTAACAGAGGATCAGGATACAGTATTGACTTGCCAGACAAAACAGCGAAGAGGTGCCATCCGAGAGTCAGTCTGCAACAGCATCCACCACACGGCCAGTAGGTGTTGTCAGAGGAGCAGCTCCCAGCAGCGTCCACGATGTAGCCAATAGACAGCCACAGAGGGTCAGGATACAGTACTCACTCGCTAGACAAAGCAGCCAATAGGTGTTATCAAAGGGTCAGGCTATAGCGGCATCCACCATGCAGCCAACAGGTGTTATCAGAGGGACAGCTCCCAGCAGTGTCCACGATGCGGCCAATAGATAGTAACAGAGGATCAGGATACAGTACTCACTCGCCAAACAAAGCAGCCAATAGGTGTTATCAGAGGGTCAGTCCATAGTGGCATCTACCATGCTGGCCAGTAGGTGTTATCAGAGGGACTGTATCTAGCAATGTCCACAATACAGCCTGTAGATAGTAGCAGAGGACCAAGATATGGCACATCAGCTGCCAGGAGGTGTTATCAGAGGGCCAGTTTGTTTCTGTGGGTAGGTACCCCAAAGTAGAGGCCCAGGGCACCCAGGCCGGCAGCCCCAGTCCCCTGTCACCCAGCGCTCCACCGCAGATCCACAGCAGAGCCCAGGCAAGCTACACAGCCGGTCACCGCAGGCCCACCACGCGGGCAAGATGGCCGCCGCAGCTCACCGCCCGCACGGATCTCCACCGCCCGGCACAGCCGCCGCGATGTTCAGGACAGCCACCGGACCGAAGACCCGCGCAGGAGAAGCGCAGGAGAAGATGGGGTGTTCAGCGGTCACCAGAGCCCGGACACAAGCAGGATATCGGCAGGATTATAGGAGTCCTCGTCGGAGCTCAGCTCACATGCTGCCGCTCCGTACTCGCGCTAGCCACACCCCACTGTGGAACTTTATACTGTGGGAAGGGACATTGTGGAGAGCATGTTATACTGTGTGAGGCCACTGTGGAGTGTATTATATTGTGTGGGGCTTTTTGGGAGCATATGATACTCTGTGGGGCCATTGTAGAGCATTATACTGGGGGGGACTGTGGGGAACATATTATACTGTGGGGGACCACTGTGGAGCATTATACTGGGGGAACCCCTCTGGGGAGTATATTATACTATGTGGAGGTCATTATGGAGCATGTTATACTGTGTTAGGCCACTGGAGCATTATACTGGGGGGGGCATTGTGGGGTGCATATTATACTGTATGGAGCATATTATATTATTTGGGGCTGCTGGGGGGCATATTGCACTGTCTGGGGCCACTAAGGGGTAGTATACTGTGTGGGCCACTGTGGAGTATTATACTGTGTGGAGCCTTACATGCCATGTGGGGCCACTATGGGGGGCTCAGGGGAGCATTTTATACTGTGTCGGGTCACTGTGAGGCATTATATACCATGTGGAGAAACTGGAGGGCTCAGGAGAGCATTTTATACTGTGGAGCATTATATACCATGTGGAGCATTATACTGTGTGGGGGGGGGGGGGAGGCTCAGAATTCCTGCTGGCAGCCCTGTGTGCTATGTCTGCATCCCAGCTCCCTCACTATAATCTTGCACATACGTGTAGTGCTCCATAGCCATGTCAATCCCCATACAGTACTGTGCATGAGCTGGCCATGGAGTTATTGGGGCCTGCACAGTATTATAGGGGCTGTAACACCACTCAGTAACACCAGATAGTCAGCACATATGTAAGACTTCAGTGAAGGAGCCGTGGTGTAGGCTATTAGCAGGAAGCTGTTGGGTGTGCCCCCAGAACAAGTTCCTCTGGTGGGCCTAAGGCCCTTCAGTCCGACACTGTATAACGGATAACTATTATATATAAGGGTGGGTTACTATATATAATTGGGAAACTTAAGTATGAGGGGGCTATTATAAGGGGGAACTATTATTTATAAGACGGGCTATTATTTATAAGGGGGGAACTATTATATATAAGGCATCCATTATAAGGGGGAGCTATTATTTATAAGAGGGGAACTGTTTATAAGGGGGGTGTGATTGTTAAGTGGGCTTATTTATAAAGGGGGCTATTAGTGATAATGGGGACTATTATTTATAAGGGTAACTATTATTTATGAGGGGGCTATTATTAATAAGGGAGCAGTATTATTTTTATGGGGTGACTGTTACTGATAAGTGGGGATATTACTGATACAGGGCACTATTTATCATTTATAAGAGAGCTATTACTGATAAAGGTGTAATATTATTTATAAGCAGGGACTATTATTTATAAGGAGGTGCTATAATAACTGATGACTGGGTGCAAAAATCTATTAGGTGGTACAAAGGTGCTCATTTGAATTGTGTGTGGTAAAATGGGGCTTATTACTTTTTTGTTGGCAGAAAGGAGGCGTTATTATAGGGGTTGCCACTGGAAGACGATGGTGTTGTTTGCATATCAGCATTTGGGGCCCCGCTTTTTTGCCCAGGGCCCCACTTTGTCTAAAACCGGCCCTGAATGCGGCTGCCAGGCTAAATCTATAAGAAATTTCTTAAAATATATTTGTTAAGGATTTACATTTGGGGCAAGCCAAGCATCGCTGCTGGTATATCTATTTCTATTCCAAGATCTCCTAACTCCTATTTTAGGGTAAAACTGTGATTATTCTACAATGATCAGGATCACTGCCAGATATGGTGCAGCCATGTATGAGTATGTGTGTCTGATCTTACTGTCATAGAGAACCTTTTAGGGTGTCTCCAGTTTGTATTATGCATTGTTACATCTCTGAATTGAAGTATTCCTGTGTTCTTGCTACAGAGTCCTGTGCTGGGAGATGTTTCAGTGGATTTGATGTGAACAAGAAATGTCAATGTGATAACTTATGTATATATTACAAGAGCTGCTGCATTGACTACATTTCAGTCTGCAAACCAAAAGGTAAGAAGGTAACTTCTCAGTATTTATTTATATATGTATGTTACTTGTATAGCTCCAACAGATTCTGTAGCACTTTACAGACATTGTCAGTTGCTGTCCCATATGGAGTTCACATTCTAAATTTGCTATCAGTATGTGTTTGGAGTGTGAGAAGAAACCCACACAACCACTGAGCCACCATACTGTATGTTCATATCCTATGTCTGCTGTATATGCCAGGAAAGCTCTAGAAAAATTATATTAAGATAGATGACGTGAATGTGAAGCACCTAGGCCCCAAAGCAATATATGTAATAAGTAATATGGCTCTCCACTCACCATGTGCCCAAGGCTGCACCTGCCATGAGGCTAGTTTATGCCATAAACTGAGGGGTGTCTTGTTTTTTTTTTAAACGGCCACTACCAATTGGATTATTCCAACTGGTAGCTGACGATAGTTTACTCACCGATCCGGCTCCTGTCCAGTCTGGCCTCTGCTTCTTTGTCAAGAGAAAAATGCAGCGTTCTTCAGTGTCCAAGCCATTGAGGTAGAAGAGGAGGCCAGGCACGACAGGAGTGTGGATTAGTGAGTAAAACAGCCGCTACCTGTTGGAATAATCTACTAGTTAGCAGATGAACATGTGGAGGACCAGGGGAGGTGAGTAAAAACAACAATAGCTATACTTACCTCTCCTGGGTATCCATTGGTCCCCCAGCGTCCTCTTCAGGCCTCATCCAACCTGCGTCTGACGTCAGGCGCCCAGGGTCACCATTGAGGCCCACTCAAAGCCCTCAGCAGTGACACCCATGGTGAGTGACATCAGAAACAGCACTGAACGCTGTGAAAATACCCAGAAGAGGTGAGACAAGGTGAGTATAAATGTTTGCTATTTTTTCCTCATTTCCCCTGGGCCTCCCCCCTATTATAATCTATGGTCTGAGGAGACCCCAGAGTATAATAGTGATTTGTGGGTGACAATAGTGTGTGACAATAGTGGGTGACAAATCTAAAGCTAACATATCACTGTGTGGGGGCCAAAACAGGGGCAGTATACTGTGTGTGAGCCAAAAAGAATAGGGCAATATTATATGTGGGGTCCTAAAAAGGGACAATATATTGTGTGGGAGCCAGTAAAGGGAGCAATATACTGTGGGAGTCAGTAAAGGGGCAATACTGTGTGGGGACCGGTAAAGGGAGCAATATACTGTTGGGGTCAGTAAAGGGGGCAATATACTGTGTGGGAGCCAGTAAAGGGGGTTTTATTCTGTGAGGGGCTAATAAAGGGCATGTTATACTGTGGGCGCCAATAAAGGGGGTAATACACTATGGGGGCCAATAAAGGGCATAATACACTGTGGGGGGGGAGGTAAAAGGGGTGTTATACTATGAGGGGGCCAATAAAGGAGGTAATTAGAGATGAGCAAATCGAAGCTGACGAAGTGGAATTCGATCCGAATTTCAGGAAATATTCGATTCGCATCGAATCCGGATTTCCTCACACTTTGTGGTAATGTATCGCATAACATGACCACAGCATCCAAGGGGTTCCCCCATGCTACATGTCCCCCTTGACACCCCACACGGCGAGATCAGGGGCTGCGGACAGGGCCAGCGTCAGTACCCGGCGTACCCGGTCAAGTGCCAGGCCACCATGATTGCGATCGGGGAAAGCCTGGTTCCCCGACCACTTTACATACTGTTAATGGAGAGGGGCCTAGCGATCATGCCAGGCCAGGGGAGGTGAATAAAAATAAAAAAATACTGATGTTCACCTGTCCTGAGCTTAGCATCCACTCAGCATCCATTATGCGCCGGCGTAATGACGTCATCGTGTCCCACGTGACTGCTGAGGCCCAATCACAGGTCCCAGCAGTGACGTATGGGGAGCAGGACCTCAGTCGCAAGGAAGAAGAGGTGCAAGGAGGACGCTGCAGACTGCCGGATACCCAGAAGAGGTGAGGTAATGTGAGTATAAGTGTTTGTTATTCTGAAATCACTTCGCCTGGGTCTCAGATTATTATACTCTGGGGGTCTAAGGAGACCCAAGAGTATAATAATACCAGCTCAGGTGGAAGGGGGGTTTAAACACTTTTCTTTAACTTTTTTTTTACATTTTTTTCTTTTTGTCTCCATAGGGGATTGAAGCAGCGATATTCTGATTGCTGCTTCAATAGGTATATGCTGCAATACACGTGTATAGGAGTTTGTCAGCCCGTGCAGACACGTAGGCTGACAGTCTCCATTCAAGGCAGGATCAATCAGGTATGTGGAGGGACAGTGATGGGGCAGACCCAGGGTCACTGGTCAGACCCCGGGCTGCCAAATAGGAGCAGCGGCACCCCCCGAAAATGATTTTTTAAGAATTTATTTGCAAATTATGGTGGAAAATAAGTATTTGGTCACCTACAAACAAGCAAGATTTCTGGCTCTCACAGACCTGTAACTTCTTCTTTAAGAGGCTCCTCTGTCCTCCACTCATTACCTGTAGTAATGGCACCTGTTTGACATTATTATCAGTATAAAAGACACCTGTCCACAACCTCAAACAGTCACACTCCAAAATCCACTATGGTGAAGACCAAAGAGCTGTGGAAGGACACCAGAAACAAAATTGTAGACCTGCACCAGGCTGGGAAGACTGAATCTGCAATAGGCAGGGGCGTAACTACCGGGGTAGCAGCGGTAGCAGCTGCCACAGGGTCCGGGACATTACGGGGCCCCGCGGGCCCCCTATGCTTTTTTTTTTTTTTTTTTTAATAGGCCGTTACCTGCTGGAGTAACCCCAGCAGGTAACGATCCCTATATACTTACTGTTCCCCGGGGTCCCGCTCACGGCCGCCTGCGCTTCCGATTCTGCGGAGGCGGCTGTGAGCAGGAGCGGGGATTGGTATGTGAGGCCGCGGGCAGAACCTCACAATCACTGCTATCATTATACTCTGGGGTCTTTTCAGACCCCGGAGTATAATAATCGGAGGCCCAGGGGAGGTGAGGGAACATAAAAAACAATGTACTTACCTCTCCTGCGCTTCTCCAGGCTTCAGGCCTGTTTTGTGACGTCCCCAACGTCATTTTGCGTCGCGACGCCTTGCCCGCATCACGTGACGCCGGCCTGGTCCGACATTGAAGGTGGCCGAAGCAGCAGCGACTGGACCGGAGTGAGGAGCACATAAGCAACGTTGTTTTTTATGTTTCTATCCTCCCCTGGGTCTCCAATCATTATTCTCTGGGGTTTGAAAAGACTATGGGGCATGATACTGTGTGCAGGGGCCACTATGGGGCATGATACTGTGTGCAGGGGCCACTACGGGACATGATACTGTGTGCAGGGGCCACTATGGGACATAATACTGTGTGCAGAGGCCACTATGGGACATCATACTGTGTGCAGGAGCCACTATGGCACATAATAGTGTGCGCAGGAATGCGTTCTTTTTTGGGGGGGGGGGTTTGGAGGGGGCGATTGGGGGCAGCGGTTCGGGGGGGGCCCCATGTTCGCCTTGGGGCCCAGCCATTCCTAGTTACGCCACTGGCAATAGGTAAGCAGCTTGGTGTGAAGAAATCAACTGTGGGAGCAATAATTAGAAAATGGAAGACATACAAGACCACTGATAATCTCCCTCGATCAGGGGCTCCAGGCAAGATCTCACCCCGTGGGGTCAAAATGATCACAAGAACGGTGGGCAAAAATCCCAGAACCACATGGAGGGATCTAGTAAATGACCTGCAGAAAGCTGGGACTAACGTAACAAAGGCTACCGTCAGTAACACACTACGCCACCAGGGACTCAGATCCTGCAGTGCCAGACGTGTCACCCTGTTTAAGCCAGTACATATCCGGGCCCGTCTGAAGTTTGCTAGAGAGCATTTGGATGTTCCAGAAGAGTATTGGGAGAATGTCATATGGTCAGATGAAACCAAAGTAGAACTGTTTGGTAGAAACACAACTCGTCGTGTTTGGAGGAGAGTGAGTGCTGAGTTGCATCCAAAGAACACCATACCTACTGTGAAGCATGGGGGTGGCAACATCATGCTTTTGGGGCTGTTTCTCTGCAAAGGGACCAGGACGACTGATCCGTGTACATGAAAGAATGAATGGGGCCATGTATCATGAGATTTTGAGTGCAAACCTCTTTCCATCAGCAAGGGCATTGAAGATGAAACGTGTCTGGGTATTTCAGCATGACAATGATCCCAAGCACACTGTCAGGGCAATGAAGGAGTGGCTTCGTAAGAAGCATTTCAAGGTCCTGGAGTGGCCTAGCCAGTCTCCAGATCTCAACCCCATAGAAAACCTTTGGAGGGAGTTGAAAGTCCGTGTTGCCCAGCGACAGCCCCAAAACATCACTGCTCTAGAGGAGATCTGCATGAGGGAATGGGCCAACATACCAGCAACAGTGTGTGCCAACCTTGTGAAGACTTACAGAAAACCTTTTGACCTTTGTCATTGCCAACAAAGGATATATAACAAAGTATTGAGATGAACTTTTGTTATTGACCAAATACTTATTTTCCACCATAATTTGCAAACAAATTCTTAAAAAATCAGACAATGTGATTTTCTATGTGATATGTTTTCTCATTTTGTCTCTCATAGTTGAGGTCTATCTATGATGTCAATTACAGGCCTCTCTCATCTTTTTAAGTGGGAGAACTTGCACAATTGGTGGCTGACTAAATACTTTTTTCCCCACTGTATATAATAAAACCCCTGAGATGCCGCGGTTATGTTTGACCGCGGCATCTCAGGGGTTAACAGCTCTGATCGGGGGTGTTAGAGGACAGTTTCAGCCGTTACATACGGCTGACACCCACAAAGCAGTGTGCGCACACAGTTTGTGTACGCACCATGCTTCTGCCGTGGTTTGTGGGAAGTCCTTCCTGGCAGTGCCGTACTATTATAGTGGATGTCGGGAAGGGGTTAACGCGATTCGTTATGGAAAATTTGGCGAATCGGCCGAATCGAATTTTTGAAAAATTTGCTCATCTCTAGAGGTAATACACTGTGGGTGTTATACTGTGAGGGGGTCAGTAAAGGGGATAATATACTGTGGGGGCCAGTAATGGGAGTGTCCCTTGTTGTGTTGTCCAAATAAGGGGATTTTTTTTATCTGAAAATGGGGAGGCGTAGCTAAAAATGTAATTAGTGGGGTTCAATCAATGAACCAAAAATTGCCAGGTTGGGTATTTGTAGGGGGGCTTTCTATAGGCCGTCTCTGGCAGCTTCCTATTATTTGTACAGATCTCGTATGAGAAAGGTCTATTATGACCGAAACGTTGCATTTATGATCTGGAATTTCATTTGAACTGATGTACATTTGGTGGATGGTCTGATGTACTGTATATACTACATATAGAAAATAAACAGAATCCTTAATTTGCAAACTACAACATAGTGTGTGCTGTGGTTTCTATTGTGGGTGTACAGTCAGCGAGTTGGAGAGCTCATACCACATAGCACCGCACCTGTGTATGAGTGTGCAGTACAGCTGTTGTTATGATACTTTATTTTCTATATTAGACTAAAAGAATAAATCAGTTGCCATTAAATAATAAACATTATGTGGATATACTGTATCATCTTCTGTTACAGAGACACGAGGAGATGTTTTTGCCATTCCTGAAGACGAATACAATTACGATACATTTAATGAGACGTCAGATTCCGAGGTGTTGACAACAACTGCAGATGAGCTTGTGGCAACTACTCATGTGATAACCAAAGAAGAGACCACACCTTCCACAGAAGAATACCCTGAGGAACTATGTAGTGGGAGACCCTTTGATGCTTTTACGAACTTTAAAAATGGTTCTGTCTATGCTTTCCGAGGTATGGAGCCACATTCGTAAAACAATTTGGTTTGATGATGTATATGTGATTTTTTTTTTTTTTTTGTAACAAATCTATTGGGAGTTAATACCCAGTACTAGTTTATGTCTTTTTTATGTTATAAAGGAAAATACTTTTATGAACTTGATGCTAAACGTGCATTGGATGGATACCCAAAACTCATAAAGGATGTATGGGGTATAGAAGGTCCAATAGATGCTGCATTCACTCGCCTGAACTGCCAGGGCAAAACGTATCTTTTTAAGGTGGGAAGTCATTTTCTATTTTAAAATTTTAAATATTTCTTTTCAATTAAAATGCTTAATAATGTTTGGAAAATAGAAATTTAAGATTTCCTTGATGCTGAAGAAAATGACAGGTATGGATATTGATAAGCGATTGTACAAAAACTACCACAAATAGCACATTAAAAGGAATAAGCTTTAAATATGAAGAGGTAAACTGTAGAGCTGAGTATGAAAATGTATTTGAGAAGTCTTATTGTTGGCGGAAGCCTGTTTGGGGGATATGGTGATCGTGGAGGGTTGGAAGGTGGAAGAGACCAGATACCTAAATTCTGAAGTAATATCTTTTTCACTTTAATAGTTAAAATGACTGTCCACCACTGAACACCATAAATAGGTATATATGCTTACCATGATTTTTGGGTGCCTTCTATGAGGTTGTAAAACAGCAGTGTGCCAACACACTACAGAATCAAATGCCATACACTGTTTTTAGTGATTCTGGCCTTAGCACCATTGCCTCCATGGCATTTCTCTCCATTGAAGCATCATCTCCGTATATTCTGTACCTTCACCATCAACTTCCTCCACTTCAGTTTTGCAACACCACATTTTCCCTCACTTCCCTTCTAGACAATACATCTTCCCCTTTCCCTTACAGAATACTCTCCTCCTTAATATCACTATTTCATCTCTCCCTGTACAGCCCCTTCTCATCATTATCTTCCCCTACAGCACCGCTCCCCCTCATACTGTACATGCTCCCCACTGTACCGGATCTGCCATCAGGATGCAGATACAGTTAAATACTATTTAGCATGTGATTCCTGCTGTAGGTGGCTTGGTGCAGGCAGATGTGATGCAGTGACTCCATCTGCAACAAGCCGCCAACAGCACAGACCAACTGATCTGCTCTGTTCGCTGAGTGAAAGGGGTTAGATGAGTAGTACACTTTTTTTTTTTTTTTTTTTTTATAATTAGGGGATTGTATTTTGGTGGCACTAAGGGGTCATCATATTGTGTAGATAGGCAAGGGTTGTCGTAGATTTCAGCCATTATTTTTGCCAGTTCTCTGGAACCAATAATGTTAAAATTTGTAGAGCCATGAAGCCTTGCCCTCGCTGTGCTCACACCACACACGCTAGCAAGTTGGAAATAGTAGAGAAAAGTCATAATTTTATCATACATAATTGTTGTAAAATGTATGATAAATGTATTATATGTATTGTTTGCTCTTACATATAATAAAGTGCTTGAGCTGTCAGAGCTATAGAGTCCCAGTATTAGATATCTCAATATGTGAAATCATACTTTTCAGTGCAGCGTTGCTCACAGCCATCACTTTAAGGTTATTCTTCATACAAGTCGAACTCTGGCTAAGCTCTGAGACTGCCAATCCTGACCTGAGGCGGGGTATTTAAACTCTGCATTGAGACTACTCAAATGTCTGTTATTGATTGTAGTTAGGTTGCATTCTCAGAATTTATCTCATTAAGTGCTATACCCATGCTTACTGCAATTTTGGCTTGCTTTCTTGGTTATCTAATTTCTTACTGATTTGACTATAACTAGAGATGAGCAAATCGATTCTGCAGAAGTGGAATTCGATCCGAATTTCAGGAAATCTTCGATTCTCCATGATTCCGGATTTCCTGATGCTTTGTAAATAAATATTTAATAAATATTTAGTAAGGACCTTTGTGACATCAGAGGGTCACAAGATATTCTCTAGTGATGTGATTGGGTAGGCGTGTCTTTGCTTGTTAGCAGATCCTTCCACATGAATAAAACTTGTCCGTGCTGAAGAGAGAGAGAGAAACATGACCGCGGCATCCAAGGGCTTCCGGCATTTTGCCGGCCACCGCGGCTCTCTGCAGCCCGGAAATAACTGTTTATTCACCGCAAAGTAATTCAGATCGAAGCAAATTTTTTTTGAACTTCGAATCGAACTGCCAAATCGAACTTTTCAGAAATTTGCTCATCTCTAACTATAACCTTGGACCCCAGGACTCAACCCTGGCCTGGACTCTGTTGTTCTGCTACCAATTTGGTAGCTGGTTTTGACTCAGCTTGTATGTTTTACTTTGTTTGCTGGAAGTTTGCTGATCTGTGCACCCATTTGATGACTCTTTCCAGCGAGCTCTGGTGAAAAATTTACAGCCAGAATCTTGGATTATAGGAAGCTTGTTTTGCTTGTTATCTTTGATCTGCCAATTTCTTGCAGTGTATTTGGAAATTACCACTTAAAACTTACCTCCAGTTATAAACAACTTTTCATAAATGAATAGTGCATTTCAATATAGGAAACTTTGTAATATATGTTATTAAAGAGATCTGTTTCCTTCACCACTACATAAGTTTCCATCTCCATATCCAGTCTCATACATAGAACTGTATGGAGAATGGAGCAGTGGAGTAGGAGGTTGCTGCCGGCTGGTTAATTGATTTATTGCCTCATTCTGTGAACTGGTAGTCTGTAACAGAAGCAATTATTTGAGTGTCTTTTCTAGCAGCCTCTTTTCACCTCTATTCACCTGCATGATTCATTTATGAATTTTTTTTTTATAATAGGAGGTGCACTTTAAACAATCCCTATGCTATAATGTCATAGTGGGCATTATCCCTGTACTGTGACATCACTGTGTATAGTATCCCTGTACTGTGATATCATTCGGTGCCTTTTCCTTGTACTGTGACATTACTGTGTGCCTTATCCTTGTACTGTGACATCACTTTGTTTATTATCCTGGTGCTTTTACATTACTGTGTACATCATGCCTGTACTGTGATACCACTATGTGCATTATCCTTGTACTGTGACATTACTTTGTGCATTATCCTTGCACTGTGACATCACTGTGTAAATTAAACTTGTACTGTGACATCACTGTGTACATCCCTGTGCTGTGATACGACTATGTGCATTATCCTTGCACTGTGATATCACTGTGCTTATTATCCCTGTACTGTGACATCACAGCATGTTTATTATCCCTGCACTGTGATATCATTGTGTTTTTTTTATCCATGTTCTGTGATATCACTGTATACATTATTCTAGTACTGTAACATCATAGCGTTTATTGTCCCCATACTTTAATATCACTGCATACTATGTTTATAATTCATGTATTGTGATATACATTTTGCGTTATCCATACTGTAAAATCACTATAGGGCTGATTTATCATGGCTTGTGCACAAGAAAACTGGCATACTAGCCTTGAAAAATAAAATCACAAATTTTTTGTGCAGAATTGTGGCTTTTTAAGTTCTATGCTCCACACAGCACTTTTTTCAAAGGGGCATGGTAGTGTTGTGGTGGGGGAGGGGGCCAACAGCACCTTGCAATTTATCATTAAGGACAGTTTTCTGGAGTTGGTATAGATTTCTATGTGGGTGCATAGACCCCAGAGGATGTGCTTCACTTATGACAGGGTGTCCTCATCACCCTTCATTATCTAGACCAGCATGGAAAACACTGATAAATCAGCCCCTGTGTGCATTATGCCTGAGTGTAAAGGAAACCAATATAATTGTACACTTTTCAAGTTCTGAACGTACTGCTTAAGGGATCCATGGTAGAATGGTGCCCCATTACAAGTATTGCTGTGGGGTCCCTGATTAGTAACAGTAGAGCAACAGGGGGCACATCAGTATGGCAATCTCTTCTGAAAGCACATGTCTCTTTGCCTATTGTCCTTCTTTTAACAACAGTCACGGGCAAATGTGATCTGAATGTCATCAAGTCACTTAACCTGAATTACCAAAATAGCCATAAATCTAAGTAGAACCTGCGATCATTCAGTCCAGTATTAAGCCATAGATTTAGATGAACATTTGTCATGTTTTCATTGATAATTTTGCAACATTATTATCTATCTATGCTTCATTGACTCAGAGGCTTTACTGGAAAGTAGTTAAGAAATCTTTTAGTGGGGCTGTCAATGTAATTTCCAGTCCCATTGAGAATAGTAGGGTATGACAGAGGCTTTCACCACTAATGCATGAAGATGTGGCTCTTGAGGGCTTCAAGTACATCAAGATATAAAATATAAATGAATGAAATAATAGTATTAATGATGATAATAGTGACAATTCATAAATACCACAATAAGTATCATATGTATAAGTGTGTTGTGGGCTGTAATACAGCTGAATGTCATGTTTAGTCTGAGCCAAGTTCCAGAATAACCTTGTCAACTATTTTATTTGCCAAGTACAGGCAGCATGAACAACTGATAAGTAGAGTGTCTATGTGTGTGGAAGTTGAGCCGTGGGAGCCATAAAATTAGGGCTAGAGAAATCTGTGCCATTCAGTTTTGAGAAAATTGCGGTGGTGTAATTGGAGACTTCATGGTTGTCTTGACCTAGATATTGATGGTCTAACCTAAGAGTCAGTGGGAGTCTAACACACAGCACCCACACGTATCAGCTGCCACCAGATCTGCGCAGTGTATGGAATCAGAAGGGAAGCAGCAATACTCTGACATAGCCACTATACAGTGCACAGAGCGGTCTACTTCCAGCTCCATATACTATGCAAATCTGGTGGCCATGGCAACTGATTGGTAGGGTGCTTCTTGCTTATGGTTTGTTATTTGCCTAACTATATCTATTAAAAATATCCACTGTACATTGTCACTAATAGAGTAGTTACAAACAAGATATTTTACATAGTTATATGATAAGATTACAAGTAAGGCTGAAAAAAAAAATATCTATTTTGATGCAGAAACGTTCTTTCCTGTAGAATTAGTGCATGCCACATTGCTATAGGCCTTGATGTACAAAAATCATCAGACAGATCTCTGTACCGACCTTATATATATATATATATATATATATATATATATAGAGTATATACATAATATAACTCCTAAGTATTTTTTTCCAAACGGGACATGCCCAATTTTGACATTGGTTGTCCACCTCTGACTACATTTTCTTGTACACTGGTGCCAAATATCCATAATATTTCATGTGTGGTCTATCTGGTGATATGTAAAGAGGTAGGGCTATGCTCTCATCACGTGTATCTATACCCAGTCTGAAACGTCCCTTGAGCTTACACTTTCTTCCTTGGCAGCAGCTGCCTACATTTCAGTTTGCTGTCCCATGTTCTTTTTCTTGTCAGTGTTACCCTGTGTTTTTCCATTTAGTATGTAATGGTGACATGAACTTTCCCTTCCCATGTGCATAACCTTATAATTATTGGCGATAAATATAATTTGCCATTTTTCTGCCCAAACTTCCAGGTTATCCAGATCCATTAGTGATATAATACCGGCTCCGTTTGTGATCATTTCATTACATACTTTAGTATATGCTGTGCAGCTTTGGCTTTATGCAGCTTTTGTTCAAGTAATCAGTTTTGTTACCTGACATCAGTGGTATATAGTATACCTATGTATAGATAATGCACAAAGATGGCAGACTGTAGACTCACTTATTTTATAGGTGTTTTCATTCTGCTGGTGCTGTCCAGTGGTTTCCCATTACCACTGCCATTACCACCATTCTCTTATAGTGATAAATACATGCAGAGATTCTCAGATGCAGGACTGTGACATAACAGGACCTGTAGTTTCAGACCAGTGATTGGGGACAAAACAGTGGTGGAATTATTTTACTTAAATGTACATCTGTTTTTTTTTTTATAACATGCTATAATACATACTATATGTTCAACTACTGAAGAAATCCATAGTCTTACACCCACCTGATTTTAAAGGGTACACAATACTGGAGGTTTTCTGATACAGCCCTGGACCCTGAATACCCTCGTGCCATTAGTGATGGTTTTTCAAACATTCCAGACCGTATTGATGCCGCATTTTCACTCCCAGCCAATAATTATGAAGGGACCGAAAAAGCATACTTCTTTAAAGGTAATTTTCACCAATACAGAGGTACCTTTAAGCATTATCAAATATTATATAATTTGGGTAATACTTGCAGATCAGATGTCTCATATTTGCTCTGGAATGAGTGATCCAATAATAGAGCAAGGAAACTACAGCAAAAGTGCAAATGATGTTTAGTGTACTTTAAGTAGGAAAATGATGGGGTATATTTTGCTAATATACTTATATCTAAAGGGCATTGTCTACAGGAACTATACCCTAACCTAAGTGCATTTCATAGGGAACAAATAGGGACCAGATTTGTGTTATTTGAAGCACAGTGGGGCAGATTTATAAAAATTGTATAAAAAAAACTTGTTGCCAATACCAACCAATCACACCATGGATTTCATTTCCTGTTGAACTTTTGAAAAAATGAAAGCTGTGCTGTGACTGGTTGCTATGGACAACTAAGACAGTTTTATTCATATATCTGCCCCACTGACTTACAGCAATGGACTGTATAACAACTCTGCAATATAACTGACCTTTACAATCGGCTCACATATTCCTACATAGTCATATAAAACAGTCCTGTTTAGGGTTAAAATATTTCATTGGTTTTTAGGTTTTCCGGACTCATACATTGATGACTTATCCTTAGGATAGGTCATTAAACTGTGATCTATGAAGGTCCAACACACAGGACCCCCACACATAAACTGGTTAAATAAGCTGCAGCGTTTCAGTGATCACTGTGGTCTCTTCACTGAATACCAAGCACAGAGCCATACATTGCATAGGAGCTGTGCTTAGTATTGCAGCTCAGTCCCATTTGTTTTAATGGAACTGAGCTTCTGCTCTGCCATGTGACCGCAGCCTCTTCAAACAGCTGATTCCCCTTACGTCCGACAGCAGCACAATATGGGGTATCTCTGCCCCTGTGTGTTGTTTAGGACAGTGGAACCTTTAATTAGCACCAAATTTAAGGTGCCTCCTACTAGCCCTATAAGAGGGCACCTGAGACCTCCCTCCACTGTGTTTTTTTCTGTCCTGTGTGGGACAGGTGGACGGAGGTCTCTGGTGACCTCCCGTTGCTAGGGGTTTTTTTCCTAAAAAAGCTCCTGGCTTACCTTTTGGGGGTACCTCGGTCCTCTCCTACGTTCCTAAGATCCTCCGGTCCTTCGGGCCTTTTTCCGCCCCGCAGCGCAGCGTTACCCGGCTCATCGCTCTGCAGGCAGCGCGATCCCGGAAGTAAGCGGGGAACCTCTTCGGCCGGAACCTTTTTTTCGGTCCCGTGTTCCCCCGGGGAAGGAAGCCTTTGCGCACCACCGCGGCCTACTTCCGGTTTTCTCGGAAAAGTGCGGTAAGTTTGAAAATTGGAATTTTAATGGCAAAATATAGATTTGTTTTTTGCTGCTTGTATGTGGAGCCTCTGGCTTAGGCTTATGCTCCTCTATGTTTCATTATGGCATTTGACCTTGTTTGGCGCTGTATGAATATTTTCTTTGTTTGGCTCCTCCCCTCGCTGCTGTATTACATTTAAAAGGGCTTCAGTCCTTTACTGGGTGAGCTCGTGGTTACTAGCTCCTCTGCTGCAGTTTGCGGTGTCTGGGTTTTTCCTGACGGGATCTTTTTTTTCAAGTGACCGATTTAAAAAAGTAAGGTACCCCTTGGTTTTTTTCTTCTTGTAAGCGATGCTTGGCAATCTTCTATTCTACATTGTCATGTGGCGTTTGATGTTTCAGATGTCATCTTCTGCATCAGGTAATGGCGATGGGCTTAGGAGGAAAAAGTCCTCTAAACGTAAACACCTAATGTGTTTGGATTGCAATACCCCTTTACCTGACGGCTATGATTTTACCCGCTGTCGCCAATGCCGCGGACCTCCGTCAGAAGAACCTTCTATAAGAGAGGTTGTCACCTGGGTAAAGGACTATATGGAGGAGTCTCTTAAGGAGATCCGTTCTTCCATCGCCCAGATTGGCAAGAAACCACGGGTTGAGACACAGTCCTCCCTATGCATCGCTGACGAAGATTATCAGATAGTGGACGAGACACTCTCATCTGACGATTCCACTGAAGATTCCAGCAGGCCGTGCTTCCCACTTGAAAAATTAAGCCGGCTGCTGAAGTCCATCCGGTCTAAGGATCGTGATGTTGACGGGGAAGCCTCCACGTCCACCTATAGAGGGCCTAGGGTCTTCCAAGTGGACGAGACATTACAAAGATTAATGTCTTCAGAGTGGAAATGTCCTGAAAAACCTCTTGTGGTTTCTAGGAGGTTCAAGGCTTTATTCCCAGTTGCTCAATGGGATCAATGGGGTCCTCCTCCCAAGGTGGATATGGCGGTGGCCAAACTGTCCCGCCGCACTATGGTACCATCAGATGATGGATCAAATTTGCACGACGCCATGGACAGGCGCATCGACAATACCCTCAAGAAGGCGTATTCAGCTGCCTCGGCCCAGACCGCTGTGGCGGTTGCGTCTTGTGAAGTGTCAGCCAAATTACACACTGACCTGGTTCATCTCGAGAGGGACATCGATTCTGGAGTCTCCAGAGATGAGCTGCTAGGGTTTCTAGGCTCGGTTTCCCTGGCAGCTGAATATTTAGCGGAGGCCTCCCACCATCAATTAAGGCTGGCGGCCAAATCTCTGGCACTTACCACTGCAGCAAGAAGACCTCTATGGTTAAAACCCTGGAGAGCTGATTTCCCCTCAAAATATAATTTGTGCGCATTACCCTTTGAGCCAGGTAGAGTCTTTGGCAGTGCCCTAGACGAGATCCTGGAGGGCTTGGCTGATAGGAAGGGTAAAACTTTACCCCAGGCCTTTAGAGGTAGATCTAATTCTGGCCGTGATAGAGGCTATCCGCCTCGTCATGGACGGCAGTCCCAAAGAGGCTCTAGATATTCCTCTAGAGGCGCCGTCCGGAGATTCCCGAAGTCTGATGATAAAAAGGAGAAGCCTAGCTTTTGACATCAGGAGCAGTCTTCCTGTGGCCGAGATTCCTGTCGGGGGTCGTCTCCCCCATTTTTTCAACTGCTGGCAGGAAAAAATTCAAGACCCATGGGTCCTGCAGGTAATCCAAAAAGGATATGCAATCGAGTTCCTCCATCCTCCTCAGGATCGGTTTGTGTTAACTCGCAGTCTGCCTATAATGCAGCAGACTACATTGGAATGCTCCATCCGAGAGTACATTCACAAGGGAGCCCTGGAGGAAGTCCCTTCTCTAGAAGAAGGATCCAGTGTCTATTCTCCCGTCTTCCTGGTACCAAAACCGGCAGACAAGTGGAGAATGGTCATAGACTTAAGGTACCTCAACCGCTTCATCAAAAAGAAGCACTTCCGTATGGAAACCATAAAGTCTGTCACCACTTTTCTCCTCCAAGGCGATGTTTTCGTGACTTTGGATCTAAAAGACGCCTATTTGCATATTCCTATTTATCCTCCACACAGAAGGTTTCTAAGGATTGCCGTAGTAGTTTCCGGCCACACGAAGCATTTTCAGTTCACAGCACTACCCTTCGGGATCTCCTCTGCTCCCCACACCTTTACAAAGGTAGTGGCTCCTATAGCGGCCGCCCTCAGACTTCAGGGGATATTCGTGGTGCCTTATCTAGACGACTGGTTGATAAAAGCCCAGTCAGAGTCTGTTCTGCTCCAGCATCTACAGACAGCCGTGTCACTGTTTCAGAGTCTGGGATGGCTTATAAACTGGGAGAAGTCGGTAACGATCCCTTCAACCCGAAGGAAGTTCCTCGGCTACTTCCTGGATTCAGTCCACCTGCAGGTCTCCTTGACACCAGCAAGGAAGGAGAAACTGGTCGGTGCAGTCCGGCACCTCTTCAAAAAGCCGATAGCCTCCATCAGAACATTGATGAAGATCCTGGGCTTGATGTCTTCCTCAGTGGAGGCAGTCCCATGGGCTTTGTGGCACTTACGTCCCCTCCAGAAGGAGTTACTAGAGGCTTGGGATCGCTCCCTTCTTACACTCAGCAAGAAGATTCGACTCTCCCCCAGGACCCGTCTTTCCCTCAAGTGGTGGTTGCACCTGAAAGACGGAAGGTCCACGGTCCAACCTTCTTGGACCCTGTTGACTACAGATGCATCCCTCTCGGGATGGGGAGCCCATTTGGACGAAAACTCCATAAAGGGAGTCTGGAGCGCTCCAGAAAGAAGGACCTCGTCCAACTGGAAGGAGCTCAGAGCTGTATATCGTGCCTTACTCCATTTCTCGCCTCTTCTCAAGGGAAGAGCAGTCAAAATCCGGTCAGACAACATGACCACAGTGCTGTACGTGAACAGACAGGGAGGCACCAGATCACCAACCCTCCTCAGGGAGGCAGATCTGATATTTACATGGGCAGAGAAAAATCTAACCCATTTATCCGCAGTTCACATCAAGGGCTCCCTGAACATAGTAGCGGATCGGTTGAGTCGGGGTCATGCCGTATCAGGAGAATGGTCACTCAATCCAGAAGTCTTTCATCAGATTACCCTGAAGTGGGGTCTTCCAGAAATAGACCTCATGGCAACCCGACTCAACGCCAAGGTGGAGACGTTCTGTTCCCTTTACCAGGAGGACAATCCCTTGGCAGTGGATGCCCTGTCCATCCCTTGGAGGTCCAGGCTGGCATACATTTTCCCTCCAATTCCAATAATACCGAAGGTATTGATGAAAATCAGACAGGACCAAGTCTCTGTGATAGCCATCATTCCATTCTGGCCAAAAAGAGCTTGGTTTTCCCAACTCATGGAGATGAGTCGAGGGATATATTGGAGGCTTCCCCCCATCCAGAACCTGGTTTCCCAAGGATCTCTGAAGTGCCAGGATCTCTGGAGATTCAACCTGACAGCCTGGAGGTTGAGCAGTCCCTACAGCAGGATAGAGGACTGTCAGAGGCCGTCCTGAAGACCCTTTCTTCTGCAAGAGCAGACTCTACCAATAAGAACTACCAGACAGCCAAGATTTTCATGGAGTGGTGCTCCAAGAAGGGTATTAATAATTTACAACCTTCAACGGCTGATATTTTAAATTTTCTTCAGGACGGTTTGGATAAGGGCCTTGCCCCTGCCACTTTGAAAGTGCAGATTGCGGCCCTCTCCGCTCATTTGAACAGATGTCTGTCTCAGGATCCTCTGGTTGCAAGGTTCCTTAAAGGGGCAATGAGGCTAAAGCCCTCAGTATCATCTCCAGTTCCCCAGTGGGACCTTGCGGTAGTCCTTACAGGCCTTTGCGGTCCTCCATTTGAACCCTTGGAGACTACGGAGCTAAAATATTTGGCATACAAAACCGTTTTTTTGTTGGCTATTACATCTGCCAAAAGAGTAGGGGAACTTCAGGCTCTCTCTTCTAGAGAACCGTACATTGTGTTTTTTGCAGATAGGGTGCACCTTAGATTTTTGCCTGGGTTTAACCCTAAGGTCCCCTCATGCTATAATAGCAATCAGCTAATTTCGCTACCAGTGTTTTTCCCCACTCCAACCTCTGAGGAGGAAGAAAAGCTCCACACCTTAGATGTGGTAAGGTGTCTGCGGATTTACCTATCCCGCACTCAACCGTTTAGAAAGGCCGAAAACCTACTAATTAATATGCAGGGTAAAAACAAAGGCCTCAAGGCTTTCAAGACTACTCTATCCACATGGATCAAGGAGACAATTAGGTCTTCCTTCCTTATTCAGGAGTTACTCCCTCCAGTTTTTTCTACGGCCCACTCGACCAGGGCTGTGTCGACTTCTTGGGCTGAGTACCGGTCCTTACCTTTGGACCAGATTTGTGCGGCTGCATCATGGTCATCCCAGTTGACCTTTGTCAAACATTATCGTTTAGACGTCCGCAGTTCCCAGACAACTGCCTTTGGTCAGACAGTCCTTGACGTTGTAAGGCGAGGAAACCCTCCCTAGGGGAATTACTTGCTATCTCCCCATATTGTGCTGCTGTCGGACGTAAGGGGAATCGTTGATTGTAATGTCAATCTGTATTCCCTTAGTCCAGACAGCAGCACAAGGCTTCCCTCCCTAGAAGCTTGTTTCCTTTTACTTTATAATTTACACAGTGGAGGGAGGTCTCAGGTGCCCTCTTATAGGGCCAGTAGGAGGCACCTTAAATTTGGTGCTAATTAAAGGTTCCACTGTCCTAAACAACACACAGGGGCAGAGATACCCCATATTGTGCTGCTGTCTGGACTAAGGGAATACAGATTGACATTACAATCAACGATTGATCAGGTTCCTGAGTATAGATCACATATTAGTGACCTATCATAAGGAGAGGTTATCAATGTTTAAGTCCCAGAAAACCCCTTAAATAAACTGGAGAATGCTGCATAGCATCCTATTTGGATACAGGTCATGTTTCCTTGAGGCCTCTTAGACACAACCCTGTACATAATAAAAAGCACATCATGTTAATATTATGAGCTGTATATCATACCATGTTCCCTTTTGGTCTGACTGACAGGATCCCACCAGTCCTGAGAGTCACATGGCCATGGCACTGCTTTAGTATGGCCACTTCAGAGCTCTTCCTGGCACTGTGAAGTCTCCTGGTCACCTGCTATGCAGGAAACTGCAGCACAGCCCCATTTACATGAATAGAGCTGTGCTCTAGTACCCTGCACAGCATAGCTCCTTGACCACCTCCTATGCAGGGAATAACATTAAAAGGTATGAAGTACTAAAACAGCGCTGCAAACCCTTCAGTCTCATGATCAGTGGAGATCCCAGAAGCCAGACTGCACTAACCAGCAAGTGATGGCAAACTGCTATCTATAATGAGAATAACCAATAACTGTAAATGCATGCTTCTTCACCATAGGTAGTAGGTATTGGCAGTATGAGTTCCAAAACCAGCCTTCCATAGAAGAGTGTATGGCATCATCCCCATCTGACCTGTTCACACGGTATGTAATGACCCAATATGATAGCTGGGAACAGGACCTTGACTTTGTCTTTGGAGCGTGGTTCAGAGGTAAGTCTGAAAAAAAAAAAGTTATTTTAATAGTTATGTTTTTTTTTTTTAATATAGATATATATATATATATATATAGAGAGAGAGAGAGAGAGATACACATTTTACACATTTTATCATATGTATTTGTTATGTCATACGCTATAAAGCAGTTATTGTGACAGGAATATGGTGATGCACTACACTGTTTTATATCAATATTCTCCATGTAGTCCAGGCACCACCTGGTACATACAATAGGAGCTGGAGAGCTGTTATCTCAATGGTGCTGCCATTCCTGTGTTAGTTGATGACACAAGTTACAGCATTCCTTGATGTCAACCTGCAGGAGGAGGAGGTATCAGTCAGAAGGGGCCATTATCCAGTGCACTGCGTTGCAGTACTAGAACCATTGTGTTCCAATGTGTGTAGGTGGCACTGAGGTGCGGCCATATAACTGTGTGTTTGGTTCCTCTGCTGAGCATGTGTGCAGTAAGTGCATCAGACAGCTAGAACTACTGTGAGAATGAAGTGTGGTCCTAGTCAGCCCTTGTGGAGGTGTACGATGGCATTTCAGCACAAAACTCTATGAGGTTTTCTTAATTTATCAATGAATGTTACAATGTATCAATCTTAAGTCCAGGCTATTCAGCACATAGAGCATTGCCTAAACTGAATACAATACTTTCCAGCTGTAAGCAGGACTCCATGTAGCAGACGTAAAGCTAACCTAGCATTCTGCAGCAGGATAAATTGCTGCAGCATGATATCATATCCATGATAACTAACACCAATGAAGAGTCATTGATTTTTCATTGGCTTTTTTTGTTTTCTGTGAGAAGCTATCTCGCTGCAACAATTTATCCCAGAAAGTCGGGTTAACTGTGTTACATCTGTATATACAGGGCTTTAGCCTCTGGATCTAAACAAGAATAGTAAGGAATTGATACACAAAGTATATTAGAAACTTGTAGAACTTTCCATTGTTCTGTCATAAAGCTTAACACCAATATTTTCTTTTATCTTATACCTTAGACTTACCAGTACCTTATATTATGGTAACAGCTATTTTAGATTTTTGTGAACTACAACCCTTTTTCCATATACACTTATTGTTCTTTCTGTTGGATCCAACTTTCATTCAAATCTTTAGTGTTCAGTGAGGAACTTGGGTCACTCCATGACCATCAACAAAATCAATCTTTTGGAGCACAGATTTCCCTTTCTGGAACTGAATTTGGGGCACCTCTGTTTTTTTCTGCTGTTCTATATCATTCCAGTACATTGTAACTTCAGTTAGCCAGGAAGTTCTAGAGAATGGTAATTCACATATTTAAAGGAGTTGTCCAATGTCAGCCAACATTAGGTTATTGTTATGTATATGGATTGCCGCAACTGCTGCAGTTTGCATGTGTTTTATATATTGGAATCTTTATGATGTTCAGTTGTTGAATATGTTATTATTTATACTTTTTTGATTTACATTCATATATACTCATTTCAGATAGCAATGACGTTCCCCGCTATATAAGCAAAGACTGGAAAGGAGTCCCAAATGCAGTTGATGCTGTGTTGCCCAGCAGATTATATGTTCCTGAAAAGAAAAAGTCTGCTCCACGTCGTAATAGGAAGCGAAAGACCAACAAAAGGAAGAGCCGCAAGAGAAGACCAAGCTTCGATCATAGATTTGACATACTAGATGACCTTCTCAGCTACAATTATGATTATAATTATGATGAAGAGGTTGATCCTGATTGGGTTCCTCCTGAAAGTACACCAAAATGCCAGCCAGTACAAAGTGTTTACTTCTTTAAAAATGGTGTGTATAATCCTAGAGCCAACAGGTTGTTTGGTAGAATAAACAGTGAACTAAAACAGGATAAACCCAGTGAAGTCATTGGCTTTACTTCTTATTTTTCAATACATTTAAAAGGGTTGTCCAACACCAGAAAAACACATTCAGTTGTTTGCAAATGTAGAATACAGACCCTTACTAATATATAAATCTCTAGTTTTAAAACTTCCCAGATGATGTGATGTCACCAGTGGTCACATGGTCCCAGAAGATCAGAGCTTCTCCTGTTGTAACGCTTCAATTTGTTAGTGTTACAACTATAATATATTGTTTATAGTATTGGTCTCCTAATATTTGGAAGACACCTTATGAGTTCCCTAAGGCTCCTGGGTCTGGATGTGCAATCTATGCACAACCTTAGTGTATCTCAAGTTATATATTAATTATATTTTAAAGAAATATGTTTTCTTCTCCACTTTTCAGACTGAGCTATTTTTTTTTTACATAGAAATGTATGGAGAGGGGGGAAGAGGATTCTGGGAAAGTCAGAAAAAGCTGCAGCTGCTAAGCTATTCTGTGAGTCATGGAGCTCTTTTAACACTATGTTTCATGATAAAAATCTACCAATGCACAGGCAATAAATCAATTAACAGTCCCCCATCTCCATAGACTTGTATGTGTGAGGAGAATAGAGGGACTCTATATAAATAAACAGGCTGAGTGAAGAGGAGGAGAGGAGCCTAAGAAGTATAGAAGGAAACAGATTTCTTTAACAGGACATATTTTCTTACAGTCACATGTACTAGTCATTCATGGAATGTTGTGTTATAATTGAAGATACACTTTAAGTTACGTCCCTGACTGTCTCCATGACAGAGAAGGTGGCTGGTTTAGATTCATACATACATATCACAGGGAGAGAGAGGGCACTCCCTGTCACCTGCAGTTATGTCAAGGCATCATTGCTTACAGGAAAAGACAGAAACCTCTGGGCCATGCAACAGCAGGTGAAATTGAGCTTTCCATGAATTATTGAAATTATTGTAAATTAGTTTTTTTTTTTTATTTTACATTTGCAAACAGCTGAACGTGTTTATATTGTGTCGGACAACCATTTTAATCTAAACAATATCATGAAACAAAACTCAGATAGTCAGGCTGTGTTACCTTCACATTTGAGGTGCATGTTCACCATATATGTAGCGGGATTCTCTGTATATACCAAAGATAACCAGGGGCGTATCTTGAAGGGGTGCAGAGGGTGCAGTCGCACCTGGGCCCAGGAGCTTTAGGGGGCCCATAAGCACTGGCATCAGTATTGAGATTGCAGCTTCCATCTGGCCCATAAACCAAGGAGACCAAAGATTACCCTAACCACACTAAGGTTAATTAAACTCCTTATCACCCATAACCATCAAGAATTCACTGTAGGGATGAGGTAGGGGGCCCCGGACAAAAGATTACATCGGGGCCCACAAGACTTTAGTTACGCCACTGAATATAACCATAGGTGTATAATTTTCCCAAAACAAATACATAATACAGTGGGGAAAAAAAAGTATTTAGTCAGCCACCAAAAGTTCTCCCACTTAAAAAGATAAGAGAGGCCTGTAATTGACATCATAGGTAGACCTCAACTATGAGAGACAAAATGAGAAAACATATCTAGAAAATCACATTGTCTGATTTTTTAAGAATTTATTTGCAAATTATGGTGGAAAATAAGTATTTGGTCAATAACAAAAGTTCACCTCAGTACTTTGTTATATATCCTTTGTTGGCAATGACAGAGGTCAAACATTTTCTGTAAGTCTTCACAAGGTTGGCAGACACTGTTGCTGGTATGTTGGCCCATTCCTCCATGCAGATCTCCTCTAGAGCAGTGATGTTTTGGGGCTGTCACTGGGCAACACGGACTTTCAACTCCCTCCAAAGGTTTTCTATGGGGTTGAGATCTGGAGACTGGCTAGGCCACTCCAGGACCTTGAAATCCTTCTTACGAAGCCACTCCTTCATTGCCCTGGCGATCTGCTTGGGATTATTATCATGCTGAAAGACCCAGCCACGTTTCATCTTCAATGCCCTTGCTGATGGAAGGAGGTTTGCACTCAAAATCTCACGATACATGGCCCCATTCATTCTTTCATGTACACGGATCGGTCGTCTTAGTCCCTTTGCAGAGAAACAGCCCCAAAGCATGATGTTGCCACCCTCATGCTTCAGTAGGTATGGTGTTCTTTGAATGCAACTCATCATTCACTCTCCTCCAAACACGACGAGTTGTGTTTCTACCAAATAGTTCTACTTTGGTTTCATCTGACCATATGACATTCTCCCAATACTCTTCTGGAACATCCAAATGCTCTCTAGCAAACATCAGATGGGCCCGGATATGTACTGGCTTAAGCAGGGGGACACGTCTGGCACTGCAGGATCTGAGTCCCTGGCGGCGTAGTGTGTTACTGATAGTAGCCTTTGTTACGTTAGTCCCAGCTTTCTGCAGGTTATTCACTAGGTCCCCCCGTGTGGTTCTGGGATTTTTGCTCACCGTTCCTGTGATCATTTTGACCCCTTGAGGTGAGATCCTGTCTTCCATTTTCTAATTATTGCTCCCACAGTTGATTTCTTCACACCAAGCTGCTTGCCTATTGCAGATTCAGTCTTCCCAGCCTGGTGCAGGTCTACAATTTTGTTTCTGGTGTCCTTCCACAGCTCTTTGGTCTTCACCATAGTGGAGTTTGGAGTGTGACTGTTTGAGGTTGTGGACAGGTGTCTTTTATACTGATAACAATGTCAAACAGGTGCCATTACTACAGGTAATGAGTGGAGGACAGAGGAGCCTCTTAAAGAAGAAGTTACAGGTCTGTGAGAGCCAGAAATCTTGCTTGTTTGTTGGTGACCAAATACTTATTTTCCACCATAATTTGCAAATAAATTCTTTAAAAATCAGACAATGTGATTTTCTACATATGTTTTCTCATTTTTTCTCTCATAGTTGAAATCTCCCTATGATGACAATTACAGGCCTCTCTCATCTATTTAAGTGGGAAAAGTTGCACAATTGGTCGCTGACTAAATACTTTTTTCCCCACTGTATGTATTTTTTATACAATAGGACCCAATAGGCAAACAGTATATAGTAGCATATGTTGGAACTATACATCGTATACATACATTTGATGTTTGCACCGAACATGTACCACTACTGACACAAAGTTTAAGAGAGCCTGCTTACACACGGATGTGACAATGTGATGTGATTTTTCTGCGGTTTTTTTTTAGCCAAACCAAATAGTGTCTATAAAGGGAATGGGAAATATATAGGAAGCTCTTATACTTCTCCCTTCTGCTCAATACACTCCTGACTTTGGCCCAAAAAAACGCAACAAAAAAAGTTGCTTTTCCGCAACGTGGGGTCTCAGCCTTGAGTGGGAAATTTTGCTATTCATCTAATGTAGACTGTATCCCACAATGCACCACTCCCACTCATTACTATTATATCTATAAAATTACTAATTATAATCACCTATGCCATGATTTATTTTCTTTTTTTTCATATATGCAGATAAATATTACCGTGTTAACCTTCAGACAAAACGTGTGGACCGCACCTCTCCTCGTTACCCTCGATCCATTGCAGAATACTGGCTGGGATGCAAGAAGTCTTCTAAGGAAAAGAAGTCAAGAGGCTAAGGCATTCCTTAGCAATGTAATCTATAAAATTAATTCAACAACCAATTATTTCAAGAGTTTTAAATCTATATATCTCTGACATGAATAAAATGTATTTGTCAACTTACCACAATATATAGATGTATTCATGATTAGGTTACGATCCCAATAAATAAAAAAGAGGTAACAGTGGGCTGAATAAAGTTTTTTAAGCCGTAAGATCTCCCAAGCAAAGTTTTGTTATTTTATTATCACTTTGAATATTGCACACTAAGCAGAATAATGTATGAACAAGACATCTACTATTTCATCTCTTTTAACCCCTTCATGCATTATCAAATGTTAGCAAGTCAATACCTAGATATTACATAGATATTACATAAAGAAAGCATGGCGGGTCTGAACCTGCATAGTGTTCCATAGGTAAATACATCTGCCAGTGACCTAGGTGAGACTAAGTACACACCTGCACGGTCCACTATATTAGCAGGTCAAAGCCTAGATCTTGTTAAATAGGTAAAGCATAGCGGATCTAAACCTGCACAGTGTTCCATAAAAAAGTACATCTATCGGTAACCTAAATAAACTCAACGCGTTTCCCTTGCACTCAATATCAGCAAGTTCATGTACAGTATGAGCGAGGAATAGTGCGGTAACAACCACAGTTCCCAGAGCCCTGATGGTGGGCTTCAGTACTTAGAATAGAAAAACTCACTGGCTTTTGGTTACACCATACACCAGGATATATGTTACTTTATATCTAGTACATCTACTGAGAGGAGAATTATCAGTTCCCCATTTTCCTGGCTCAGATAGTGTTTGGAGATGGTATAAACAATCCTATTTTTGATACTCATCCTCTCACAATTTGGATGTATGAGTTTTTCATCAGTTTATACAGTGGGGAAAAAAGTATTTAGTCAGCCACCAATTGTGCAAGTTCTCCCACTTAAAAAGATGAGAGAGGCCTGTAATTGTTATCATAGGTAGACGTCAACTATGAGAGACAAAATGAGAAAACAAATCCAGAAAATCACATTGTCTGATTTTTTAAGAATTTATTTGCAAATTATAGTGGAAAATAAGTATTTGGTTACCTACAAACAAGCAAGATTTCTGGCTCTCACAGACCTGTAACTTCTTCTTTAAGAGGCTCCTCTGTCCTCCACTCATTACCTGTAGTAATGGCTCCTGTTTGACATTGTTATCAGTATAAAAGACACCTGTCCACAACCTCAAACAGTCACACTCCAAACTCCACTATGGTGAAGACCAAAGAGCTGTGGAAGGACACCAGAAACAAACATTCACCAGCATGACAATGATCCCAAGCACACCGCCAGGGCAACGAAGGAGTGGCTTCGTAAGAAGCATTTCAAGGTCCTGGAGTGGCCTAGCCAGTCTCCAGATCTCAACCCCATAGAAAACCTTTGGAGGGAGTTGAAAGTCCGTGTTGCCCAGCAACAGCCCCAAAACATCACTGCTGTAGAGGAGATCTGCATGGAGGAATGAGGAATGGGCCAACATATCAGCAGCAGTGTGTGCCAACCTTGTGAAGACTTACAGAAAATGTTTGACCTCTGTCATTGCCAACAAAGGATATATAACAAAGTATTGAGATGAATTTTTGTTATTGACCAAATACTTATTTCCCACCATAATTTGCAAATAAATTCTTTAAAAATCAGGCCTCTCTCATCTTTTTAAGTGGGAGAACTTGCACAATTGGTGGCTGACTAAATACTTTTTTTCCCCACTGTATAAAATAGGTATATGGTACATGGTATATAGGTATACCATACTGTGGACTTTCTGTGAAAAACGCTGCGGGAAAAACCGCGATACCTGTTGGCTCTCCAGCAATCAGGGCATGCTAGGAATAGTAGTTTTTCTACTCCAAGATAAAGATCACTGATATAGGGGGGAGTGTTGAGCCCCTACACAAACATCAGTGGGGTTCCTCACCTTCCCATTCGCTGGTGGTTCGCGGGCTGTAACCCATAGCATCATCTTGCTGCCACCCCAGGGAACATCCAACTCCAATATCCAATTTGCAGCTCACTCTGGTTAATATGTACTCATTGACTGAGAACCGTAGTACTCCTCATCACAACACTGTGGCTGGTGCATGTCCCAGACCATTACCTCTACTACAGTAAACTTCTCCTTGGGAACTTTACCCGCTGTTAACACCCGGTGGTATCTTGCATACTATATTTTTGTATTACCTTGCTTGGCTCTCTGCAATTGAGTGATAAACTTCCCTGACCCGGGTGGCCCCTGGTTTAGTATCCTGATGTCCACCATTTAACTTCTTGCTATAAGCGGCACCCTGCAACCCTCAGCTTCAGTTCTGGTTCCTTCAACAACTCAACAAATTTTGGGACTATGGCTCGCAGGGGGAAGAGAGCCCCACCCAAGAAACTTACAGATTGTTTCACTACGTCACCCTCTATACAAGCTGACGACGAGACTCAATCTCAAGTTGTTGTACTCCAAATGTCGAATTCCTCTGGCATCATTCCTCCGTCTACTATGCAATCTTCTTCTGCTCAAATACCGTCTGACCCTTCCGTCTCGGAGCGCTCCTCCTCCAACTCCACATCATCTTCACCACCACCTCACCTGGAGTTGACAAATAAAAGATGCGTTTCTTCAACCCCAGAAGCCGACCTTCCTCAACCGCAGTCTGTGGAGGTGAGGGTGCATCAAACTCCCTTGAATTCCCCATCTCAAAGCCCTGCTAAACAACACATGAAATGGGACATGACATTTGATTTTTCCTCCAAGAACCCACCTCAGGTTTAGGGGCCTCCCCCTGACACTCCTGACACTCTCAAGACCTTTCCAACTGGAAACCAGGCGGTATCTGAATCCTTTTTAAAGGACATTATGCTAGCCCTTCACAGCACCATTCAAAAAGATATTGACTCCCGTTGAAACTAAATTGGGTGAATTTGCTGGCGCTCACAATTCCCTAGTCGATGCCCATAATGAACTGGAGGAGGATGTGGAGACTATGAAAACCAATAATAATTCTCCACTACAACAAATCATATATAATCAAAATTCATCTTTATTAACAAAAATACATATAACCAATTCATTATGTTGCAAGAGTTAAAAACAATTAAAAACAAGTAAAAAAACCAAAAAGCATGGTCCAATGTGGTACACAGAAATGGCAGACATATAATTATACAGCTGACATACATTTTCAGTACAATTCACAAATAAATAAATATATAAATACCAAAATATATATATGTATACTGTATATAAATAAATATAACACCAAGTAATAAATTAATCAAAGTGCACCAGTGCCATGTGCAATTGTGCACAACCAAGGAACTGTAACTGGCTATAGCCAAAGGCTAATCACATGTGCTCCACTATAAAGTAAATCCCAAATTCATGAACAATACCAATCAGCCATTATACCATCTGCAACCACATGGACCACCCCAACACAGTAGCTTCACGATAGCTTCCTCAGGGGGTGCTGGTTCAGTGTGCTGTGGAGGTTTATATAGGTAGCAAAAACGCTGGCAAATTAAATTAAATCAAAATAGAGCTCACCTGTGTTATATTACAGGGCGCATGAGCCGGATCCCCATAACAACATGAACGGCGTCCCGTGCCGTGGAACGCATATGCATTCCACTGACACACAAAGGGGCGTCGTCGCAATGAAATGACAGAATCAGGCATTCGGCGCATGCGCACAATACAGGCAACTAGCGGTGGCCATCTTGGAATCAGAAAGACCCACAGAGAGGCTAAAATAGTCTAAAATAATTACAAGGCACCCCTTATAAGCTGTCATAATATAAGTAATGGGCATATAAGGTACCAGAGTTGCAGGACATACAGTCATATGAAAAAGTTTGGGCACCCCTATTAATCTTAATCATTTTTAGTTCTAAATATTTGGGTGTTTGCAACAGCCATTTCAATTTGATATATCTAATAACTGATGGACACAGTAATATTTCAGGATTGAAATGAGGTTTATTGTACTAACAGAAAATGTGCAATATGCATTAAACCAAAATTTGACTGGTGCAAAAGTATGGGCACCTCAACAGAAAAGTGACATTAATATTTAGTACATCCTCCTTTTGCAAAAATAACAGCCTCTAGTCGCTTCCTGTAGCTTTTAATCAGTTCCTGGATCCTGGATGAAGGTATTTTTGACCATTCCTCTTTACAAAACAATTCCAGTTCAGTTAAGTTTGATGGTCGCCGAGCATGGACAGCCCGCTTCAAATTATCCCACAGATGTTCAATGATATTCAGGTCTGGGGACTGGGATGGCCATTCCAGAACATTGTAATTGTTCCTTTGCATGAATGCCTGAGTAGATTTGGAGCTATGTTTTGGATCATTGTCTTGCTGAAATATCCATCCCCAGCGTAACTTCAAATTCGTCACTGATTCTTGTACATTATTCTCAAGAATCTGCTGATACTGAGTTGAATCCATGCGACCCTCAACTTTAACAAGATTCCCGGTGCCGGCATTGGCCACACAGCCCCAAAGCATGATGGAACCTCAACCAAATTTTACAGTGGGTAGCAAGTGTTTTTCTTGGAATGCTATGTTTTTTGGACGCCATGCATAACGCCTTTTTGTATGACCAAACAACTCAATCTTTGTTTCATCAGTCCACAGGACCTTTTTCCAAAATGAAGCTGGCTTGTCCAAATGTGCTTTTGCATACCTCAGGCGACTGTTTGTGGCGTGCTTTCAGAAACGGCTTCTTTCGCATCACTCTCCCATACAGCTTCTCCTTGTGCAAAGTGTGCTGTATTGTTGACCGATGCACAGTGACACCATCTGCAGCAAGATGATGCTGCAGCTCTTTGGAGGTGGTCTGTGGATTGTCCTTGACTGTTCTCACCATTCTTCTTCCCTGCCTTTCTGATATTTTTCTTGGCCTGCCACCTCTGGGCTTAACAAGAACTGTCCCTGTGGTCTTCCATTTCCTTACTATGTTCCTCACAGTAGAAACTGACAGGTTAAATCTCTGAGACAACTTTTTATATCCTTCCCTGAACAACTATGTTGAACAATCTTTGTTTTCAGATCATTTGAGAGTTGTTTTGAGGAGCCCATGATGCCACTCTTCAGAGGAGATTCAAATAGGAGAACAACTTGCAATTGGCCACCTTAAATACCTTTTCTCATGATTGGATACACCTGGCTATGAAGTTCAAAGCTCAGTGAGGTTACAAAACCAATTTTGTGCTTCAGTAAGTCAGTAAAAAGTAGTTAGGAGTATTCAAATCAATAAAATGATAAGGGTACCCAAATTTTTGCACCGGTCAAATTTTGGTTTAATGCATATTGCACATTTTCTGTTAGTACAATAAACCTCATTTCAATCCTGAAATATTACTGTGTCCATCAGTTATTAGATATATCAAATTGAAATGGCTGTTGCAAACACCCAAATATTTAGAACTAAAAATGATTAAGATTAATAGGGGTGCCCAAACTTTTTCATATGACTGTACATACATTCAACATATATACAAAAAACAACCAATACAAACAAGAAACAAAAACGTGAATGTTCTAAAAAAAAAAAAAAAAAAAGTGAAAGCTAAAAATTAGAAGGTAAAATTAGCAGATATCAAAGATAGAAAGCGCAGGAACAATGTGAAATTCCACGGTATCCCAGAATCTGTCTCACCTTCCGACCTGCCTCAATTTCTCCAAAAACTCATCAAAGCGGTCTTACCTCACTGTGCAGATCAAGATTTAATCCTAGACCGTGTCCATAGACTCCCCAAACCAAAGAACCTTCCTGACTCTGTTCTTTGTGATGCCATTGTTCGAATTCATTTCTATCATGTGAAAGATCAAATTATGTCAGCTTCCAGGAGAATGCCTACGTTTCCTGCTCCATTTCAGACATCAAATTATTCACTGACCTATCTCAAACAACCATCGCAGCAAGGAAGAAACTAGCTCCAATTACACTACATCACCATTCTGTACCTTACAAGTGGGGCTTCCAGTAAAGGTGATTGTGTTCTGAAATGGATCTTCCTATATCTTCTCTTCCCTGGACCAGGGTGAAACTTATTCAACAATAGGGTTTGGACTCTCCTCCTCCTCCAACTCAGACCTGTGAAACCAATTCCCCGTCTAAGATAACACCTATCTGGAGCCAAGTTTCTGAAATCACCTGAGGACATTCTACAGTTACGACATAGCAGACGTTTTCATGTCTTTGCTTTTGCAAACTGCACCCCAAGTTTGCGCGGTATCCTTTACTGCTCAATATGTTGTTGCTTTGTTTATTCACTGTTGAATTGTTTTTGCTTTTTTTTTGATCCAGTTACCCAGTCCTTAGCCCTCTACCGGACTAACGTTTACTGGTATGTACTCTTTGCTCTAGTATCGTGTGATTCTCTGTGCTTGCATACCTGTCACGTCTCAAAAGCATCTTTCTTGGCACTTCTATGGCCATTAAATTTCTATCTATGAACATTAAGGGTCTCAACAGTCTGTATAAAAGATCACTAATATGGAGGGAGGCGTCTAATTCTAATGTGGATGTGTTATGCATACAAGAATTACATTTTAAGAAACAGTCCCCTCCTAATTTTTTCCATAAAGCCTTCCCACAAATCTTTTTTCTCTAATGCTGACAAAAAGAAAGCAGGTGTCATTGTTGCCGTCAGAAATACTGCCACGTTTCAACTCATTGATTCTATTATCGATCACAAGGGGAGATTTATACCTCTGATCTGTTTCCTTAACAACGTTACTTTTACCATTGTTAATGTCTAATGCCCAAACTCCTCCCAATAGCCTTTTTGAATATCTTAGGTAAAAAACTTAGGGGTAAAATTCAAGGCAAATTCATTATTTGTGGAGATTTCAGCATAATCCATGATAGTTCTGTCGATACCACTTACAAAGGTAGTAGACCTCCCCTGCAACTAGATTCCTGGCTTATCCAGGAAGACCATCACGACGTCTGGAGATGCTTACATGCATCCAAAAAGATTATACATTTTATTCCGCCAGCCACCAAACATACACGAGGATTGACATGTTTTTGACTACTAAATGGCTTCTCCCTGACATTTCACATTGTGCCATAGGGAACATCACGTGGTCTAACGACACCCCTATTACCATGACTGTCCAAACTCCCTCTTTTCCTCATAACACGTATTGCTGGCGCAATAATGTTTACATTGTGTCTCTAAAAACAGTTAAGGAATCTATTTCCTTTAGTCTCACGGAATTCTTCTCCATTAATGCCTCCTCAGCAAAAGATGCTTTCTCCCTATGGAATTCTCATAAAGCATATACACAAGCCCTTCTTATACAACATACAGCTAGATTCAAGAAACAAAAACTCCACTCCATACAGTTGGCTATGGATAAAATCTCATCTCTCAAACAGCAACATAAATGCAATCCCACATTGGCTCTTCAAACCGCTCTCTGAGATGCTAGAAATGACCTTAGCCGCCTCCTTACTCAAGACTTTGCCCTTCAAACTAGAAGAATGCGCCTGTCTTACTATAAATCCTACAACAAGGCCAGAAAACTCATGGCCAGTAGAGTCAAGGTATTGCAAGCCAGGTCTCGGCTTCCGTTTCTTATATCCCATCCCTCTGGTACGAAAATTAGTTCCCCCCAGGCCATTGCTGATGAATTTAGCCATTACTATCAAAAACTGTATAACTTGAACTAAGACCCCGCTACTCCTCAGCCCACCACTGAACATATCAAAGACTTCCTACACTCTATGCAACTTCCTTCCCTCTCCCATGAGCAACTGATACAGGTACATCTCAATAAATTAGAATATCTTTGAAACGTTCATTCATTTCAGTAATTCAGTAATACAATTCATAATCAGCGTCTTCCATGATTGTGTGTCCTACTGAAACAGACTGAGGGACCATTTAAAGGCTTAGGAAACCTTGGCAGGTGACACTGAATTTACAATACTGAACTTTTTTACAATATTCAAATTTTCTTAAATTTTGGTTTTCATTACCTGTAATCCATAATCAACATTTAAAGAAATAAAACACTTGAAGGAGAACACTCTGTGTGTAAAGAATCTAGAAAATATTGGAGGTCACTTTTTTAATGCAATTACTGAAAGAAATAAACGTTTCAAATATATTCTAATTTATTGAGATACACCTGTAACATTAAAGAAACCATTCACTGCCTCAGAGTTAGAGACAACGATCTCTTCTCTTAAATTAGGCAAATCACCAGGTCCTGACGGTTATTCAAATGAGTATCTATGTTTATTTAAACCCCAACTGATCCCACATCTTGTTAACATGTGTAACTTAGCTATGTCTTCTGCTCAATTTCCTATTCAATTTCAATTTCCTTGCTCAGAGCAACTATAATTACATTACCTAAACCAGGAAAAGATCCCACTAGCCCAGGTAACTTATACCCCATTTCTCTCCTTAAACCTACTGTAAAACTCTATGCAAAAATGCTGGCTAATAGACTTATCTCAATTCTTCCTAGTATTATTGGCAGAGATCAGGTAGGCTTCAACAGGGGTCGTCAGGCCCCTGATGGCACAAGGCTATTGATTGATTTCACTTTTGCAGAGTCCCGGCAAACGCCTTCTCTGCTGCTGTCTTTGGATGCCAAGAAGGAGTTTGATTGGGTGAATTGGGGTTACGCCTTTGAGGCCCTCCGAAGGCTTGGTTTTTCTGGACCAATTTTTTCAGCCATATCTGCCCTATATACAGTCCCTTCGGCTTCTGTTTTGGTCAATGGTGTTTTTTCTGAACTGTTTCAAATAACTAATGATACTCGCCAGGGCTGCCCTCTCTCCCCTCTTATTTTTTCTATAGTCATGGAACCTCTGGCCAAAAGTATTAGAATAAACCCAGGGATTCATGGTCTCTTTGATGGACAACACTCTCATAAACTGAACCTATTCGCTGATGATGTGATTCTTACACTGACGCGTCCACTTGACTCCCTCCCGGCAGTGTTAGACGTTTTGGTCGAATTTCTTACTATAAGATTGATAATTCTAAATTCCAAATGTTGGGCTTCATATTTCCTCTCAAACCCAACGGACCTTGAGTAGAGACTTTCCCTTCGAATGGAATGCCACCTCGATCCCATACCTAGGTATTCAATTAACACCATCGGTAAAATCCTTAGTAGCAGCCAATTTTCCCCCTTTAATTTCCACCATCCAATCTGAATTTAACAGATTGGCCAAGTTTGAACATTCCTGGATGGGCAGAATAGTCCTTTATAAAATGCTTATACTCTCATGCATTTTATATTTTCTTAGAACATTATTAATTTCTATTCCCACATCCACCTTTTCCACTCTACACAAACAAATGAACGTGTTCATTTGGCAGCGGATGAAGCCGCGTATTTCCTTCTTTACTATGACAAAGCTCCCATGTCATGGTGGTATGTGCCTTCCCAATCTATATCACTACCATTTAGCTTTTACTCTTAATTAAAATACTGGTGGACTGACTCCCATAACAAACTCTGGCCGGCACTGGAGGTGCGAGTAGTTCACATTTCTGACATGAGAGTGCTCTTGCTATATCCTCCTGAATCGAATTTGTCCTCATACAGTGGGGGAAAAAAGTATTTAGCCAGCCACCAATTGTGCAAGTTCTCCCACTTAAAAAGATGAGAGAGGCCTGTAATTGTCATCATAGGTAGACCTCAACTATGAGAGACAAAATGAGAAAACAAATCCAGAAAATCACATTGTCTGATTTCTAAAGAATTTATTTGCAAATTATGGTGGAAAATAAGTATTTGGTCAATAACAAAAGTTAATCTGAATACTTTGTTATATATCCTTTGTTGGCAATGACAGAGGTCAAACGTTTTCTGTAAGTCTTCACAAGGTTGGCACACACTGTTACTGGTATGTTGGCCCATTCCTCCATGCAGATCTCCTCTACAGCAGTGATGTTTTGGGGCTGTCGCTGAGCAACACGGACTTTCAACTCCCTCCAAAGGTTTTCTATGGAGTTGAGATCTGGAGACTGGCTAGGCCACTCCAGGACCTTGAAATGCTTCTTACGAAGCCACTCCTTCGTTGCCCTGGCGGTGTGCTTGGGATCATTGTCATGCTGAAAGACCCAGCCACGTTTCATCTTCAATGCCCTTGCTGATGGAAGAAGGTTTGCACTCAAAATCTCACGATACATGGCCCCTTTCATTCTTTCATGTACATGGATGAGTCATCCTGGTCCCTTTGCAGAGAAACAGCCCCAAAGCATGATGTTGCCACCCCCATGCTTCACAGTAGGTATGGTGTTCTTTGGATGCAACTCAGCATTCACTCTCCTCCAAACACGACAAGTTGTGTTTCTACCAAACAGTTATACTTTGGTTTCATCTGACCATATGACATTCTCCCAATACTCTTCTGGAACATCCAAATGCTCTCTAGCAAACTTCAGACGGTCCCGGATATATACTGGCTTAAGCAGGGGGACACGTCTGGCACTGCAGGATCTGAGTCCCTGGCGGCGTAGTGTGTTACTGACAGTAGCCTTTGTTACGTTAGTCCCAGCTTTCTGCAGGTCATTCACTAGGTCCCCCCGTGTGGTTCTGGGATTTTTACTTACCGTTCTTGTGATCATTTTGACCCCAGGGGGTGAGATCTTGCGTGGAGCCCCTGATTGAGGGAGATTATTATTGTTGGAGAGGTTGTGGCCAATTTGGCTCACTTTTACATATCTTCTGTAGCTGTCCGCGCATTGCTTCTTTCTGGCACGCCACCCTCAATGTATCAGCGGATACACACGCTGCAATATTACACCATCTGCCCTCTTGGCTCTCCTTTTACTTGGTATCCATGTCATTTCCTCCATGCAGCCCGGTTACTAATTGCATGTCACTGGAAATCCTCTCATATCCCTTCCCTTGCTGAACTTTTATCTATTGTCTCCACTAATTGCATGCAAGAACATATGCTTGCTTGTCAGAAGTGTTAGCTCAAAGACTTTTACTTCCAGTGGTCATCCTGGCTGCCTCATCATCCAATTCCTGGTTCCTAATGAATTAGTCTGACTCCCAGGGCTTTACTCTCAGTGTTGCTACACACAAAACCTCCAACACTTGGGTCACAGTCTCTTGTATGTTGGTCCCCCCCTTTTTTTATCTTTTTCTTTTTTGTTATAGTTACTGTGTTATTTCTGTTATGTCATCATGGTGTTCAATGAAACGCCTTTTCCTGCTCCTGTAGGATTTATCAGATTTATTGTATGGTATACTGTTTTACGGTATATGTTTTATCATACTCTTTTGTATGCTTTCTTTATTAAAAATTCAATAAAAATATATTTAAAAAAAAAAAAGATCACTTATATAGAAATTTGTGACACTTCCATCATTCCAGTACTTTTGATGCAGGGTGTGCATAGAGGGGTCTCCTACACATGAAACAATTCACATGATTTATACATTAAGTGTTCTAATTTCCATTAACCTGTTCCTGCACCATGCCATTACAGATTTTTCTGGGACTTACATATTGATGGCCTATCTTTGTGAATGTGATTGAGCTTCAATACCAAGCATAGCCCCTACAATATACAGCGTTGTGGTTGGTATTCAGTGAAGAGGCTGCTAAGCTCACCCAAATGCTGCGTCTTCTTCAACCAGCTGATCTGTGGTGGTCCCTTATGTGAGACCCCAATGATCACAGTGAAACCTCTTTGAGTTCACCACCAAATTTGCACAGAAAAAAATTTAATAGAGGTGGTCTTCTCAATAAAAAAAATATACAGAATCCAGGTTAAAGTGTCAGCAAATATCAGCAAGTGTCATCAAGTATGTACAGTCGCCTCGACCCCCAAATAAGATTTTATGTATTTTATGCTTCAGCATATCACACAGAGCCAGGTATCAAATCAACCTATCACACCGAACCAGAGCTAGACCCAGACTAATGAAATAGCCATGGTACTGCACACACATCACTACAACCCACACACATAACTGATGAAGAGCCCCAGTTTGGATTACGGTAGATCATAATTTGGTCGAGGAAAAAAAGGAAAAAGGCATCATAATTCGCCGTTGTTGAACATTTGGATTTTGCTGTATTTTCCATAAGATGTTTTGCCACTAGAGGGAATAAGAGATCTACATGTCTGAGTCCAGCATGTGAGGAGTCAGGATGTGAGCTGATATACAGTTGTGAAAAAAAAATATTTAGTCAGCCACCAATTGTGCAAGTTCTCCCACTTAAAAAGATGAGAGAGGCCTGTAATTGACATCATAGGTAGACCTCAACTATGAGAGACAAAATGAGAAAACATATCTAGAAAATCACATTGTCTGATTTTTTAAGAATTTATTTGCAAATTATAGTGGAAAATAAGTATTTGGTCAATAACAAAAGTTCATCTCAATACTTTGTTATATATCCTTTGTAAGTCTTCACAAGGTTGGCACACACTGTTGCTGGTATGTTGGCCCATTCCTCCATGCAGATCTCCTCTAGAGCTGTGATGTTTTGGGGCTGTCGCTGGGCAACACGGACTTTCAACTCCCTACAAAGGTTTTCTATGGGGTTGAGATCTGGAGACTGGCTAGACCACTCCAAGACCTTGAAATACTTCTTATGAAGCCACTCCTTCGTTGCCCTGGTGGTGTGCTTGGGCTCATTGTCATGCTGAAAGACCCAGCCACGTTTCATCTTCAGTGTCCTTGCTGATGGAAGGAGGTTTGCACTCAAAATCTCACGATACATGGCCCGATTCATTCTTTCATGTACACAGATCAGTCGTCCTGGTCCCTTTGCAGAGAAACAGCCCCAAAGCATGATGTTTCCACCCCCATTTTTCACAGTAGGTATGGTGTTCTTTGGATGCAACTCAGCATTCACTCTCCTGCAAACACGACGAGTTGTGTTTTTACCAAACAGTTCTACTTTGCTTTCATCTGACCATATGACATTCTCCCAATACTCTTCTGGAACATCCAAATGCTCTCTAGCAAACTTCAGATGGGCCCGGATATGTACTGGCTTAAGCAGGGGGACACGTCTGGCACTGCAGGATCTGAGTCCCTGGCGGTGTAGTGCATTACTGATGGTAGCCTTTGTTAAGATAGTCCCAGCTTTCTGCAGGTCATTCACTAGGGGTCCCCGTGTGGTTCTGGGATTTTTGCTCACCATTCTTGTGATTATTTTGACCCCACGGGGTGAGATCTTGCGTGGAGCCCCTGATCGAGGGAGATTATCAGTGGTCTTGTATGTCTTCCATTTTCTAATTATTGCTCCCACAGTTGATTTCTTCACACCAAGCTGCTTGTCTATTGCAGATTCAGTCTTCCCAGCCTGGTGCAGGTCTACAATTTTGTTTCTGGTGTCCTTCCACAGCTCTTTGGTCTTCACCATAGTGGAGTTTGGAGTGTGACTGTTTGAGGTTGTGGACAGGTGTCTTTTATACTGATAACAATATCAAACAGGTGCCATTACTACAGGTAATGAGTGGAGGACAGAGGAGTCTCTTAAAGAAGAGGTTACAGGTCTGTGAGAGCCAGAAATCTTGCTTGTTTGTTGGTGACCAAATACTTATTTTCCACCATAATTTGCAAATAAATTCTTAAAAATCAGACAATGTGATTTTCTAGATATGTTTTCTCATTTTGTCTCTCATAGTTGAGGTCTACCTATGATGTCAATTACAGGCCTCTCTCATCTTTTTAAGTGGGAGAATTTGCACAATTGGTGGCTAACTAAATACTTTTTTCCCCCCACTGTAAGTATTCTGACATCAGTTCATTTGCTCTCTGTTAAGTGAATTAAATCCACAGTGGTGCAATGTGTGAAATGTGTATAGTGGATTAGTCAGGCCAGCTGTTTGCATACTAACAATACCCAAGGTGTTAAACTTGTAAGCTAAGAGGAACTCTGATGGTCAGTGCTTTAAACAAAGACTGAATGACAAGTGTTTGCCTGTCTGCTCCAAATACACGTCTTTTCCAAGCCTCAGGTAACAATGCTGTAAAGGAAACTACAGGAAAGTGCTACAGTTTTTTTCCTACTCTTTGTTCAACGCAGAGTATTCAGTGTAACCCTTTAAGGATGCAGAGTAGTTTGTACGTTAATGCTCAGTGACTTTTTCTTTTTTTCCTTCCCTCCAAAATCAATAGTTTTTATTAAATTGTACGTAAATACAATACAAAGGTAAAGCAAAAACATAGGGTACAGTCATTGCAACACAATCTACATGTATACAGAATACAAAAATGATCGTGAAAGACAAAGTATTTAGAGGAATACACATTAAGACGGACTCCAGTAACATTTAATACTAGAGGTATTCCAAAGTTGCAAAATATGATAAATGCAGTCTTCAAGTTGAGGCCATGGGGGAAGGGAACAGTTCGCAATGGGCAGGGAAGGTACAGTAGAACAGGAAAGAGCCAACGGACATATCAAAAAGGCCTAAAGAACATAGGAGAGTCGGGCCACTCTATGACATCTAATAGGACGGATTGGTCTGCCACTCGGGTGAGTGCGCAGATTCTCCTGCTACCAGTGATAAACAACAATATATAAATACATACACAGTAAACCCCATACCGGACCAAAGAGGGTGGGCAACAAAAAGTTGAGGTATAATAAGAGATGAGTATCAGTAAGGATTTACAGAGGGGAACAATGCCAACTAAATCTCCCAGTTATCCCGGAACTTGTGCGGATTGCCACCCCCACAGGCATAAATTTGTTCAAATTGGCAATTCAGGGAGACCATGGAAATCAGTTCTGGCAATGCTGGGCAGGAGGTAGATTTCCATCTGTGCACAATAAGTAGGCGAGCAGCTCCAAGTACCTGGCAAACGACTGTTCTATGCTTAACTGGTAAAGTGTTGATGCCCAACAGGAGCAGCGCCATCTCAGGTGTAAAACCCACCCCTCCACCACATAGTGTGTTAATTAAGGAGAAAACCAACACCCAGAAGGGCTGAATGAGTGAGCAATGCCAGAAAATATGGAATAAAGAGCCAACTCCCCCACACCCTCTCCAACAGACAGAAGGACATGTGGGAAAAATCTTAGCTAATCGAAGGGGGGGGGGGGGTAGTACCAGCGCAGGAGTAACTTACTATATTGCTCCCAATGTGAAGCATACACCGTGGACGTCTTAGCCCACCTGATTGCCTCCCGCCACCAGTCGGCCCAAAACCCCCGCCCCGGTCGTCCTCCCAAAGACACATGTACTTGGTTTTCTGGAAAGTACAATCTGAGTTTAAAACATTGTACAAAGTCTTAGTATGATATGCAGCTAGAGAAGTTAGCGAGTGTAACAGGTCCGCAGCCGGCTGCAGCACCTGAACCTGGATCGAGGGAGATTCCGACAGGTACGAAACCAACCTAGTATAAGTAAACTTCTCATGAGCAGGCAGACTATACTTCTCCTCCAATGTGGAGAAGGATACAATGCTGTCGCCACTATACAGGTCAGATATATTTCTAATCCCACAGCTGCTTCAAACATCTAAGGACAGAAGTGGGACCATGTGTGGGAGCGTTGTGAGAGGTAAATTTAGGGAGACCCTAGGGATAGTACTGTCTAAAACAGCGCAAAGGGCGCGCCAGGCCTCGGCTGTAGCCCTTACAGCTGGCGGTGAAGAGGGGGGCAGATGCATGGAGGGTCCTAACGCCAACAGGAAACCCTCCCAGCTCTTAACCTGGGACATTTGAGCCTCCATAGCCGGCCATATTTTATCACGGTTGCCAAGTGGTAGTGATACAAATTCGGTATTCCCATGCCGCCATTGTCTCTAGCCTTGAAGAGCATGTGCAGGGCCACCCTAGGCTTACAGCCATTCCATACAAAAGACATCATCTGTTTCTGAAAATCTAGGAAAACACTCCTGGGTATCGGGATCACCAGTGTCCTCAAATTGTATAATATTCGAGGAAGAATCAACATTTTGTATAGCACTATTCTTCCCATCCAACTATGCTCAAATTTAATAAGAGCATCAAGCTCCTTCTGTAGGGAAGCCAGCAGACCCGGAAAGTTGGCCTTAACTAGGTCTTTTGGATTCGATGTCAGCAGGATTCCCAGATAGGATATTGATTGTGGGCACCATTGATAGGCGAGGAGTCTTTAATATGGCGAATATTAGTTGGTGTCAGGCCAATCCCCAAAATCTGGGATTTGGATTCGTTGACTTTATAGTACGATAATGCACCAAAATCAGACAAGGTCTGGGACACTGCATGTAACGCAGAATCAGTATAAGAGAGGGATAGTATCACATCGTCTGCGAACAGATTAATTCTGTGATCTGTTTGCCCCAACCTGACACCAGTGATATCAGGGTATGATCTAATTCTTTCAGCTAAGGGCTCCATCACTAGGGAAAATATTAAAGGGGACAACGGGCACCCCTGTCTCATACCATTCGAAATTGAAAAGGGACAGGACAGTACTCCATTCACCAGCACTCGCACGGACGGACCAGAATAAAATGCGGAAATAGCAGTCGCAATGGGGCCTAGGAAACCAAACTTACATAATACCTCAAAAAAGTATCCCCAATGTACCCTATCGAACGCCTTCTCCGCATCCAGGGACTGGAGCAGTGAAGGCGTCTGCCGGGCCTGGGCCGCCGCAATCAGCGCGACCACCCGCCTTGTACCGTCTGGAGCCTGCCTCCCCTTGGTGAATCCCACCTGGTCGCGCCCTATCAGGGTAGGCATGATGTCAAGAATTCTATTTGCAATAACCTTGGCAAATACTGTAGCTTGACATCAGCGTTCAAAAAGGATATGGGCTGATAGTTAGAAGGGAGAGAGGGATCTTTCTCTGGTTTAGGTATCGTCACTATCATAGCAGATAACATTTCTTGGGGAAATTTGCCAGTTAACATGGCTAAATTGAAGACCTCTGTAAGGTGAGTAAGGATAAGTGGTTTAAACAATTTGTAATATTCTCCTGAAAACCCATCTGGGCCCGGGGATTTGTTAAGCTTAAGCCCATCAATGGCCTTAGCTACCTCTTGGGTGTATAGAGGCATTTAGAGAGTGGATCTGGCTTTGAGAAACGGAAGGAAGCTGCAGGGAGTTTAGGAAGTGATTAACATCCGGAATAGAAGGCTGCGTGGTGTCCGGGTCATCCTTCAAGTTATAAAGGTCCTGGTAATATTTGATAAACTCGTCAGCAATATGCTGTGGATGGTATAGTTTTGCATTTGCCGCTTTAGAAAGGATAAATGGGATTTTAGATTTAATTCTGGCCGCCTTGACATGCTGTGCCATCAATTTACAAGCTTTATTGTACGACCGATAGTAAGAGGCTTTTAGTCTTTTGGAGTGCCTTTCAAAGTCCACCAATTGATGAGACCTTAAGTCATCTCTAGCCTTTTTCAGGGCGTTGAATAGGGTGGGATCGGACGTGGCTTTGTGTCGCTACTCTAAGGTCGCAATGGAATCAAGTGGATCCTTCATTATTTGCGATCTTTTACACTTAAATTAGCAAACCTCTCACAAAGGCTTTGTGAGCATTCCAAAGACAAAACTTATCAACTACTGTGGGGGTGTTGATATAAAAAAAATTCGGCAATATCAGTAGTCAATTTATCGGTCACTGATTTCAAGGACATAACATATGTGTTGTTACGCCAAGACACAGGAGGGGCAGTTGTGGCACTAGAGCGGATTGTGAGGACAATAGGCACATGGTCGGACCACGTAATATTTCCTATCTCATAACATTGTATTTTCAAGAGCATTTCGGTTGGGGCCAAAAACATATCTAGTCTAGAATAGGAGCGATGCCTGGCAGAGTAATACGTAAAATCTCGCTCAGAGGCATGAAGACATCGCCATACATCATGAAGCTCCTCCTGTCTGAGCCAGGGTCCTAATTGCTGAGGCGTATGCTTGCCACAATAAGTAGAGTCAACAGCGACATCGTGCGTAATATTAAAGTCGCCGCATATTACAAATTGGCCCTGGGAATGTTTCCGAACCTTCCTCAATACCGAATTCAGAAAAGATACTTGAGAGGAGTTAGGGCAGTACAAATTCAAAATAGTAAAAGGGAAATTGTCTATCAGGCAGATAAGAGCGACATAGCGGCCCTTAGGGTCTGGGAGCACCTGTAGATGAAAGCACACAGTATTTTTAACTGCAATGAGGACACCCGCAACCTTCTTGGTAGCATTTGAACAGAAAATATGAGGTAACAATTTGTGAGAGAACTTTGATGGGCGAGGATCACAGAAATGCGTTTCCTGTAGGCAGAGTACATCAGCTGCAGATCTGAGAGCCTCTCTCCACAACAATGAGCGCTTAAAGGGACTATTCAGGCCCCTTACATTAAAAGATAGAATCTTAACACCCATAAAGATGGTCAAGACTCAATAACATATGTTGGCAGCAGAGAAACTTAAATAGCAGAGTGATGCCCAGGGTAAAGCTATTAAGCCTAGAAGGAAAAAAAACTTGTTAGGAACAGCATTAAAAAAGAACTATACAGCAATAGGAAGGATAGTCGGACACGACCGGGCAGTGTACTATTGCGCAAACTTCGCAGGAAAGTTCGCCAGAAAGTTTAAGCACATAACGCACCACAGAAACTCACAGTGCATTTTGTAAGGTTTCCTTCACCCGGCTGAAGTGTTAGGTTTCCACAGAGGGTCTAGCTTATGGGCCTCATTCCTGGACAGTATTTGGACATCAGGTGCAGGCGGTGGCAGATTCCATTGCAGAAGGAGATGCTTCCCAGTGTCGAAGGAGTTGAAGGTGTGGGTCACCCCATTCCTGGAGACAATGATTTTAGTAGGGAATCCCCATTTGTAGGGAACATTATGATGACGCAGAATCGCTGTAACAGGAGCAAGCTTTTTCCTGGTGGCAATGGTGGCCTGGAAGAGGTCTGCGAAAAGCTGGATTGTCTTGAACGGCTCAGGCAGAGAAGATCTCTTCCTGGATTCGAACATAAGACGATCTTTGATATGATAGAAATGTATATGGGCAAGCGTATCTCGGGGAATATGGTCAGGCATGCCCTTCGGCTTTTGCAGGCGGTGGGCTCTGTTGATAATCAGGTCAGCATTAGAGCAATGTGGCAGAGTCGCTTTAATTAGTTGTTGCAGGTAAGGAATCAGATCCCTAGGGGCGACAGATTCTGGAATGCCACGGAACTTAACATTGTTTCGTAGGTTTCTGTCCTCCATGTCGGCGAGCTTAAGTTTAACTGCCGCCAATTCCTCCTCTAGCTCATTGTGGGCATCTACTATGGTATTGTGTGCTGAAGTGAATTCGCCCATTTTATTCTCAACATGGAGAGTCAACTGTGGAGGAGACGGACATGATCACCTTAGTGATATCTTTCTGGATAGATCTATGAAAAGCTAACATTATATCCTTCAAGAAAGACTCAGAAACAGATTGAGTACCTGCAGGTATAGCTTGTAGCACATCTGAATAAGAGAGTCGGGGTTCCTCTGCTGCTGACCCCGGACGGGTGTCAAAACAAAAAATAGTGTCCCATCTCATCTTCTGCTTAACTGGGCTTAGTATGGGAATGTTAGTGCCCATTTGGGATATTTCTGGAGCGGGAGAAGCCACAGGTTGGCAGTTGCCCTCAAAGATGGCCGCTGAGGGAGGTTGTAGCCCTCTCTTAAGAGCTTGCTGCTGGCCATCAGCGCCGCTACTGTGACTCCCTTGAGATTCATTACTGTCCCCAGAGGTGCCCAGTGGTGAAGAACTGGGCCTTCTATGCATCCCACCTGGGTTGCCTGGTCTCTCCTCCCGTGGGTGATCCCCTGCCTGCTGTAACGGAAGGAGAGGAGAGACATTGGCACCATCTTGAGATGCGGATAGCGCCGGGAAGAAGTCCGTGAGCGTTTAGGGTGACCCTTCTTTCCCCTCTTCGCCATTCCCCTGCCTTCCTGATCTAGTCAGGGACCGTGTGGCGCTGTATGCTGGTGGTGAATGGTGCCGGGTGCCGCTGTGAGCCGCGATAGCGCGGTGAAGCCATGGAGCTCGGCTAAGCTGCGGCCATTCCGTTCGGCGTCAAGCCACGCCCCCCCCGACTTCGCTTATTCTTTGTGTGACGAGTTGTACTTTTATTTGGCACCATTATGATTACTGCGATACCATATTTATATTGCTATTATTATGTTTTACATTACGATTACTAATAAAACGTCATTTTTCAAAAATGAATAATTTTCCCGGGGTCACCGTATTCTGACACCTATAACTTTTTTACTGTTTGGTTGATGGAGCTATTTCAGGTCTTTTTATTTGTGGGGAAAGTTGTAGTTTCTATTGGTATGTACAGTGGGGAAAAAAAAAGTATTTAGTCAGCCACCAATTGTGCAAGTTCTCCCACTTAAAAAGATGAGAGAGGCCTCTAATTGTCATCATAGGTAGACCTCAACTATGAGAGACAAAATGAGAAAACAAATCCAGAAAATCACATTGTCTGATTTTTTAAGAATTTATTTGCAAATTATGGTGGAAAATAAGTATTTGGTCACCTACAAACAAGCAAGATTTCTGGCTCTTACAGACCTGTAACTTTTTCTTTAAGAGGCTCCTCTGTCCTCCACTCATTACCTGTAGTAATGGCTCCTGTTTGACATTGTTATCAGTATAAAAGAAACCTGTCCATAACCTCAAACAGTCACACTCTACTATGGTCAGGGGCGCACCGCTAATGATACAAAGTGAGGCGGCCGCCTCAGGCGGCACTGTCCGTCACTGTCTGGGGGGCGGCATCTTTTACTTTCTATTTACCGTTAAAAAAAACAGAGCTGAGCAGGGCCTGTCCTGGGCTGGCTTACGAGGCCTCTGCACGTCATCGTGCCTCCTACGCTGAGACACAGACGCGGGTGAAGAGGAGGAAGCGGTTCCATCAAGGCATTGCAGGTAGGTGCGGAGAACTTTTTTTTTATATATATATATAAATAGGCCGTAACCTGCTGGAGTATCCCCAGCAGGTAACAGCCTATTTATTTACCGATACCCGCTCCTGTTGTGGCCACCTCCGCTTCCCCTTCTGCTATGGGACGCAGAAGGGGAAGTGGATGCCGCTGTGAGCAGCCGCGGGCTTCAGTAAGTGAAGCCGTGGGCCTCAAATACTACTATTATTATACTCCGGGGTCTTTTCAGACCCCGGAGTATAATAATCGGAGACCCAGGGGAGGTGATAAACATAAAAACCAATGTTACTCACTTCTCCAGCGATCCGATGTTACTCCCAGCAGGCTTCAGCCTTCTTTGGTGACGTCCCAGGCGTCACGTGAGCCAGGCCGACGTCATTATGTTGCGACGCCGGTCTGTGCAACATTGAAGAGGGCCGAAAGCAGGGAGTACACCAGAGCCCAGGTAAGTAACGCTGGTTTTTATGTTTGTAACCACTTGGGTCTCCGATCATTATACTCTGGGGTCTGAAAAGACCCCACAGTATAATAATAGTTCATGGGTGGGTTACTATGGAGCAAAATACTGTGTGCAGGGGCCACTATGGAGCATAATTCTGTGTGCAGGGGCCGTTGCAGGGCATAATACTGTGTGCAGAGGCCACTATGGAGCATAATACCGAATGCAGGGGCCACTATGGAGCATAATACCGTGTGCAGGGACCACTATGGAGCATAATACCGTGTGCAGGGGCCACTATGGAGCATAATACCGTGTGCAGGGGCCCGCTGCGGGGCATAATACCGTGTACAGGGGCCACTATGGGGCATAATACCATGTGCAGGGGCCACTATGGAGTATAATACCGTGTGCAGGGGCCCGCTGCGGGGCATAATACCGTGTACAGGGGCCACTATGGGGCATAATACCATGTGCAGGGGCCACTATGGAGCATAATACCATGTGCAGGGGTCACTATGGAGCAGAATACTGTGTGCAGGGGCCACTATGGGGCATAATTACGTGTTCAGGGGCCACTATGGAGTATAATACCAAGTGCAGGGGCCACTATGGAGCATAATACTGTGTGCAGGGGCCACTGCAGGGCATAATACTGTGTGCAGGGGCCACTATGGAGCATAATACCGTGTTATGACCCATAGTGGCCCCTGCACACAGTATTATGCCCCATAGTGGCCCCTGCACACAGTATTATGCCCCATAGTGGCCCCTGCACACAGTATTATGCCCCATAGTGGCCCCTGCACACAGTATTATGACCCATAGTGGCCCCTGCACACAGTATTATGCAGCATAGTAGCCCCTGCACACAGTATTATGCCCCATAGTGGCCCCTGCACACAGTATTATGCCCCATAGTGGCCCCTGCACACAGTATTATGCAGCATAGTGGCGCCCTTGCACACAGTATTATGCCCCAATGTGGACCACCCATGAACGATTATTATACTCTGGGGTCTTTTCAGACCCCAGAGTATAATGATTGGAGATCCAGGGGAGGATACAAAGATAAAAAACAATGCTACTTACCTCACTGTGGCTCCGATGCACTCCGGTGAGCTACTTCGGCCATCTTCAATGTTGAACCAGATCTCGCGTGAGCAAGGCTGGCGTCACGATGCATAATGACGTCGGCTGACATCTGGGACATCACCAAACAGGCCCGAAGCCTACGGAGCAATGGCAAGGTAAGTAGCATTGTTTTTTATGTTCCTTCACCTCCCCTGGGATTCCAATCGTTATACTCCGGAGTCTTAAAAGACCCCGGAGTATAATGATAGCAATGTTTGTGGGGTTCGTAGTAGCGGCTGCCACAGAGCTCCGGGCCCCTTAATGTCCCGGGCCCTGTGGCAGCCGCTACCGCTGCTACCCCAGTATTTACGCCCCTGTTGAGGACCAAGATTTAGAGAAGTGCCTTGCCAAGAATGATGTGGCCATCCTAAAGCGTACCTCCAAATATAAAACACATTTTCATAAATTAATAGTATTGGTGAGTATAAGAAACTTTGTAATGTACTTAGGCTGAGTTACTTTTTACATAATAGTCTATGGAGATGGGAGGTGGAAGGAGAAGGCTGCTAGAAAAGAAATATGAATAACTGCAGTTGGTACACTCTGCTGTTCTCTCTTAATACTACTATGCCTCAAGATAAGAGTCTACTAGTGGCCAGAATGAGGCAATAAATTCATTAACAGCCTCCTGCCCTGCCCCTCTCCATAGAGTTCTGTGTGTGAGGTAAATAGATGGAATTTATGTAAGCAAACAGCCTAAGTGAAGATAAGGAGAACACCTTATTAAGTAAAGAAACAGATCTCCTTAATAAGATATATTAAAAGTTTCTTATATCCACCTGTTCTATTCATTTATGAAAATTATGAAAAGCTGTTTTATAATTGGAGGTTCCCTTTAAAATAGGAAAAAGAGAGGCCACCATGGGGAATAAATAGAAGAGGGGGCACCTATGGTTATGTATGTGGGCTAGCATTACCTGTGTACAGTAACACCACTGTTTTATTAGTCCTGGGCTAAGCCTGGTTCTGTGTAATATGCTGATGTGATATCAAACATAAAATACATGATTTTGGGCTCTTTCATCATTATTTCAGTATTTTTGGGCTGAGTACATTAGTTTAGTTTAACCCTTTCCTACAGCAGCCATTTTTAATTTTTTTTTTCATTTTTGTTTTTTTCTCCCTGCTATCCAAAAGTCCAAACTTTTTTATTTTTCTATCCACAGAGTTGTAGAAGGGCTTATTTTTGCGGGACAGATTGTACTTCGTACTGGTACCATTTAATATTCTGTATGATGTACTGAGAAACTGCTGAAATTTTCAGAATGGAGGGATTTAGAAAAAACAATGCATTTACACCATTTTCTTATGGATTTAGTTTTTTACTGTGTTCACTGTGCAGCAAAAGTAACATGTCACCTATATTCTGCATGTCTTTACGATTACAACTATACCAAATTTATATAGTTTTTGATAAGTTTAACATCTTAACAAAAATCCAAAACTTTGAAAAAAACATTCTTGGAGTTGCCATTTTTCTGACATCTGTAACTATTTAATATTTCTGTATATGAGGCTGCATAAGGCATCTTTTTTTCCCGCTACATCACTCACTATATGGGAAAAATATTTTTATGTATTTGTAGTAGCATGGGGATACCTAATGTGTTTATGTTTCACTTTGTCTTTTATGTTTTACTATTACGACGGAAGCTTCCCGCCCGCACAGAGTCTGAGCGGGCAGCTTCTGCAGCGGGTGTTAACATGACTGCAGAATTTAAGGGGTTCCGCTAATAAATTATCCCCATCTCCCCTCCCACCCTGCGGCTAGATTGGGGGGTGCCAATAGGTATTTTCTGCAGCCCGTGGCCTGGCCAGTGATCTCGGGCTGCTATGAGCCCCCAGTACCTGGTTGATCCTGCCGAGATGGGAGGAAATCAGCCTATGATTTCCTCACTACACTGCAATACACTTGTATACACATGTATTACAGTATATAGTACTGAACCAACGATCAGACTATCGATGGTTCAAGTCCCCTAGTGGGACATCACTAAACAGTAAAAAAAAAAAAAAGTTGAAAAAAAACTGAAGTGTATAAAAAAAAAAAATTAAAATATGAAATAAATGAATTAATTCCCAAAATGCCCTTTTCCTATATAAAATGAATTATATAAAAGAAAACCCTAAAAATTAATAAAAACAATACATATTTGGTATCACAGCGTCCGCAACAATCTGTAGTATAAAACTGAAACATTATTTAACCTGCGTGATGAACGTTGGGGAAAGAAAATTGAAAAAAAACACTGGAAATAATGATTTTTCACCATCTCGCCTTACAAAAAAATGCTATAAAAAGTGATCAAAAAGTCATATGTACCCCAAAACAGTACCAATAAAAAGCACAGGGCGTCCCGCAAAAAATAAGCTCTCAACTAACTGTGAACCGAAAAATAAAAATGTTACACATCTCAGAAAATTGCGATGCAAAAATAATTGATTTATGTCCCCAAATAGGTTTAGATTCTGAAAAATTAGTAACGCATAAAAAAAACAATATAAATTAGGTATCACCGTAATTGTGGCAACCCACAGAATAAAGGTAACATGTTACTTATGCTGTACACTGCAAGGCAAAAAATGTAAAAGGTAAAACGCAATGCCATCATTTTTTTATTTTAATCCAGCAAATAAAGAGTTAATAAATTGTATTCAATAAGTTTTAGGCACCCTAATATGGTGTCATTACAAAATGCAACTCATACTGCAAAAAAACAAACCCTCACATGGCTACATCACCAGAAAAATAAAAAAATATAGCTTGCACAATGTGAAGACAAAAACCCCAAAAGCTTACGAGAGAAATGAAACCAGAAGTGACCCCTAGAGTGACCCCCCCAATCATAGGAGCTCCTGGGAAAATAGTAGGGAATTTGGTGTTCCCAATGTACTCCGCACAGCTTACCTATTCACTTTTCACCATCCGTTGTGCATTCACGTCTGACCCCATTTTGGAAACTACACCCCTGAAGGAATTTATCTAGGGGTACAGTGAGCATTTTTAACCCCCAAGTGTTGCTATAATTTATTTTCCAGAAATGAATATGCAGCTGATGGTCAATTTCTCCAGGAATATGTAATTTTGGTGTGTAATACAGTAAGTTGTGCCCGGCTTGTATCAGAGATGAACGATCCAAAAGCTGTTGTGCCCGGGATACCCTCTTACCAGTTTTATGGAGTGTGTGTCTGTGCAGACATAAGCTGGGCACAACATATTGGGCACTGAAATGGCGTATCTCTGGAAAAATTGCAATTTTCACTTTTCATTATCAGCTGCGCATTGATTTCTGGAAATTAAATTAATGCAACACTCAAGGGTTAAAAATGCTCGCTACGCCATTTGATAAATCCCTTAAGTGGTGTAGTTTCCAAAATGGATTCACATGTCTGTAGAATCCACTTTACTGGCAATTCAGGGGCTCTGCAAAAAAAGCGGGACATCCAAAAACAAAACTGTGCTCCAAAAAGCAAAATAGCACCCCTTCCCTTCTGTGCCCGGCTGTGCCAAAACACCAATTTATACCACATATGGCATTGAGTATGTTTTCCTGGGTACACCAGTGTCATACATGTGGGCATAAACTGTCATTTGGGCACACAGCAGGGCGCAGATGTGAAGGAGTGCTATGTACTTTTGGAGCGCAGATTTAGATTGTTGGTTTTTGAACACCATGTCACATTTGCAGAGACCCTAAAATTGCCCCTACAAAACAGGGTCACTTCTTGGGGGATTCCGATTTAGTGGCACTTCCAGGGCTCTGCAAAAACAACATGGCATCCAGAAAGTCCCTCTAAATTTATACTCCAAAAGCTAAAAAGCGCAATGCTCCTTCCCTTCTGAGACCTGCTGTGTGCCCAAAAAGGAGTTTACGCCCACATATACAACTTTTTTGTCCCTGGGATATCCCACTTAATAGTTTTAGGAGTGTGTGTCTCTGATGCCACAAACTGGCCGCAACGTATTAGGCACTGAAATTGGATATTTCTTTAAAAATTTCAATTTTCACTTTGTACATTAATTTTTGGGAAGCAATCTTAGGCTCAAAATGATAATATCTCTTTAGAAATTCCTTGAGGGGTGTAGTTTCTAAAATGTGGTCACTCTTGAGGGGTTTCCATTGTATTGGTACTTTAGGGGCTCTGCAAATGCGACATGGTACCTGAAAACTATTCCAGCCACATCTGCCCTCCAAAAGCCAAATAGCGCTCTTTCCATTCTGAGCCCCACCATGTACCCATACAGCAGATTACGACCACATATGGGGTATTGCTGTGTTCATGAGCAATTGTTTAACAACCTGTGGGGTGCTATTTCTCCTTTAACCCCTTGTGAAAATGAAAACATTTACACATACCAATGTTAATAAAATCTGTGAAACGGCTGTGGGTTCAAAATGCTCACCTTAATGAATTCTGTCAGGGGTATAATTTCCAAAATAGAGTCACTTTAGGGGGGGGCGGGTTCCAATGTATTGGTACTCTAGGGGCTCTGCAAATGAGACATGGCACCTGAAAACTATTCCAGAAAAATCTCCTTTTCAAATGGTAAGTGTCGCTCCTTCCCTTCCATGCACTGACGTGTGCCCAAACATCAGTTTACACCCACGTGTGGGGTATTTTTATGCTCGGGAGGAATTGCATAACAAACTATGAGATGCATTTTCTCCTTTAACCCCTTGTGAATGTGTTAATTTTAGGGGTAAATGAATGTATTATTGAAAAAAAAATGAAATGTCTAAATTTCACCTCCATATTGTTTTAATTCCCATGAAATGCTTAAAGGGTTAACAAACTTCCCAAATGCTGTTTTGAATTATTTGAAGGGTGCAGTTTTGAAAATGGGGCAATTTATGGGGGGGGGGTTCTAATATATAATCCTTTATAATCCCCTTTCAGAACTGAAGTCGTCCCTAAAAAATTAGTTAGGGAAATTTTCTTGTAAATCTGGAAGATCGCTGTTACACTTGTAAGCCTTCTAACATCCAAAATAAATTAAAGGGCAATTAAAAGATGATGCTAATATAATGGGAAGTATACAGTATATGGGACACCCTGAAGATTTTAATAGCTGTTTTGGGAATATAGGAGATTTACAAAGAAATTCTTGAACTTTTTGGGAGAGTTGTTAGTGATAGATAGATGGATGGGTAGATAGATAGATAGATAGATAGATAGACATAGAGAAATAGATACTGCAGGATACATATCCAAAATAGAAAGTACAGTGCAGCACTCAGGTAGTTGGTAGGTGGCTGCTAGCAAACCAAGTCTCAATGAATCTAGAAAAACATGTAGTTGTAGTGGAAAATAAAAGGTGTTTATCTGCCCATATTCAGCACACGGCATTCAGCTGTATATAAGTACAGATTCTATATGCAGCTGTATATAGGCAAATAAACACTTTTTATTTTCCACTACTAGAATGCTGAAACATTTCTTTCCTAACTAGATAGAAAGATACACACATATGCAGATAGATAGACAGATAGAAAAGAAAAAAAAGAAAACAAAACAGGCAGCACTCCAATTGAAGTGAAGAGAAATGGACTTTATTATCCCAAAGTGACATTCGGATCAAGCCTAGCTTGAATAAGGATCATTATAAACAGAAATATCACTTTGGGCTAGTAAAGTCCATTTCTCTTTTATTTGGAGCTTTGCTTGTTTTTTTTTGGTTTTTTTTTGCTACCTAGTCATTTTTGCTATTGACCGGGAATTTGCATCCATGCTTCAAAGGTTTTTTGTGCTGCTCTCTTTTGGTGAAAGAGAGAGATAGATAGATAGATAGATAGATAGATAGATAGATAGATAGATAGAAGAAATATAGATAGATAGATAGATAGATAGATAGATAGATAGATAGATAGATAGCAAGATAATATGGTTCTGAGGCAGCACCATGTGTAACTCTCTCCAGAATGGGTGCAAGCCCTCTGTGCCATTAGAATATCTTTGAAACGTTCATTCATTTCAGTAATTCAGTAATACAATCCATAATCAGCGTCTTCCATGATTGTGTGTCCTACTGAACCAGACTGAGGGACCATTTAAAGGCTTAGGAAACCTTGGCAGGTGACACTGAATTTACAATACTGAACTTTATTACAATATTCTAATTTTCTTAGATTTGGGTTTTCATTACCAGTAATCCATAATCAACATTTACAGAAATAAAACACTTGAAATAGAACACTGTGTGTGTAAAGAATCTAGAAAATATAGGAGGTCACTTTTTAAATTTAATTACTGAAAGAAATAAACGTTTCAAAGATATTCTAATTTATTGAGATGCACCTATATATATATATATATATATATATATATATATATATATATATATATATATATATATATATATATATATATACACTGTACATTCTGAAAGTCACTTGGATGTGGTGTGATTTGCAGTTGTACAGCCATATAGGTGATCTCCATACAGTACACATAGTGAGTGATCTCTAATTTCCTGTGTGAGGAAGTCCCTTGCATTCTGCACTGTGTGGATTGAAGGTGATGCGGCAGTCTAGGACAGGGCAGGTGTCAGACACTTTGCATGGTCAGTGCGGTGGGATCAAAGAGAAGTGAAGCAGCGGACACTTCACAGGCCGGGGGTGTGGGAGGCGGAGCCAGGGACCCCCGGGGTCTTCTGCTGGAGGAGGGGGGAAGCAGCTATAAGACTGGCTGCAGGTACAGGACACTACTCATACTGGGCATCACATCACTACACCATGGACAGCCTGAGGACAGCCTCCTTCTCTAACACTGAGCTGCCTGTGCCAGTATGGAGCGGCCAGGACAACAAAGTACTATCTATAGGTATGTAGGAGAGACACCCGACCACCCCACACCTATACGTGTCGTATAATACTATCGTGTCCGTTATTGTTACATTACTTTTACATTTATACTAGTGGATGATTTTACTCATATGCCTATATATACCTACAGTATTATTTATTGTATTACTGAGGATTATATAAAAATAATATAGATATGAAACCACTATGAAGTTACTATTCTTAACTGTTATTGTATATATTATATTCATACACATATAATATTGCTTGCTGTATTACTGAGGATTATATAAGGTAATACAAATATTACACCTGTATGAAATTACTATTCTTAACTGTTATTGCATATATTATATTCATATACATACAGTATTGCTTATTGTATCACTTAGTTATATATATATATATATATATATAGTATATAGTAATATTGATACCACTATGAAGTTACTTTTCTTAACTGGTATTTCATATATTATATTTATATACATACAATTGCTTATTGTATCACTTAGTTTTATATATATATAGCAATATTGATACCACTATGAAGTTACTATTTTTAACTGTTATTACATATATTATATTCATACATGTAGAGTATTGTTTACTGTATTACTGAGGATTATATAAGGTAATATACTGTAGATAGTATATCTCTGTGAAATTACTTTTCTTAACTGTTATTGCATATATTATATTCATACACATACAGCATTGCTTACTGTATTACTGAGGATTATATAAGGTAATACAGATAGTATTTCTTATAGTAATATTGATACCTCTAGGAAGTTACTATGATCAGTCATTATTGCACATATTTTTTCTTGTGTTTTAAAATAAAAAAAAACACTGCAGACAGAGGTTGGATGCAAATGAATAGTGAAATATAAAACACACTACATTACTGGGTTTTTTAAATATTTTTTTGTAAGGTCCACATTTCTTTTCTCTTCAAAATGCAGCATAGGGTTTTCAGGGCTTGTCCCATAGGTGTCTGCATGCTAAAATTCCTGAATAACCACACCACCAAAAAACACTTGTAAAGTACACAAGTACCTTTTAATATTTTTAGCAAGCAAACAAAACAAAGTGTGTGAAAGTCTTAAAGCAGTGAATATTATGTGAACTGCTACTTACATGAAGTAAGATATTTGAAGTGTTTATGCTTTCATTTACATGAGGATTTCCACTTTTATTCCATTAGAGCCTTTATCACAAAACAGATGGTACCTTTCTAAAATACTTTGCGGGGAAATTATTAACATACCTTAAGCCAGTTTTCTGGCATAGATGCCTGAAAATGTGTTCATTCTTTGGCACAAGGCCCTCTCTTGCACCAAAGATGTGACCCATCCCCCATTCTGTGCCACGCTAGCCACTATCAAACAAAAGTGAGTGGGTTGGGGACACATCAGTTTTCTAACATGAATTATACTGTAAATCAACATCAGTTCCTATCTGGCATAGACCTTCATTCTGGCGCATGAAGATGCATCTGATTTATGAAAAGGCCAGAGTCTCTTCATAAATCAGGGCTGTCCTGCACCTGCCAGGCCCTTTATTAATACTGGCGTATGAAACACTAGTCTTAATAACTTGGTCCTTTTGTGTCCCACTTCTTCCCCATTACCAAGATCTCTGCTTGCTGTCAGTGGCTTGGAACATTCCAACTTATATATATATATATATAGGCTGAAAAGCAATACAGACTTAAAACTTCATGCGGGTTAAATTTTGCTACATACAATGTGCATCTAATGTAGACAAGCCCCTGCCAACTGAACAATCTGAACTCCAGTTTAATACACACATTTCCAAACTTACGCTTGGTTCACACTAGCGTTTGGATCTCCATCATTTGTGTCCATATAATGGGGTCCACCATGTTTCAGTATAAAAGTGGCAGAGAGAAAGACCTCCTTGCAGGACTTTTCTCTCCGCCGATTTTAGGTGGAATCTGCGGTGGAGTCTCCTACAGAGACTCCAACGCAGATGTGAACCTAGCTTTACTAAGGCTACATTCATATCTGCATGTGGAGCCTCCAGCAAGGAAGAAGTCAGAGCAGAAAAGCGGACTAAAACTACACAGATGTGAACCCAGCCCAACTGACACATTGTTACAGACTATCAGAACGGGAGAAAGATCTGTGATGCCTATGAATTTAGTGTAGTTTGCTATTATTAATTTCACTGACAGCAAGCAGAGGTATTGAACATTTGGGGAATTCATATGCAAAGCAAACTCATTAGTTGCAGAACTTTTCAATGCTCCGTGGTTAAACTTTCAGATATACATTCTTATATTGTAAAGCCTTGTTCAATATATCAGATTAATCGCAGTAGAGTATACTGTAACTGCTGGATCAGTGAGAGTCCAACTGCTTGGACCTTCAGTGATCATGAATGGAATGGAGCAGCAGTCATACATGGCACTAATACACTCAGTTCTGTGGGATCACCGTAGATGACAAAATGCTGTACTCATGTTCTCTTTGGTAGTTCCATAGAGAATAATTGAGTGGCAGCATACACGTGTGACCGCCACTTTGTTTAAATGAATGGGCTTGGGACCCCATTTTCGTCCAAGTGGTCAGACCCCACACTTAACTAGCAGTCCTCCATCCATTGGATAGTGTATAACTTACTATTACCAGAATATCCCTTGCATTGATTATAAAAGCTAATATAATAAGTTATATAGTAGCTATTCTGGAGCAAGAATTCTAACACTACTAAGTTTATAAGAAAGCCACATGAGAATGGTTATTTTAATTTTCAGCATCAGAAGCTAAACAAAAAAATACAGGATCCCCTGTGAATGGGATGCCCACCCAGAGAAAGCGCAAGAGGACTTTGTACAGTAAATGGCAGCAGGTGGAGCTAGAGAGCGTCTTTGAAATGATCCCTTATCCAGACATCAGTACAAGGGAGCATCTGGCCAAGATTATCAGATTACCGGAAGCTAAAGTTCAGGTAGGTTACCAGATTATTGTCCGGGACAAGTACAAATAAAGGGGTCTTCTTACGAGCAACATTTTTAACCTATCCACAGGTTCTTCAAGTTCGTGTTTTCTGCAGCATTGCCCAAAAGAGTGTATACTGTGATTTTTTTTGTGTAATTTACAGCACTCACTACTCTAGGTCCTGGTGATGGCGATGTGTAGTCTATTGAAGATACATCCAGTGGGTGGATCAGTAATCTGCTTGTGTGAATTAGGCCTGTAGGATAAACTTTTTCATGGTTCACTGTATGCCTGGCTTTTATTCCATGGTTACAAAATGTAACATAGAAACTTAGAAAATTGACGAAAAAGACCATATGGTCCATCTAGTCTGCCCTTATATTATTGTCATTTTATCTTAGAACAGACATGTGTTTATCCCAGGTAGATAATTCATGTATTGTAGATTTCCTAACCACATCTGCTAGAAGTTTATTCCCAGCCTCAACTACTCTTTCAGTAAAATAATATTTCCTGACATTAATTCTGATCTTTTCCACAGATACTGTGCTTCCATCTCATGGTTAGGCTCTGTTCACATTTACCTTATGTATATTTGACAGTGCCCAATAGACTCCTTTATAAGGGCCGGTTCACATCTGCGTTCGGGTTTCCGTTCGAGAAGTCCTCTTGGGGACTCCCAAAAGGAAACCTATACGCAAAAAAAGCGGTTTACCTGGGAAAGCACACGGACCTCATAGACTATAATGGGGTCCGTGTGGTTTCTGCTTGGTTTCCGCATGAAGCAAAGCAAGCAGCACTTTCCTCTCTGCATGTTTCCACATATTTCGTGTGGAAACCGAGCGGAGACCACACGGACCCCATTATAGTCTATGAGGTCTGTGTGCTTTTCCAGGTAAACCGCTTTTTATGCGTGAAGGTACTGAATCAATAAAACAGTTCCAGCATCCAACGACAGTATGATCAATAAATAAAATGTAACTTTTAATCTACATGATTTAAAAAAAAGTAACAACCAGTTACAAAAATTTGCGATCCATAGAACAGCTTACGTGTTTCAGGGCGTATAGCCCCTTAGTCATAGCTGACTCCCCAAACGGAAACCCGAACGCAGATGTGAACCAGCCCTAAGTCATTGGGGTCTATCTGGTGCCAGTAAAATTCTCCATATGACGGATCTGGATAAGAGATGGCTTTCTAAACATATGGAATATTATATTATTATATATTGTTAGGAAGCAATGTAAAAATAATTACTTTTAACCCACAGATATGGTTCCAGAACAGGAGGGCCAGGAAAAACAAGAGTGGCAAGTTACTTTACAGGAGAGGCTCTTCACTTCGATCTCAGCATCTCTGCTTTGGTGCAGCATCTCCCTCTCAGGACGGAAGACAAAGAAATGCTCTAATTCCTATGTCATTACCTCCAAACGAGCCTATACCTCATAGACCTTCTTGTCAGTATGCATCCTCCATGCAACAAGCTGGATACCCATCGTTTCACCAGGTGCCTACTCAAACTTCTGAGCAGTTCTCTGCTGAATCTGATCAACATGACTACAGCAAGATGCAGGATCTGCACTGGCCTAATGTCAGCTCCAATCCAGAGTATGGCTGTGGAGCTACAATGTATAACTCCCAGCAGGTTGATCTGGAGTCCTTCACAATCCCTTCACAAGGATCATATTGGGAGATGTTCCCTCAGGCAATGAATGAAAATGGATCTCAGACATCACTAGGGTATATATCTGATGTAATCTACAATGCAGCCATACTTACTAATCTGAGTGATCTCTAGAGTGGGCTTTGTATTCCTACAATTCATATGGTGGGCTGTCTATTGCTATAATTCATATAATAAGATGTAGACACAATTGTAAGACTTGTGACATGGTAAATGATAAATCCTAATGGAAATTTGAAAAACCTGACATGTTATGAAGTCAACGCTTTGTGTATGCAAATAAAAAATGGATGGAAAAAAAAATACTATTTCTTTATTGACAGAAATAAAGCAGTTAAACAAATCTGAGACTGTATCATGACATAGTATAAGCGTTTGAAAAATCTGTGGCTATACAAGGAGAGAGAGAGAGAGTGCATTGAGGGACTTTTTTTTTTATCCAGGCATAAGGATGTCATGTCAGACAGTCGGGTTGCTAAGAATAGTCATTTCAGTGAGGATGTCAAACAGCACAGGTCCAGCAACTAGACTCTCTGAGTACTAAGTCTTTTGACATAAGGCAGAATTGTAACTGAACGTAGGGCAAAATGCTAAAGCTGCCCATACCCATTAGGTTTTTGTCTGTTCAGCCATTTTGGCCAACAATCGCCTAGGAAAATACCACAAATGTTTATTTGCAATGGCCAGTTTTAGCCTGCCAAAAGAAGACTGGCTGTGTTAGATAGTCTCATACTGGCCCTGAAGCAAGGTGGGCCTGCAGTTAACTCTGGCATGGCACTGGACACTTATTGTATTTCACTCAGATACTCATACGCATCTCAACGAGGCTAGATTATTTAAGAAATTACTCAGTTTATTTGTACAACCCCAATTCCAAAAAAGTTAGGATGCTGTGTAAAATGTAAAGAAAAGAAGAATGAAATGATTTGTAAATCTCATATATCCAAATTTTATTCACAATAGAACTTGAAGTTGAAAGATAGAGTGGGTTCACACTACCATTATTTAATGTCCGTTGCTCTAATCCATCAAAAGATGAGAGCAATGGGCATTAAACGACTATCTAAGAAGTAAGAACATGAGAGCAATACAGACCAAATGGGGCATATTTTCCCCATTTTGTCTGTATTGCTCTCATTTTCTTACTTCTTAGATATTGTTATACCAATGTGCATTCTTTATGGTTAGTTATAGTGATTCTTGAAGATATTAGCGTGTTCTGAAGTTTGTTCATATGCCTATTTATGTGATGTGACTTAAATAGGGTGCATTTCTTGGATTTCATTTATTATTGTGCTATACTGCCATTGTGGCTTCATTACACTTTACACAATACAACTCAATTCATATAGCTCCCAATATTGAGCACATATCTTTACTTGTATTTGCAGATATAGCAACGTCTCCATATTTCACCACCATTGTGATTTATTAACTTTGGCAGCATAAATTTTGTCTGTTTGTATAACCTTTTTCATGTATACCTCCCACTGGGGATTACATTTTATGTGATACGGGTTTTATGTCATTTTCCTCCCTATTTTTTTCTACTGTTCATTTTAATAATTGAATAAATATGAATTTTATTGTTCATTTTTGTTGTGAATGCCGTATATGTAGTATATCTGAACTTTTCAAAGGAGTTTGATGCTGTACCACATTAAAGGTTAATACATAAAATGAGAATACTGGGATTAGGGGAAAATATTTGTGAATGGGTTAATAATCAGCTCATGGATAGAAAACATAGTGTGGCTATTGTTGTGAATAAAATATGGTTAGATGAGATTTCCAAATAATTGCATTCTTGCTTTCTTTACATTTTACATAGTATCCTGATTTTTTTGGAATTGGGATTATATCTACTGTAGACACATTGCACAGCTAAAATGACATCTAGGTGCAGAGTCTGGCCAACCAGTATCCTTCCTCCCTTAGACATAGAGGTAATATGAGACTTCCATTGCACAGTTTTATCCTGGACTTTATTTTTGTTAAGTAAATTGACATGAAAAAAACACCTAAATTTGGGCATTTTATTGTGCATACACTGTTTGCAGGCATTTTTTTTTGCTGTTTTTTTCCCTATAATGAAATCTATAGTAAAACACCTATGAACAGTAGTAGCATGACTACTAGAATGGGCTAAACTACAGAAGTCCTATAGCATGTGTGTATAAAGGAAGACACTCATGCTAGAAGCAACACATAAAAAGTTCCCTGGCATGCTCAGATTTAGAGACAAGAGGAAGAAGTTATCTAAGATTTGCAGTCTACAATATTTCTGCTGTCCCTGGAGTCCTCAGCGCATTCTGTTCCCTAGGGGGAAGGGAGCCATCGAAGCATGACTGGTACTACTATTGGGTTCTCAATATGCTTTAACAATGGCCCACAAACAAGTGTTAATAAGAACGATGATTTTCAATGACTTTTCTGTTAAAACAGCCTGTGATCTACTGACAAATGAGAAACGTAGAGGTCCCTTGTTTTGTGACTGATACTGATGGTCCTGTAGCCATTGCTGTTATTCTATCATTGTGTGGGGTGGCTTATATATAAAGAGGCAACAATTGGATATTCCCAGCGTATATGGAAAGGAGAGATCCTTTGTCTCTAATTGTCTCTTACAGGACTCTAAAGTCTGTCGATATGGTAGCTAGTTTGGGTGGTGTGTAATTCTACCTCCGCAAGTGTTTGTGGTAAACTTCCAATATGTTTGCACTGAGAGAAGAATTATGGAAGACCTGTCATAACCTTTTCAGTTTAATACATACATCACTCTGTGCTATTTTTTTCTTGAACCCCCAGTTCCAAGGATATTGTCACCATTACTTTTGGCTATCAATACAAACGTACTGTCAAGTGGGTAGTCTAGTACTGCCTAGAGTCATCGCAGAACCTTCCAATTGACAAATTCAATATCATTTACACCAGATAATGGCGTAAATTATACTTTATATCTATGGCAGATAATAGTTGGCATTTATTTGGCTTTCTGGTGTACCCAAGGCCTGAAGTTTGCCCAATTCACTGAAAGGCATATACCTTTTAAAGAAATGGGCACCAATCACTCCACTGTAAGCCAGGAAACACCAAGCCCTTCTGTTCTGTATCTGGGGACAGAGTGAAGGGTTCAGCTTTATGTTTGTTATAGAGACGGTACTGCCTGTCAGTAAGCCTGGAAAAGCTGGCTGACAATACTCTGATGGCTGTAAAGGTGAGCATGGGGCTTGTCCTCCAGCTTTTCCCAAAGCACATAAGGTGAAATTTCACAGTAGAATTTCTGAGTTAAATTTGCAGGTGATTTTTAGAAGAGGCGCACTGATCTGGGGTCTACACCTATATTAATATGCAGCATTTCTCAGCAGATTCATCCAGGCGATTGTTTTACAAATACACAATAATATTTAGGTCTGAAATCCCCTAATCTGAACATGGTAAATCAAGGTTTGCTGCCTTATCTTCCATTGTGAGACTACTTATCGGACCTTTATATTGTGTATTACATCGGTTATAGACAATCTTCCTTTGTGCTATAAGCTTATCTCTTTTTTTAATTTTCGATAGTATTATATTTCAGTTGATTCTTGAAGAACTTTGCAATAAACATGTTATGAGCCACAATCCTGCAATGCCAGTGAATATCACAATCATCTGTAATACCAACTAATCTTCATGAACATTACTTTAATCCAGCCCCTAATTTCCAGATGATTGTGCGAGAGATGGGGTTGTGGATTTACTTACATTACCTAATCCCACCATAACTTTATAGAGCCAGGTTAGAGCTGTGTATACTGCAAATAAAATATTAAGTGTCTTTTAGAAGGGGCTTAGCAGATATCAGAACATTAATCGACAATGTTAAACTCCCGCAGTCTGTCTCATGTGTGGGGTTTAGCTGCAAATTCACAACCTCATCACAGGAGAGACTTCACATCTATCTGAGCAAGTGAGGATAACACAAGCACATGACCACGTTTATTATGCCAACACTCTTTTGTATACACTGGGGCAGATTTACCAGTAACATCACTTTTATATCACATGCACCATGATAAATTAATAAAATACACTGCCGTTCAAAAGCTTAGGGTCATTTAGAAATTTCCTTATTTTTGAAAGAAAAGCACAGTTTTTTTTTTCAATGAAGATAACATTAAATGAATCAGAAATACACTCTATACATTGTTAATGTGGTAAATGACTATTCTAGCTGCAAACGTCTGGTTTTTAATGCAATATCTACATAGGTGTATAGAGGTCCATTTCCAGCAACCATCACTCCAGTGTTCTAATGGTACATTGTGTTTGCTAACTGTGTAAGGCTAATGGATGTTTAGAAAACCCTTGTGCAAGTATGTTAGCACAGCTGAAAACAGTTTTGCTGGTTAGAGAAGCTATAAAACTGACCTTCCTTTGAGCTAGTTGAGAATCTGGAGCATTCCATGCGAGAAATTGCCAAGAAACTGAAGATTTCCTACAACAGTGTGTACTACTCCCTTCAGAGGACAGCACAAAGAGGCTCTAACCAGAGCAAAACACCAGTGTCAACGTCTACAGTGAAGAGGCGACTCAGGGATGCTGGCCTTCAGGGCAGAGTGGCCAAGAAAAAGCCATATCTGAGACTGGCTAATAAAAGGAAAAGATTAATATGGGCAAAAGAACACAGACATTGGACAGAAGAAGATTGGAAAAAAGTGTTATGGACAGACGAATCGAAGTTTGAGGTGTTTGGATCACACAGAAGAACATTTGTGAGATACAGAACAACTGAAAAGATGCTGGAAGAGTGCCTGACGCCATCTGTCAAGCATGGTGGAGGTAATGTGATGGTCTGGGGTTGCTTTGGTGCTGGTAAAGTGGGAGATTTGTACAAGGTAAAAGGGATTTTGAATAAGGAAGGCTATCACTCCATTTTGCAACGCCATGCCATACCCTGTGGACAGCGCTTGATTGGAGTCAATTTCATCCTACAACAGGACAATGACCCAAAGCACACCTCCAAATTATGCAAGAACTATTTAGGGAAGAAGCCGGCAGCTGGTATTCTATCTGTAATGGAGTGGCCAGCGCAGTCACCAGATCTCAACCCCATTGAGCTGTTGTGGGAGCAGCTTGACCGTATGGTACACAATAGTGCCCATCAAGCCAATCCAACTTGTGGGAGGGGCTTCTGGAAGTGGGGTGAAATTTCTCCAGATTACCTCAGCAAATTAACAGCTAGAATGCCAAAGGTCTGCAATGCTGGAATTGCTGCAAATGGAGCATTCTTTGACGAAAGCAAAGTTTGAAGGAGAAAATTATTATTTCAAATAAAAATCATTATTTCTAACCTTGTCATTGTCTTGACTATATTTTCTATTCATTTTGCAACTCATTTGATAAATAAAAGTGTGAGTTTTCATAGAAAACACAAAATTATCTGGGTGACCCCAAACTTTTGAACGGTAGTGTAACTATAAAAAACAGCAAGGACTGTATATTCTTAAGACTGATTATATGGGAAAACTAACTTAAAGGGGTTGTCCAGGAAATACAGTTTTTTTTCCCTTGAGGCCAGGGAAGGTGAAAAATAAAAAAAACCCATACTCATCTGTCCCCAGTGCTCTGGTGTCTTGGCCATTGTAGGGTACTGCGGTGCCCCAGGGCTTGTTCCGGCAGAAGTCCTCACTGCATGATGCCAATCAGCAGCTTAAGGAAAGGACCCGGGATGTCACAGATGACATATGTGAGAACTCCCCGGTCCTTTCCTTAGGCCGTATTTTAGAGCACCTGGAGAGTATTTTTTTTTTTTTTTCATTTCATTTTCACCTTCCCCGGCCTCAAAGAACCCTGTTAAGTGTAGCAATGGCCACAAAATGTAGCCAGAGGGCGACATCACCCTCTATAAATACTCTTTTATTGATCCCAAGTCATTATACATGTAATAAGGGCAGGAATGGGTGGCGATGGTGTGCTCCTTTAAGTAAATACAACCTTTATGGCCCTTTGGTGATTGAGTGGATCTGAACACAGGGACACCAGAAGGACCCATGAGAAAACAGATGTAACTGAGGAACTTTACTCACAAGGAAGCAATGAGTTTTGCAGTTACAAAACAATTTTACAAGGAGCAACAGGTTGATTTTACTTTGTGACACTTTGCTATGACTTCAATGAGTCTATGACACCTTACTAGGATTTGCTCTTCAGCACCACCTCAGTCTAGGATAGTCTCTATCAGAGGAGCTCACAGCTCAGTCTCTTTATCAATGCTGGTCACATTTCTCTCTTTGGACCACATCTGCTTGTAGCAATGCACTGACAGTAACTAGTCTAATCTCACTGTACACAAGCAATATACTAATGCACGTCTTGCATCCGTATTGACGTCAAATAATTAAAGTATAGAACCAGCAATGACGTAAATCATATAAAAATCTAAAGCATAACTTTTAATCAGTACACAATAAAAAGTCCTATTTGTGAACAATCGATTGTCATCCCCTCCTTAGGGATATCCACCAGCATATAAACTCATGAAACGGCTCTAGTCACCAGCCCTAACCTGGACTAAAACCGTGTCACAATGTAGAGAAAATGCAACACACCATTTAAATTTTTCTTTTTCATCGATGTGCGCAGTAGACCAGCAGTCATAAGCAAAAAAATCAGTTCAATCTCACCAATCTGCTGATATTTCTTTGGAGGTCATCTTATCCAAGGCGGCAGGTCCAGATTGACATTCCCTGACTCACCCTCTAAGTCTGTATCCTAACCCTCTTAGAAATGTCTCCCGACCTTACAAAGGCAGTACCCAAGAGCTGTCCCTTAAAAAAAAAAAAAAAAAAAAAAAAAAAAAAGGTATCAATCACTGACCCTTACTGTCCCTACGTTTCATGGCTGGCAAGGCCAGTCATCAGGGGACCTGTTACCTAAAGGAACTAATCTTGAATTAAGCTCCAAAACATAAATAGAGGTAGTAAGTCATCTCACATCCACAGTAGTGGAGTTACAAAATGTACTGTCCTGTAATGTACTAAGACCCTGGAATAAACTGGTGCCGTTTCATGAGTTTACATGCTGGTGGATACCCCTAAGGAGGGGATGACAATTGATTGTTCAAAAATAGGACTTCTCTAATCTCACTGTACACTCACCTGCATTTTGCGCATCTCACTGTCACTGTAACCATGGCACACTCTTACATACATACAACCTTCTCGTACTCATCTCTAGTGTGACTGGTGTGGCTACACTTGGCCCTCCCCAGACAGAATCACTTTGAATTAATAGTGGATAAACTGTACAACAATGTTAAAGGTAGGCTGATCTTCTCTACCTGGGACAAATGGAGAACCAGTTCAAACTGGAGCTTTGAAGCTCCTCTACTCCCTATGGTGGTGCACCTTAATAGCAAGTTCTATTAACCCCCTTCCACACACACACATACTTTCTAGCTAAGACAGCATTCCTTAGCATCTATTGTGCCTGCACAGTCTGCTGACCTGTCCCCTATATGTGGGAAAGTCTCTCCTTATAGCTTCTCTCAGACAATATAGGGGTTATGTGGAGGGATGTCAGGCTTACCCTATGCTAACCAGTGACCCAGCTTGTAACTATAGTGCACTAAACTTTAATAATACAGCAAAATACCCTTTCCTTATACAGGCAGTACCTCAGACTCTTTAATAGCTACAGTGAAGGAAATAAAGTATTTGATCCCTTTGCGGATTTCTTAAGTTTGCCAACTGACAAAGACATGAACAGTCTATAATTTTAAAGGTAGGTTAATTTTAACAGTGAGAGATAGAATTTCGAAAATAAAATCCAGAAAATCACATTGTATACATTTTATAAATTTATTTGCATTTTGCAGAGAGAAATAAGTATTTGATCCCTCTGGCAAACAAGACTTAATACTTGGTGGCAAAACCCTTGTTGGCAAGCTCAGAAGTCAGATGTTTTTTGTAGTTGATGAGGTTTGCGCACATGTCAGGAGGAATTTTGGTCCACTCCTATTTGCAAATCATCTCTAAATCATTAAAATTTTGAGGCTGTCGCTTGGCAACTCAGAGCTTCAGCTCCCTCCATAAATTTTCTATGGGATTAAGTTCTGGAGACTGGCTAGGCCACTCCATAACCTTAATGTGCTACTTTTTGAGCCATTCCTTTGTTGCCTTGGCTGTATGTTTTGGGTCATTATCCTGCTGGAAGACACAGCCACGACCCATTTTTAATGTCCTGGCGGAGGGAAGGAGGTTGTCACTCAGGATTTTACGGTACATGGCTCCATCCATTCTCCCATTGATGTGGTGAAGTAGTCCTGTGCCCTTAGCAGAGAAACACCCCGGGCCTGCACATGGGCCTTCTTGAGCAGAGGGACCTTGCGGGCACTGCAGGATTTTAATCCATTATGGCGTAATATGTTACCAATGGTTTTCTTGGTGACTGTGGTCCCAGCTGCCTTGAGATCATTAACAAGTTTTCCCCGTGTAGTTTTAGGATGATCTCTCACCTTCCTCATGATCAAGGATACCCCACGAGGTGAGATTTTGCATGGAGCCCCAGATCGATGTCGATTGACAGTCATTTTGTATTTCTTCCATTTTCTTACTATTGCACCAACAATTAACAATTGTCGTCTTCTCACCCAGCATCTTACTTATGGTTTTGTAGCCCATTCCAGCCTTGTGCAGTTCTATAATCTTGTCCCTGACATCCTTAGAAAGCTCTTTGGTCTTGCCCAAGTCTGACTGATTGAGTCTGTGGTCAGGAGTCTTTTATACAGGTGAGAATATAAGAGAGCTGTCTCTTTAATGCAGGTAACGAGTTGATTAGGAGCATCTACCTGGTCTGTAGGAGTCAGAACTCTTAATGGTTGGTAAGGGATCAAATACTTATTTCTCTTTGCAAAATGCAAATACATTTAGAAAATTTATACAATGTGATTTTCTGGATTTTATTTTTAATATTTTATCTCTTACTGTTAAAATGAACCTACGCTTAAAATTATAGACTGTTCATGTCTTTGTCAGTGGGCAAACTTACAAAATCAGCAAGGGATCAAATACTTATTTTCTTCACTGTACTTAGTGAAACTTTCCATGAGGCATATCATGACCAGGGGGTGTATCTTCCTATCTCCAGTATGATATCACCACACTCGCTTATACACATGTGGCCTAAAGTCTAACATATCAATTTGTAATCGCTGTAATGGTACTGACCCACAGAATAAAGATAATAAAGTAAAGCAGGAAGCGCAAGATGATATGGTAGAATATAACTAACATGATGCAAGACGACTCAACCAATATGAGATACAACCCACTCTGTATTGTCCCAGTCACTCCAGTCCTACAGTATGACAAGATTCCCACTGTCTTGATAGACATATTGCAGTCAAATACTTGCCCATATATATGACTAAATGTCAATGCATTGTACAATATAGTAAATCAAGTGAAACAAGTACTACTTTACACAATACAGTCAGAAGTCAATATACATACAGGAATCAGTACAGAAATACAAGTATTTGAAAAGATTTTTTATTTGGTCACTTCAAAATATAAATTAATAGAAGAAAAATCTGATGAAAGGTTTTTCATAAAGACAATTGGAAAATAAATATAGCCACAATAAGGTATAGTAACATTTTGTAACACAGGTAAATTCCAAAACATTAGTTAAAATGGTTCTTCATATCCACTGGAATAACAGTGCACTAGATACACTCACACATCTTCATATGCCCTGCATCTTATAGCATATTACATATATATAATATATATATATATATATATATATATATATATATATATATATAAATGGCCACATCAGAAGTAAAACAAAACAAAATAGTATATACTGTACCTAGATTATACCTATTGGAAGGCAAATAACCAGATCAAGTTCTGTAGAAACAATGAACAAGCAAGAAGGCTTAGAGATTTGAGTTCAGTAGTCGGCAGAATTGTTAATACAGCTCTTGAGAGGAATCAACCGTACCTCAAGAGAAGTGCAAGATAAGCAATTGTAGATTATATTCTATACATGAAATTGTAGTCAAGGTAAAAAAGGATGTCCATTACAAACACTTATCTATCAACAGGATATATGGTGTCTGATTGGAAGTCCCATCTCCAAATACAAGCCAATTCTGTAGGCTTTGAATGGATCGACAGCATGCACAGAGGACAAGGGATCTTGTGATCTCTAGAGATTCCTGCAGTGAGCAGACACAACCCCACAGGATAGGTAATAAGTCTTCATTATGGGAAAAACTCAAGTATGGGACACTAACATTTGTCTAAAGGATGTATATTGTTATGCAGCCTAGACACTTACTATTATCTGAAGAAAAAAAAAATGAAGCACAAAAATTCTAAGATGTTACAGACTTCCTCAAATCAATGCTCCATTTACATGGATTGTATATAGATCTTTCAGCCATGCTTTGGGCTCAAGAGCGGAGCATTGAGACCATAGCTTGAGGTTTGCTTTATTTACATAAATCGTAAGACACTTGGGTATACAAGACAAGTTGCAGTTATTTTAGAGACATTCAATCCCAGGGAAGCGCTTTAATAGAAATCCCAACATTTCATCACAAAGTATTACATCAGAAATAATGATTTTGCAGTTCAGTCATCCTACGGCAATAATTTGTCCAGAATGATACCTCACTCACATATCCATTTAAAGGGATTTTACAGCCACATGAAGCCTTTTACAAATAGCAGCCAACTGTATAAAATAACAAAGAGCTATTCTCGGTACTAACCCCAGTTGCTCTCATGCCAATCCTGGTCATGGTCTTTGTTTACCGTTCTCTAGTGATGACGTGGCATGGTAACTGCTGCAACCAACCACTTTCTTCAGTTCCTCTATCTAGACTAACACACAAGTACAATGAGAAAAACCCAAACAAAGATGGATCACGCCAATGCTGGGGCGTCCTTCAGAGCATGGGCGTCCTTAGAGCGAAGATCAGAATGTATGCCTGACCTGTCTCTACAGGAGTATTGGAAAATATGCTAGACAAGTATTTTGCAATAGATCCCTGTGAGGTTTTCTGTCACCCTGCTACCTGCCACCTGTGTTGCTGGAAGTATAGTCAATTGTGCGGTTGTTGAGGTCCTGGATTTGGGGCTTCATCAGACACTTATTTTTGTCACTATTCCTTTGTGTTGGCTGAGAAACCGTACATAAAGCAAAAATATATCTGGAATCTGCAAGGAGAGGGACTCTGTCACTCTTCACCATTTTGTGGGCTGTCAGATGTGGTTTTGTCTTTGGCTTCTACACTTCCTGTGTGCAGGTCCTGCTGAGCTGGAGGTTTTGGTCCCTGCTCTGCTCATTTCTTTCACTCACTTATCCCAGTTGCACACCTTTTCCTCTAGGCTGCAGAGTTATCCCTGCTTATCGAGTAGAAATGCAGATAAAAATGCTGCAATTGAGGCAAATCTGCTTTCTTTAAACAGACAACCACTACGGCCTGTAAAATTGGCAGCCCTACATCCTTTTCTCATATCAAAATTCACAGTCTCTCCATCCCTAAAACCGTGCATTTTTCCTCTTTATGGCAGTCATGTGGACATACATGTCATTATGTCAAACCACTTCGCTGTCCCTTGCTCATGGTGGGGGAAGGCGGGAGGCAGCAGGGACATGTCGACATAACACTACATCATTGGCGCTAAAGAAACAGAGACCACAGAAGCCCTGGCGTGAGAACAGCTGGGCATTGGCTAGGCAAATATTACTCTATTACGCGCATTAAACCTGTGATGATAAATGCTTGACATACAATATACAACTGACAATGCTTTGCATGGGGTAAGATATCAAAATATAAGACATTAGACATTTCCACAAGGTGAAGTTGAGTATTCAGTAACTGTCAAGGTTCAGTGTTTCTGGCTTAGTCTGTACCTGTTTTTCATTTAACAGTTCAGGCTTATGTGAGGTTTATTATTATCAGGCACTGCTGGAAACATTAAGCAAAGTACACAAAATCATGGTCTATACTGCAATATATGAGGCAAGCTTTAGAGGACCTGCCAGCACTGATATGTCTCTTTCACTAAATAATTATTTTCTATTTCTGTAGAAAATTTTCTTGTACTGTCAATTACCAGTTATGGGTGTTTCTTTGCATAGCCTCTCTACTATGAGTGCCAACAGTGATAGATTGTAGAGAGACACACCCCTTTGACTAGGGGAACTGTAATGCTCCGCTATCAATTTATTCATACATATATAGGAGCAATAAGAGAGGAACAACAACATGTAGAGTTCTAAAGAAAGATGCTCTACAATTGTTATTTCACAGGGAATACAAATATATACTAAAATAGACAAGTTAGGAGAGCAGATAGATGATGTGCATATGGAAGCTGCCCCTGGAATTTTGTAGGCAAATGTATTGCAATTTCACCCCGTTCAATAGGGCTAATCTGTATGTAGTATGTCACTTACTGATGTGAATGTAAAAGCAACACGGATTACCACTGAAGAATATGCACCAAATCCTGCCTAAATGTGCCCTTAAGAAAGTTTCTGACTACCACCATACAAAAATACAATACTGAGGAAAGAGACTGGAGACATACATGTATGTGAAGGAGGCTGTATAACAAATATACACAAATTTATCAGCACCAGTGAAATCCAAGATTTCCTTGCACTGCTTTTGCCCTAAATGTGAAATTCTTTGAAAATAAATTATAATTTAGGAAATATTACACATATATAGTACTTCATGTACTATGGAAGAAATAGTAGTAACCACATAATCCAGTATGGGTAAAGCTGAGTACACCAGATGCAGTCACACAGGGTTCATCAGAAGTCTAGTTCAGTAACTGAAGTCATTTTAGACATTCCAGATTGTATTACTACAGATCTCCAAGTTGCCCCTCCATGGTTCGGACTAAAACATACAGCTCTGCCAATCCCACTAATGAAGCCACAATCACAGAGGACAGTACCCGCTGGAAGACAGGAAAGAAAACTACATTTAGTAACATGCTTAAAAAAAAAAAAAAGAAACAAAATCCTGAAAAAAAAAACAAAAACAAAAAAAAAAAAACCTAACACACATATTGGAGCAGATTTATTATGCTTTACACGCCATTTTTCAGGTATACAAGGCATACATTATAGAACTTTTCATTATACAAACAAAATTTATTTGTTGAAATGGGACAACCTCTTAGTTCCAGAGACTCGATTTATTGTTACAGATATAATGGGCAGATTTATGAAGACTGGTGTTCATAACGCCTGTCTTTATAGCCCCATCACTGATGGAGGGTGCGTTTCATATATGATGTTCACCTGAAGAGAGATGTACTGCCACTCACAGCTCATTTTGGGAAATTGCCGAGGGCAATGCATAAAATAAAAAGTTACTTTCTTGCAAGGGAAAATTACTTTTTTCCAATATGCATCTCAATAAATTAGAATATCTTTGAAATGTTCATTCATTTCAGTAATTCAATTCATATTCAGCGTCTTCCATGATTGTGTGTCCTACTGAACCAGACTGAGGGACCATTTAAAGACTTAGGTGTTAAATATTATTAGATTGTAATATTCATGACCTGTAAGGGTAAATTGTATTCTGCTGACAACACTCTTATATATAATTGTACATGGGTGTGGTTAGGGTATACTATTCTAGTATTGTCCAAATACAGTAGTAGAAAGTATAAGGATGTTGGGGAACACCCCCTCTCATGAATATAAATAATGGACAGACACGCATGTCTGGGTCTTTCGGCCCTTCCTGCTGTCTGTCTACTTCCTCTGACACCTTGGAAGGATGGCAGAATTGTCCTATAGAAGACCAACACACATGGATGAATAAGCATAAACCAAGATGTCTGCAAGAGAACAACTTGAAGAAACTTAACTATGAACTTCTCCCATGATGTAAGCTGATAAGATGTTTACTGATATTTCTCTTATGCTGGAAGTTTTCCATGTATCTATTTTTCCATGAAGACTTCAATTAATTTCCATGTTTTTATAAGAAGCTGAATCCTCCAATAATGTTACCTTATGGGTCAACACGTGAGTAAGAATTTCATTCAATTGTAAAGTATTTTACTATTGGCAAGATACTATTCTACATTAGGAAACCTTGGCAGGTGATACACTGAATTTACAAAACTGAACCTTTTCACAATATTATAATTTTCTTAGATTTGGGTTTTCATTACCTGTAATCCATAATCAATATTTACAGACATAAAACACTTGAAATAGAACACTCTGTGTGTAAAGAATCTAGAAAATATAGGTCGTCACTTTTTTAATTTAATTACTGAAATAAACGTTTCAAAGATATTCTGATTTATTGAGATGCACCTGTACTTTCTGTATCAATTCTCACAGTTTCCTAGATCTCTTCTTGCTGTCATTCTTTGTTTACTCAAAGTTAGCAACAATCAGTCCATGTCATGGACACACAGGTGCACAGCTTGTTACAATACACAGCTCATTTGACTTGGTTTATACAGGGCTTTTTTTGTGGAAAAAAACTCCATGAAGTTTTTAACTGTAGTAATGCATGTTATTATATATGTCACCTGTATGCCAACTGCTATTAAATTGAAAACCTCTGGTTTACCAGTTGTTAGCATACAGGTGAAGTATATAGTAACATGCTAGGAATTACTGCAATTAAAAACTGCATGCAGTTCTTCAGTGAAAACGTGCTAAGCCCAACCTCACTGTACTGTGACTGTAACAAACTGTGTACTTGTGTGTCCGTCACATGAGCATGGACTGATTTTTATCCACTGGAAGTAAACAAAAAATTATAGCAAGTGGAGATCTAGGAAACCGTGAGGAATTGATACAGAAGATATATTATCCAAACAATAACATTTATTTGCTGAAATTGGACAAGCCCTTTAAATAAATATTGATAGCACCCACACCAAATAGCTATTTCAAGTGGCAATGAAACTTGGGTAAGCCACATCTCCATTTCACAGCATATGACCTCATGTTCATTATTTACATGGCCTGTTTGCAGCTCAGTCCTAATCAAGTGAAGCTGCAATACAAAACAAAGCCACTATAAAACGTATGGCGCTGCGCATGGTAATCAGTGAAGAAGACAGTGCTCAACCAATCTTTCTGAGACCAGAAAAATAAAATATTTTTTTCAAAGTGCCTCTTCACCATTTTATTACAATCATTATTTTAGGTTCCACGCACTTTAATTCCTTACTACCTTTATCACAGTCAAAAGGTCTGTTGAACACTTTGGCAGCCACTAGAGGGAGCTTGCTGTATACTGTGTTTCAATATACTGAGTTCATTGAATGAGAGTATATATATATATATATATATATATATATATATATGAAGTTTATGCAAGGGTGACTGCAAATTGATAGCATCTTATTTCTGATACTTACCTTTGAACTCTTACCACTATCAAGATATATTATAAAATTAATCAGCAAAAAAAAAAAAAAAAAATACAACAATATGGAAAGTTTGACATTTTGCTATAAAAGCTGGGTTCACATTACGTTTTCAGAAAAATACTAAATATAAATATTTTGCCTGAGGAAACTGCAACAGAAAACTCAAGGTGTTTTCTGCTGTAGTTACCATTAGGTTTGCATGCAACTCTTAATAATTTCTATGCATCTTACTTTGTTGCAGACTATAGTATGGAGTGACCCGGGGAACATGGGCTGGTTCTGATCACGTGATCCAGGGTTGGAATTAGTCTGAAACCCTCAGGACCAGCTGCAACAAAGGCCCGGATGAGGCAAGTTAATTCCAATTCCCTGGACAACCCCTTTAAGATTGGCATAAAAGATGTATCTTGCTATTTATAACTTTAATGTTGGCTTCATTCTCTGTATATTATAAACCCCAAGAAAAAAAAGTATACCGAGAAAAAAAAATATAATAACATATCGACAGAATAGCTGATAAATGACCATTATAACAAAGGGGCTAGAATAAAGTGGTGGTCAAGCAAGTGCATAGGCAAGCAATGGTCCATTTAAAGAGAACCTGTCATGCTGATTTGGGACACTCAACCACCCAAAGGTCCTTATAGACCAGAGGTTTAGTGTCCAAAATTACCCTATTTTAAAGTCATCCTTGCCAGCATTTTAAAAACAAAACAAAACAAAAAAAAACAAAAAACACCTTTATACTTACCTAGAGAAGAGTCCGATGGACTTCTCTGACTTCAGTGAAGAACTGCGCCAGTGCAGGAAGTACAGCGGCAGGGTTAGTATAAAGCTTTTTTACTGCAGTCACTGATGGCTTTACAACAGGGCGATTTGAGACATTAAACCTCTGTTCTATAGGGACTTGTTGATAGTTTAGTGTCCCAAAGTCCTAAGAGTTCCCTTTAACATCTAGGAGACCAACGGAGATAGCTGAGTGCAGTTTTCGTTTATCTTGTCAGTCCCACAGACACTGAAAGGAGCAGCAGTGTGCATATGTGACCTCTGCTTCATCCAAACTCCTCTGGAATGGAGATGAGGCACCCTAGTTCTAGAGATTGTTGAGTCCTAGCTTGAGCAAAGACCCCAGTTATTTATCACCAATCTTATGGTTATTTTGTATTACACAACAAAAAAGTTGGTTTTCTTTATGTAGTGCAGTCAGGAGATACACAGGACATGAGTGATCTGAAAGTATGTTCACAAGCAGGGGTGAAAAAAAAAAATATATAGCTATAGATAGGTTTCAGAGTATAATAATTTTAGTGTTAGATATATTAAGATACTGAAAGGCACAGTAATACTGGATAAAAAGTACACACAGCTCAAACATTACTCACCGCAGCAGACTCTGTGAAGACATACTGACTCCCAATATAAGTACATGCAAATGCAGCTGCAACTGTGACTAAGAAGTTGAAGATGGTAATGATGACTGTCTTTAGTGGCCGCACTGCAGACATACAACCGTAAAAAAAATTAAAGTAAAGGTCAGTGGGGTCATGCCTCATGTAGACTTTCAGAGACATCAAAAACAACTCAAGAAGTTTGCATCAATCACAATAAGTCCAGACTACCATATCTTAAGCCCAGAAGGGTTACCATACCTTGTCTTCCAAGGTCAGCGAGAGTTCCTTGCTGATTAGACTGTATAAAGAGAATAAACAAAAAAAAATTATGACACCAAGTAATGTCTTCACTCTTCCACATAAAGTCGATTGTGGCTTCCCCTTTGCCCAACCAACATCATTGTTATAATTGTTATAATACCTGACAAGTGACATTCTTGGTAATCCTCTTGTATTCCTCATTTGCCAACTTAGCCTTTATCTTCTCTAGGCGAGCCACAAGTTCAGGGTTCTGAGAAACAGAAAAAAAAAAAAAAAAGCACAAACTTTTACATATGCCATCCAGTCATACCATTAAATCATTAGCCATTAAAGCACTAAAGTCATTCTAAAAAGCCCCCTATATTATCCCAAAACAAAACAAGAAGAGGCATCCAAGACAAATTATCCTCTCTCAGCTTCTTACCTTATGGGCACCATACCATAACATCCACACTGACACCCCTATCTCCCCAGCTGCCTCACAGTTTCTCTCAATAACCACGTCTTTTGGTCTTTCACAACTTTCCTCTTCCGCCACACATGTAGATGGCAACACCATTGATCTTGTCTTCCATCGACTCCTCACAGTTTCTAAATTTACTAACTCTTCTCTGCCACTCTCTGATCATAATCTTCTGTCTCTCACCATCAGTGCTTTCTCTCCTTCACAGGACACACCTACTCATCATAATATAGGAATTTACGTGCTATTAACACCCAGCACCTCTCAGATACTCTACAGTCCTCTCTGTCCCCCATCTCTTCACTGTCCTGCCCCAATCTAGCCACCAGTCACTATAATGAAACCCTTCAGAGTGCATTGGATGAGGTGGCTCCCCCCTCCACTCGAAAGGTTAGATGCAGGAGGCAGCAACCCTGGCACACGCCACAGACACGTTTTCCTCAGTGGTGCTCTAGGTGTGCTGAACGTCTGTGGAGAAAATCACGTACACCTGCAGACTTCCTCCACTTTAAATTTATGCTTAAAACCTATAATTCTGCCCTTCACCTAGCCAAACAAGACTATTTCACCACTCTCATCTCTTCTCTCTCCTGTAACCCTAAAAGGATATTTGAAACTTTTCACTCTTTACTCACTCCCAAGGTGCAGATGCCATTCACAGACCTTAGCGCAGATGACCTGGCCACTTATTTCCATGATAAAATTGATAAGATCCGTCAGGAAATTAATGCCCAATCCCCAGGTGGCACTGACCCCCTCACCAGCCGCACTTCAGACTGTTCATTCTCATCTTTTGAACCTGTTACAGAGGAGGAAGTATCTCAGCTACTTTCTTCTTCTCGCCCAACAACCTGTAGTAGTGACCCTTTCCCCTCACACCTTCTCCAGTCTCTGTCGCCTGCCGTCACGACTTACCTTACTAAAATTTTTAACCTCTCTCTCTCTTCTGGAATTTTCCCATCCTCTTTCAAACATGCTGTCATAACCCCACTACTGAAGAAATCCTCCCTTGACCCGTCCTGTGCTGCTATCGATCTGTCTCTAACCTTCCTTTTATCTCCAAAATCTTGGAACGCTTAGTCTATTCAATTTTGATCCACTATCTTTCTGCTAACTCTCTTCTTGACCCCTTACAATCTGGCTTCTGCACTCTGCACTCTACTGAAACGGCCCTCACAAAATTCTCCAATGATCTCCTGACGGCTAAATCCAAAGGTGATTACTCTCTTCTTATTCTTCTAGATCTCTCAGCAGCATTTGACACTGTTGACCATCAACTCCTCCTCACTATGCTCCGTTCTGTCGGCCTCACAGACACTGCTCTCTCCTGGTTCTGCTCTTATCTCTCTGACTGCACTTTCTGTGTTTCATTTGCGGGCTCTGTTTCTTCCCCTCTTCCCCTTGCCGTTGGGGTGGGCTCGGTCCTAGGTCCCCTGCTCTTCTACCTCTACACAGACCCCATTGGACAAACCATCACTAGATTTGGCTTCCGGTACCATCTTTATGCTGATGATACCCAATTATATACGTCATCCCGTGACATTACCCCTGCACTAATACAGAACACCAGTGACTGCCTCTCTGCGGTCTCAAATATCATGTCTTCGCTTTACCTGAAACAATCTCTCAAAGACTGAACTACTGCTGTTTCCACCATCTAATAGATCTGTCCCTGATATCTCCATTGCAGTCTCTGGCCTTACCATAACTCCTAGGCAGTATGCCTGCTGCCTCGGGGTTTTGTTTGACTCAGACCTTTCTTTCACCCCCCATATCCAATCACTCGCACGCTCATGTCATCTTCACCTCAAAAACATCTCCAGAATCCGCCCTTTCCTTACCACAAATACACTAAAGACACTTATCGTTGCCCTGATTCATTCTCGCCTTGACTACTGTAACTCCTTACTAATCGGTCTTCCCCTTACTAAACTCTCCCCTCTACAATCTATTCTGAATGCTGCGGCCAGGCTCATCTATCAGTCTAGACGCTATAGCGATGCCTCCGGTCTGTGCCAGTCACTACATTGGCTGCCTATTCAATACAGAATACAATATAAACTTATCACCCTCATCCACAAGGCTCTCCATAATGCTGCACCTCCCTACATTTCCTCCCTCATCTCTGTCTATCGCCCAACCCGTACTCTCCGTTCACTCAATGACCTAAGACTAACATCCTCTATTATCAGAACCTCCCACGCTCGTATACAAGACTTCTCCCGAGTTGCACCACTTCTCTGGAATGCTCTATCCTGGACTATTAGATTAACCCCCAATTTCCACAGCTTAAAGCGTAAACTAAAGACATATCTTTTCAGACAGGCCTATCACAACTCCTAATGTAAACTCTTCTGTAGTTAGTTAGAATCCCTAAAACATACCCTCCTCTGTTCAGGCTCCCGCATTACCTCACAGGATATGATGCCATATCAGACAAACTTTATATGTCCAGGCACCATCTGCACGTTAAAGGACACGACTGATGACGGCTCATGCAGCTTTATATATGTGTAATGACAGTAACCTCTATTACACAATTGTCTGACCATTGTACAAACAATTCTATGTCTCTTGCCGCCCCTGCTATCTCCTGTGTCACCCCCTCTACCTCATAGATTGTAAGCTCTTGCGAGCAGGGCCCTCAGTCCCAGTGTGTGAATTGAATATTTCTTTGTAATGTATCTTTTTTGTCAGTACTTGAACCCTACAAATTGTACAGTGCTGCAGAATATGTTGGCGCTATATAAATAAAATTTATTGTTATTATTACCATATCACCGGGAACAGGCGAGTATGATTTTTTTTTTTTTTTTTCACTGCCCCCGACTGATTTAAAAGTTAAAGGGGTTGTAAATTTTTACGTGGACAACCCCTTTAAGGAGTCTGCATCTTAGCTGAAATCTTCACAAGCCCATAGGTTGAGGAAAGTGGTGAGGTCAGTGCAATAACTTGTGACTATTTTATACAAAATAAAAAACATGTAAAATAGTAATGAATTCTTCCCTAAATGCTTATATTTGTCAACTGGCTGAAATTACCCGTTCAGGCAGCTTGACCACCGGTAAATGGATTTCACTACCTTCCAGAAGTTCATGCAGATAAAGCTGGGAACCTACAACAGGAAGGGTAAAATAAGTAAAATGATTACATAATCAGGCAATAAATCAATATAAAAGCAGTTCATCTGTAAAAATTATACATTGGATTTAATAGTGAACAGAGTTCTTTAATCTGCTGGAAATCCTATACCCGTGGTGGCGATCCTATGGCACCTAAAGCATATGCTCCACATTGGCATTTGCACATACAGCTGATAGAAGCGCTCACTTGCAAATGAGCGATCAGGGAGCCTGGATAGGGCAACAGCGCGTGTGCCAACAGAGAGGGCTCTGAGTGCCTCCTCTGGCACGTGCGCCGTTACCCCATCCAGGCTCCCTGATCGCTCATTTGCGAGCGAGCACTTCTATCAGAAGTGTGTGCAAATGCCACTGTGGGGCAGATTATACTGCGTTGGGGGCCACTGTGGGGCAGATTGTACTGCGTTGGGGGCCACTGTGGGGCAGATTGTACTGCGTTGGGGGCCACTGTGGGGCAGATTGTACTGCGTTGGGGGCCACTGTGGGGCAGATTGTACTGCGTTGGGGGCCACTGTGGGGCAGATTGTACTGCGTTGGGGGCCACTGTGGGGCAGATTGTACTGCGTTGGGGGCCACTGTGGGGCAGATTGTACTGCGTTGGGGGCCACTGTGGGGCAGATTGTACTGCGTTGGGGGCCACTGTGGGGCAGATTGTACTGCGTTGGGGGCCACTGTGGGGCAGATTGTACTATGTGGAGGGCTCTTCACTATTTATATCACACAGTATCTGTTTTATAGCAGACGGGATATTAGTACAGGCTCCAATAACATTGCACGGTTACTATAAAACAAATCTGTGCAATGTAAATAGTGAACATTAATTGTTCAAAATTACCAAATGCAAACTTTTACCTTTCAGTACAAAGTTGTTTGTATTATTGAGCGCTCTGTAAAGCCTCATTTACACGACCGTATTTTGCAGGTCTGTGACTGTCTGCAATTGTGGATCTGCAGAGTATTAAGGTTAAACTGCCGTGTTGGCACTTTGTGATAAATTAGTGAGTTTTGGGTTGCAGTTTGGGCACTCGGTCTTTAAAAGGTTCGCCATCACTGGCCTATACCAAGGCACGCGACCAGAATTCTGATCACAATATTAAAGGGGTTGTCCTGATTAAAGATCAATGACAGCCATATAATAAATGACTGCACAGAGTTCTCAAGAACTGGTTCTGGCTGTCTGGTTTAGCTATTTTCATGTCCTTATGGCTAAATTAGGTTATCCACAACTTTAAAGAAATTTTAGATACTGTAACTCAGGATCAGTCTACAATAGAAGTCAACATCAACAGGATTGGAAACCTTGTGACCCATTTTAAAGGGTTTGTCTAGTTTAAGAAATTTGTCTACCAGCAGTGGATGGCATAAAACCAAAAAATAACCATTACTCACCTGTTACATCCCATTGATCCAGAAGTGATGATGTCAAATGCATTAGTCACATGACTGCTGCAGCCAATCACTGGCCTTAGTGGTAATGCTTTTGCATACAGTACACGACCGCCGAGACCAGTGATTGGTTGCAGCAGTCACATGAATGATATATGCAACACCATCGCTGCAGGACCATGGGGACCAATAAAACAATATGGGGATTTGACAGGTGGGTACTGGTCATCTTTTTTTATTTTTTGCTATTCCTGTCATTGACAGACAAATGTATTAAAATCATGAACAACCCCTAAAGGGGTTATTCCACTTTGCACTACTGATGGTCTATCCTTAGGATAGCTCATCAATATTAGATCTGCGAGAGTCCTACAACCGCAACCCCCTCAGATCAGCTGTTTGCAGGTAGCGCAGCTCCTTGAGGGGACACCATGTTGTGTGAGCCACTTAAGGGATATTACATTATGTTGGAGGGGGTGGCACTTATGAATCCTTTGAACTGGGCTCACTAATTTGTTAAAACTGCCCCGACTTATGGGATACTCCAGCCATATTGTGGGGCTTCATGGACTGGCATTATACTCTAGGCTGGATCCTTTGTGTACCATCCTACACCTACAAAATGTTCAGATTTGTCAGGAAGGCGGGGTAAGCTGTGCATCTGATGTACACTGCCTATGTCCTGTACCTGCTGCACCATTACATACTGACAGAGCGCCGGCCCGCCCGGGGTACCCCAGTATTAGCTATAGGGGTCAATGACAAGAGTGACAGAGACATCGCCATCAACACCCCTAGAAACAGTGACGGAGATGGAGTGTCCAGACAAGGTGACACCGGAGCTTCCTCTCACCTCTTCCCCGTAGCAGTGACTGCAGCTCCCGCAGCACACGGAACGATACATAGGAGCCGGCTCCCGAGTCCAGCACATCCTGCACTGCGGCCCTGGACTCCGGGGTAAGGTCAGACTGCACGTCCCTCAGAGCCCGCAGCAGCCGCTCCGTCACCCTGCACTCACTCGCCATCTCCACTGAGGCACAAGGCGAACAGACTTCTGGGTACAAGGTCAGAGGTGACAAGGACGCTACTGACGTCCGTCGCAGTGAGTGCGTGTGACGCAATACGTACAGCTCTCCGGAGCACCATGGCGGCGTGTGCAGCGCGGCGCAGCCTGTCGGTGCTCACTCGATTGCTACGGGGAGGTCTATCAAACAGTGTCGGCGCTGAGCTCCGGCAGGCCCGGACCGCTCTGCTGAGGCCTGTTTGCGGCTGTCGCTTTCAGCAGGACCGGACGCTGTCTTCTAGGTAACGCAGTGTTATAATATCGTTATGTGGTTAGTGCTGTGTGTACGGTTCTCTTTAGGGGCACTGCGTCTGCTGCTGATGCACAATGCCGGGCTCCTACCTTATGTAACAGCTTACACCGTGCTGACACCGGGGGGGCGCTCTGTCTGTGTACCAAATGTAACCACAGCTAATCTGTCAGAGGTGACACCTTGGAGCTTGGCGCAGATCACCTAGTGGTGACATAACCGGCTGGAAATACTGCTGACTGGAGGGAGTCCAGATGTGTGAACTGCCTGCTGCAGAGGGTTATCACAGCCTCGTGCGTTTACTGCAGCAAAGTGCACACTAAGTGAGCCTCAGTGGTGCAGACCATGTAAGACTGGACTCAGAGAAAAAGTGGGGACAGCATGTAAAGTCCATGAATATGTAGCTTATAGTGGGGACCCTCCAGCTCTTGTGGGATACAATCCCAGCATGCCCTGACACTGCCTTAGTGTTCCATCAGCTCCTGTTCATTCACATAACTCATTGGGCCTTTAGCCCATTTTCTAATGTATATCATGGAGCATTAAAGGGGCTGTTTTTATACATCATCTTGCTGGACCAGATCTGGTGAAGCCATGTGATCACGATAGGCCACCACTGGTCTTGTGAGTTACGTGCTATTCCTGCATAAGTGGCTAGTGACTGGCAACAACAATCATGTGACAGTGAACAAGACATTCACCACTGTCATTCTGGTGGGGGACTGGGAATGGCAGTGGTGAAACTTCTTTATTTTAAAGGGAGTCTGTCCTCTGGAAGGTATATATCAATCTGGCTGAAGTGCATAGTATGCAGCATTATGCTGAGCAGCAGCATACCTTTAGATAGTCCAGCAGATGCCCCATTGCCTTGAGAAAGCTGTTTTTAGCAATATGCAAAGGAGGCTAAAGTACTCTGTAAAGTACTCTCTGTACTCGTCTATAGCGCTGTACTGTCAGAGGGGGCGTTCCTTACTGCCTGGCGATGATGCTGAGCTGTGAGGAACCCCCCCCCCCAGTACAAGTCTATGAATGAGAACTGTCAAGGAGGGCGTTCCTCACAGCGCAGCTAGACTGTCAGGAACGCCTTTCTGACAGTAAACCGTGAAACTTACACCGCCGATATCTCCAGCCCCGAGGCACATACCGGGAAAGCTGGCAGTGCACTGAATTCAGCGCACTGTTGGCTTTCTAGCGATATGTAAAACCGCATGTGCCTGAGGACATGAAAGGTCCTCTTTAAAGCATACCTCCAGTTATAAACAATGTTACATAAATGAATAGTACAGGTTAATATATGAAATTTTGTAATATATCTTATAGAAATGTTTTCTTCTCCCCTTTTCAGGCAGTTACTTTCTACATCAGGGGTCAGCTACCTTTTTTTTTTTATATGGTGTGCTTATGTAATTAAAATAAATAAATAAAATAATAATAATAATAAATAGTAGTAGTCAGTGTGCCATGCAATAATAGTAGGGCTATTGACCCTTACACAAACCACAACCAGTTATTAGACTTTCATTTCAATGTGATCCTTGTCCTGGACTTTTTTGCAAAGATGATCCTTCTCAGGTAGATGTGGCTTTTAGCTGAACACGGGACTCAGAGTGGTCTGCAGTAAGCCATCTTTGTGGGGGCGGTGTATGTCCCTCAACACAACCTGACTTTTTTGTTGCATAAACCTATATCAGTGATGGCGAACCTTTTAGAGACCGAGTGCCCAATCTGCAACCCAAAACGCACTAAATTATCGCAAAGTGCCAACACGGCAATTTAATCTTAAATTAACCAGGATCTATTTTATATTGACCATGCAATGTTATTACATCCTGTAATAATATCACATGTCTGCTATAAAACAGATACTGTATGATATAAATAGTGAAGGGCCCCCAGACAGTACAGTGCACTCCACTGTGGCCCCCAGACAGTATTATATGCTCGAGAATTGCCCCCACACAGTATTATATGCTCCACAGTGGCCCCCACTCAGTATTATATGCTTCACAGAGGCCCTGCACAGTATTATATGCTCCACTTTGGGACCCACCCGCCCACATTATATGCTTCACAGTGGGCCCCCACATAGTAGTATGCTTCACAGTGTCCCCCACACAGTAGTATATGCTTCACAGTGTCCCCCACACAGTAGTATATGCTTCACAGTGTCCCTCACACAGTAGTATATGCTTCAGTGTCCCCCCACACAGTAGTAGATGCTTCACAGTGTCCCCCACACAGTAGTATATGCTTCAGTGTCCCCCACACAGTAGTATATGCTTCAGTGTCCCCCACACAGTATTAGATGCTTCAGTGTCCCCCCACACAGTAGTAGATGCTTCACTGTGTACCCCACACAGTAGTAGATGCTTCACTGTGTCCTCCCACACAGTAGTAGATGCTTCACTGTGTCCCCCCACACAGTAGTAGATGCTTCACTGTGTCCCCCCACACAGTAGTAGATGCTTCACTGTGTCCCCCCACACAGTAGTAGATGCTTCACTGTGTCCCCCCACACAGTAGTAGATGCTTCACTGTGTCCCCCCACACAGTAGTAGATGCTTCACTGTGTCCCCCCACACAGTAGTAGATACTTCACTGTGTCCCCCCACACAGTAGTAGATGCTTCACTGTGTCCCCCCACACAGTAGTAGATGCTTCACTGTGTCCCCCCACACAGTAGTAGATGCTTCACTGTGTCCCCCCACACAGTAGTAGATGCTTCACTGTGTCCCCCCACACAGTAGTAGATGCTTCACAGTGTCCCCCACACAGTAGTAGATGCTTCACAGTGTCCCCCACACAGTAGTATATGCTTCACAGTGTCCCCCACACAGTAGTATATGCTTCACAGTGTCCCCCACACAGTAGTATATGCTTCACAGTGTCCCCCACACAGTAGTATATGCTTCACAGTGTCCCCCACACAGTAGTATATGCTTCACAGTGTCCCCCACACAGTAGTATATGCTTCACAGTGTCCCCCACACAGTAGTATATGCTTCACAGTGTCCCCCACACAGTAGTATATGCTTCACAGTGTCCCCCACACAGTAGTATATGCTTCACAGTGTCCCCCACACAGTAGTATATGCTTCACAGTGTCCCCCACACAGTAGTATATGCTTCACAGTGTCCCCCACACAGTAGTATATGCTTCACAGTGTCCCCCCACACAGTAGTAGATGCTTCACTGTGTCCCCCCACACAGTAGTAGATGCTTCACTGTGTCCCCCCCACACAGTAGTAGATGCTTCACTGTGTCCCCCCACACAGTAGTAGATGCTTCACTGTAGGCACCCCACACAGTAGTAGATGCTTCACAGTAGGCACCCCACACAGTAGTAGATGCTTCACTGTGTCCCCCCACACAGTAGTAGATGCTTCACAGTAGGCACCCCACACAGTAGTAGATGCTTCACAGTAGGCACCCCACACAGTAGTAGATGCTTCACTGTGTCCCCCCACACAGTAGTAGATTCTTCACTGTGTCCCCCCACACAGTAGTAGATGCTTCACTGTGTCCCCCCACACAGTAGTAGATGCTTCACTGTGTCCCCCCACACAGTAGTAGATGCTTCACAGTAGGCACCCCACACAGTAGTAGATGCTTCACAGTAGGCACCCCACACCGTAGTTTATGGTACTTACCCAGTCCCACGAAGTGCGTCCTCGGCCTCCTCCTTCTTCTCCTGTTCGCAGGCGCTGATGAATGACGTCATCTCGCCTGCGTCGGGGCAGAGGTCACACTCTGCAGTCAGTGTAAGCCGCGATTCCGCGGACTACAGTGACAGCTTTCATCTGTATGTACATTTGCACATACACCTGAAAGAAGCGATCGCTCACAATACCGGGAATCCTGTACCGGATTCCCCGTTAGTGAGCGATCATTGCGACGGCGCTCGTGCCAACTGAGAGGACTATGCGTGCCCTCTCTGGCACGCGTGCCATAGTTTCGCCATCACGGACCTATACAATCTGTCCAGCATTGTTGAAATCGCCTAAGGCCTACTTTAGCATGTTCAGCTGCTATATCATACTTCTACACTTGCTTCCAGGTAGAAAAACAAATGGCACAGGGAGTTGCTTTTCACAGACTAGGCTATTTGCAGTTCAGGCACAAGGTATGGCTTTTCCCCTTAGTGTCTCCTCTCCTCCGACTGTGTTTCTATGGTCCATGAGACAGAGGGATTACCTGGAGCAGCAGCATTATACCCAGCACAGGGCTCTCTGATGTGTAACTGTACCTGAGGCTGCTGACCCCTGTACTACATATTAGTCTATGAAGCAGGTGCACAGCTTAATAAGCGGTGAAGGAAACAGATCTCCTTAATGAGATATATTACAAAGTTTCTTATTTCCCCAGTACTATTCATTTATGAAAAGTTGTTTATAATTGGAGGTCTGCTTTAAGGAATTAATAGATAAATGATATGGTAACATTTTTATGTCCATGAGTACTCAGGCCATATTAATAGTGGAAAACTTCTATAAAACTTCAGGGGTGGGGTAGGTACGTGTTTCTATGTAATGAAAGACAGCTTTAGGCTCTTCACCTTAGGGATAGGTCATCAATATTAGATTAGTGGGGATCTGATACCCAACACACTACCGATTTGCTGCTTGCAGCAGGCACTGCAGCTAACATAGAGAAAGGAGCCAGATGCACAGCTCCGTTTTCGTTGTAGAATTTTTTTTTTTTTTTTGTTGCTGGATCTGCTGCTTATGCGACCATCTGATCAGTAGGGTGTGATATTGATGACCTATCCTAAGACTAAGCCATTCAGTTTGATGGGACTGCTGAAGATAGCGGAGTGCTGTACTGAACTTCTCTTCTGCAGTCCAGTAAAGAAGATTGAAATGGCAATGCAGTTGTGTGACCTGTCAGTGAGTTTCTACAGGGCACACAGGACCCTGTTATTGTGGATAGGAGATAACTTCTAGTAACCAGAATGCCACTTTAAGCAATGTATGGTCTGTGGGAAGAGTAATTGGTACAATCATATTGTGCTTTATTTCTATATGTAATTGTATATAATTTTATACTTCTATACTGTTTTTCTGTCATCCTAGAAACAGACCAGAAGGTAAAGTCTTGGAGACAGTGGGGGTGTTTGAGGTGCCAAAGCAACAGGGGAAATATGAAACGGGTCAGGTAAGAATGTCTGAAAGAAGGCAAAAAGATGTGTGTCCACTTAAGATAACTAACAGACAGGCAGTTTCTTAAAAAAAAAAAATAAATCAAAAATTTATATTCAGGTTTCTGGAAATAGAGTATTCCTTGAATCATTTAGGGTATGTTCACACCTGGCTGATCTGTTTGAAACTCTTTTATGCAATGAAATGCACAATCCTTTCAGATATATCAAACAGATTTTAAGTAGCAGGCGTTTCTTAGTTTTCTTACCTAACTTTTTGCCATTTTATATATTATTTTTCTGTATACATCCTCATGGTTCAAAATCTCTCGTGTTCTTTAAATACAAGGCTTTATTACATATATTGCGTGTGCTTTGCACATTGCAAGAGAAAGATCTGATAACTATAGGAACATGACCAGGGTATATTATTAACCTGTGAACATAAACAATAAAGCTTTCCATTCTGTTACTTGAAGCATAGATGATGATGACCATGCAATAACTGCACAAATTTTCATTCTAAAATTATTTTAAAGTTAAAAGCCATATTTGCCAGAACCAGTCTCTGCACCCCTAACATATTGTAAATTAATGGGGACCTATTGGGGTCTGACACCAGGACCCTGCACAGATCAGCTGTTCTGGCAGTCTCCCGGATCTGAGAGCAGCTAGCGAATGGGGAGCTTGTGCAGTATCGCTGCTATTCAGGTAATAGGTTTGGCACAGCAGTCCCGTCCACTCTATAGTGGTGGGGTTTGGAGAATTACTTGAATAGTTGCTGTGCTGCATACTGTCCCCAGCACCATAACCTATGAATAGGTGATCTGTATGCCCCTTTAACTTTCTACTTGTGGGGAAACCTCTTGAAACAACCACTGAAAATTGGATTACATAGTGATGTACTCAAAGATGGCCAACATGCAGTTATTCACAGGAAATCTGGCCTGGATAAGGAGGTGTTCTTCCTAGAAAGGTTGTCTTCTGGAGAACTTTCACTGTACTTTGTGCTGTATATAATTTTTTTTTTTTTTTTTTACACTTCATATTCAAAGTTGTATTGAAAGCCTTGTAGAAAAGGGGTAAATTCGGAAGCTTTGTTGCATAAATCTGTGTTTTACAGCATGTGTTTGCATTTTTACCACCCATTCAGATGAATGGAATAGTCACTGAAACCTGCAACAAATCTGTCACCTGTAAATGAACCCTATGGCTGGGATCACGCATTTTCCTTGCTGATTTTCTATAGCTAAATATCAGTAGTGGAAATTGACCTGCGGCAGCATTCGAAGGTTGGAATTGCATTAACATTTTGTGGTACATTTATGAGTCAAAGCCAAGACTGGATCCATAAGAAGGATGTATGAAGTTTAGATGAAGGCTTTGTTTTTCTCTTTGCTTAAAGGTTTGTCTTATTGAGACGCTTGCCTTTTCTATATGCCCTATTAAGGCAGGATTCTTCTGCTCAAGATATCCTCTACGAGCCAGAAAAGAGCCGCTAAAAATTTACTAAACATATGTGTTTTTTTAGGTAATTTTTTTTTTTTTTTGGTTAGGGATTCACAATGCATGAGGAACCTTGACATTGGCTTGCTTATTTTGGCCAACATATTGTCTAATGCTTGATGATGTGTGTGTGTGTGTGTGTGTGTGTGTGTGTGTGTGTGTGTGTGTGTGTGTGGGTTGGGGGGGCAGTTCTGGGAGGAGTAGAATACACTTGTCCAATACATATTCCCAGACAAATTAAGTTATAAAGTAAATTAATAAAGTAATAATTATCAGACTTTTGTACATGTGTGTTTTCTGGCAATAATCTGTATCTCCATGTTTTTGTTCTGCAGCTCTTCCTGCACAGTGTCTTTGGATATAGAGGGATTGTTCTGTTTCCATGGCAGGCGAGATTATATGATCGAGATGTTGCTTCTCCTGTCTCAGAAAAGTGAGCTTGGTTTTTACTTTACTTCAGGCCTTGTGGTATCCATAAAACAATTAATATGGTTTTCTATATTTTAAGTGAATGTATCCTTCAATTGCCTGATTTTTATTTTTTAGGGCAGAGACTTCAGCAGTTCATGGATCCAAAGAGGTCAAGGGCAAAACACACACCTATTACCAAGTACTAATAGATGCACGGGACTGCCCCCACATAGTAAGTGTGAGTCTTTAATAGGAGCTGGATTATAGAAGTATGGTCACACACATACTCACATGCAGTGAGAAATGTTCCTAGAATATAGAACAAGAATATGGCAAATACATTAATCCCCAGATAGTGGAAACCAAAAAGTTCACAAGCAATAATTCTAATTCTGAGCTAATAAATCCCACCTTTTTATAGCGGGGGTGGAGGAGAGGCCTCAAGGGAGTAGACAACAGATACGTAATATTGAAAAAGTAAAGTGAGCAGATAAATACCACAAATGGGGAAAGTGAACAAAGTGTGTGAGAGTAGGAGACCCTCGTCATATTGTCACCAGTTATGGCTTCCTCAGAAGTTAAGTGCTCTCTGTGCACGTTTGCCATATATAGTACATCAACCGTGTCTCAATATCAGTTTGTATTGTCCATGGAAATGGCACTTGCACCAAAACAGTGTTCAAGGCACACGTGTTCCACAAATATCAAATGGAAGGTATACTGCGCCAGTGAAAAGGATACATTTGCAGTCAGCATAGAAAACTGTACAATACACATGTACGCAAAGCTTCCAAAAATTAACTGCAAATACATCCACAGCAGTGCTAAATACTCATTGTTCCCTTGTGCACCCTTTGCTTGGCTTTATTTTACTTGCTGCTCCTTGTATCACTGTTGTGTACATGCTGTGAATGTATGGACAAACTACCTTTCCCATGATTCATATGCCGCTTCTCACTCTGTTTACCTCTCTCTGCTTTTCCCTGTGTTCAGATTCCCTCCCTGCTACACGGTCTGTTTCGTTGTCACAGTGTCTGTCTTATGTGTCAGTTCTTAAATTCATGAAACCGCTCTCCTCAGCATATCCGACCAGTCAATAAATAACTCCCATGAGTGGTTTCAAGGGGCAAAGAGGTCATGTGCTGCTGTGACGTTTCGTTTGTTGGCTGAATTGCTCACAGGGAGGGGTAGTGAGCTTGCAAACGAAAAGTCACAGCTGTGGTCAATGACCTTTAAATAAATTAGATGAACAGGGCCGAATTTAAACTGGATACATATTTGGAAGTGTTTTGTATTGATGCATCCAGATATTTTGCCCATATTTGTTTTAAAAAAAAAAAAAAAAAAAAAAAAGGATAAACCCTTTAACAATTCAAACACTGCTTTTAATCCTGACTCCTTTGATATGTGTCATTGTGTATACTATATGTTTGTAACTGTGTGTAGTGGGAAAGGAACTGATAAGATCTAAATGCCAATTATTTCTATCTTGTTCATCAGTCACAGAGGTCACAGACAGAAGCAGTGACGTTCCTTGCAAATCATGATGATAGTCGAGCTTTGTATGCAATTCCTGGTAAGTATTTCATAGTGAGAGATTGGTTTATGGAAAAAAAAACACGCATATAACTTCTATAGTTGGGTTTTGTGCTCAGTAGGACAAATTAAAACAGTCACTAAAATTCATAGTAATTAAAATAAACCTGTTACTGTAAGTAATGTACAGTGTGTGGCATATACAAATGACTCAGTCAGAATTTGATGATAGTGGGTAGTTGCTGTGTCGAAAATAGAGACACCTCTTCAAATATCCTGGTTGGGAGCTGAATCACTTTGGCAGCTGCAGAGCAGCTAAAAAGAGCATTTTGCTTCAGAGCACCAAACACATCCATGCATCTATGTATTTTGGTGGGAACTGTGTAAGCTGCACTCTTGTGATGTGCCATAGACAAATTCAAGGAAATTCTGTGCGTGGAGAGGTGGCCAATCATTTCTATGGGAGCTCCAAGAACGGCTGAGTAGGTGGCAGGCTTGGGGTATTCTCAGAACTCCCATAAAAATGAATAGACCACCTCTTCGCTCAGTGTCTGCAAGACAGGGGTCTTGGAATCTCTGTTATCAAAATATATGGGGACTGATGGGTTCTGCCAAACCCTGTTTACCAGGTGCTATGAGTGGAAAGATGGCTTCCCATGCACAACTCTATCTAATAACCTCTGTGGGATTTCTTAGAATAGCCCTGTCTGCAGCTAACATACATATATGGCATATCCTATAGGTATGTTATAAATGTCAGAGATGGGGAAAACCCCTATAAAGGGTATCTGAGCTTTCATGAAAAGTTGAAATATGTGCAGGGTCTTGCTGAGCAGTCCGTTCTATAATTGTATAAGCCTATGTACATGATGTCCTATCAGTTTTTCTGCTGCTAATAAAATGACGCAGATAAAACACAGGGAAAAAAACAATCTCTGAGCACAATCAGGAAAGCTGCTTGCTATTCATGAATAATATTCTGTCTGTAACCACACAAGCGGCCAGAAGTACATACAAGTACAGAGAAGACGTCTCCTACATTGTAAGCTGTAAGATTTGCAAATTCCTCAGTGTTTTGCACACAGCCACAGTTTGCTGACTTGTCTGTGCAGGTTGTAAACAGAATTCCCCCCCCCCACCTATTTGAAGAAAGAAAAGACCGCCTTGTACGCTCACTGAGATAAGCAAGACGCAACGAAATGTATCTAGGGACAGACTTGCTTAGTAACATAAGGGTGAACCGGAAATTAGCTAGAAGGCAGAAGACACCTAGTGGCAGGAACTTTAGAGATGTTTTTCAAGCAGAAAGCAGCCACATTTTTAATTAAAGTGCATTACATGTTGGTCCAGAATCACATACTCTCTGAAATGAGACTAAGCTGTCTTAAAAGTTAGTGACTGTTTAATACTTGCTGCCTGGTTCCTGTTTAAATAACAAAGCTCTGGGTAGCTCTCTGTGATCATTTTATTGGTGGACCTATCTAACTTGAAAGGATTTCCACAATAGATAACCCATGAGGTATATTTATGGACATTTGAAGTACCTGCATTCATTGTTTTTCCTTCTGTATCCCATACAAGGTTTAGATTATGTAAGTCATGAGGACATACTTCCCTACAACTCTACTGATCAAGTCCCTATCCAGCACGAACTATTTGAAAGGTTCCTGAGCTATGAACAAACCAAAGGTAAGTTACAATGTTCACTTTGTCTGTATTTAACTATATTGGTTGAGGTTCTTTGTAATCACCTTCAATGTTTTTTGTTTTGTTTTTTTATAAAGTGCCACCATTTGTAGCACGTGAAACACTTCGTGCATGGCAAGAGAAGAATCACCCTTGGCTGGAGCTGTCTGATGTGCATAGGGAGACCACTGAGAATATCCGTGTCACAGTGATTCCCTTCTACATGGGAATGAGGGTCTGTATTATGCTTGCTTACTCATCTTTGGATCCACCTCCTCTACAGCAGTAATGTGGCTATAGAGGAGAGCTGCTGTATGAATAGCTCAATGTCGTTCGCTAAGATGTATCAATCATGCAATCTTTTATTCTTCTATACATCCATGCTTTTTTTTTTTACCTGTTTGCCAGCATAGTGATATCAGCAACAAAGCTGACTGTTTTCCTTTTCAACAAATACATATTTTCCAGCATTGTACAGTCATGGCCAAAAGTTTTGAGAATGACACAAATATTATCTTTTCACATGATCTGCTGCCCTCTGGTTTTTATGTGTGTTTGTCAGATGTTTTTATCACATACAGAAATATAATTGCATTCATATTATGAGTAACAGAAGCTTATATTGACAGTTAGAATGAGTTAATGCAGCAAGTCAATATTTGCAGTGTTGACCCTTCTTCTTCAGGACTTCTGCAATTCTCCCTGGCATGCTCTCAATCAACTTCTGGACCAAATCCTGACTGATAGCAGTCCATTCTTGCAGAATCAATGCTTTAATTTTGTCTGAATTTGTTGGTTTTTGTTTGTCCACCCGTCTCTTGATGATTGACCACAAGTTCTCAATGGGATTAAGATCTGGGGAGTTTCCAGGCCATGGACCCAAAATCTCTATGTTTTGTTCCCTGAGCCATTTAGTTATCACCTTTGCTTTATGGCAAGGTGCTCCATCATGCTGGAAAAGGCATTGTTGAGCGCCAAACTGCTCTTGGACGGTTGGGAGAAGTTGCTCTTGGAGGACATTCTGGTACCATTCTTTATTCATGGCTGTGTTTTTAGGCAAGACTGTGAGAGAGCCGATTCCCTTGGCTGAGAAGCAACCCCACACATGAATGGTTTCAGGATGCTTTACAGTTGGCATGAGACAAGACTGGTGGTAGCGCTCACCTCTTCTTCTCCGAATAAGCTGTTTTCCAGATGTTCCAAACAATCGAAAAGGGGATTCATCAGAGAAAATGACTTTACCCCAGTCCTCAGCAGTCCACTCCCTGTACCTTTTTCTGGAGAGAAGTGGCTTCTTTGCTGCCCTCCTTGAGACCAGGCCTTGCTCCAAGAGTCTCCGCCTCACAGTGCGTGCAGATGCACTCACACCTGCCTGCTGCCATTCCTCAGCAAGCTCTGCACTGCTGGTAGCCCGATCCCGCAGCTGAAACACTTTTAAGAGACGGTCCTGCCGCTTGCTGGTCTTTCTTGGGCGCCCTGGAGCCTTTTTGGCACCAATGGAACCTCTCTCCTTGAAGTTCTTGATGATGCGATATATTGTTGACTGAGGTGCAATCTTTCTAGCTGCAATACTCTTCCCAGTTAGGCCATTTTTGTGCAGTGCAATGATGACTGCACGTGTTTCTTTAGAGATAACCATGGTTAACAGAAGAGAAACAATGATGGCAAGCACCAGCCTCCTTTTAAAGTGTCCAGTGGTGTCATTCTTACTTAATCATGACAGATTGATCTCCAGCCCTGTCCTCATCAACACCCACACCTGTGTTAATGGAGCAATCACTGAAACGATGTTAGGTGGTCCTTTTAAGGCAGGGCTGCAATGATGTTGAAATGTGTTTTGGGGGATAAAGTTCATTTTCTAGGCAAATATTGACTTTGAAAGTAATTTCTGTTAAGCTGATCACTCTTTATAACATTCTGGAGTATATGCAAATTGCCATTAGAAAAACTGAAGCAGTAGACTTTGTAAAAATTAATATTTGTATCATTCTCAAAACTTTTGGCCATGACTGTAGATTGTTTTATTAAACTGTATAGGTTTTGAATGACACAAACTGCTTTTCAAACCCCTGCTGCTCCCATACTGTTTTCACCAGTCTGAGTGCCTTTTGCTGCAATGACATGTCTCCCTAAATCTTGACTAAAATATTAACTCAATTACCAATGACCTGCTTGCAAGTTAGGGCAAGATGCCATTCTTGCAGCACTTCTACAAATAGAAAAAATATGGTAAATGAGCACCAGTATCACCATATGATTTGAAAGTAAGTCAGTCAGCTTTTAGTATTGTAATGCATATAAAGTTTGTTTAAAAAAAAAAAAAAAATTTATATTCCAGCAGACACTAACTTGAGCATCCTTCAGATAGCTGTAATGCACATTTATGTCCAAATGTCTGCAAATCCTGACCCAAGTGGAGGTTGAGACACCCGAACTAGTAGTATCAAAGGGATCTATTCTGTTACAAGGTTTAGTCATTGGACTCACGGTCGGGACAGGATTTTTTAAATGTAATATGTACTGTAAAGTACCTCTGTATTATGTCTGATAGAATTGACCCTAATAGTGGCATAAATATTGAAACAACATCTTGGTGTTTATATACTTTTTTTTTTTTAATACTATAACATGACATTAGGGTTTTACATTTTACTGATAAAGAAAATATTTTTACCTCTCTTACAGGAAGCCCAAAATTCTCATGTCTACTGGGTAAGTAACCCCTCTTTATCATTAATAGGCAATACAGCAAAATGTAAGCCATGCAGTTTTCTCAGTTGTTGGAACACGTGTGTGTGTGTGTGGGGGGGGGGGGGGTTAATCTCTTAATGTTCCTAAAACTGTGGTTATACAATACAATAGTAGTTTTCACCATTAATGTTACCGTGTCACTATCATACACTCCTCATGTTCTAAGTTTGATGTAATGGTGAGGGAAACTGCCAACATGCTTTGGCTGAAACTATATAATAATCCTAAAGCTTCTTCTGCACTGTTCTTATTATACTTTGAAAGAAGACACACAAGATGGTGACTTTTTAATTGGTGGGAAAAACACACACCCAGACTGAGGGATCTATTAATCAGTTAATACATATACAGTTTCCTAATACACCTGTAAGACCAAATTCATATGGAAACCAAAACCTGCAGTAAAGTACAGTATGAGTTGATGTGGTATTTGATACAGATTTCACATTTAGCACATACTATGGGGTTATAAATGTTTTATGTTGCAGTACTTTCTATAACTTTTCATTTTGTCATGTAGTTTATTAGCTGAGCCCTCTGCTGTAAAGCTTCTATTGGAGTGAGGCACCCTGTTGGTTACAGATGCCTAAGCGACAAAGCACAGAGTTGTATCTACTGCAGGAGTGTTCAGCACGGGGCTCAGAAAGGGCTGCTGGGGCTGAGACAGAAGGGGAACTTTGCTAATAAACTACACAGCAAACTAAAGGCTTATTGCAGGTACCACAGCAAATAAATTTTTACTTACAACTAGAGATACTCATTCAATCGACATACTAATACTGAGATTATTAAAGTTCTCTGGGGAAAAAAAAAATCTATAATTTGTGAACTCTAACTTTGAACTGTTTTTAGTAAAAATTATTAGTACTATTATGTCTGTTGGTAATTTCAATGTTTACATGACCCATGTAGTGGCGTTACTGCATCCGTCTTGAGAACCTCGGTGTGGAAGTAGTTCAGTTGAGAGAGCGTCACTGGCGGATTTTCAGCCTCTCTGGTACATTGGAAACTGTGAGAGGTCGTGGTGTTGTGGGGAGGGTAAGGTCCATCTGATTTTCTTGAATGTTTTATGACCATGTTGTGTGTGACCTTTGCACTCACTTTGTATTTTGTACCACATTTAGGAGCCAGTACTTTCCAAGGAGCAGCCAGCTTTCCAGTATAGTAGTCATGTTTCTCTGCAGGCTTCTAGTGGCCACATGTGGTGAGATGCTTTTATTTTTTGCATTAAGCCATGATTCACTATGTAGTAACAGATGGAAAACTACTCTTCTGTACACAATTGCCAATAAATAGATGCACCTTTATGTCTTTAAAAAATTAAAAGGATTTCCTGGCAAAAAAAAAATCTTTTTTTTTTTTTTAAAACATCAGTGTCATTAATGGGTTAATAAATGCACCCAAATACCTTTAGCAGTGTTTTGAGTGATATTATTTTTTTTTTTTTTTTTTTTGTTTCTCTGGGAGCTCCTGGTGTCTTCTGCATTTGTTTACATGGGTAGCTTCCCTAGCTAGCCTGCCCACTACTAGCCTTTCCTAACTAACCAACTCAGGCTCCCCATCCCATCATACTTACCTGTCTTCCTGTCCGGATCTTCTGGGCATGGGAGACCACTTCCTTCTGTGCAGCCAACTCCTTCTCCTGTTGACATCTGCCTGCGCAATAGAGCCAACACTCCGGCTCTATTACGCGGGTGTAGAAGGCCGGCAGATGTCAAGAGGAGGAGGAGCCGGCCCACCTGAGGAAAGTGATGTTTAGTGCCCAGAAGATCCAGACAGGAAGACAGGTAAGTAAGATGGGGTGGGAGAGTATTGGTGGTGATCAGTTTCCCCATGTCCAGAAATGGAACGTCACCAGAAAATTAGAAAATGTGGCTGGGGCGATCACATGACTGCCCCAGCGATATGGGTAAATAAACATTTTTGGTTAAGAAAGTTAGAAGTTAGGCGGGGGAGGCTGTTTAGTAGCATGCTATAATCCCTACCTTTTACTTTGAATTGAAAATCTTTCTTTCAAGGCTCATTTAAAATAAGTTTATGCACAATACAGATTATTATTATTTTTTTTTTTTTTAAACTGTAATTTTTATTGAAATTTTTATAAATAACAGAACAACAAAATGAGGAATGAAAGCGAAATAGCAAGGCAGAGGCGAAAAAGCCACACCACAATACAGATTTTTACTGTTACTCAATCCTTGTCTTTTAGGGGAACGTTCCGGTTTGAGCGACCTGATGGTTCACATTTTGATGTCAGAATTCCTCCGTTCTCCCTGGAAAGTAACAAGGATGAGAAAACGCCCCCATCTGGTCTTCACTGGTAGTAATGTTTTCAACACACAGCCTTGACAGAAAAGCACTTTGTAGAACTTTATCAGACCCTTGTGTTCCAGAAAATGTCAGAAGGAAGCTCTGTTATATATGCCTCCTCAATCCCTATTTGTCTTGTTTTGGAGAGGAGGATTTGTGTTGGTATCCACCTTCCTTGATACAGAAGCTGCTGCGTTTAGTAAATTCCCACACAGCTGAGCCTTCCTCCCAAATTACCCAAGACCCCTCTGGGAATTAAAGTTATTATTATTTTAATTTTTTTTTTTTTTTTTTTTTTTTTTCAATAAAGCAATACATACAGAAGAGCATATTGTCAATTTATTTTAAATGATGATAGAGTTGCATAGAACTGTTACTAAACACATGGGTAATACAGTCATGGCCAAAAGTTTTGAGAATGATACAAATATTAATTTTTACAAAGTCTACTGCTTCAGTTTTTCTAATGGCAATTTGCATATACTCCAGAATGTTATAAAGAGTGATCAGCTTAACAGCAATTACTTGCAAAGTCAATATTTGCCTAGAAAATGAACTTTATCCCCCAAAACACATTTCAACATCATTGCAGCCCTGCCTTAAAAGGACCACCTAACATCGTTTCAGTGATTGCTCCATTAACACAGGTGTGGGTGTTGATGAGGACAGGGCTGGAGATCAATCTGTCATGATTAAGTAAGAATGACACCACTGGACACTTTAAAAGGAGGCTGGTGCTTGCCATCATTGTTTCTCTTCTGTTAACCATGGTTATCTCTAAAGAAACACGTGCAGTCATCATTGCACTGCACAAAAATGGCCTAACTGGGAAGAGTATTGCAGCTAGAAAGATTGCACCTCAGTCAACAATCTATCGCATCATCAAGAACTTCAAGGAGAGAGGTTCCATTGGTGCCAAAAAGGCTCCAGGGCGCCCAAGAAAGACCAGCAAGCGGCAGGACCGTCTCTTAAAAGTGTTTCAGCTGCGGGATCGGGCTACCAGCAGTGCAGAGCTTGCTGAGGAATGGCAGCAGGCAGGTGTGAGTGCATCTGCAAGCACTGTGAGGCGGAGACTCTTGGAGCAAGGCCTGGTCTCAAGGAGGGCAGCAAAGAAGCCACTTCTCTCCAGAAAAAACATCAGGGACAGACTGATATTCTGCAAAAGGTACAGGGAGTGGACTGCTGAGGACTGGGGTAAAGTCATTTTCTCTGATGAATCCCCTTTTCGATTGTTTGGAACATCTGGAAAACAGCTTATTCGGAGAAGAAGAGGTGAGCGCTACCACCAGTCTTGTCTCATGCCAACTGTAAAGCATCCTGAAACCATTCATGTGTGGGGTTGCTTCTCAGCCAAGGGAATCGGCTCTCTCACAGTCTTGCCTAAAAACACAGCCATGAATAAAGAATGGTACCAGAATGTCCTCCAAGAGCAACTTCTCCCAACCGTCCAAGAGCAGTTTGGCGCTCAACAATGCCTTTTCCAGCATGATGGAGCACCTTGCCATAAAGCAAAGGTGATAACTAAATGGCTCAGGGAACAAAACATAGAGATTTTGGGTCCATGGCCTGGAAACTCCCCAGATCTTAATCCCATTGAGAACTTGTGGTCAATCATCAAGAGACGGGTGGACAAACAAAAACCAACAAATTCAGACAAAATTAAAGCATTGATTCTGCAAGAATGGACTGCTATCAGTCAGGATTTGGTCCAGAAGTTGATTGAGAGCATGCCAGGGAGAATTGCAGAGGTCCTGAAGAAGAAGGGTCAACACTGCAAATATTGACTTGCTGCATTAACTCATTCTGTCAATATAAGCTTCTGTTACTCATAATATGAATGCAATTATATTTCTGTATGTGATAAAAACATCTGACAAACACACATAAAAACCAGAGGGCAGCAGATCATGTGAAAATATAATATTTGTGTCATTCTCAAAACTTTTGGCCATGACTGTACACTGTGCACAATACTGATGCACAATAGTTATACCTAGTGCAGAGCCTGAGGGAGGTATTCCCTGCACAGTAGAGCTAATTTATTAAAGGGATTTTCTGGGCTTAATTGATAAATGGGTCACAGACAATGTGATGTCATGTTCATGGGATGCATGGCCTGGTCAGTCTATTTTAAGTGAATGGGGATGAGCTGCATGGTACTTTGCTTCCCTTTCTGTGAAGAAGCCTGGAAAACCACTTTAGGCTAAGGCCCCACGTGGCGTCCTGCAGCAAAAAAAAAAGCGCTGCGGGAGAAACCGCGGCGGGATCGTATCATGGTTCTTCACACAGTGCTTTAGAAAGAAAGTTTGCAGAGGTTTCCTCTGCGGATTTTCTGTTTCAATTATACCTATGGGGAAACCGCCTGCATTTCCGTAGGTATAATTGACATGGTGTGATTTCCAAAACCGTGCCGGTTTTGGAAATCACCACATGTCCGCAGCGTGGTGTGTGGGTTTTTTTTTTTTTTTTTTTTTTTTTCCCCGCAAAGTGGGCATGGGATTCACTAGAATCCCATCCACTTTGCTCTGACTGTAAAACGCCGCGATTTTTTTCCATGCGATTCTCCCGCAGCGGAATCGCTGGGGTTTACGCCACATGGGGCTTTAGCCTTAAGGCTAAAGGCCCCATGCAGCGAATTGCTGCCAAAAAATGCTTCGGAAAAGCATTGCGCTTTTTTCCGCAGCGTTTTTCCTCAGTTTTCCGCTGCGGATTTTCTGTCCCTAGTATACCTTTATGGAAAACGGCAGTGTTTCCACAAGTATAATTCACATGCTTCAATTTACAAAAAACATTTCCGATTAGCCAGGTACTGGCTAAATCCGCTTTGCAGGTACTGTAAAATGCCATGGTTTTTCCGCCATGGCCAAATCGCTGCATTTTTGCAACGTCGGGCCTTAGCCAAAGATGGACCTGAAAAAACACTTTAAGGCTAAGGCCCCACATTGCGGAAACGCAGCTTTTTTTTTGTTGTGGTTTTTTGAGCCAAAGCCAGGTGTGGATTAAGCAGAAGAACTTCCTATATATATTTCCCATGTCTTTTGTAGCCATTTTTGGCTTTGGTTCAGAAAAAGCAACAAAAAAAGCTGCGTTTCTGCAACGTGGGGCCTAAGATGGCGTATGGTAAGCCAGTCTTAACAGAGCGAGATGTGCCAAAATTAAGTGTATTATACAAAGCCCCTGCTGCAGAAAAGGGGTAGGAGGGAGTTTGCAATTATTGGTTCAAATACTGCCTTTTGCTGAAAATTTACTTTTATAGTAAAGCAGCCCTAGTCTATTTGATGTTCCCAGTGTTTTCCTTTTCTTACCATTTGCAATGTGAATTGAGATCAATCGTAATCATTTCACAATGTACATTTCAATTAATGTACCCATAGATTGTAGATTAGATCAGATAAGGTATGTTGCTTTTGGCATCCATTTTGCAGGATTACATTGTGCTTACTGGGCTTCTCCTAAGTCCCCTCCCTTGTTCAGATGTCTCCTTTGGAAGGAAAGTCTTGCAGGCAATAGTTTTGTCTACTCTCGCATGAACGAGGATAAAACTGCAATTACAAATTATGTGAAAAATCTCTGTGGCACTGCCAGGATATGTTCAATTTACTTGTATCATATACAGACGTGGACAAAATTGTTGGTACCACTTGTTTAATGAAAGAAAAATCCACAATGGTCACAGAAATAACTTGAATTTGACGAAAGTAATTTGCCAAACTACAATGAAATCTCAAGACTATCAAGGGATTCTAGAGAGAAATTTGCTGCCCAGTGTCAGAAAGCTTGGTCTCAGCCGCAGGTCATGGGTCTTGGAACAAGATAATGACCCAAAACACACAGCTAAAAACACCCAAGAATGGCTAAGAGGAAAACATTGGACTATTCTGAAGTGGCCTTCTATGAGCCCTGACCTAAATCCTATTGAGCATCTTTGGAGGGAGCTGAAACATGCCGTCTGGAAAAGGCACCCTTCAAACCCGAGACAACTGGAGCAGTTTGCTCATGAGGAGTGGCCAAAATACCTGTTGAGAGGTGCAGAAGTCTCATTGACAGTTACAGGAATTGTTTGATTGCAGTGATTGCCTCAAAAGGTTGTGCAACAAAAAGTTAAGGGAACCATCATTTCTGACCAGGCCTATTTCATGAGTTTTCTTTTTTTTAAAATTCTGTTGAAGCATGGTTGGAAAGCAATGTCTGACGTTCATTTTCATAGAATTTTTATATATTACTTTTCTGTGACCATTGTGGGTTTTTCTTTCATTAAACGAGGGGTACCAACAATTTTGTCCATGTTTGTATCTTCAATGTAAAGCAGCAACCCAAACAACAACCAGCAGGAGCTGCTTTTCCTCCACTGAAATCAAAGTCCAACATTCAGTATATATGGGATGAAAAAAAAGAAAACGGAGGGGCACTCACCAAGGTGTATTTCTTAAAAGCGTCCTTTATTCCACAGACTTTTTAAAACAGCATCAGGCATGGAGAGAGGATGAGACAAGCATACAGGCAACAGCTGTTTCACACTCATTGTGCTTCTAGCCCTCCCTGTACAAATATCTAGGCTACTAACCTCTCCTTTTATACATCTCTGAAGATCTAAAATAACGCTTATTAAAACGGGGATATCCCGATAGCTAAAGGATTAGATAGGAAAGAATTGCTGAAAGAAAAATTGAGTAACAGAGAAACGCAGAGATTTATGTTCTCCTTTAAATATAGTCCTTTGGCATCACTTATAAAATCAGTGATCAATAAGTATTGGGCACTATTAGAAGCTGACCCAATTTTGCATGCCAAAGCCATTAAAAGACCTTTAGTGACCTTTAGACGCAGTCATACCATTAAAGATCATTTGGTGCGAAGCCGTTTTTGAGGTAAAAAAAACTGGATTGGTTGAATAAAACACCAGAAGGTAACTATAAATGTGGACGTTGCGCCTTCTGCAGATATAATTTAAAGATGAGTTTCTTAAAATTCGGAGGAGTTTAACATAGGATAAAATATTTAATCAATTGTAAGACAAATTATGTAGTCTTTTGTCCGTGTGGTCTATTCTATATTGGAAAAACTATTAGGCTATTATATATAAGGTTTAGAGAACACTTTAAATCTATCAATTCAGGAGAAGGATCTCCTAGATTGATACAGCATATTGGAGAGATCCAAATGGTAACGCTGAAGTTCTTACTTTTGCAGGTTTGGAATATGTACCAGTGCCACATAATGGAGGTAATAGACACAAAATGTTGTTACGTAAAGAGGCTAGATGGATCCTAAAGACAGATGCTTTGGGCCCTATAGGCCTGAATGACAAAAACAATATGAGCGTTCTAATATATAAAAATATGAGATTTTTCTCCTATTTTTGAAAGATGAGATTATTAAATGAAATTCCATTTGATAAAAATTGTAATATAAATGAATGGAAATGAGATTATCTTTAATCTCTTATGAAAATACCTATCCCAGTCTTGCTAGATGAATAATTAAATTAATCTCCAAACTGTTAAATCTTATGGTTTTTAAGTAGGCTTAGATATAATTTATATATTTGGTTGTTGATATTTATGCTCATATATTTCCATTGGTAGTTTACACAAATTAAGCGCCTCATGGAATAATCTCGGGGGAGGGGCAGCATTACTTTAGAATCTGCAGTTACTTATTGTGTCAATGCAATAAGCAGCTGCTGATACTTTTTACTCACCCTCCGCTGCCGCCTCTAGACGGAGCTACATTTGCGTCACGACACTGAAGAATGTCGGAAAGCTACGTACAGTGTGGACAGGTGAGTAAAATTATCGGCCACTACTCTGTGGGTGTGAGGGGATAAAAGGGGGTGATATACTGCAGGTGGGCTTTAAAAAAGGGATCATATACTGTGTGGGGGCCATAAATAGGGGGCTCATTCTAATATTTATAGGATCTTATCCTATCCGAAGGGGCGGACACCCGTGGTCCATAAATATATGACTAAGTGGTCTGGGGCCTTAGGTAAGCAGATCTCGAACGGGCAGTGGCAGATTATATGGTCTCGTGCGGCTAAGTCCTCTACCTGTGTGACGTTTAGGGAAACGCAATATAAATTACTTATGCACGGGTACCATACTCCTGCCTTGCTTCACTCTCTTAATCCTAATATTTCTTCTACCTGCTGGCGATGCCAGGTGGTGGAGGGAGCACTATTTCACATCTTTTGGGAGTGTTCCTTAATTTGCCCCTTTTGGTCTGAGGTCAAGGCAATTACCGATGTCCTTTTTCTCCAAGGTGTACCTCTGGATCCTCTTGCCTACCTCCTCATTCTCACCCCAGGACATTTGAGTAAGAAAACATCTAAGTTATTTCTCTACCTGTGCACAGCTGCCAAGACACTTATAGCCCTTCACTGGAGAGGGGTACTCCCCCCTACAGTCTCTGAACTGATAGCCTGAATGAAAGACGTCCATAGCCTGGAATATTTGACGGCCTCCCTTAATCAATGGGTGGAGGCCTTTAATGCAATTTGGTCCCGCTGGGATACCTATTGTATCACGCAAGGTTTCTAAATCCCATTTCTCTCACTTTCCCTATATGTGTTCTCCCCCCCCATCTTTGTTTCTGTATTACTGTGTTCTGAGTCTTTTTTTTTATTATTGATGCTCTTTTTCATCTTACTGGTTATTTATTAAGATGGATTTTGTCCTTTTGTTTTATTGTTAAAAATTTCCTAATAACTATAGTTTAAAAAAAAATAGGGGGATCATATGCTGTGTGTTGGGGGGTAAAAATGGGGTCAGATACTGTGGTGGCAAAAAAAAGGTAATTCCGTGTGGGGGCAAAAAAAGGGGGTCATATACCATGTTGGGGGGGGGCTAAAAAAAAGCTGGTCATATACTGTGTCGGAGGGGTTAAAAAAGGGGGGGTCAGATACTGTGTGGGGGGCCATAAAAAGGGGTCATATACTGTGGTGGCAAAAAAAAAGGAGGTAATTCCTTGTGGGGGGCTAAAAAAAAGCTGGTCATATATTGTGTATGCGCCTTTCTATAGTTTGCCTCGGGCAGCAGAGCGGCTAGGTTCACCCCTGGAGGTGTAGTCACTTTTTATATGTTCCAGGTTTCTTGTTCCTGGGTGGGCAATCTCATCCTTATATGAGTGCCACTAGAGAGCTGGTGCGATTTGGGGACTCTCTATTCCCTATCTAATGACTCCCCATCCTATCCCCTGATTGGGTTCTTACAGATCCACGGTCTGAGAGGGCTTGTCTCTGCGATATGCTCTCACCTCCTGCAGAGCAGGATAGCGCACTTGTGTACTTGATAAAGAGTAAAATATTCTACACTTGGGTGAATTCTTACTCACATGTTGACCCATAAGGTAACATTATTGGAGGACTCAGCTTCATATAAAAACATGGAAATTTATTAAAGTCTTCATGGAAAAATAGATACAGAAATAACTTCCAGAATAAACATAAATATCAGTCAATGTCTTATTATTTTACATCATGGGAGAAGCTCATAGTTAGGTTTCTTTAAGTTTAATCTCTTGCAGTTCCATTTTGGCTCATGTTTGTTCATCTGTGTGTGCTGATTATCTGTGGGATGGTCAAAACATCTCTCCGAGACAGACCGACCGACCGACCCAGACGTGTCTGCCTGTCAATCATTTATATTCATGAGAAGGGGTGTTCCTCAGCATCCTCAAACTCTTTGCAACAGTATTTGGAAAAATACTAAAATAAGTGTACCCTTAACACAGCCATGTACTCTAAGATAGTAGTGTGTTGTCAGGAGAGTAGAATTAACCCTTACATGTCATGAATATTGTAATCTAATAATATTTAACATAAATGGAAAGAAAAACTTCCCTCTCTAGATGTAGAGCTCCTAGATAAACTTATGAAGTCACACCTTAGTGTCTCCATCCATCAATAATAAATTAATACAATTATATATTATTAATCAAGTGTATTTAATCTGGATACATCTTCTTACAATAGAATGGGTAGGGAACACGGCATGTCCTAAGTGTGGAACTCTTTTTGGCAAATGTATTGGACGTGATTTCCTATTGCACTGTTCTGGAAGAGAGTTACAGACTTTTCTAAACTCATCTCCATTATGGTGCCAGGACACCCCCGAACTGTTTTACTGGGCCTCCTCCCTGTGGAGTCTTGTGCTCATCATATGAGGCTGTTTCTGAGAGAAGCATTTGTGTGCGAGAAACAGCGTATCACCTTGAGATGGTACAGCCCTGCCACTCCCACTCTGAGTATGTGGGAACTACATGTTAACCAGTTCATTCCATATGACGATTTGGTATATAAACATAGAGGCTGCCCTGCGAAAAATGTTTTAGCCAAACATGTACACATGGGGCATTAAATGTGGCATTATTACCACTGGGGGCAGTATGAATGGGAGATTTGTTTAATGGGATAGGTGTAGGTTGGGTATGTGTCCCGTAAAATAGGCAAGGCTTAATGGCAAATAATCTTTATGACATGCTTGTGTGCCACCTTTGCTTACCTTGAACATTGATGTTCCTTCTCAAGAATGGCCACACCTCCAAATGTCCCCTCCAGGTTCCTGAGTTTGCCCCCTGTCCTCGGTTGTAATTTTTTATGATTGCCATTGGTACATGGTTCTGTTGGCCAGACTACCTAGAGGATTTTACTGGCCAGCGGTCTTCCCTGTCTAATGCATCTAGTTATTCAGCTCAGGGTAAATATTAACATGATCTTCAGTGAGCAGGAGAAATGTCCTGGTAAGTGATGCGGCATCATTTGCAGAGACCTATCAGAACATTCCAGAAAGTAGCCATGGTGCCCAAACTCACTTTCAGATGCCAGTGCTGCATGGCGTAAAGGGAGTGCTATGCCTGAAAAACTGTGTGCCATACTCCTTCCTTGTTTCTTGGAGTCAGCCTCGACATGGTATGCTTTTTTGTACTGACTCACTGACTTTCAATGGGAAAGCTGGGTCTTTGAAAATGTAGTCATGTTTGTGATGCGTCAAAAAGAACAGCCCGAGCAGTGTGAATAGAAACTAAGTATTGCTCTAGATCTGTCTGCTGACTAGTAGTGCCTAATCCTGTTCTCAACCTACCAACCTGTTATATACCAAAAACAGATAGATTAGATAGATATATTAGATAAATAGATTAGAATAAATAGATAGCTGTGTGTGTATAATACAGTTGAGGCGCACATTTCTATTTCCTATACTGAACAGTGCAGGAGTATTTTATAGTAAGCACATCCTATTTACATATTGTTGGCCTCTACAAGTCTTCGGTACTGAGACACATCCGCACAACTGTTTGTACCAGGGGTATCTATCTGATAACCTGCACTGCAATGCAAAGAAGGGCAAACCGTGCTGCGCATGCGTACACTCAGGCTGCGCACCTTCCGCCCTTAGTTGGGCGGGTTCTTCAGTACTGGGACGTACCGTAGAGCAGGCTAAGATCCTCGGTAATCATGGCGGCGGGCGAGCAGAAACAAGTACACCGACCCGGAGCGTTAAAGCAGCAAAATAAACCGCACAAGACTGGTCGGCACAGAGGCCGCGGTGCACAGGACCGTGAGAACAAAGGTGAGAGAAGATTGTGCGACATGACTGCAGGCGCGGCCCCTCCATGTGTGCTCCACGTGTGCTCGTGTAGTCACTGCATCCCACAGTCCTGTACAGTACGTCTGTCGTCTGAGATTGGGACATATTGAACTTTATAGTTTGATTCATCCTTGATGTTATTCATTTCTTCAGGTGAACTTCCCCTTTAAATAAATGGAAGCTGTCACCTGCCCTTTAAAAGCTTTAAACTCAATAGCAATCTGCAGTCTAAACTTCCTGTTTCTTATAGACCAGTTAATAGTATATATAGCCTGTGTTATGTAGGGGCCTCCTCCATATATAATCTGTATGACAAATGTGAAAATAATGGCTATGTTAGATCCGTCATGTGACTGACTGCGGCAGTGCCTGAAAGACCCAGTGGATACTTTATACTTGTAATTGTGGTGCAAATGAGCCGTATAAACAGAAGTTTTTGCAAGGCCAGTTTGCATCTATCTTTATGACATTCGTTTTTACAGATCCCTCATAGACTTAAGTCTATTGAGTGCTTTGTGAAAATGACCAACAGGACATGTCACTGTTCTCTTTTATAGCTGGCCATACACATCAGTTTTTTTTTTACTCCATCGGCTTGATGGTGGGATCATACGTACCAACTAGCTGATCAGGGAGTTTCGATTGATAAAATGCTGCCGGTGCAAGTTGGCTGCTGATCATCTAAAAGCAATTAATTGATCGTGTGGAAAAAGTGATATTTTTGGCAACTGCCGGCTGAAAATATCCATCACAGCCAAACTTCTTTTGGCAGACCGAAATCTTCGGCCATCATCTAACGGTCATGGTATTTTTTAAAACTTTTCGATGTTCAGAATTTGCCATTGCCATTGAAATCATGCTGTACCTTCTGAAATCAATATGACCGTTATAGTGAAAGGTGGCCATTCACATGTGCTTTGTTTTTCAGGGACTGAATGACGCTGAGAAAAAAAAAAAATTATGGCGTGCACTATTTGTTTTTCCTCTTTTTCTCTACTTGTTTTGGCAATGCAAGTGTATGGGAGAATGACTTCATCCCTGTGCTGTGCAGCATTGTAATTTATGTAAATGAATGAAGTTGTTGCAAATCTAAGTCACAAAAAAATCAGTCATTGATCAACCCCATTAACTTGCATTAGTTCTGATGTTGCAGGGCGACACAACAATCTTTGTTTAATGCGTGATGACTGTTTCAACCAAAGTCCTTACTGTTAATCTTTGTTTTGAAGATTTTTCTGCTCTTCGTCATCCACAGATTTTCCTAAGCACCATTAGAAAAGTTTGGGTCTCATAATTTGTCCTTTAAGGGGTGTTCAGAGACACATATATTTTTATTTAAAACTGCCACTAGTGGGTCAATAAACTTAACACATGGTACTCTCCTGTCCCTGAGCCTCCGTTTCTAGCTTCAGATGCTCCTTTCTTCTGTATACAGGAACTCCTGTTGGCGTCACCAGAGAAATCCCATTTATGTGAGGGCACTGCTTCAGCCGATCACCGGCCTCAGTGGTGACTTCTTCCCAAATGGCCACTGCTGTGATGTGCAGATTGTGAAGAGGTGATCACTGAGGCCTGTGGTTGGCTTCAGTGGTCCCCCTCACATGAACACCATGGGATCTGTATACAAACGAATAGACTGGAGACAGAAGTCCAGGGACAGTTGAGTACTTGTTTATGTTTATTGGCCCACTAGCAGCAGTTTAAAATTATTAAAACATATCTTGGAACACCCCTTTAACTCTGGGTTATTGAAGAGGGTCTCTAGCATGGGGCACCCTATTTCTGACACTAATGTTAACAGAACATATGGACCAGTATTATCCAGAATGGGCAATGCCTTTAAGGTATGATTATCAGTTGTCCACGCAGTACCAGAATAAGTGGTTTATGGTATGACATTTCGACAGTGTTCCTTATTTGCATTTACCCATATCTGTTTCCATTGGTTTCTGTGGAATGTACAGGAGGGTCAACTGCAAGTGCATTGTTGTATTTTGGCACATGACTTTGTGCCTATCACATTGCAGAAAATGCAGTCTTGTTTAGTCCTAATTTACATTAACTATCAGGATTTTGGTTTTTCACAATTGAACATGTGAACTAAATGACTGTTCTTTGATTTCTTTAAGGACGAGTCCCTGTTAAAGCTCTCAGCAAAAAGCTAAAAAAAAATTTAAGCAAGCTGGACAGGAGACATAAAACCAACCAGATCCGCAGACACAGGAAAGATGCTGTGAGTATATCAGATTTATTTTCAGTCTTAGGCTTCATGCACATGGCTATATTCCTGCTCTGTTTGATACTTTAAGAAGCACTCCAGAAAAAAAATAAGCCTATGTGTAATGTAATATTGGTAAATAACTGACAACATCATTGAGAAATTATCTGCTCCCTTAAGGAGCACTGACCACTTTTCTCATTCGTTGTGGAAGATACTGGGGCTGATTTAAGAAGACTGCCGTTTCATACGCCAGTTTTAATAAAGGCCCTGATTGACGCAGGACACAACTGATTTATGAGATCAGTCACACACCCATGCACTTGAATGTAGATCTATGCCAGCTAGATAGATTTCCATTATTTGCATGAGTTATAATAAATATCTCGGGCTGAGGCACCCCCGCTTTAGTGCTAGTAAGGGCCTTGAACCAAATGTGCATCACATTGTCTTCCCTCTATGCCAGGAAACTAGTGTACAGGGATTGATAATTTCCCCCATCATTTGCTGTACGAACGATGCAAGTCCGTCTGAGCCTTGATCTGACTCCCACAGAGCTTTGTGAGGAGCAGATAACGTCACAAGACAGTGGTCAGTAAGTTATTCAATAAGATTGCACTGCACACAGGCTCATTTTCAAAGGGGAGGGGGGCACACTTTTTTTTTTTTTTTTTTTTTTTTTTTACTGGAGTGCTTCATTAACTGTAATAGTGCAACCATAGAAATGAGATCATGTACCTAAAGGAGTTTAAATGTTTAATCTGTGCAGGTGCTCAATGAGAAGCGCAACTTGGGGAGCAAAGATGGCCCCCCACACCTTGTTGTTGTGGTTCCCCTCCATGCAGGTGTGGAGATGAGTAGCCTCTTGAATATGATACAGAGCAATGACGGTGATGTACTTCATGAAGATGACTCCAAGAATGGCAAGTTTGCTCTTGTGAGTCCTAAGATGAAGCAGCGATGGTGTTTTGTCCAAGCGAACAAGGGTAAGAATAAACCCCAAAGTGGGCCACTGTTCAGACAATCAGTTCTACTGTTGTATAAATGCATTAGTAACTGTATGTCTTCTTTCCTTGGTCTACAGATGATCTGCATAATTTGCTGGATGTGGCCAAAGTGGCAGACACACTATTGTTTGTTCTGGACCCCCAGGAGGGATGGGACAGTTATGGAGACTACTGCCTGTCATGCCTTTTTGCCCAGGGCCTACCTAGTTGTGGTAAGAGGTTCAGTAGTGTAAACGGCCATGTATGTGTATGGAAAGATAAAGTAACCAAAAGCGTATTACATTAGTGCTGTGTATTCTATCCAGTACACCATCTGTAATAAAACGATAACATGTGACTGACTGAAGTCATGCAGATTTTTTTTTTTTCTTGGTATGCTATATATTCTAATTGTGCCTATTTTTATATGGACTGTGCTGTATATACAACATGTTTATATGCCATACAGAGGACACAGTATAGACATGGTTCATAGTCATAAATCTGAAGTGCTCAGCTCGGGCTCTGTATTTTCAGGACCTGTATCTGATGACTTTAGCACTGTAATATTGGTAATATTTTTGTCTTTGACTATAATGGTAGCTTCATGTGGGATCAGTTTGGTTTGCTCTGATCGGTGTGTATTCTCTATCACTTTCGCACAATGTTGATGCATGATGTTGTGTTTTCTTTTTTTCCCCTGTTCCAGTGCTTGCTGTGCAGGGTATGAATGAGATCCCAATAAAGAAAAGAAATGATACAAAGAAACACCTAAATAAAGTAATAGAGAAGAGATTTCCCGATGTAAAGCTGTTTCACCTGGATACAGCACCAGAAGCTGCTTTGCTCTTGAGGCAAATATCCACCCAGAAACAGAGACACTTGGCATTCAGGGACAGACGTTGTTATATGCTGGCGCACAGAGTGGATTTTGAGCCATCTGATGAAAGTGGCCTGGTGGGCACATTGAAAGTATCTGGCTATGTTCGGGGGCAAGAACTCAATGTTAACAGATTGATTCATATTGTTGGACATGGTGACTTTCAGATGTCTCAGATTGATTCCCCTCCTGACCCTTATCCACTAAACCCGCGAGTCCACAAGCCTAAAAAAGCACAGGATGTGGAAATGATGGTATGTTTTGGTGACCGACTTTTTTTTTTTTTTTTTTTTCTCTTGTGTTGTGTGTTTTTAAACTCCTGCAAAAGTGCTTAGGGCTGGGGACACATAGTACTTACAGTGGGTCAGTCACTGAAGAGGCGGTGCGACCCTGCTAAGATGTGTAGTGGATGAGATGTAAACAAATCTCATCCACACAATTTGCCTGAAACCTGGATCGCACAATTTTTTGCACAGTGGTTTTTAAACCCACAGTATGTCACTTGTTGTGGTTTACAGACTTTTCAATACAAAGGTTGAAAGTCACAACAGCTGTATGGAAAAGCTGTGGTGGACACCTGCCAATTACAACTAGTTTCTGCCATGGTCTCTGTGCAAATCCTGCTCTGGTCTCATCTAGTTTGACTTTTATTTTCCAATGAGCTATAATTCACTTATAATTCAGACTTGTAATGGGGAATTTCAGGTTCTGCTGTTTCTGTTTTGACAGAAAAAAATGAGGCTTGCGTGTTTGCTATTTTTCCTTTCAAAAACAGCTGACTGTACATTAGACCTGGTTTCTACTGGGGAGCCTTTGAGACAGATGTGTATACAGTCTTAGGCCTCATGCACACTTCCCAGTGTGCAAGCCGAGTGGCTGGCTTTTTTTTTTTTTTTTTTTTTTAATGGAAGGCACTCAGATCACAGTCAGATTACAGCCAAGTGCATTCTGTGTTAGTTTTATTTCTATGGAGGGTTTTGTTCCGATCCTATTTCAAGGAGCAGGATAGGACCTGCTTTATAATTATCAGATCAAAATGGAGCACTTGGGGCCCCCCCTTGGATGGCACTCTCGGGTCATATACGTGAAGCTTAAAAATCAGAGCTCCGTGAGCATTTATCGGCAGCAGCTATTTGTGCAGCTTTATTGTATTAATAAATACTATTCATTATTTGTGCTGTAACAGGATGAACCTGCTAACTGTGCAGAGATGGAAGAGGATGTGAAGCTTCTAATGAAGGCTAATCCATCAGTGCAAGAGACTCTGCAGTCTGAGGTAGTTCCCGATCCTATGGAGGGCGAGCAGACGTGGCCTACTGAGGAGGAGCTCAAAGAAGCCGAGGGTAAATCTTTCCTTGCATGTCATCCTTTGCAGTGTCCTTAGGGCTATGTCAAAGATCCTTGTAAATGATCCACCATCTTTAGAAGAACCTGCATCATGTGTTTCATATTATCTGTATGTAACCTGCAAAACTCTTATTAAAGGTGTTGTCTGGTATAAACTCATATTTCTAAACTAAGCTAAACACCCTCTCCCTTCTTAACGTCTAACTTACTCACTTTACCAAAAATGCATATTTACCCATATCACTGGGTAAATATCAGACACATTTTCACATTTTCCGGAAATAGAACGTCACCAATACTACCCCCCTTCCCCAAATCATACTTACGTACTTACCTGTCTTCCTCTCTGGATCTTCTGGCACGGGACATCACTTCCTTCTGGGTGGCAAGCTCCTCCTTTTCTTGACGTCTGCCGGATACACACACCTGCGTAATAGAACCGGAGTGCCGGCTGTTGGCACTCTGGCTCTATTGCGCAGGCGCCGGAAGATGGCAAGAGGAGGAGGAGCCGGTACCGCAGAAAGACGTGATCTCCCATGCCCAGAAGATCTGGACAGGAGGACAGGTAAGAATGGTGGGGGGGTGGGCCGAGTTAGTTAGGAAGGGCTAGCTAGGGAAACGGGGAGGGGAGGGAGTAAGAGGGGGGAGGGTAGAGCAATGCATTATGGGAGTTGTAGGATAAAAGAACAGGAAGCTACACCATGTAAACAAATGCAGAAGATGCCAGGTGCTCCCAGAGAAATCCAGAAATAATTAAAACACTGCTAAAGGTATTAGGGTGCACTCATTAACCCATTAATAGCAGTAACAGACTGACTCCCCCCCCCCCCCCCAATATTTGTAAATACTTTCTCTCTCGGGATATAATTTATGGATTTTGTTTCTAAATTTCACAATAGAATCCTTAAAAGTAAAAGTACAGAGAAAGGTTCCCAAAGGTACATCCACTTACCAGGCCGCATGGATCTTGGGTGATGAGGAAAGCGATGGAGAAGAAGGCAGTGATGATGAAGACGATGATGATGACATGGATGATGATCACGAAGATGCTATGGATGAAGCAGTTTCTGAGGTGATCAGTTATTTATAGCTAGTACTCTTTAAAGAGGTCTTTTTCATAAAGTGTTTACATCATCATTCATGACTGTTAATAATAAATTCAGTAGCAGTAAACACTGAATGTCCTTTGTATTAGAGACACCTATCTTGTAGTGCATTGGACCTTCTCTGACCTTCAAAACTGCAGCAATTGATCATGGCATACACAGGTATTATCCACAGGTATCATCCATAGGTATTGTAAGACAAAGGATGTGGCAAGAAAACATTCACCAAACACCATTGTTCCACCTGCAGTTTACTTCACCTTGTACTTCCTGGTCATCAGAATGAGTCTTGATAACCTCCTCTGACTCTTTTCGTTGATTAGTTGTTTCCATCCTTTTCCAGGATGTTTTGTTCTCGATCATTCCATTTTCTGTATACTTGGTACAAGATTACATGAGAAAAAAAAACCTAAAAGGTTGGCATTTATTACAATACTTTCCCCATCTATACTAGCACCGATGACCAGGCCTTGTACGTAGTTGATTTGTTGTTGTTTTTTTTCCCCATTGTAATGTGCATTTGCACTGAAACTGATCCTCAGAAAACTTGCTCTCTTGATTTAAAGAGGCTGTCCAGGCAAAATGTTTATATTTTAAATAGGCCGGGGAAAAATTTTTTGAAAATTATACTCTCCTGTTCCTGGTGCTCCGGAGTCCTCCCAGCACGGTCCGGTCCTTCTGCTGGGCTGTCTTCTCAAAGTGAAACTGCTCGCCGCTGGTTGGCCTCAGCAGTCACATGTGGCGGGGACTTCCACTAGAAGATAACAATGGACCAGGAGGACCAGACCGTGGTGGGAGGCACGGGTGCACCTGGTGAAAGTGAGTATGTGTGTTGTGTTTTTTTTTTTTTTTTTAACCCCACCTTCCCTGGCCTATTTAGCATATAAAAATTTTGCTTGTGTATTTCAGGATTACATATCTAATGTCCATATAGGGAAGCACCAGTTGTGAAAGGGCAGGTGACTCTAATAAAGTGGCCGTTTAGTGTATGTTTTAGATAAAGGTCATTGTGCTGCATGACATGGGTATGAATAAAGCATACATGTTTGGTGGCATTACCCCTTTAAAGGGTTTATCAACCCCATTAAAAATCAATGTAATATGGAAAAAAAGTTGTACTTAACTTTTAACATAGGGCTAGGCGATTATAACCTACATAAATTTTGCAATTAAATGAACATTTTACTATGGTTAATTAACTTTCCCTCGCTGTACATTGGGGGGAATTCATTAACACTTCTATGCCAGTTTTTTGGCATATATATGTGAAAATGTATCTCAATTCCCATTCTGCACCTCACGTGCTACTTTCTGCAAAAATGGGTGCGTGTGCCTCAGCTGACATATTTATTATGACTCATGCCAGAGACCGGAGCCTTTTCATAAATCAGGCCTGCCTTGTGCCTTTCGGGCCTTTTATTAAGACCAACGTACAAAACGCCAGTCTTTATAAATCTGCCCCATTTTTCTTATATTGCGCCGCGTCACATTACACTTTTAAGTAGCATCCTGTCTAAAACTGCCAATTAGCTAAGGGATATATCACCTACTGTACGCTATCCAATAAGTGATCCTGATTGGATAGAGTACAGTCAGAGGCATATCCCTTAGCTACTTGACAGTGTGAGACTGGATGGCATGACTGCAAAAATAACAACCTAAATAATCAATGTAAGTAAATTCCATTGGTTAACAGAGGTGACTTTTGGTTTTGGTTATTTAGCGATTAATTGCCCAGCCCTACTTTTAACCTCCTGCTTTTCTTAAAAGATGGTTTCTTGATTCGCGTGCTGGTCTTACTCTTCTACAGTGACTAAACATGTGACCATGGCAAACAATCAAAGGTGTTCAGTGGCTAAATGCAGAAATCTGCTGCTGGTATAAGTAAATATGAAAACTTTTTCAGTGGGAGTCCAGATACAAAGACCTCGACCTATTGTTGAAATAAAGGTGCAGAAATACTCAGTTGAGCGCTGTGTCCTTTTGGCTGTAATCGGCTCTCCTTGGAGAAGCTGAGTTCACTGAAGACAAACCCAAAAACTTCTCTGAGGAGTCAATCACAATCAAAAGGGGCACAGGGCTTTGCTAAGTGCCTCTGCTCCTTTCAGTGATCAGTAGGGGTCTTTGTAACTGGACCTCCACCAAAACTTCTGTTATGTCACTGTGATATATCAAAAGGTTTACAGATGGATAGTAAAGATGTCCTCCTGAATTTTCCAAATAATACATGTTGTGCACCACTTGGCTTTACAGTAGTGTAGCATGAGGTTATCACTATTAGCCGATGTGGAACCTTCTTTATACCAGAGCTGTGAAACCTTATAACCTATTTATTTTTTAATGGCAGTATATTTTGTGTTTTTGTCAGGAAGAGGAAGATAGTGCTGAAGAGCCAGAGGACGAGAGTGAGACAGTCACCATCCCAGACAGCACACGGGATGACAAGTATGATGAAAACTTGGATGAAGTAGAGGAAGAACATATGCTGGAGAAATATAAACTGCAAAGACAGGATGAGATGTTCCCAGATGAGGTGGACACCCCTAGAGATCAGCTAGCTAGAATCCGGTAAGAAGGTGTTGTAGATTCCTTCACTAGATTCCAGTCTGCTAGATTCAGGCTTTCTTTTGAACTCATGGTTATTTGTGATCTTCAGGTTTCAAAAGTATCGTGGTCTAAAAAGCTTCCGCACATCTCCATGGGATCCTAAGGAAAATCTCCCCAGAGATTATGCTCGCATTTTCCAGTTTCATGACTTTTTCAGGACCCGAAAACGTATCTTCAGAGAATTGGAGGAGGAGGAGAATGAAGGCGCCATGGTAATGAATAGGTGTAACTATATATAGCTTCAACTTCAGAGCCTGCTTCAACACAGACCTACGATAAAATTATATTCCAGGTGCAGTGATCCTTAAGGTAGGCCATCAGTATCTGATCAGTGGGAGTCTCCCGGCCATGTGGTGTGTGGGCACCACCGTTTTGGGGTTGATCGCCAGCCCCCTGAACGAGATCCCAGTCTTGTCTGGCACATATTCTATTACAGGCTGTAATAGAAGTGCCTCAATTTTACAATGCAAAAACAAAAAGCGAAAAATGGCTGCGGCAGGGAGGGGTTAATGTTCATCAACAGTATTTGTTGTACTATAACAAAGGCTCAGTTTATTTATTATATTGTGTGTGAAAATAGAACATATAATCTAGTCTGTATCTATCTTGTTGACTCAAATATGGTACAGTTTCATTTCTTTTGCCCTTGTAGGTTGGCTGGTATGTGACCGTACACATCACTGGAGTACCAGTCTCTGCGTTGGAACATTACCAACAGGGGGCCCCACTTGTTCTCTATTCACTTCTTCCTCATGAACACAAGGTGAGCAATTTGGCTTTGCTAGCCTAATAAAATAATTGTACTGAAGGTAAAAAGACGGTTATCTAGTTATATTTCTTACACTTGTAGATGTCTGTTGTGAACATGTTGGTGAGGAGACATGCTGGCAATACTGAACCAGTGCAGGCTAAAGAAGAAATTATATTTCACTGCGGCTTCCGACGTTTCCGAGCAGCACCATTGTACTCTCAGCACACGTCTGGTAAGAAAGCCCTCCTCCTATCCATGTCTAGGCCCTGACTTCTCATGTTACTTGTTGGGGTATCTGTTACATTGTACTACACAATTGCGTTCTATAATAGAAGGCCCTGATAAAATATTCTGCATGACTCTTTGCTGTGTATGAAACACAAATTGCTTTTTATTTGTGAATTGGCATATGTGATCATTTTATGTTCTTTCTGTTCCAGCGGATAAACACAAATCTGAGCGGTTCCTGCATTCTGATGCAGCTGTGGTGGTCACGATTTATGCCCCTATTACTTTCCCAACGGCCTCAGTATTAATGTTCAAGCAGCGCAGTAATGGTAAGTTTAGGATCCAGCATAATGATTCTCAGTCTTAAAGAAGACCTTTCACCTCCACCAATTCTAGTTCTTAGCATCTGTTAAAAGGCGCTGTTCAACTGATTCCAGCGCAGTTGGAATTTCTTCTCTAGCCCCCACCATTCTCGAGCAACAAGTGCATATAGTTTTGGTGTCTGATGTGCTATATAAACTGTGTAATGTCAGAAGGGTGGTGCCAGGTGGGGGTGGGACATGTGATTCAGAGCTCCAAACAGAGGTAGCCAGTGTCACAGCTTAGAATCACACCCCTTGTCTGCTCCTGTCCAACACCCCCTCCTGACAGTACAGAGACTAATTAGCATATGAAGCACTAAAACTAACAGCAGTGATTGCCCCGGAATGGTGGGGGCTAGAGAAGAAATTCCAACTGTGTCAGTGGAGCAGCATCTATTAACAAATGCAAAGAACTGGAGTTGGAGGAGGTGGTGAACAGTCATCTTTAAAGGGGTTGTCCAGTTTCACTAAATAAATGTTGTTTGTAAATTATCCACTGGAATTAAGCAGAATGAATGACAGCAAGCAGAGATTTAGAAAACAATAAGGAATTGATACAGAAAGTATATTGGAAAAATGTACAACTTTTCATTATACAAACAATAACATTTATTTGCTGAAAGTGGACAATCCTTTTAAATCTCATGCCTTGCACTTTCTGTGGCTTAGTCTCCTTTAGCAGGTTGGCATGAACATAGGAATTCATGCACATAGTAGTGCCCCAATAATAAATATAGGATCTGCCTCATGAAAAGTGCAGTCCTGTCTGCAGGCTGTATGTGATATAGAAGAAGGGGCTGAGCAGATTCATGTGTACGTTTGTGGGAAAAGACTCCGAATAATCTGTCATGTGTAGCATAAAATCTCTGCTCTTTCTATGCTAAAAGGTCAAGGAGGCGGACTCTGCATACAGAGTGCTGTCAGTCACTGATGGGACCGCCTCCTGTAATTACCACAAGTGTTGTACCCCACAAAAGCCAACTGTACACTTCTTTAGTTATATAGGCCAGCACAGGATTGCTCTTAGCTTTATAATGTCTGTTTAATGAGAAGTATCTACGCCTTTTCTTTTATATAGGGATGCATGATCTGATTGCCACTGGATCTCTCCTGAGTGTGGACCCTGACAGGATTGTTATCAAGAGGGTAGTGTTGAGCGGTCACCCATTTAAGATAATGAAGAAAACTGCAGTGGTGCGCTACATGTTCTTCAACAGAGGTATGTCATGATATATAGATAGGATATTCCCTTACCATATACCTTTTGGTAATGGACTTAAAGGGAATGTGTTGCCAGAAAATAACTTTTTTTTTTTTTTTTTACCAAAAAAACAGGTTTTTGTCTACATTTAAAATTTTTTCCAAATGCTATTTGCCACTAAACCAAATAATATGCTGAGACTTCCTGTTTTCTGTAGACTTCTTTGCAGCAGCCCCTCACTTATCCGTATAATGATGATAACAACTATCATGTATATATAGATAATACACAGGATCCACCAGTCACAATTTCACAGCTTACCAATTCCCTCTCTATACAGTTCACAGAGCATGCCTAGAAAACTCTCCCATGGAAGTCAATAGGGGCAGCTCCAGACCATTGTGTCCATGGCACATGGTGAATCTCCAGGAGACAGGAAATTTATTTTAGGCTTAGCGGAACGAGTTGCTATTGCAAAATTTTTAAATTTATAGATAACATGGAAAATTAAAAACACCAAAAATTCTTTCAAAAATAACATAAAAATGTGAGTTAAATAGTAGGTCATTTACTGGTGACACTTTCCCTTTTAAAGGGGTTTGTCCAAGACTACATACTGATGGCCTTTCCTTAGAATAGGATATCTATACGAGATCAGTGGAGGCCTGACAACTTGCACCCCCGTTGATCCAGTGCTATTTGCACAGTGTATGGAGCTGGAAGCAGACAGCTGCATACATTATACATTTTCTACACCATCAATATCTACATTTGAGCAATCCCTGTTAATTTTAAAGGTTACATCAAAAATTGTTTAATTCCCCCCCCTCCCCTTTTTCCTACCCTTCTTTCCCCTTTTGAGCTATCCCTTAGTATGCTGTATTTTTTTTTTCTCCTTCTCTATGCCTTTCAACTTATTATTGAATGTTGTTTTTTGTATTTGCATGATAATGGAAGCCTTTTAGTTTTTCAATAGAAGCCTTAAGATTTACTACCTGTTTAACGCTGCTGTTGTCTTTACAGAGGATGTGTTGTGGTTTAAACCGGTGGAGCTGCGGACAAAGTGGGGTCGTAGAGGGCATATTAAGGAACCTCTAGGTCAGCATGTTATATACAGAATATTATGCCATTTTCAGGCTGTATGGTATCAGTATAGTAAATGGTCTTGCGTATTAAAAATCTCAGACAATAAATGTAGAAAATGACATAACAGAACTGTATGTTTCATGAAAAATTTGTACTTGTTTCAGTTTAATTGTATCTCAGAATTAAGTATTTTTTATACAACCATATTTTAGTGCATAAATATTTCTGGTCCAAAACCAGGAATGGTTCATGACGCAAAGTGTTTCATTTACGGTTTTGGCTTATAAATAAGGCTATGTTCACACAGCAGTATTTTGTATGCCTAAACTAGGAATGTAATCTATAAAGAGAAGGTATAATGGAAAGATGTGCACCTTTTCTGTATTTTGGATCTACCCCTGGTGTTGGCTTACAAATACTGAACCGAATACTGCCATGTGAACACACCCTACTGATGAAAAATACTGTCATGTGAATTTGGCCTTAGGGGATATCCACACACAGCAGTTTTATTGCAGACACTTTAGAATATATGGTCATTAGTGGTTTGTACTTTCTTCAGCATATGTTAGACTTTGGCAAACAAGATTCAGATGAAGAAGACAGTTGTAGTCATCTGTGCAACATATCTGTGTGAATGGAGAGACCAGCTAAGGGTCTAAGAAAATCATATTGCTGGCATTAGTAAAAAGGAAACTGTGACCATTTAAATGAGCAAACCTTATGTATGGATGCTCAATCCACAGGAATGACTATAGTGTATTTTGTTAGTAGACTGTGATATTATTATCCTGGTTATAAATTATTTAAAAATATATTTATTTAGTTTTTTTTTTTTTTTTACAAACTTACTTTATATTACAAGAAATAAAATACTAGTCTTGTCCCAAAAACATATGGGTTTTATATGGGTAGTAACACTAAGTAGTGTCTGAGCCACTGAAATGTTCCCATGTTTCAGAAACTGAAGAATTGGTGCTATGTTGTGAGGAGACTGAACACTGACCACTAGGTAGATGCATCTATTACTGAAACTTTGTATGAGACACTATGAAGCATTTCTTAATGATTCCCCTACCTCCTGGCATGTTTCTTATTGATGACCTAGCTGCAGGATCTGATGGGCGCAGGATCTGTGTGTCAGACCCTTATCAGTCAGCTGATCCGGCTGCCTCCAGGTACCAGAACCTATAGAGATGAACTGAAACAGAAGATGAAGGCTCTGTGCACTGTATAGCAGTGGCATTGGAGTACTGCAGTTCTGTTCTTATTACTTGAATAGAAGCAGAGCTGCTTTGGTGCAGGGTTCGGATAGGACATCAGTATGAAAATAGCTGGGGGGCTTGGAAAACTCTCAAATAAAAAGTAAAGGGAACCTATGTTGAACATGGTGTCTGATCTGAAGGCAGCATGTTAGAACAGGAGAAGCTGAGCGACAAATAGTTTTGTGGGAAATGATTCAGAATAACCTGTCACTTTAATCTGTGCTCAATCTTGGCTGAGAAGTCCAGTGGACGGTGCAGTGTTTGACAGTCTTTGCATTGAGTGCACTCATAGATGGCTGTCAGTCACTGAGTAGGACTTCCCACTGGATAGGAATTAAAAATGAACAAAAAAAGTTACATGGACTATTCTCACAAAACTATAAATCCATCTGCTCAGCTCCTCCTACTCTATAATATACTACCTGGTAGATCAGACAGCATGTGCACGGATTCCCCTTAAAGTTGAGCCTGGAGGTACAGTGTTTTTAGTCATTACTATAGGCTGGTGGTAAATGTTCACAATACTGTATAACATCTTCTGTTCTTTACTTTCCAGGAACTCATGGACACATGAAGTGCCATTTTGATGGACAGCTAAAGTCCCAGGACACTGTATTAATGAACCTGTACAAGCGGGTTTATCCTAAATGGACCTATGACCCATATGTACCACCTCCAATAACCTGGGTGAAGAGTGAGGTTCAGATTGATCCTGCAGAAGTGGAGATGGAATAAAGCCTTTAGCAGAATATGCTACTAGCTAATACAGAATCTCTGCTACTTTACCTGTTTGGTGCCTTAAAGGGACTTATTTATTGTGCATTCATACATTGTGGTTGTGTGAATTATATAAAATTAAGGATCTACAAATCTAGTGTTCTTCTCTGAATGGCAAAGGAAAAGGTTCCCCATTTCAGCTGCTGTTCATTGAAGGCTCTTTTAGCCAGTCCATGCTGCTGAGGTCTACATTACCACCACACAGTACTACAACAATGTTATGTATATCTCCTGCTTTCTCCTGAAATCGACTGGAGAGAATGGCAGCTAAGCCGAGACCAGCGGTAGGCTCCACCAGAAGTTTCATCCTCTCCCACACTAACCGGGTAGCACTCTGTAATGAACAAAAAGAGACTACAAGTGTCTGTCCATTCTGGTGGAGGATAACAAAATACAGACTTTCCAAATCTCTATTCTTTACATGGGAAAAATAAAAATTACCATCTTGTATTCTGTGCCAAGAATTAAAGAGAAACTTTGATGTTTTATCAACATATGTCTTTTGTGTTTTCTTTACACTACAGCATGAGATCGATCTATCATCTGTATTTCTGTTTGAATTCCCACCTTTAGGCTCAGGCCACACTTCACCTAAAAGTTTTTTATTTTAATTGCAGACACTGAGGAGACTCAATTGTCCATGCAATGAAGGGGCCACAACACAACTTGAAATGGACAAGCTACAGTACTAGGCACAGCTGTCGGTATACGTGGGCTGCTATGCATGTGTAAACAATGTCAGGGACCATTCATGTAAAACAATGGAGGTCCAGGAATTTGAGTTACCAACAAAAACACAGATCTATCTGAAGGATAGGCCACAACCATTAGGCCGGATTCACCCGACCAGGTCATATTTTTTTTTTTTTTTCACTGGTTTAATGTCTGTGAAAAACTGATGTCTGTCTGTTAAAGTGGCTAATTCACAAGACCACAAATAACAGCCCTTTTAAAACCCATTAATATCTATGGGTCTATTGACATGGCTATTTTTATGACCATCAAAATGGACAAAGATGGAGCATGTCCATTTTCTTGACGGCTGTGAAAAATGTAACTGCACAATGCAAGTTTTTTGGTCCTGCATAGTAAAGTTAGAATTCTTGCCCTCATATACAGTGGGGGGAAAAAGTATTTAGTCAGCCACCAATTGTCCAAGTTCTCCCACTTAAAGAGATGAGAGAGGCCTGTAATTGTCATCATAGGTAGACCTCAACTATGAGAGACAAAATGAGAAAACATATCTAGAAAATCACATTGTCTGATTTTTAAAGAATTTATTTGCAAATTATGGTGGAAAATAAGGATTTGGTCACCTACAAGCAAGCAAGATTTCTGGCTCTCACAGACCTGTAACTTCCTCTTTAAGAAGCTCCTCTGTCCTTCACTCATTACCTGTAGTAATGGCTCCTGTTTGACATTATCAGTATAAAAGACTCCTGTCCACAACCTCAAACAGTCACACTCCAAACTCCACTATGGTGAAGACCAAAGAGCTGTGGAAGGACACCAGAAACAAAATTGTAGACCTGCACCAGGCTGGGAAGACTGAATCTGCAATAGGCACTACTACTTTCAATGGCTAACACGGTACAACATTATACTACTATCTGCAATAGGCAAGCAGCTTGGTGTAAAGAAATCAACTGTGGGAGCAATAATTAGAAAATGGAAGACATACAAGACCACTGATAATCTCCCTCGATCAGGGACTCCACGCAAGATCTCACCCTGTGGGGTCAAAATGATCACAAGAACGGTGAGCAAAAATCCCAGAACCACACGGGGGGACCTAGTGAATGACCTGCAGAAAGCTGGGACTAACGTAACAAAGGCTACCGTCAGTAACACACTACGCAGCCAGGGACTCAGATCCTGCAGTGCCAGACATGTCCCCCTGCTTAAGCCAGTACATATCCGGGCCCGTCTGAAGTTTGCTAGAGAGCATTTGGATGTTCCAGAAGAGTATTGGGAGAATGTCATATGGTCAGATGAAACCAAAGTAGAACTGTTTGGTAGAAACACAACTCGTCGTGTTTGGAGGAGAGTGAATGCTGAGTTGCATCCAAAGAACACCATACCTACTGTGAAGCATGGGGGTGGCAACATCATGCATGAATGGGGCCATGTATCATGAGATTTTGAGTGCAAACCTCCTTCCATCAGCAAGGGCGCTGAAGATGAAACGTGGCTGGGTCTTTCAGCATGACAATGCCCTGGTCGTGTGCTTGGGATCAATGAAGGAGTGGCTTCATAAGAAGCATTTCAAGGTCCTGGAGTGGCCTAGCCAGTCTCCAGATCTCAACCCCATAGAAAACCTTTGGAGGTAGTTGAAAGTCCGTGTTGTCCAGCGACAGCCCCAAAACATCACTGCTCTAGAGGAGATCTGCATGGAGGAATGGGCCAACATACCAGCAACAGTGTGTGCCAACCTTGTGAAGACTTACAGAAAACGTTTGACCTCTGTCATTACCAACAAAGGATATATAACAAAGTATTGAGGTGAACTTTTGTTATTGACCAAATACTTAATTTGCAAAAAAATTCTTTAAAAATCAGACAATGTGATTTTCTAGATATGTTTTCTCATTTTGTCTCTCATAGTTGAGGTCTACCTATGATGACAATTACAGGTCGGCCTCAACTTTTTAAGTGGGAGAACTTGCACAATTGGTGGCTGACTAAATACTTTTTTCCCCCACTGTATTGCCTAAGGTTTTGTTCAAAATAAAAATAAATAAAATATATCCATAACTTACATTGGACACTGCTGTAAGAATGTCATTCTTGTGTTTGTGGGAAAATTTGGCCAAAAATCATGCCACATTATTTTAGAATCAAAACTAAATCACAATTGGAAGAGCTGCTCTCCTGTATATGTATATATTGTTAATACTGAGCAGAATACTGCTGTCTGAATGAGGCCTAAGATTAGTTTTACAGCCAGTCCCCCACAGGCTCAATTAAACCACAGTGAGTCTTGGCCTTGTGGTTGTAATACAGCTCTCTAAAATTTGCTTGATGCACTGACAATTGTACTCTGAACATGTGTCCTGTCAAGGGAACACTGAGGTTTAAGTAACTCTATAGAAATGATACACAATTTCAGGCAGGATATGTGTTTTTTTTTTTTTTTTTTTTTGGGTCCCCATTATGAACCAGATTCCATACACTACAAAGATTTTAACTTGACACACACACACACTTACTTGACACATCACAAACCAAAAAGTTTACCAGCAACTGTACTGTAGCGGGCAGCATATCAAGGACCCATTGTGTTTCCATATGGGTTTGGCTTGTGGCAGAGTTTCACCCTTTGTTACTGATAACAGTATGGACCAGTAGGTCACTGGCAGGCAGGGACTCCTAGCAGAATACTATAGATAAATATAATTCTCGGAGTCCCTCTCCTGGCATATTGTTCAGGCAAGTAAATCCGGTGGACCAATGTCCAAGACTAGCGCTTTTCACCCTGTAACTCCTGTCCGGGAATCTGGTCTTTGCTATGGGGAGCCTGCTAGGTCCCTACCTTCTGAGTTAGGACTGTCCCGGCAGGTTAGGACTATGGTGCAGTGTGCCACAGAAACGGATAAAATGTAAGGCGAGAACACTGGTTAAAAACAGGACAGACAGAATGCATGTACAGACCAAGAACTGACAAGGATACAGGGCAGAACATACAGATAACATAATCAGGAATCCAAGGCAGGACATAAGAAGGCAGCAGAAGACCAAAGGCTACAGGTAACAGAAATATTAGACAAAAGGACTTGCATAAGAACAGGGTAGACGAAGACTTCACAATAAAACAGACGAACAAGAACAGGAAACTTAACGCATTGCTCAACTAAAGAGGGACAAAGGAAGCCGATTTAAATATATACAGACAAAGTATAGCAGGTGAGAACACTAATTCTTAAAGAGACAGGCGCACACACGGGTAGCAGCAGCTAGGTCTGCTGAGAAGGAAGTACAGTCACTGAGCACAGAGCACTGGTGTTAATGACTTTAGTGGTTACCTTGATTTCATCTTCAGTGACGACAAACACATCATCCACTAGGTCTCGTATAACCGGCCAGGTGTTTAATCCAACGCTTGTCTTCACACCATCAGCTATGGTGATCGGAGGCTGAAGATTAGGAGTCAAAACACCCTTCATCTTCGAGCGGTAGCAGTCATCTGCATTAAGAGGTTCTACTGCATAAATTTTTACATCTGGTTTAATTGCCTGTGAACCAAAGACCATTGAAGAGTAAAGCTACCATGTAAAAGAAATTCAGCCTGTGTGTGTGTAAAACACCTGAAGTGTTAAAAATTCACTACAATTTACCCACTTATCTCCTGGCTATGTCCATATCTGGTCTTGAGGTATCAACTCTAGTAAACCAGCTGCAAACTGTTCTGTAATGCAGTTTTTTGATGCTGTTGATGGTCACATTTGTTTATGTAAGAAACTGTTCTATGGAAACCCAAGAGATGATATTTTGCCTTGCTTTAGTCATGTACATTATGTAAATATGAGACAAATGTCAAATGGACTAAAAAATACTATTTGATAAAATAAATTGTAAATACCCAAATATATAAATATAGAAAATATCGGATGTGTCACTATCCTAATAAGGTATATTCAAATATATAAGTCTTTATTAGATGAAAGTTAAAATAATAAATCTGTCACTTCATAAATATTGAATGTAGCACAAATCCATAAAATTGACCAGCAACATATAAACCTAAAGCTGGTCAATAGATGGCGCTGCAAAAACAACAACAGAGTGCCCATATAAGATTCAGCAGGGAAAATACGTCTGTCATAGGGCACCTGTCATCTATCAAAGGACACCTGACTATTTTATCTATATGGCATGCAGCAAGTGGCCTACATATATCATAGGACACTTAATGTCTCTCAAAAAACACCTGACGCGTTTCTAGGATAAAACTAATTTCTATCCTGTCATCAGAGGTGTAGAATTCACTAAACTAATGTAGCATCATTTTTTGGGAATAGAAAACTATATAGCAGCGTTTTTTTGAAGAGCTATAGTTTCTCCCACTCCCCATTCCTATCATCAAAGGTGTAGAGTTCACTAAACTAATGTAGCACCATTTTTAGCAAAAGAAAACTATATATAGCAGCGTTTCTTGAAGAGCTATAGTTCCCCCCCGCTCCCCGTCGGCTCTGATATATGGCCGTGACATGGGAGCGCGGGCGCCGGCCTCATAAAGTGAAAGACACCCCCCCTCCAATCAACAATAGCGAATCCAAGAGTGCCACATCGATCAACCTATCACAAAAGAGACCACTGGTGTCATGCACTGCGCCCATTCGCGCATGTGCAATCAACCGCCAGTCGGGCAGCTTCGCCCACTAATGACATCATAGGAGGCTGCCCCAACGACAATTTGTAAATAGCATCACGCTATCGCTACATATAAACACAGGGATACTGATCGCAGGTACAAAAACCCTATAAATAGGACCCAATAAACAAAACAAAAAAAGGTACGAATATGTAGATAATTAAGAAGACACCGAATAATACCAATGTTGAAAAAGGGAACCAATTGTGGACTTAGGTATAATATTAAAAAGAGACATAAATAAACCCAAAGAAGCAATAGGAACCTGCATCTTTTACCACTAACCGACAGGAGAGCCTGACCAAAGATACAATAAGACACATGACACTAAATAAATGACATGTTTATAAACCCAAAGAAACAATAAGGAGATACATCCTTGACCACTTAACGACAGGAGAGCGTGGCAAAATATATAGTATGACACATGACACTAAATGAATGATGTATAAGAAATAGTGTCATTAAGTCCTAGAGGTTTCACTGTTTTTAAATAAAAAATCCATCGTGCCTCCCGTTGTAAAACTTTACGATCAAAATCACCTCCCCTAGGAGATGGATGCACAAGTTCAATTCCCTGAAATGTCATATTAGAGGCTTCTCCTCCATGAGTGCTGCAAATGTGTCTAGCAATGGAAGTATACTCCTGTCTCACAATGTCATTTATATGGTCACAAATCCTTCTACGGAATTCCCTCACTGTTTTCCCCACGTACTGGGTACCACAGGAGCAGGTGGCCAAATATACTATTCCCTGGGATTTACAATTGCTAAAATTCTTATTTCGATATTCCCTTTTAGTGTTGGTGCTAGAGAAGGTCTTACTAACATGCACAAAGTCACATGCCCGACACTTGCCACAACGATATGTACCAACCAATTCACCAGCTTGTTCTTGTAGCCAATTATCTGATTTCAAATGGCTATGTACTAGCCTATCACGGACATTCGGTCCCCTGCGATAAGAAATGGATGGTTTTGTATTTAGACTAGGTCCAACATCGGGATCTGATCTTAATATGCTCCAGAATTCTTGTAATATATGTCTAACTCATTTTTATCAATTCTCCTTCTGGTGCTGTAACAAACTACTCCGTTCACAGGCAGTTGCATGTTGGTAGGCACTTCGCAAGACTCTATCCGGATATCCCCTAGCTCTAAATTTATTACGCAGATTGGCAGCTGCATTTTCGGAATCTGAAAATAATGTACAATTCCTGCGAATACGTAGGAATTGTCCCTTTGGAATGCCTCTGCGTAGAGAATCTGGGTGCCAACTCTCCCAATTTAACCCCTTAATGACCGGGCCATTTTTTGCTTTTGCATTTTCGTTTTTCCCTCCCCACATTCCAAGAGCCATAACTTTTTCATTTTTCAGTTCACAGAGTCACATGATGGCTTATTGTTTGCGAAACAAATTGTACTTTGTAATGTCACTATTCAATATGCTGTGCAATGTACTGGGAAGCTGGAAAAAAATTCAGAACGAGGTGCAATTGGAGAAGAACTGCATATGCGCCAAATTCATATGGGTTTAATTTTTACAGCATTCACTTTGTGGTAAAAATGACATGGTATCTGTATTCTGCGGGTCAGTACGAACACGGCGATACCAAATTTATATAGTATTTGTAATGTTTTGATACCTTTTAAAAAATTAAAAACTTTGGTAAATAGAAAAAAAATTTTGCGTCGCCATATTGTGTCACCTGTAACTTTTTCATATTTACAGGTATGGAGCTGGGTAAGGCGTCTTTTTATGCGGGACAACATGACGTTTTTATTGATACCATTTGGGGAAATATTTGATGGTTTGATCACTTTTTATTCAATTTTTTATAGGAGACAAAGTGTTGAAAAAAACGCTATTTGGCCATTTTGATTTTTTTTTTCCCGCTACGCCGTTCACTGTATAGGATATTTTAATATTTTAATAGTTCGGGCATTTTGGAGCGCGGGGATACCTAAAGTGTATATGCTTACTTTTGTTTATTTACTTTTATATCTGATCTAGGGAAAGGGGGGTGATTTGAACTTTTGTGTTTTTTTAAATTTTTTTCATACTTTTAAAAACTTTTTTTTTTTCATACTTTTACCTGTATGATCAGACTCCCTAGGGACCTTGAAACCTAGGGAGTCTGATCGCTCATACTATTCACTGCGATACTACTGTATCGCAGTGAATAGCAAAATGCCTTCACTGCTATTAGACGATGCCTCTGGCATCATGTAATACCTCTAATGTAATGACAGGCCTGGGAGCCTTCAATAGGCTCCCAGCTGTCATGGCAACCAATCGCCGCCCTCCGATGACGTTCTGGAGGGCGGCGATCATGTAAAAATGGCGGCGCCCGTGGTGGCTGCGCAATTTAGACGCTGCGGTCCCGTTTGACTGCGACATCTAAAGGGTTAACAGCCGCGATCGGTGCAGGCACCGATCGCTGCTGTTAGCGGTGGGTCCTGGCTGTATTATACAGCTGGCATCCGCGGTGTATGGAGAGCGCTTAGCTCCTGAGCGCTCTCCATACATCGTCATGCGATTCAGGACGTACTATTACGCCCTGGGTCATTAAGGGGTTAAAAGGCAATTGGTAGCTGTTTCTTTACGGAAGATATTTGTTGTAAGTCTTCCATCAGGGGATTTACAGATCTTTAAATCCAAAAAAGTAATGGATGTTGCCTGAATATCTGCTGTGAAAAATAGGCCAAGATCATTAATGTTGAGACATCTAACAAACTCCACATATTGATCCTTCGTGCCACTCCATAGCACCAAAACATCATCTATAAATCTAATCCACACCAGAATCATTGATGACCATTGTTCCATCATCTCTGAGAACACCACCTCCTTCTCCCACCAGCCCAGATATAAATTTGCGTACGTAGGCGCACATGGACTCCCTGTAAGAGACACCCAATGTTGTCCTAAGCTTCATTTGTCTGTATAAACTGTTAATGTTGAATGTATTTCTGTGATTCTATTCCTTTAAGACAGCAGCCATTGTAATTGTGACATGATGCTGGAGTGAGACCCCCCCCCTTTTATGTCAGCCTGCCTGTTCTGCAGAAAAAGTGTGAGCAGAGAAGCAGGAAGTGACGAGACAGAGAGCAGCAGCCATCTTGGCAAGAGAGAAGACAGGTGTCTGTGCTGTGTTGAACTGGTGTGGATATTTTTCTGTACAGCTAAACTGTATCTTGGTCCAGAGACAAACAGAGTGTAAAGAGACAACAGGACTAGTGAGTCCACGTGAAAGGAACTGTGCTCAGTGGCTGATCAGTGAGACTGACATTGTGACTGTGTATATGGATACCACAGATAGAGACTCGCAGTGCTGTTGACGTACTGGACAGTAACTGCTAAATCCCGGCTTACATCCCAGCTCAGTGTAAGGATTCGGCAGGACTGTCAGTGTGCTGAGTGGAATCTGCTGTTGGATTACATTGCATTCATTTGGTTTCCCTGTTAAAGAGGACTTCATTTCTCCCAAGATCCTGATAACCGTGAGGGGAGGACGCTTCACTATAAAAGAAAGGACCGACTTTGGGCCCCACCGCGCGCTTCTACGGACTGTAAGCGGTCCACCTGGACCACTGGGGAAAAGGGGGTGCACCCAAATGTGAAGTCAGGGTCGGTTAGGGATAGATTTGAGTATATTGTTCATTCAGTGTCCATACTGCAGAAGTGGACAGAGTAAAAGTAGAAACCATTGCAGAATTTGCCTTGAAATTGTTCATGCTTTATTGTATATTTTGCTTGTCTTTATCCCTGTCATTTTACCTTTAACTAGCCTTTATTAACTTATAGTAAATATATTTTTTTTTCTTGAACTACCGCGTGTGCGTTCATTTCTGGTTGTGGAGTCCAAACCACCTGCCTTGCTCTCGGTTCACATCCCCATAGCTACGCCTCTGAGCTGGTGGAAGAAGTGGTGGTCAAATAAAAATGTATTGTTAGAGAGCACAAAATCGTGGGAAAAACAGTGAGGGAATTCAGTAGAAGGATTTGTGACCATATAAATGACATTGTGAGACAGGAGTATACTTCCATTGCTAGACACATTTGCAGCACTCATGGAGGAGAAACCTCTAATATGACATTTCAGGGAATTGAACTTGTGCATCCATCTCCTAGGGGAGGTGATTTTGATTGTAAAGTTTTACAACGGGAGGCACGATGGATTTTTTATTTAAAAACAGTGAAACCTCTAGGACTTAATGACACTATTTCTTATACATCATTCATTTAGTGTCATGTGTCATACTATATATTTTGCCACGCTCTCCTGTCGTTAAGTGGTCAAGGATGTATCTCCTTATTGTTTCTTTGGGTTTATAAACATATGTCATTTATTTAGTGTCATGTGTCTTATTGTATCTTTGGTCAGGCTCTCCTGTCGGTTAGTGGTAAAAGATGCAGGTTCCTATTGCTTCTTTGGGTTTATTTATGTCTCTTTTTAATATTATACCTAAGTCCACAATTGGTTCCCTTTTTCAACATTGGTATTATTCGGTGTCTTCTTAATTATCTACATATTCGTACCTTTTTTTCGTTTTGTTTATTGGGTCCTATTTATAGGGTTTTTGTACCTGCGATCAGTATCCCTGTGTTTATATGTAGCGATAGCGTGATGCTATTTACAAATTGTCACTGGGGTGGCCTCCTATGATGTCATCAGTGGGCGAAGCTGCCCGATTGGCGGTTGATTGCACATGCGCGAATGGGCGCAGTGCATGACACCAGTGGTCTCTTTTGTGATAGGTTGATCGATGTGGCACTCTTGGATTCGCTATTGTTGATTGGAGGGGGTGCGTCTTTCACTTTAAGAGGCCGGCGTCCGTGCTCCCATGTTACGGCCATATATCAGAGCCGACGGGGAGCGGGGGGGGAACTATAGCTCTTCAAGAAACGCTGCTATAGTTTTCTTTTGCTAAAAATGGTGCTACATTAGTTTAGTGAACTCTACACCTTTGATGATAGGAATGGGGAGCGGGAGAAACTATAACTCTTCAAAAAACACTGCTATATAGTTTTCTATTCCCAAAAAATGATGCTACATTAGTTTAGTGAATTCTACACCTCTGATGACAGGATAGAAATTAGTTTTATCCTAGAAACGCGTCAGGTGTTTTTTGAGAGACATTACATATCCTATGATATATGTAGGCCACTTGCTGAATGCCATATAGATATAATAGTCAGGTGTCCTTTGATAGATGACAGGTGCCCTATGGACAGACGTATTTTCCCTGCTGAATCTTATATGGGCACTCTGTTGTTGTTTTTGCAGCGCCATCTATTGACCAGTTTTAGGTTTGTATGCTGCTGGTCAATTTTATGGATTTGTGCTATATTCAATATTTATGAAGTGACAGATTTATTATTTTAACTTTCATCTAATAAAGATTTATATATTTTAATATACCTTATTAGGATAGTGACACATCCCATATTTTCTAAATGTCAAATGGACCTAAACCATGAGGAACCTAAATGGCGACAAGCAGGGCTGGGAAAATCAGTAGGCCAGAGCACCAACTCTGATTCCTCCATTTTCCCACAAGCAGGATCTGACTCCTTCATAAATGACTGAATTGTCTGACAGACTCAGTAAACATCCTCTAAATCTCGAAAAAGCTGGTGACTGACTTTATGTAAAAGTAAATATGTAACAAACTATGTATATAATTAATTATACAATATCATTAAATATAATAAATAATTAATATAATTAAAAATAATTATTTTACTTTGAAACCGGAGCTTGTAATTTTTTTCTCCGACTCCACAACGCCAATTCCTCAGCCCTGGGGACATGGTATTTTGCACTAGGCGAATATGATATGGCAAATTCTCTTGAGCATAGATGAAATATTATCAATGAAGAGTAACAGCGGGGAAATGATGCACCTGTAAACATTTTTTTTTTTAATTTAAACTATTTCCATTAGGATAATTTTAAAGGATTTGGACAACCACTTTATATTCTGGTTGCCTACTGAAAGTTCACTGTATTCAGCCATCATTCACAATTCAGTATTTGATCTTTATTATTTATTTGATTTTACTTACAAGCCAAAACCAGCAATGGATTGTAAATAAAAAAAATATAATGGGAGCATTTTTATGTCTTACTTTTGAGTACTATAGTGTGAATGAGGACTAATGGGTCTCCTATTGAAGTGGATCATTCTAAATACATGTGGAATAAGCTATGGCAGTTAGTAGGTTTTGTGGACTATAGCGTACTCTGCCCAGAAATCTCCCTTCTTTAATACATTTTTTAATTGTGACTACAGTATATTTGATGAACTAGCAGGCCTTTTGCTATCACTTTCTAGTTGCTTTGATGGCCTAGTAATCAATCTGGCCAAACTTGCTATATATATACACAGAAAAAAATGACTTATGTTGCTTCCCTGCGAGTCAAGCATCCATATATATATATATATATATATATATATATATATATACAGTGCCTTGCGAAAGTATTCGGCCCCCTTGAACTTTTCAACCTTTTGCCACATTTCAGGCTTCAAACATAAAGATATAAAATTTAAATTTTTTTGGTGAAGAATCAACAAGTGGGACACAATTATGAAGTGGAACGAAATTTATTGGTTATTTTAAACTTTTGTAAAAAATAAAAAACTGAAAAGTGGGGCGTGCAATATTATTCGGCCCCTTTACTTTCAGTGCAGCAAACTCACTCCAGAAGTTCAGTGAGGATCTCTGAATGATCCAATGTTGTCCTAAATGACTGATGATGATAAATATAATCCACCTGTGTGTAATCCAGTCTCCGTATAAATGCACCTGCTCTGTGATAGTCTCAGGGTTCTGTTTAAAGCGAAGAGAGCATCATGAAGACCAAGGAACACACCAGGCAGGTCCGTGATACTGTTGTGGAGAAGTTTAAAGCCGGATTTGGATACAAAAAGATTTCCCAAACTTTTAACATCCCAAGGAGCACTGTGCAAGCGATCATATTGAAATGGAAGGAGTATCAGACCACTGCAAATCTACCAAGACCCGGCTGTCCCTCTAAACTTTCATCTCAAACAAGAAGAAGACTGATCAGAGATGCAGCCAAGAGGCCCATGATCACTCTGGATGAACTGCAGAGATCTACAGCTGAGGTGGGAGAGTCTGTCCATAGGACAACAATCAGTCGTACACTGCACAAATCTGGCCTTTATGGAAGAGTGGCAAGAAGAAAGCCATTTCTCAAAGATATCCATAAAAAGTCTTGTTTAAAGTTTGCCACAAGCCACCTGGGAGACACACCAAACATGTGGAAGAAGGTGCTCTGGTCAGATGAAACCAAAATCGAACTTTGTGGTCACAATGCAAAACGATATGTTTGGCGTAAAAGCAACACAGCTCATCACCCTGAACACACCATCCCCACTGTCAAACATGGTGGTGGCAGCATCATGGTTTGGGCCTGCTTTTCTTCAGCAGGGACAGGGAAGATGGTTAAAATTGATGGGAAGATGGATGGAGCCAAATACAGGACCATTCTGGAATAAAACCTGTTGGAGTCTGCAAAAGACCTGTGACTGGGACGGAGATTTATCTTCCAACAAGACAATGATCCCAAACATAAAGCAAAATCTACAATGGAATGGTTCACAAATAAACGTATCCAGGTGTTAGAATGGCCAAGTCAAAGTCCAGACCTGAATCCAATCGAGAATCTGTGGAAAGAGCTGAAAACTGCTGTTCACAAACGCTCTCCATCCAACCTCACTGAGCTCGAGCTGTTTTCCAAGGAAGAATGGGCAAGAATTTCAGTCTCTCGATGTGCAAAACTGATAGAGACATACCCCAAGCGACTTTCAGTTGCAATCGCAGCAAAAGGTGGCGCTACAAAGTATTAACTTAAGGGGGCCGAATAATTTGGCACGCCCCACTTTTCAGTTTTTTATTTTGTACAAAAGTTTAAAATATCCAATAAATTTTGTTCCACTTCACGACTGTGTCCCACTTGATGTTGATTCTTCACCAAAAAATTTAAATTTTATATCCTTATGTTTGAAGCCTGAAATGTGGCAAAAGGTTGAAAAGTTCAAGGGGGCCGAATACTTTCGCAAGGCACTGTATATATGAATAGTACTGAACAAACTCTATTGTAACCACTCTGAGAACACCTTGTTCAGATAAGCTGATGGCGGCCCCTATAACCATTATCAAGAAATGACAGGTAGTTGCAGTTAAGATCATGCCCTATGAGTGTAAGTTTGGGTATTTTAGTATTTAGATCATAAATAGAATCATATCAAAACTACACCCTCACCTTAACAGCAACAGCTATTCCAGCCAACATGCCACCACCTCCCACAGGTATCACCAAGGCCTCCAGTCCTGGCACCTAACAGGAAACACAACTTTCATTACAAAACAAAATTCCATCATAAAAAATACAAAAATGTGCTTTTTCTAAAGGGCAACCTGCTGTATGACTTCAAGTCCGATGGTCCCTTGACCTGCAATAACAGCTGGGTCTTGATTTGGATGAATCAAAACACCTCCGGTCTTCTGTACTGTCCTAGTGGCCACTTCAATTCGGGACTTGAGAGAAAAATAAATAAAATCATAAATTGTGTTTTATCACATTGGCATGGTTTGTGGAAAACTAAGAACATTCAACCAGACCTATCCCAGTTCAGGCCTGCTGCCGGGCCCAGTTCTAAACAGTGTATGGAGTTGGAAGTAGATGACTCCATATATTGAATATTGGTAGTGCTGCAATATTAGAGCTTAACTCTCATTAACTTCAATGGAAGCAAAGCCGTAGTAATGCCACATGGCCACTACACAACGTATGGAGCCATCTGCCTCAAGTGACCTCTCTTCTGATTTTCACTGTGCTTTCCAGTGAACCCAAACTCAGGCTCTCACTGAATTCCTAAACAAGCCTTATTCTGATTTCCATAGGTGTGTATTGAGAGTTCTGGTTAACTCAAAAGCACAGTTGTATTGGCAAGTCTGAAAGGATATCATCTGACCCGATATCTGCCAAATACAGCAAACTAGGGTGGTGATTCATCAACAAGTTTGTCAGAAACAAGTTGGGCCCCTCCCAGTCCAACTAAGCCACACCCAATATTTTTCATGAAGCTTAAAAGTGGCAAGGAGTGATGTCATGTCCCAGGACTTGGTTTAATTCACTGACATGTATCTGTGATACTGTTTGTCTTTGTAGTTTGTCCCCTCTCTCTCTCTGTATCCTTAGCTGTGATGCTGTAGCTCCTCCTCTCTCTCTCTCTCTCAGTTTAGTTTCACTTCTTTGTAAGCAACATGTCTGCTCAGCTCCTGGTATTTCATCATTTTTCACCTACTGCTGTATGAGGTTCTACAAGATTTACTTGGATTAAAGCATCTGAAATCTTATCTACGCCTCCTCAGTTGAGTTGAACACTATCTGATAGATATCTTGGTGTAAATTGCTGGTTAGCATAGAGACTACAGGACACTCTCACAACCTCACACTTGCAGCCAAGCTATTGAGTCAGAACAGTGAAAAATGATGAAATACCAGGAGCTGAGCAGACATGTTGCTTACAAAGAAGTGAAACTAAACTGAGAGAGAGAGAGAGGAGGAGCTACAGCATCACAGCTAAGGATACAGAGAGAGAAAAGGGACAAACTACAAAGACAAACAGTATCACAGATACATGTCAGTGAATTAAACCAAGTCCTGGGACATGACAAGTGAAGAGTTGAAAATTACTGCAAAAATAGGCCATGCTCTATATTTAGCAACTTTTTTACAAGCCCAAAGCGGCGCAAACCAGTTGAAAAATTTCCTCCTGCATGTAAAGTGTATGATTTATTAAAGGGGATGTCTCACTAAAAACAACTACATTAGACGAAAGCCTCCCTTGCATACAGTTCATTTAGCTGTTGGAAGTTTCATCCAACAGGATATTCCAGATAGATGGCTGTCCATGTAATATATGGATGTCTCAATTTCAGCGGAGTGGAAGTTGTGCCTGGTAAACAATGAAGAAAACTGGAGTGCTATAATCCCATCAAACCCTTTAATACTAGGTGAACTGCAAAAGAATCAACAAAGATTCAGGACTGAGGGGTTTCAGTCTGAAACACATAAGGGTGAGGGCTCGCCCAACATTGATGTTGGATTGTAGTATATCTACACTAAATTTGTAACTCACCGCTAACCTTATACACAACCCCATCTTTTCGTACAGCCCTTGATACACTTATGACTTGATTTGGTGCTCCTACGGTGCATTCCCCTAAGGGTTTTTCGTGTCTCCTGACCCCTGTGGTACCCTGGAATTCATTTTGGCCGCATAGGTTGAATTGAGTTGCTATACTTTCTGTCTGCTTCCTTTGTTCTCCTACAGGTTGGTTCGACTGGTCCTTCTGCCCACCTACTTCATGATTTTGGGACTACTCGTGCTTTTTATTTTCAGGTTTCACATATTATGGACTCTGCAGCAACTGTTCTAATTGTTTCCTTTGTTACTTTTGTTCAATTTCTGTTATCTTTTATACAGAATTTTATTGTACTTATCCTGCTACTTCCTTTGTACCTTTTCCTTGTGTTGTATGCCTTGTTGTACAAACTTCAATAAAACGAGTTTAAAGAAAAAAAAACATCTCCTGGTTACCTCATCTGTCGGTTCACAGTCCACAATCAAAGCACCATACCCAAGAATTGCAGATTTCTTACATTTTGCAGCCGTGGTTGGAACTATTACATGTGCAGGGATACCTAAAAAGATAATGTGAGTGGTATTGCTTAGAATTATTATCACCCTGGTAGGGGGCGCGCTAATCTGTATCCCCATCCCCAAGTTGTTTGGAGCACAGTGTACAGATCCAGAAGCAAATGGCTTTGTACGTTGTGTAGTTGCTGTGCAAGCTAAGCCTCCTTTCACAAGTATAGGAACTGAGCAACAATAGCAAGGCATAACCACTACACACTGAGGAACAACCACTACACACTGAGGAACAACCACTACACACTGAGGCACAACCACTACACACTGAGGTACAACCACTACACACTGAGGCACAACCACTACACACTGAGGCACAACCACTACACACTGAGGCACAACCACTACACACTGAGGCACAACCACTACACACTGAGGAACAACCACTATACACTGAGGCACAACCACTACACACTGAGGTACAACCACTACACACTGAGGCACAACCACTACACACTGAGGAACAACCACTACACACTGAGGAACAACCACTACACACTGAGGCACAACCACTACACACTGAGGTACAACCACTACACACTGAGGCACAACCACTACACACTGAGGCACAACCACTACACACTGAGGCACAACCACTACACACTGAGGCACAACCACTACACACTGAGGCACAACCACTACACACTGAGGAACAACCACTATACACTGAGGCACAACCACTACACACTGAGGTACAACCACTACACACTGAGGCACAACCACTACACACTGAGGCACAACCACTACACACTGAGGCACAACCACTACACACTAAGGTACAACCACTATACACTGAGGCACAACCACTGCAAACTGAGGAACAACCACTATACACTGAGGTACAACCACTACACACTGAGGCACAACCACTACACACTGAGGTACAACCACTACACACTGAGGCATAACCACTACACACTGAGGCACAACCACTACACACTGAGGTACAACCACTACACACTGAGGCACAACCACTACACACTGAGGTACAACCACTACACACTGAGGCACAACCACTACACACTGAGGTACAACCACTACACACTGAGGCATAACCACTACACACTGAGGAACAACCACTATACACTGAGGCACAACCACTACATACTGAGGAACAACCACTATACACTGAGGTACAACCACTACACACTGAGGTACAACCACTACACACTGAGGCACAACCACTACACACTGAGGCACAACCACTACACACTAAGGTACAACCACTATACACTGAGGCACAACCACTACAAACTGAGGAACAACCACTATACACTGAGGTACAACCACTACACACTGAGGCACAACCACTACACACTGAGGTACAACCACTACACACTGAGGCATAACCACTACACACTGAGGTACAACCACTACACACTGAGGCATAACCACTACACACTGAGGAACAATCACTATACACTGAGGCACAACCACTACACACTGAGGAACAACCACTATACACTGAGGCACAACCACTATACACTGAGGCACAACCACTACACACTGAGGAACAACTACTATACACTGAGGCACAACCACTACACACTGAGGAACAACCACTATACACTGAGGCACAACCACTACACACTGAGGAACAACCACTATACACTGAGGCACAACCACTACACACTGAGGAACAACCACTATACACTGAGGCACAACCACTACACACTGAGGCACAACCACTACACACTGAGGAACAACCACTATACACTGAGGCACAACAACTACACACTGAGGAACAACCACTATACACTGAGGCACAACCACTACATACTGAGGAACAACCACTATACACTGAGGCACAACCACTACATACTGAGGCACAACCACTACACACTGAGGCACAACCACTACATACTGAGGCACAACCACTACATACTGAGGCACAACCACTACACACTAAGGTACAACCACTATACACTGAGGCACAACCACTACACACTGAGGAACAACCACTATACACTGAGGCACAATCACTACACACTGAGGCACAACCACTACACACTGAGGTACAACCACTACACACTGAGGCACAACCACTACACACTGAGGCACAACCACTACACACTAAGGTACAACCACTATACACTGAGGCACAACCACTACACACTGAGGAACAACCACTATACACTGAGGCACAACCACTACACACTGAGGTACAACCACTACACACTGAAGAACAACCACTATACACTGAGGCACAACCACTACATACTGAGGTACAACCACTATACACTAAGGTACAACCACTACACACTGAGGAACAACCACTATACACTGAGGTACAACCACTACACACCGAGGCACAACCACTACATACTGAGGTACAACCACTACACACTGAGGTACAACCACTACACACTAAGGTACAACCACTACACACTAAGGTACAACCAATACACACTGAGGCACAACCACTACATACTGAGGCACAACCACTACATACTGAGGCACAACCACTACACACTGAGGTATAACCACTACACACTGAGGCACAATCACTACACACTGAGGCACAACCACTACACACTGAGGCACAACCACTACACACTGAGGTATAACCACTACACACTAACTATAGGTAATGAAAGCTTTTTAACCCCTATCTGACATCTGACATGCATGTATGCTGAGTGTGCTCCATATGCAGCTTACGGGATTGAAACTAATTCTGATTCCGGAAGTTTAAAACCTCAGATGCCATGGTCAATAGTGATAGTGTAATAGTGTATTAGCATGTCAATAAATGCAAAATAAACCGCAATACAGAGGTACAAGCACAAGCTCAAATCCTCTAGAGGGACTGAAAAAAGTTTTTAAAATATTTATATATATATTGTGAGTCTGTGAACCCAGAGGGCGCTATTGAGCGACCCAGGGCCAGGCCTGAAAAGGCCCTCGGTCACACCTTTGGGTGGGGCGTGACTCCAGAGGGCTGGGGGAAACCTGCAGGAAGTCGTGGACCCAGCCAAAGACAGACAAGGCGGTCTGTTCCCAGAGGGCTGGGGTCCTGAGAGGACTTACTGAGCCAGGCTGCTTGTTGCCCCAGAGATCAGTCAGGGAGCAAGCCGTGAGTTAGGGCCTATGTGTGGCCTAGGTCGTTTATTATTTTGTGTATGTTTCCTAAGCTGAATAAAAGCCATTTTGTTTTGAATTGGCACCGTCTGAACGCTGTCTCTCCGGCGCCCACTACCACAATCACCGCTGTCGGGTCCAGGAGTCTGCCGCCATTGAGATTAATCCCCCCAAATTGTCACAATATATATATATATATATATATATATATATATACAGTGCCTTGCGAAAGTATTCGGCCCCCTTGAACTTTTCAACCTTTTGCCACATTTCAGGCTTCAAACATAAGGATATAAAATTTTATTTTTTTGGTGAAGAATCAACAACAAATGGGACACAATTGTGAAGTGGAACGAAATTTATTGGATATTTTAAACTTTTGTAAAAAATAAAAAACTGGAAAAACATCAAAGGGTGTGAAAACATTTTTCAAGGCACTGTTCAACTTGCCCTGCAAAAAATAGTCTTCATATAACTATGAATAAGGAAAAAATAAAACCTTTATGCTCCTGGAAGATGAAGATGAAAACACGGAAGATTGAAAATTGCTCATAGTGGGAGGAGGTTAAGGGGAAACCAGTGTTAAAAGCTAGTCTCTGTGAAGTGCTTAAATAATTACCCATAATTTGTGCTGCCAAAGCCAATGCCTGTCCATGGTTTCCACTGCTGTGGGTCACAACTGCGGTACATGTACCGGATGGTAAACTCTTAACTGCATTTAATGCACCTCGAAACTGAAAAAACAAAAGAAAATTATATGGAAATCCTGTCCTTTATTGTGTGCCACGCAAGAGCATTATGGACCAAGATACTGAATGTTTGTATGGCTCTGCATTGTTTGTCATATATTAAATAATGTTCCCCATGAGAAGCATGGAAGCAGTAAATGTAAATGTACTCTTGATCACAGAAGTCATGTTACGGAACCTGTAACGATAAGGGTAGGTGTCCCTGCCACCTTCAGAAGCACAAATAGTTGCGGAGTAAATACAATCTTGGTCTAACTTTGGAATGGACTGAAGTGACACCTTCAGATCTGCTCAAGAGCATGGAGATCCTGAGGTGTCACCTACTGGCCATGTTTGGTGTTTCTAAGTAATGGATCTAACCAATCTAGGCTGGTATCTAGTAAAAAGTCATTTATTCATTATAGTGACACTCTGCTTTTGCCTAGATTTATTGCATTCTACAACTTTAAAGGGATTTTACAAGAGTTAAATATTGATCACCTATCTTTAGGTCTGATACCCAGAACCCCCACAGTTCTGCTGCTGTCACGTCCATTTGTCACGTGGCATGTTTGCAGCTCAGTCCCATTGAAGTGAATGAGGCTGAGCTAAAATACCAAACACAGCACCTACACAATGTATGGTGCTGTACTTGGTATTCACTGAAAAGTTCACAGCGCTCACCTTTTTAAACAGGTGATTGATGCAGGCCCAGGATGTAGGACCCTGCAGATCAGAGGTGTAACTTGAAACTCCTGAACCCCAATACAAAATCTGTAATTGTGCCATTTAAAATATTGGTATAAATTATGTGACAGAGGGACCTTTGGGGCCCCCTCATGGTCCAGGGCCGCTGCAACCCCTATAACTACGCCCCTGCTGATCTAATGATGATTATCATTAGGATAGGTCATCAATATTACAATCCTGGAAACCACTTAAGGCTGAGGCCCCATGTTACGGAAATGCAGCTTTTTTTGTTGCAGATTTTGTTGCGTTTTTTGAGTCAAAGCCAAGAATGGCTACAAAAGGAATGGGAAATATATAGAAAGCTCTTATACTTCTCCCTTCTGCTTAATCCACTCCTGGCTTTGGTTAAAAAAAAAAAAAACGCAACAAAATCTGCAACAAATCTGCGTTTCTGCAATGTGGGGCCTTAGCCTTAAATTGGACTGTTCGTGTCCTCTAACATGTAGCCATGTTACATACCGGGTGGATTTACTCACTGTCCATCGATGACGCTGAGATGTAAGGCTTGACAGTGCAGTGATATTGATAACGAAACTAATGGCACAATATCACTTGCACTAGGGCACATACTGGCAAAACTTTGCAGCAGTACGTAACATGGCAGATGTTATAGTACATTAAACGTCCTTTAAAAAGTGTTACCTAACAGCTGCAATTCTGGTGACCACCAATGGTTTTCTTGTAGGTCAGACTTTTAGTGCATGAATTATGACTTCAGGCAATGATGTGATGTACAAATATAAGAACAAATAGCAAATACAGTATAACCACCTTGAATGAGCCAGTCTTCTGCAGTAATTCACATTTAAAGAATAGCTTGCGTGAAGTGAGTGCATCCAGACTGGAACATGTCATGACTGGAGTCGTATGGACTAAACCTTGGATCCGTCCTTGAGCTTCCTGCACGTCTCTTAACGTTATACAATATGAGGGACTCATGGTCCTGAAATAGAACATAAGATGTCACAGTAAATCCCTACAACAAAACTGTCTGTCTAACAGCGGGATCACATTATAAATATATACGCATTATGGAGGACCGTAGTTTGTAGATGTTAGCTGAGTGCCTTTGCATAGGTTTTATACATAATTATTGATTATTTGTGATGTATGCAACTACTGCCACAAAAAAATGCAGAGAAAACTGCACCAAATTGGCACCGTGTGAACAAGGTGTAACAGCCAAATACAGATAACTTTTTTTATTATTAATATACAGAATGCTCTTAGTATTTAGGTTATTACTGCAGAAGACTTTCTAGGAAAAAAAAGTAGAAACAAAAACACTATAGGATTTAAAGAGAATGTATCACCTTTCTTTAAAAATATTTATTGAAACCAGTTAATAAAATATATTCTATTTTTAAATCTGTTTTTGTTTTCTAATTGAAGATTTTTTTTTATTCTCCTTTCTGTACATAATTGTGGGGGCTGCCACCTTGCTCAAAGATTAGAGAATGTCTAGAAAACCCTCCTATAGACGTAAATGAGTTGGCTCCGGTCTATCCCTACCTGTGGCCATGAGACTGATGTGAAACATATCACTAAATGCTGTTAACAGACCTGAGGAGAAGCTTAAAGGGAATCCGTCAGGGCAATTTGGGACACTAAACCACCCACAGGTCCTTATAGACCTGGGGTTTAGTGTTCCAGATCGCCCTGTTGTAACGCAATCCGCAGGCGCATTAAAAATAAAAAACCTTTACACTTACCTAGATAAGGATCCGATCGACGCTGTTTGGTGAGATCGGTCCGGCTTATTCATAAGGCACGCCTCCCGGCGCCTGCGCTGTTCTTCAGTGAAGCCAAAGTTGGCCCCCCTGGCTTCACTACGTAATTGCGGGGCATGCGCACTGAAGCCGAGGAGTACTCCTCTGGCTTCATTGAAGAACTGCGCAGGCGCGAGGAGTACAGTGGCCGGGTGAGTATAAAGCTTTTTTATTTTTAATGTGGCCATGGATTGCGATATAACAAGGTGATTTGGGACACTAAACCCCAGGTCCATATGGACGTGTGGGTGGTTTAGATTCCCTTTAAGCTTCTCCTCAGATCTGTTAACAACATTTAGTGATATCTTTTACATCAGTCTCATGGCCAAAGGTAGGGATAGACCGGAGCCGACTCATTTACATCTACAGGAAGGTTTTCTAGACATTCTCTATTCAGGAAGGGTGAGTAGATAAGACATAATCTATTTAAAGTGATGGGTCTGGTGGTGTTATCTATAGAGGTGTTATATTTTATTGTAATGCTGTATGTAATGTAAATGAAGTAGCTGCTGCAAAGAAACCCCCTACATCAGGGGTCAGCAACCTTCGGCACTCCAGCTGCTGTGAAACTACAACTCCCAAAATGTTCCATTCACTTCCATGGGAGTTCCAAGAACAGCAGAGCAAGTATGCATGCTGGGAGTTGTACTTTTAAAACAACAGCTGGGGTGCTGAAGGTTGCCTAACCCTGCCCTACATTATTAAGCTTAGTGAAGTGAAAACTGCACGATTTTTTTATTGAAAAAACATCCAAAATTCTTAAAAATATGATTAACATAAAAAGAGATCATTTTCTGGTGACACATTCCCTTAAAAACCAAAAATAAATAAATAAATAAGGCATGTTAAAGATGTGAACAGAAGAAAATCCATTCACAGCATTTTTTTAAAAACTCGTTTTATTGAAGAAGAAAGTGCAGATCTAGTCATGGCATTTTTGCAAGCCAAAAAATAAACTGAAAGAAGAAAACTAGGCATGCATAACGCAGTTTTGATGCTGTTATTTTGAGCCAGAAAGCCAGAATTGGATGCATCAGGAAGGAAAAGTAGAAGCCCTTCCTTTATTTTTCCAATTCCTTTGGAATCCACTCCTGGTTAAAAACATTATACCAAAACCTGAATGTGTGATAATAGACTTAAAGGGATAATCCCATTTTAGCAAATCTCTCCCCAGATTGGAATAACTGCTCCCAATTCCCCCCTCCCCCAGGGCACTACTCAGATGTTCCAAGAACATCCATAAAGAAGGATGGGAGATATGGAATCAGTATAGAACATTTAGCTATGCTGTTTCCATAACTAAAACTACAAAAAAAAGTGTAAGTGAGCTGTGCCGCGCTGCTCCTGTAGCTTCCATTGTTACTGCATTCTCAGAAGCAATTTGAACTGGCCATACGATATTATATCTATAGACTTGTGGCAGATCCAGCTAAACTTGGTGAAATCTAGAAAGAATTTGATGTCTGTGGTAATATACATGAAAGATTAACAGCAGAATCTGATAAAATAAGCCGGATATGCCAATGATCTGCAGATAAATACCTCATGTCTATGGCTAGCTTTAAGCCTCCTCAAGACAGCCATAATGTGTCAGCATTTTTCAGACCCTATTATGGCCTCAAATGTCGTCCTGATCTTGGATCTAATGACATGAACTTACAGCATCATATATCCCTGATATATATGATGTTGCAAGTTTGGGTCATTTGATTCATGGATGGGATGGAATTTTCTATTGAATTTAACATGGTCTGGTAAATTTGGATGCCTTATGTCCATGTGTAGGAGGCACAAAGGTATGTACAGATTGGAAATATTTGGATTTCTAGTGGTGGAAAATCTGTAGTACATCTGACAGAAATCTACAGCAGCAAAAAATGCATGAAATTGTGCAGTATAATCGCTGCATATTTCATTCTATACAATGCAAAGGGTGAAATCTGAGGTGAAAATCTGTAGCATAAACTGACATATTGTAGATTTTAATGTCCACCACAGCTCAATTTCGACTTCAGATTTTCCACATACAGTAGGGAAAAAAAAGTATTTAGTCAGCCACCAATTGTGCAAGTTCTCCCACTTAAAAAGATGAGACCGGCCTGTAATTGTCATCATAGGTAGACCTCAACTATGAGAGACAAAATGAGAAAACATATGTAGAAAATCACATTGTCTGATTTTTAAAGAATTTATTTGCAAATTATGGTGGAAAATAAGTATTTGGTCAATAACAAAAGTTCATCTCAATATTTTGTTATATATCCCTTGTTGGCAATGACAGAGGTCAAACGTTTTCTGTAAGTCTTCACAAGGTTGGCACACACTGTTGCTGGTATGTTGGCCCATTCCTCCATGCAGATCTCCTCTAGAGCAGTGATGTTTTGGGGCTGTCGCTGGGCAACACGGACTTTCAACTCCCTCCAAAGGATTTCTATGGGGTTGAGATCTGGAGACTGGCTAGGCCACTCCAGGACCTTAAAATGCTTCTTACGAAGCCACTCCTTCGTTGCCCTGGCGGTGTGCTTGGGATCATTGTCATACTGAAAGACCCAGCCACGTTTCATCTTCAATGCCATTGCTGATGGAAGGAGGTTTGCACTCAAAATCTCACGATACATGGCCCCAATTCATTCTTTCATGTACACAGATCAGTCTCCCTGGTCCCTTTGCAGAGATACAGCCCCAAAGCATGATGTTGCCACCCCCATGCTTCACAGTAGGTATGGTGTTCTTTGGATGCAACTCAGCATTCACTCTCCTCCAAATACGACGAGTTGTGTTTCTACCAAACAGTTCTACTTTGGTTTCATCTGACCATATGACATTCTCCCAATCCTCTTCTGGAACATCCAAAAGCTCTCTAGCAAACTTCAGACGGGCCCGGATATGTACTGGCTTAAGCAGGGGGACACGTCTGGCACTGCAGGATCTGAGTCCCTGGCGGCGTAGTGTGTTACTGACGGTAGCCTTTGTTATGTTAGTCCCAGCTTTCTGCAGGTCATTCACTAGGTCCCCCTGTGTGGTTCTGGGATTTTTGCTCACCGTTCTTGTGATCATTTTGACCCCACGGGGTGAGATCTTGTGTGGAGCCCCTGATGGAGGGAGATTATCAGTGGTCTTGTATGTCTTCCATTTTCTAATTATTGCTCCCACAGTTGATTTCTTCACACCAAGCTGCTTGCCTATTGCAGATTCAGTCTTCCCAGCCTGGTGCAGGTCTACAATTTTGTTTCTGGTGTCCTTCCACAGCACTTTGGTCTTCACCATAGTGGAGTTTGGAGTGTGACTGTTTGAGGTTGTGCACAGGTGTCTTTTATACTGATAACAATTTCAAACAGGAGCCATTACTACAGGTAATGAGTGGAGGACAGAGGAGCCTCTTAAAGAAGAAGTTACAGGTCTGTGAGAGCCAGAAATCTTGCTTGTTTGTAGGTGACCAAATACTTATTTTCCACCGTAATTTGCAAATAAATTCTTAAAAAATCAGACAATGTGATTTTCTGGATTTGCTTTCTCATTTTGTCTCTCATAGTTGAGGTCTACCTATGATGACAATTACAGGCCTCTCTCATCTTTTTAAGTGGGAGAACTTGCACAATTGGTGGCTGACTAAATACTTTTTTCCCCACTGTATCACTTTCTTTTCCGATATTGTAAATTCAGTGGCTTTTCACAGTGGAAAATCTGCAGCATATATGCATATGGACACACTCTTAAAACCGTGATGAACTATGGTCAGCATTAGGGAACGAGGTCTTATTCCAAAACCACAAAGAATAGAAAATGAGTGATCCCTGGTGAAGGTCCTGGACTTGAACAATCAAAGCAGAGGCTTTTTTCAGCACCGGATAATTCTATGAGGCTGCGTTCACATCTGTATCGGGAGTCTCTGGAGGAGATTATGTCACAGTGTTGGCCTGAAATCGATGGACGAAAAACTTATGAACGCACAACTTTTTTGTCTGAATCAGTTTAAAAACCAAGGACCCCATTATTGTCAAAGTGGTCCGTAGGGCTCTGCATGTTTCTGCTATTTTAGCAGTCCTTCTCTCTGTTGTTCTAGTTCACTGACGGATCAGAACAATGGGCAGCCCGGCGCAGATGAAAGTAACCTAACTTAGGCTAAAATCTTACAAAGGCTTTACTTAGACAATTAAGTTTCTAAGCTGTGTGGTACCAATGATCTATGAAAAAATAGGACTTTTTTTTACGGATTCAACACATTGGTCTGTTATCAGGAACCTAACTTGCCCAATGATGTGAATGGTTCTGTTAAAAAAAAAAATGGATCCCACACAGGATGCAAATCGTCCTTGTGAATATAGTCATAGTGGCGCTGTGGGTGCTGCAGAGTAGTCAGCGGCCCCTAGATCAGTGCCACACCGCTCTTATGTCCATATCTGAGCAGTGGGTGTGGGGCGTTACATGTCTGTTTGGAGGACACCCCATAGAAAAGGCAATGCCACCACTAATGGGTCCAAGAAAAGGAATATATCTAGAAATCAGTGCTAACAGTGATTTCTGGGCCTAGGAAAGCTGTGTGATAACCAAAGTGTCTCCTATTAGAGATCCTATAGGCACTGTCACCTACACAGCTTTCTCATGGCCCTGAACAGCATGTTATACATCTAGTTATACAATGATATGATATTGGGGTGTATATAACTTCCATTCTGAAATGTGATATAACTGTGTGACAACTTCTGTATACAGCTGAAGTGGAGCCCTATTGGTTGTCACGCAGCTTAAAGCAACAGCTGCAGCTATGTAGGGTAGAATTGCCAGAAGAAGATATCTCATGTCCGATAATACCTGAATGTGGTAATAGTTCTATATTCTCACCTCAGAACTCCAGCACCTACACAGGGAACAACAGCAACTGCGCATGTCACCTCACAGTGACCTTTGACTCTTTCCGTACAGCATCATGGCTGCCCCATTCACACACGGGTGACTGTCCGTACAGAGTGACTCTACGTCGGCCGCTATTTCCGTACGGCGTTCTCTGCTTGGTTTGGCCCATCGCGCTCGCCGTCATCTTACACTTCACTTCTTGTTTTGATTCCTGGCGGTCGCTGGGAAGATGGCGGCGACGTTAGAGCGGGTCAGGATTTCTGCCTCCGAATTACGTGAGCTGCTCGCAGCCAGTGACGGCTCTGTAGCCCGAGGTAAGTCAGGAGCAGCAGTGGCTGTTACTTTTCAGAAGGAGAGTAGCGTGGTCAGAATATGGCTCCCCCTGCTCCATACTGAACTACACGCCCCCTCAGCCAGTGCAACTTCTCCCAGTATATAGCCAGTATATATATATATATATATGTGTGATGTTGTGTGTCCTGTTCTCTGATCACGTGCTGCTGTGTCTCCTACCCCCTGCCACGATGGTTATAAGGGGTGCTAGTCACCAGCTCACCCTGTGGAAGGAGTCTTTGGAATAAAATATTAACTCATCACCTTTTCTGCTTTTTTTTTTTCTAATTTCTTCTGTAGAGGGCGCTAGAGCTCGTATAAGTTCGGCCATGTGTGTCCAGCAGTCCAAAGGAATGGCAGAGGGAGCATGGGCAGATACATGTGGAAGGGGTTAAGTGACCTCTTTGCCATGCTGTAATAGTGGATTGGTTTTAAACAACTTCATTTAAAAATGTTCAAAAAATACATAGTCTAAGTGGTTATATAAGACATGTACAGTAGGGATTAAATAGTCCACCATTCACCTTTAGTATAGTCTGTAGTCAGGTCACTCTTGTGGTATGGCTTCCATTTTACAGAATTCAAGATGATGTGTCAAAATTCATTGATTTAGACTAGGGCTCCTGTAGTGTGGCCAAAGAGCGCCATTCATGTTTTGCAGCGCTTTACAGATATTGACAACACTGTCCCATATAGGGCTCACAATCTACATTCCTCATCAGTATGTCTTTGGAGTGTTGGGGGAAACTGGAATACAGGGAGAACATACAAACTCCATCACTAATGTAAGGGAATAGAGTCACATTGTGAACCTTTGGGTGCTGCGACTGTGACTTCTAGTCACATCACTGCTGTTTTCTTTTTGCTTTTTTGTTTGTTTGCGACTAGAAGTCACAGTCCCAGCACCCTCGGGATATCAATGCAACTTCATTCACTTATATTAGTGAAGGAGTTGCAGGACGACACTAAGATTTTTGGACGCACAATGGGAGTTGTGGCTATAGTCTCTCTGTCGCCCTAGCCTTATAGTAGGTCTGGTGTGCGAGCCATACACTTTTGGCTGACCGCTTTTTCACCTGATCCTCCAAGACACATGCATGCTGGGTTGGCATGAGGAGAGGGGGGGAAAAGAAGCTGCCAGATACCTTAGGTAGTTGACCTCTGCCATCTGGAAGCCCCCCATACACATTTTGATGGATTTGACAAAGTCATCTAATGTGTATGGCCATCTTTAGGCTCTGTTCACCTTGACATCACATGACAGACACCAGCTGCACTTTACTGGTCCAGTTGTCTTATTTTGGGGTTCATTAGTTTTCTGCCAACGTGTCTTTTTTAACTAGCTAGAAAATTACAGAATGCTATGTTATTCAGAATGACTTAAAACCACTTTCTCAGAGAACAATCCAGTGGCGGTCACTGAGTTTTTAAAGCGTACCTAGTCTTTCATCAAACTTTGACAGAAATCATTTTAAAACTGCTTGTACATCATTATAAGATTATAATAATGTATAAGATTATATGACTGCGGTTTTCCCCTCTGTAGGCTCTATCTCCAATTCTCAGTAGTCTTAGAGCTGGTGGCTGGAGACTAGCTGCCATAGACAGCGCACACATAGTCAAGGAAATCCCTTATATTCATAGCCAGAAGTTTAGAAACTGGCACATTTTAGTTTTCACAAAGTTTACAGTGCCAGTGTCTTTAGCTCTTTTAGTCAGATGTGTCTATAGTTACTGGAGTACAATTATAAGCTTTTCATAAGTTTTTGCACTTTTATTGACAATTACATCTAGTTTATGTAAAAATTTAATATTGACTCATGCTGGATATTAGAATCTGTGCCAAATCCTGACTGATGGCAACCATATCTAACCAGTGCTTGGAGTTTATCACAGTTTGTGGTTTTATTTGTCCACCCACTTTCTGAGGATTGACCGAAGGTTCTCAATGGCAATGAGATCTGAGTAATTTCCTGGCTATGGGCTAAACAATGTTCTGTTCCATTCTTTATTCATGGCAGTGTTTTGGTTCAAAATTTTGAGACACCCCTTTATTTCATGAAAAACAGACCCATGCCACGGCCATCTTAACCATAGGGCAAATGGTGCATCTGCATCAGGGAGGGCGCCCCTCAGCCAGCCTGGATTGATTGGGACAGTCCTGCGTTTTGGCATGCTATCCTGCTATTGCGGGAGGCAGGTAGAAATTGCAACTCTGTGCCCTTAGGGCACAAATAAAGTTGAATACAATGGTGGAGGATGGAATTATCAGCTCCATGCTCCACCATTCAGACTTCAGCTGTGATGTCTGCAGCAGGGTGTACGATGAGTTCTGAGCTGGAGCCCCCAGGAACCTCCTTGGTTATGGTGCAAGGTCAGTTTAACTTTTTTTTAACAAATTTGTATGTAATATATTGAATGGTCCCGGGGGGGGGCATTAAGTTGGGCTACTTGAGGGGACATTAAATTACATGGGGATGTCAACTTATGAAACCTTTGGAACGGGGCACACTAGTGTTTTAAAATGGCCCTGCCACACACACACATGGTCTCTGGATGATTTTATGTTAGCAAGACACAGGACTCACATGATAGCGCTTCTTTGCTACTCTTGACATCAGGTCAGCCTCCAGTACCCCCTCTAAGAAGAATATTAATAGCAGATTGACGTTATGTAGGAAGTACAGGGAATGGACTGAAGGGGACTGAGGTAAAGTTATTTTTTCTGATGAAGCCCCTTCAGACTGTTTAGGACGTCTAGAAGAATGATTATACGGAGAAAAGGTGAGAACTACCATGAATCCTGTGTCCTGCTAAGAGTAAAGCATCCTAAGATCATCCATGTGTGGGGTTGCTGCTCATCCAAGGGTCACTCACAACTTTGCTATGAACAATGCCATGCATAAAGAATGGTATCTAAACATGCTCCAAGAACAACTTCTTTAACCGTCCAGGAACAATCTGGTGATGGACATTGCGTTTTCCAGCATGATGAAACTTTGTCACAAGGCAAAAGTCTTAACTGAGTGACTTTAAACAAAACCTAAGAACTTGTGGCCAATTCTCCAAAAGTGGGTGGACAAATAAAAACACAGAGATTGTGATAAACTCTAAGCACTGATTAGATAAGAATTGGTTGCCATCAGTCAGGATTTGGCCCAGAAGCTGATATACAGCATGCCATGGCGAATTACAGAGGCCTTGAAAAATAATGGCCAAAACTGTATATATTGAGTCTTTGTATAAACTTGATGTATTTGTCAATAAAACTTTATCATCATTATTATCATCTATGATGATGTAAGTCAATGCCTCACCGTGGGATTTCTGCCACGTCATGGTTACATTATTGAAACGTGATTACAGCATGGGAGTTCCCCTTTAAAGCATAATTGGTAATGCCATACTATGCATATTATTTTATCTACACATGTGGACAAAATTGTTGGTACCCCTCGTTTAATGAAAGAAAAACCCACAATGGTCACAGAAATAACTTGAATCTGACAAAAGTAATAATATATAAAAATTCTATGAAAATGAATAAATGAAAGTCAGACATTGCTTTTCAACCATGCTTCAACAGAATTTTTTTAAAAAGAAAACTCATGAAACAGGCCTGGACAGAAATGATGGTTCCCTTAACTTAATATTTTGTTGCACAACCTTTTGAGGCAATCACTGCAATCAAACGATTCCTGTAACTGTCAATGAGACTTCTGCACCTCTCAATGGGTATTTTGGCCCACTCCTCATGAGCAAACTGCTCCAGTTTGAAGGGTGCCTTTTCCAGATGGCATGTTTCAGCTCCTTCCAAAGATGCTCAATAGGATTTAGGTCAAGGCTCATAAAAGGCCACTTCAGAATAGTCCAATGTTTTTCTCTTAGCCATTCTTGGGTGTTTTTAGCTGTGTGTTTTGGGTCATTATCCTGTTGCAAGACCCATGACCTGTGACTGAGACCAAGCTTTCTGACACTGGACAGCACAGTTCTCTCTAGAATGCCTTGATAGTCTTGAGATTTCATTGTACCCTGCACAGATTCAAGACACCCTGTGCCAGATGCAGCAAAGCAGCCCCAGAACATAACAGAACCTCCTCCATGTTTCACAGTAGGGATAGTGTTCTTTTCAAGGTATGCTTCATTTTTCCATCTGTGAACATAGAACTGATGTGTCTTGCCAATAATTTTGATTTTTGTCTCATCTGTCCATAGGACATTCTCCCAGAAGCTTTGTGGCTTGTCAACATGTAGTTTGGCAAATTCCAGTTTTGTCAGATTCAGGTTATTTCTGTGACCATTGTGGGTTTTTCTTTAATTAAACGAAGGGTTCCAACAATTTTGTCCACGTCTGTATATTAATCAATTTATCTTTCCTATGATGTAAGCTAGATTTATTTATTTTTTTCCCTCTTTTTGAGACCTGAGTGCATTTACCTGGATCTTTAGTATCTCTGGGCGAGTGCAGTACTTGGGGCCTCTTGTTGGTGCGCTCTGGTGAGAAGGATTGTCACCATTGAAATATACTCTGATCTAGAGCTGGGGAATTAGACACATGAATCTGACTGAATTGATGTTAGCCCTGCCTCGTAGTCTGATATAATCCATGTAGGCTTTCGCTTCCCACCACAAGCGATGATCAACAGTTTCTACCCCTAGTGAATAGCTGGGTGTTAGGCAGGTCCAGTGTCAGCTCCTGGCAAACTTGGCCAGATGCCGGGGCTCACTGCTTAGCTGAGAACTGAAAACATTAGTTTTATTAACACAACAGCCATATACGGTAGTCTGTCTCTTCCCAACCTTTCTGTCATCCATCTGCAGCCCCCTATTAGTTTCCCCTCTCTGACCCCTATGTGGCTACTGTTTTCTCCAAGTGATGAAGTACTTTTTCTGTAACTGACCTGCACAGACGCTAGACAGCAGGTAAATGATCGATAAGCAGTGGAAGTTTTAATCATATTAATTTGCTAAAGTTTATAGATCAGTCCACTGTGCATTTGTTCTGCCCTGGGACTTGTAGTACCTTAGCCTTATTACACAGTTGTCTAACGTTAGTGATCGTGTATATCTATAGTTGTAATGAGGAATCATTACAACAATTGTCCATTGTAAAAGCATGAAATGAAAAACGCAATGGATCCCATTGTAAGTCAACGATGCAGATGTGAATGAAGCCTTAAATATTTGATATTTAATTATATGATAATTGTATTGATGTATATATCCAACCAATACTTGCAGTACTGGTCGAGTAAGGCTAGGTTCAGACTACTGCTTTTTAGTCTGCTATTCTGACAAAATGACAGATGCTGATGCCCAAGGGCCCACCAAAGCCTGAAGCCAAACACGGTGGTAGGACAGGGAAGCCTGCATCAGATATATCTGGCACCTCCTAGGGCTGGGTGTCGGGGGTATGTGTATGTATGTATGTGTATAATATATATAATTATATGCATAGCCAATGTGATTTTGGTCACGTCGGTTAGTTCAATTATTACGATATTTGTACTTTTGTTCGAACAAACACATCCGAACTGTAACTGCTGTTACTCACCTCTCCTGGGCTCTGACGTAGTGGTCACGTGGCCTCAGCGGTTCTTCATCCGGTTAATCAGAAGCACCAAAGACAGCAGGGAATCCTGCTCGAACCCAGGAGAGGTGAGTAATACAGTTGTATTTTTGGCAGCTCCCCGGGGCCTCAGCTTACTATACTCTGAGGTCTGAAGAGACCCTATAGTATAACAACAGTTTTGGTTCAGCAGTGTTCGGTGCGAACAAAACTGCCGAGCGTGGTCTGCTCAACACTCATTCATGACCTAAATAATCACTATTAATCATAATCGAGATAAAATGCCCAATTAATCGCAATTTTGATCTAGGTCATAATTGCCCAGCCCTACTCCTCCCCTTGTTAGCTAAGGCTTGGTTCACACTACCACTCATTCTCCGTTCGGGGTTTCCGTGCCTGATTCCACTTAAATAAAAAAAAAAAAAATGTGGAGAGAAATGTCCTGCAAGCAGGATTTTTCTCTCCGCCTTTTTTGAGCGTCACAGAATTAATATTATTTTTTTTTTTTTTGTTTCCTTTAAAGGGGTTTTCCGAGCAAAAAAATAATTTTTCAAAAAAAGTCTGTTTAGTGCTATTAATGGGTTAATAAGTGCACCCAAATACCTTTAGCAGTGTTTTGAGTGACTTCTGGGTTTCTTTGGGAGCTCCTGGCATCTTCTGCATTTGTTTACATGGCTAGCTTCCTGTTCTTTTATCCTACAACTACCATGATCCATTGCTTTTCACTCAGATCTCCCTCCCTCTCTCACACACTTCTTTCCAGTGACATCCCGGGGTACGGATATTCCTTAGACCAACACCCCATGACCTACATATATTACAGTAAAACAAAAAAAAAATGTTTAGAAAGTTGGAGGTGGGGCATGGGGGGACTTATTGTTAAAATATTAATTTATCCTGGAAATCCCCTTTAAGTGTAAACAAGAAAATTGTGATTTAAGTGGAGAATTGCCCATGAGCTTGAACAAAATCAAGATTTTATTTTTCAGGCAATATCGCCCAGCTTTGTTTTGTCTTTTTGAACTGGGAATTTTTTCCTATGGCTTTCATTCTGTGCCTTATGTTGGATATAGCACCTCTGTTGTAACAGCTAAAACTACAGGTTATCTCAAAGTGTCTTTGCTATGTGCTGTGTATTTATGGTGCATTGTTCTTTTATGTTTTCACTGATGGTTCATGGAAGGTTTTCCACAAACAATACTCTGCTTGTTTCCCTCAGCATGTGATCAGGTCTCTCACTCGAGCTACACCGTGTTGTAGCACTGTTGTATGCAAGAATAAACATGAATATATTTGTATTGGGAAAACCTTTTTGTTAACAAATGTCTTTTTTTGTTTTTAAAAAGGTTTTTTTTGGACATATTATTAAGAGGCCACTTGAAGTTTTGCTTGAAAGCAAAGAAAAAAAAGTTACTGAACTGGCTTTATGCACACGGCTGTACTGTAACTCACTTGTTATGGGGTACTAATAGGGTTCCAGTACAGCTTTATGGGTCCTCCATCATTTCTGTACAAATCATGGCTTGCTTCATCAGATGCAATATGTATTGTGGTATTCTGCCCTAAAAGCAGCATGTCTCTGTACATCCTGTATGGCAGCACATTTAGGCCATACAGCTCTGTGCTAGGCAGCCATAAGGCTTCCAAGAACTGCCATAAGACTGTGCTTGAGTCTTTTAAAGGGAACCTATCACCAGGTTTGGGGCCAAGTCCTTGTGCTGCAGGGGTTCAGGGTCACAAACCTGGTGAACCCCAGTCCACTCTGTTACTTCATTCACCTGTCTACAAAAGTATGAGGCACATACCTCTTAGTAAATTAGGTGCATCTTATTCTGGTGCAGAGGAGAGAGACTGAGTGATAAATATCCCCCACCCTCCATATTTTTTTTCCATCTTAAAATAGTTTTAAAGCTTCAAAGAAGATTCTAAGAATTTATTAGAAAGATATTAGAAGTGTACTGGTGTAGTCAAAATGATATTTTTTTTTACAAAAATCAGATAGTTATTTAAAATTTTAGTAATAATTTCCATGGCCAAATTAAAGGGTTTGTCCGGTTTCTAACACTGATGGCCTATCTTTAGGATAGGTCATCAATATTAGATCTGCAGGGGTCTGACACCCGGGACTCCTGCAGGTCACTGGTACCGAGACAGCACAGTTCGCGGTAGTATTTATATACTGCCAGCCATGCTGCTCACTTGCCATGCAAACTGTAGCGGCAAGTGTGGGTATTGTATCACTGCTACATATATTTCAAAGGGACAGCACTGCAGTACCCATACTCGCCGCTGCAATTTGTACTGCAAGTGAGCAGCGCGTCTCGTGGTATGTAAACAATGTCGCTAATTGCGTTGTCTCGGTACCTGTGACCTGCAGGGGTCCTGGGTGTCGGACCCCTACAGATCTAATATTGATGGTCTATAGGATAGGCCATCAATGTTAGAAACCAGATAACCCTTTTAAGTACAAAAAGCATGTTGAATTTTGTTTTGTTCCCGTAGTTGTTTTGTTTTTTTTTCGCCGTACTCCTTATTGAATTTTATTATCTTATAATTTTTTTTTTTAGACACCATTAAGGAGATGAAGGAACCGAGACAGAGAAAAGATAATAGACGACCAGACATTGAAATATATAAGCCTGGTTTGTCCAGACTAAGAAATAAGGCCAAGGTGGATGCGTCTGGCAATGGTGGTAATCATGTTGAAGACTATCGAAACGAGAAAGTCAAACATTGCGAGCCTTTGGTTAATGGGGTTAGCTCAGATCAGTTCCAAGAGGAAGAAGATCTGGAGCATGGTAGTCCATTGTCGGTGAACCCTGAAACACAGGAAAGAAAAATTACAAAAAAATCCAAGAAACCTGACCGACAAATTTACCAACCAGGAAGGAGACTGCATGCACCTTTAAAAGAATGTTTGAGTGAAATTATAGAAGATGATATTGTGAGAAAAACTGAGCATCTTAAGCTTGAAAATGAAGAAAATCTTGAAAAATCTTTAACAAATCATAAGATTCCTGTGGAGAATGGAACCAAGGTTGTCAAGATTGAAAAACCGAAGAGATCAGAAAGGGAGAGAACGTGCAAGGCTGGAGAAGAGAATTCTTCATTAAGGACTTGTAAGGAAGAGAGGAAGACTGGTTCAACCAAACGTTATTCACACTCAGACAAACGCAGGACCCGCACTCGGAATTGCAGCACCAGCTCTGCAGGAAGCAACAACAGCAGCGAAGAAGCTCTCTTAGCAGAAGGCAACAGGAGGCGCCAAGACAAAGGAAAGTTAGTTGGAGATCGTAAGGAGAAAGTGCGCACAAAAAAGCAGGTATCCCTCTCTTCCACCGATTCTTTTGAAGATGATTATAATGAATGGATGGATGACTCTCCCCAAAGTAGAAACCAATGGAAGAAGAGACAGAGCTCCAGTGAAAAAAGTTGCTCTGAAAATGCAGATAGCATCAAGAGATCAAGCAGCAAGGATAATAGAGAAGGGTTTTACAACAGAGAATCCCCCCATCACCCAGCCATTAATGAAGAGAGAACCCGGAAGCGAAGTGATAGACCCAATAACAGGCGCAGCAATGATATAGAGAAGCCAGAACTGAGGGAGAGATCCAGTGAGTCAAGGGGCAGAGGGAGAGGCATTATTATTCTTCCAGCCAACACTGATATATCCAATGCTTCTGGAGCATTAGAACTAAACAGTATAAAGCCCCTCTCTGCTGCTAACAGCAAATCTGTCCGTGGTAGAGGCCGTGGTGGAGGTAATCGTCGTCTATGGGACCCCAATAACCCTGAACAAAAGCCTGCTCTAAAAAACCAAAGCACTCAGCTTCATTTTCTAGATACCGATGATGAGTCTGCACCTTCTTCCCAGAGTGACAGCTACCAGTCTGTTCCTCAAGCACCCTATTACAAATTCCAGAACTCTGACAACCCATATTACTTTGCCCGTCCACCGTATCCATATGCTGGTTACTCCATGCCTTACTCTTTAAGCCCCAACAATGGCATGTATCCTGGTAGCTATTATCCTGCCTATCCAGCTCAGTCTGCACAGTATGGTTCTGGCACCTATTCTGGAAGTCCAGTAATACCTGAGGAAATCGAGCAACAAGTAAGGACAATGCAGCATCAAGAAATGAGCCGTCTCTTCAGAATGGCAGATAACCAAGAGCTCCAGCTCAGTAATCTTCTCTCCAGGGATTCCATCAGCACAGAAGGCCTAAACAAAATGGCTTTACTTCGGTAAGGAAATATTTGTGGCTTTCTGTTAAAGGGAGTCTGTCAACCGTGCAACAAATAACCAAATAAGACATCCCTACGGATAGGTTCACTTGAATAAAACTGCATTTTTCTCTTGAGAACTGGTTACCTCTTTGGGGCAACGGCAGTGTCCTCTAAGGCCAGTTTGTGCAACCAGACAGCAACATCCGTTCTCCATTAACTCGTAATAATTAGGAGGATAGAGGCATATACACACTCCTCTAGTACCCCCAGATGAAACAGAGCCATGGGTTAGGGATAGACAACCCTCCATTATCATCATCCCTATGTAGGGTCTTATTCTCACACTCTGATGGTTCTAAATGAAAGAGTGAATCATCCTCTGTATCTTCTAAAACCTTATCATGCCCCAAATGGAAGAATTACATAAAATGTACAAAAAATTTCATTATGGTGGGTCATCAATTATAACGTTTTCCAGGTTAAACCCTAAATCCCAAAGTCACAAAGTTTGGAAACCCAGAATATCTTGTCTCAAAAAATTAATTTGCCAATTAGGCAGATTCCTATTAACCATACCCCCAAAATATAAATTTTATTAAATTTAGCATTTTTTAAAAATGTTTCCATATTAGTTCTCCCTTTCACTGAGGATGGTGGCCTACAACGTTTTGCTATTACATTGTAACATAGAGACTAGATAAAGAGTAAGGTAATCTTGGGGTTGAACTGACATCAGCACCCCTAGATACTTGAAGAAGGAGATTGTCTGTCTGAACTTGGGTACTCACAGATATAACCACAGGGAATCTGATCCAATAGTAATGAAAGAGACTTCCTGAATTCAGTGCTACATCACTCAGGAAGAACATGCACTTTTCAGTAAATCCCTATTTTGAAAACCTATAATCTCTGTGAAGGATTGTGGAGTCAGTAAGGCTAGGTTCACACCTGGGCCTGCTGTCCGCTGCGGGATTCCTTTTCCCATTACGCTTGAAAAATGCGGAGAGAAAAGTGCTGCAAGCAACACTTTTCTCTAAGCGTTTTTCGCCCCATTATAGTCTATGGGGTCTGCGGGTTTTCCGTGGGTAACTGCTTTTCTTAAGCGGATTAGGTTTCGTTCGGGGGGTCCTCAAGCGGACCCCCCCAAACAGAAACCCGAACGCAGGTGTGAACCTAGCGTAAGTCAAGCTTCCAACTCCTCTGTTTTTCCATTCTCTGAACCCAACTCCAGTTCTGATTCTTAAGCAAGTGGCTGACTTTTTATGATAACTTCTCATCTATAGTATAGCAAAGCAAATTGTTCATAGACAAACATGAGACCCTAGAAGCAGACAAGGCAACTGTCCAGAAATGATTGACAATATCCAGAAATGGTGTCCGAAACTTCAAGAAGAAATCTTACTTTCTAGAGATGGCGGCATTAATTTAATAGTACTCTGCTAATGCTGAATCATGGCTAAAAGAACATCTGCTGCTGCTTACATATGAGAATTTCCATGCGCTGAAGCCATATTATAGAGTCACTACAGACTTGAGAAGCTTGGAGAGAACTTGTGGTTCAAGTTCAATGGCCATAACACCTACAGCCGCTACTAGGGCAAGGTTATTGAATTCTGAAGTCTTTTGAGCTGTAGTGTATAATGGTGTGCAGTAAGCAGTAACGTCATAAGTAATGGTGGATGCAGGCATATGCTGGAGATTTAGAAGCTCTTTGTCAGAAAACTGGAGCTCTGACCTCCTGTCAAGTTCTATTAAGACATTAATTTGCACAGATGTTTAGAAAAAAATGGTGTTTAAAGACGGTCATTCCCTTTACGTTTCTAGGTCTCGTGTGCTCCTTTGGACACATTTATCATGTAATTCAGTAACTTGGCCTTAGTGTGGTTGACATAGTTGGGCTAGTATACTGAATGTAGACATTCCAGGTTTCTAGTTAAACTCTTCTCTGTGCAGGTCTGAACTGCTGCAACTCTATGAGCACTGCCTTCTGACTGACATTGAATTCTGCGACCAGCACAATGTGGACCAGCTCTTATGGAAGAATGTGTTTTACCAAGTCATTGAGAAGTTTCGACATTTCTTGAAAGAGTCATCAGGTGATAGTGAAGCCATCCGAAGACAGCTTCTCCAGGTGTTAGATGAGGTGAGCATACATGCATGCATACATAGGTTTCTTGTGGAAGCCACATACATGTTTTGTCACTTTCTATGGGTGTTACATTCTGCCACTGCTAATACATCCTCATACAGTTGCTTTGTGCTACAGGTTCATACTGTATATATTTTATGCATTGCATTTGTTACCCTTTTTATTCTATACACTTTGTTTTTAGGGTACAGTATTTTTTGATAGCTTGCTTCAGAAACTGCAGGTAACATACCAGTTCAAGCTTGAAGACTACATGGATGGCATGGCGATTCGCAGCAAGCCACTCCGTAAAACGGTAATTCAATTATTCTCCCTTTTTAGGTTGGTCTTGAAATATGACATTTGGATAGCTTTATATTGTTTACTTGTTGTATTAGGTGAAGTTTGCTTTGATCAGTGGACAACGCTGTATGATTTGCCAAGGTGACATTGCCCGCTATAGAGAGCAAGCTGCAGACACCTGTAACTATGGCAAGGCTCGCAGGTAATAATATCACAGATAATGTTTTTAGGATTAAAAGGAAACAAAATGATTTGTCTTCTGAATAAGTTCATTGTCATCTTTGCAGTTGGTATCTAAAGGCACAACACATTGCACCCAAGAATGGTAGGCCTTATAATCAGCTGGCTCTCCTGGCGATATACACGGTAAGAAGTAAACTTTTTTGTTTTATATAGATCTGTTTAGTAGATTTCAGACTTAAAGGGGCTTCAAAGACTTATTAATTGATGACCTATTTTAAAGAGAGGTCTTCAATTGGCCGGGTTACAGCACTTGAGACCTCCACCGAAAAGCTGTTTGAAGAGACCTCAACAGAAAACCAAGCACAGTGTCGTACATTAGTATAGCAGCTGTTGCAGCTGCAATTGGGCCATGTGACTGATGAATGTGATGTTACATGGCCTATGAAGCAGAAGTGGCGCTGGGGGGAGTGCTTCCGCTGACATTCAGTTGATGAGCTATCCTAAGGTTATGACATCAGATAATAAAGCCCAGAAAACCCCTTTTTAAAATGTAAAATATGCATTAAACACATGACTTCAATTTGTGTATTTTGCATGCACTCCTGCTTGCTCCTCTTGAATATTGATGGTAGAGTTAAAGGGGATTTCTGGGCAAAAAATAACTTTTTAAAAAATGTCTGTTAGTGCTATTAATAGGTTAATAAGTGCATCCAAATATCTTTATAGCATTGTTTTGAGTGATTTGTGGGGTTCTCTGAGCTCTTGGCATCTTTTGAATTTGTTTACATGGCCATTTTCCTGTGTTTTCCTACAACTACCATGATGCATTGGACTTCACTCAGAGCTGATTCACACTACCTCCCTCTCACTCCTTCCACCTCCCTGTTTCCCTAGCTAGCCCGCCCACTACACCCTCAGCAGCCATCTTTAGACTCTTAGTTCTCACTCAATTTTTTGCATTTGGTAAATAAAGATATATATCTATATATATATAGATATATATCTATATATATTATACTCCACGGTAGGCCCCGTGCGGTATAATATGGATTTCTCAGTCGCAGTCCCTATTATACAGCGCTACAGGATTCCCCGCTGTCCACTCTTTGGAGGTGCCAGCTGGCACAAACTCTTTGTGACATGTACCGGCCAGAACCTCCTCTTTGACCCGGATCTGGGGTGTCATCAGCGACCGGCACCTCCTCTTTGTGACATGTACCGGCAGCCCACTGTATTGCTCATGTGTGGGCGGCCGGCATACGCAATGAAGAGGCGGCCTTCCAGTGATGACGTCCCGGGATCCGGATATGTACAGGAGGAACAGGTAAGTATAGTGGGGCTGGGGGTGCGGGCTTCTTTCCAGTGACTTGATGTTTCGGGGTGCGGATATCGATTAGACAGACACCCTGGAATGTCAGCGGAAAGGCAAAAAATGTAATATATGTAGGTCACATGAACCTACAGAACAGATTTTACACAGGAGAATTTTCTGCCTTCAGACAAGACTTTTCATGTGTTTTTTTTTGTTTTTTTTTTTTTACCTTTTACACCTTACTTTGCAACAGAGGAGGAAATTGGATGCTGTGTATTACTACATGCGTAGCCTAGCAGCCAGCAACCCCATTCTCACTGCCAAGGAAAGTCTCATGAGTTTGTTCGAAGAGACTAAGCGTAAGGTAAGCTGCGGTATTTTTCAAAGATGTACATGTACACACTGCTTTCTATAAATGCACATTCTGTTAATATAGTAGAATTATTCTCTTTACTTTAGAACATAGCATACTGTTACCGCAGTGGTTTTGCAAAGATTGATGAAGTCTATGCTTTATTAATCTTTCTAAACTTTAGGCTGAGCAGATGGAACAGAAACCTCAAAAGGATATGGATGCAAGCACTTATCGTAATAACAATGAGGATACCAACCGAATGGAGATATGGATCCACCCAACACGGGGAGGTTGTTCCAGCAGCAGTCCTGGGAGTGACGGTCTTGAAAGTCTTAGCCCAAGTGATGTGAGTTTTGATTATTGTATTTTAGGCCATTTAATGTGGGATATCTTATGAGACTTTGCACCTGTCACTATGACATCAGTATGTTGCACTTAGTTCTGTTAAGGAATCTTATCATGCCCTCTAAACAGCCCCTCCCTTTCCAAACATGAGTGGGGGCAGTGAAAAAAAAAGCTTGTGACTGTTCTGTGCAGTCACATGATCTCTGTCAACATCTTTGAGAAGGACCATGTGTTATACACTCCTGATTTCTCAGAAACAAGTCACATGATCCTTTGAGAGCTACAGTACTGACTGATGGGGAACATGTGATACACAGCCTCCAGGCAGCCTTTTCTTTTATCCGCTTGACAGTTTGGGGATCTGTTTAGTAGATGCAGTTGTTCCTGCTAGTGCAACTCTGTTAGTAGAGGGAAAACCCTTTGACCAAAGGACATCAATATAATTTAACACTTTCTCCTTACCCACAGTCAGATCCCCAAATATCACCAGAACAGGATGAGTGATCCATGTGAATGGAGGAGTGGTTCCCATGTGTGTCCACCACTCCATTCACTCCTGTAGGACTGACGGAGATCAGGAAGTCCTATAGAAGTGAATGGTGGTCATAAAACATTGTTTTTTTTGTTGTTTTTTTTTTCCAGCACTCTTTAACTCTATTACTCTTACTGCACACATGTAGAGTCTTATTAGTCTATTTTCTGTTCTACTTCCACGGTACCCTTTCATTATTTGACACCACTGACCTTCTGTAGAAGTTCAGGCGCGGTTTGTATCTTTGGCCTCCAGGTGGTGCTATTACCCCTCTTTTTAAAGCCGGTGCTGTATCTCTTCTTGACTGCTACTACTGTCATGTTGTTATAAGATTGTTATTCATTGCTCATGAGTATACGGTTGTTTCTTAATATTTACTTCATCAGCTACTATTATATTTGCGTAGTTTATTCTTAGCAAATATGTGATACATTTTGAAGCCATTTTACAATTCTTTGCCAATACATTTCTGTGATGGAGAGTTTATTTTATGTATTAATTACAATTACTTATTTTATGTGTCTCTATTTTCAGCAGCTATATCTGTTACCGCTCAATGGTTTAATTCCCTTCTTGAGCGGGATTTGCATATAGCATTGGTACCCATATTTATTTACAAGCAAGTTTGTGACTGGTTGCCAGGCAGCCATAGTCTACTTGCGTGTGTATTGGTTTGCTTTTAGAGGAACTACAGAGTGGAGGAAGTAAAGGTGCCCTGTTTCATTGTAGCTGGTTAAACACGAAAACCACTTTCCCAGCATCTCAGAGTGTGCGACGTGACTTCCACCATGCGCATTGCTTGGTGTGACTCACCAGATCATACCCACTTCCTTCTCAGCCACCATGCCATGTCTGTCCCCCTACACATTGAACTTAATGTGACTTATTACATTTGTCTCAGACCTGACCATAGCACAGCTGTTGATCTGATGAAAGCAAGATATTCTACACTCAAAGAGTCATCACAAAACCAAGCCTATTTTCTTTTCTGAACATTCTATATTAATTCTGCAATTACCAAAGCTAGTTATAGACACAAAATAATGCAAACTGCTCTTCGTGGGCCTACGTTTTTAGCGTTAGCAGCTCCATTCATCTGTGTACAGGTCCCCTGGCTCTTCAGAGACGGCATATTGACTGCTTTGATGTGCTGTTTAAGAGGGGACTCCAGAGGCCAGTGACTGTACCTGGTGACCATAGTAGCCAAACAGCCGGAGGACCTGAATACACACGAATGGAGCTGTTGCCTCTGTAGACTGGGACATGGATAGAGGTGAGTTAAGGTTTACGTTTATGGCTCCACTAGCAGCAGTATTAAATAGTGAAAAAAAATAAATAGGCAGATATTTTAAAGGGATTATGCTTGAAACATATTCATCCTCTATTCATATGATGCAGGATAAATT